>OZ024891.1:53506690-54151690 GCA_964017195.1 Siderastrea radians | reverse complement strand
TAAAAAAGGTTGAAAAGGGTTAAGTTGGATAATAAATCTCTTATCAGATGTTTTGGTGTGAATTATTGCCATATATTTCTGCTGGATCTTTGTATTTTGACTCACATTGTGGGCTCATCAGAATACAGCACAACTCGTAAAAATATACGGCAATAATTCACACCGAAACATTTAATAATATATATATGTGGTAAATTGTTCCACTCGCTATTGGTCCTCAGCCAAACACTATGCAGGGTTTATCCAGAGTGTGGCTTGGCAGGATTTCTGCAATTCGAAAAAAAAAAAGCCGCATAAAATCTGTGTTGGTGGGTCAAATGGAGTGCACAAAATTTTGTAGTTTCAGAAAATATCCATACTCCCCCCATGAAGGTTTTTTGTTTTGTACCCCCACACCCCCCAGGAAATTCCAGTTTAGCTTCATACTGTCCTTCTAATAGTTTGGCTTTTAAACACCCCCTCCCCCTAGGAATTTCCAATGACCTTCTGTGGGGGTAGTATGGATAATTTCTGGAACCACACATTGTGCCCAAGGATAAGTACTAATTTTCTGAAATAAAGTATCCGAAAACATCACTGACCATGAGATTGATATGACCGCTGCTCTATACTTTGAAATTTATAACCTCTAGATTTTACTGTGTCGATTACCTTTCTCTTCTTCATTTGTTTCTGTGTTCGTATTTTGTACTTTTCTCGAGTTGCTTCTGAGTTATTCTTTTTTCTTCCGTGCATATATAACAATAATAATGATTAAAAAAAAAAAACAGGAAAAGTCACCGTTTATGAGCGAGGAGAGCCAATAATTTACGAGATAAACATCCGGGATTCTGCAGTTACTCCAGTCCAGACCCAGAAGGGGGCCCATTGGGCCCTCATTGGCCAATTTCTAGAATAAACCCTGCTATATTTGTATTCATTGCATGATACTCGGATGGGGAAGAATTTTAGAGCATGGGAGTGGCGGTTTGTAGCAAAACTTGGTGCTGAAAACTAGTTTCAACAACACTAGCACATATCTCTGGAACGAGAGAAGATGTTACAAAAAGGAAAAAAACCGTTCTTCCTTGTTTCACAAGTCTTTTCAAATAAGCTTAACTTTTATTTTTAATTTCATGGGCACTCTAAGGCTATGACGTAACCAAAGGTGTCTGTTTTTTCCTGAACATTCCGTTGTTTCAAGAGCTCGCCTCTACCACCACCCCCACATTATCAGGGTTACAAAAACACTTCTTTATGATGGCTTAATTCCCTTAATCAAATTCATCTTAAAAGCAAACTAGGGACCAAAAAGTCATCGTCTGTTTCCTCTGATCTTGGGACTATAAAAAACACGAACAAAGCTGAATACACCACAGGCAGCCCAAGCTAAGGTTGAGAGTTGCGCATAAATTAGACTGTTTTTTCCACGCTATGCATAATAACGACATCGGCAACATTTAAGAGTTTGTATGGAAATGATACAAAACGTCTCAAATTGCCACAAATCAGAAAGAAGTCGAAATAAAAAAGATTTGTCTCATTTCATTGTTTTATTGGTCATTATTGGAGGGCTTCCTAGGCTGGTTTGAAGCTTTTTGGGCGAGAAATTGAGGTTTATATTTTTCATCAGTTATTGAACGTTTAGAATTAATTAAAGGCAGGAAACAATTTCACACTGCACCTCACTTGAGGTTCGATAAATTCCATCACAATAAAGGAATCGCCCTACAACTTCAAAGGTGTATTCTTGGGTCTTGCGCATACCTCTGTTCTTTCTCATGGGTTCCAGATCCTATTTTAAGCCGTCGAAAATCCCTCTTAAATACGAAACTCGCCTTTCCTGGTATGCGTTTTCATTTGAAGTGCACACATGAATCATTGCGAGCCGTGTTTCGACGACAAAATGTCCCTCAGCCGGGGACAGGCTGAGTGAGATTGTCGACATTAGCAAACACGACACTGCGGAGTCCAGAGAGGTCGGTTTACAGAAATAGAGAAATATTAGAACGGCCGTGAAATTCACTCGCCTCACTTGACTTCGAAAACCATAATTTTGTTTTAGGGACGAACGAAGAACTATCTTTTGCTGCACTCTAATCAATCCATTCGATGATTTTATGCCGAGTATTTGGCGCAAGTGATCCTGCTCACTGCCCGCAAAACAACCTCATTATTTAATTCCCATATATAGGGTTGTCTGCCCTAAAAAAAAAATATTGCTGTGACCGTGGAAAATACCCACCACAATTTCCATTCCTTTGAAAACCGGTGCAGTTTTTTTTCTAGGTGGAAACTGCTCCTCGTCTCTGCTTCTAAATTTCGACAACATTTTTTTGGGGGTAAACAGGTAAATGTGACGGAACAAATCACTATGCTAATATATTGTCGCACGAAGACATTAAAGCGTGCTCGTGGCGTCAAGTGAGGCGACTAAATTTCACGGGCGTACCGATAGTTTTCTATCAGGCCCTCAAACCGACCTCTCTGGACTCCGCAGTGTCGCCTTCTACTTGTGGACAATCTCACTCAGCCTCTCCCCGGCTGAGGGACATTTTGTCGTCGAAACGCGGCTCGCAATGATTCATGTGTGCACTTCAAATGAAAACGCATACCAGGAAAGGCGAGTTTCGTATTTAAGGGGGGTTTTCGACGGCTTAAAAAAGGATCTGGAACCCATGAGAAAGAACAGAGGTATGCGCAAGACCCAAGAATACACCTTTGAAGTTGTAGGGCGATTCCTTTATTGTGATGGAATTTATCGAACCTCAAGTGAGGTGCAGTGTGAAATTGTTTCCTGCCTTTAATTAATTCTAAACGTTCAATAACTGATGAAAAATATAAACCTCAATTTCTCGCCCAAAAAGCTTCAAACCAGCCTAGGAAGCCCTCCAATAATGACCAATAAAACAATGAAATGAGACAAATCTTTTTTATTTCGACTTCTTTCTGATTTGTGGCAATTTGAGACGTTTTGTATCATTTCCATACAAACTCTTAAATGTTGCCGATGTCGTTATTATGCATAGCGTGGAAAAAACAGTCTAATTTATGCGCAGCTCTCAACCTTAGCTTGGGCTGCCTGTGAATACACTCCATTTGGCTGTAAGCTGTGTCATCAAGGCGCCAACAAATATCAATAAAATGTCAAATACCTGCTCCTTGTCTGTTAAGTTCATTTCCTACCTTGTGGTCAAAATAGCCTCCACCCACGTAATAAGCTGAACACGCTTTTGCCTTCAAAGACATCAAACGCAAATCTCCAATCAGCCATATTTGAAGCCTCGTTCCCAGACACTATCGGTCTGTGAAACAAATCTGGGGGCTGTCCCTTCAGGCACTTCCGCGAGGTAAGATTTCAGGTAAGATTTGTTGTGAATCATCTCGAATTTCTTAAACTACCAGGACATGTACGTGTGTAAATGGAAGTGGCAACTGGTCGTGGAAAAGAAAGCGCCGTGAGTCAAAATGCCCTCGACGTATCGATGTCTTGTTTATCTGCGATGAGTGGAATTCATCTAAGGGAGGTTTGGCAACCTTCAACAGAGAGTTTGCAATCAATTTGGCTGAGAGATCAAGCGACAACATCAAAGTCCACTGCTACGTGTCCCGGAGCAATGAATCGGAGAGAGAAGACGCCAAAAGACATGGAGTGAATGTAATAACAGCACAGCCCATCCCCGGGACTTCTGACCCCCTTGAATGGTTGAGACTTCCACCTTCAGAACTTCCACGTCCTGATATTGTGATAGGCCATGGACGAAAGTTTGGTACTCCTGCTTATTTCATTGTACGAACTACAAACTGCAAGTGGGTGCAGTTTGTGCATGTCTTTTGTGAAGACCTCGGAAAGTATAAGCAAAAAGATAAAAGCACTAACACCGTATCAGATACAATTGAGGAGAACGAGAAGAAGCATAAAGATGAAATCAAACTCTGCAAAGCTGCCGATATGGTTGTCGCTGTTGGCTCACGGCTACAGCGGAAGTACAGTAACTGCCTCCCAGACATCGAGGTGCAGATCATGACACCTGGGATTTTGGAAAACTTTTGCCACCTTTCAGATCAGAGACTCAACAAAGTCACACGTAATTCAGAGGAGTTCAGTGTCTTTGTATTTGGCAGAGCAGCCTATGAAGATCTGGCTCTGAAAGGATACGACATCATTGCTGATGCAATTGGGTCTCTTGGAGAGAAATTTAAAGTGACGTTTGTTGGTGCACCTGAGGGCCAATTTAGAAATATAGAGGAGTGGTTTATTCAGAAGACAAGGATAGCGCGTAGACAAGTGACAATACGTGGTTACTGTGATCAAGATGAACTGAAAAGTATGTTCTATGAATCAGATTTAGTTGCTCTTCCTTCTCGCACTGAAGGCTTTGGATTGGTTGCCCTGGAGGCCATTTCTGCTGGCATCCCTGTGCTTGTTACTGTGGAATCTGGAATTGCCAAAGCTTTAGAGAAAGTTAAAGGGGGGAAATCTGTTATTGTGCAATCAGAAGACCCAAAAGAGTGGGCTCAGAAAATTGAGAAGCTGTCAAAGAAGAGGTCACCAGAGAGACACAAAAATTCCATTTGCCTCAGAGAGAACTACAGGAAGACGTATTCTTGGAGCATACAGTGTGAAACATTCCGGAAGATGATCAAAGGTCTCATGCAAGAGAGTTGTCATTCTGTCAGTGTTAATGGTAAGTTGGCTACATGTAAAGCTGGTACATCACATCTTTGCTGGGGAACTGACCCTAACAAGAATATTCTACAGTATGTGCAAGCTGGTTTCAACAATACAGTGTATAATTATACCAGTTAATATCCATTATACTAAAGAAATAACAGACGTGTGTTTGGACCTCAACTGAGCAATTTAATATCGTATATTGGTACAACTGCTGTGGGTGGTAGGGTAGGGTAGTTAAACAAAGCGACTAGCACAAACACGACAATCTAGAAACGAGCGATACAATGGAACTGACACCAGATCCTGTCATACCACACCCAATTACTAAAAAGCTTAATATATAGATTGAGCCAAGCCTAAAAGCAGAGCCCACTTTTCTTTCTTTTTATTGCTGAAACTTATTTATTTTTTAAAGTTATTACCAAAAAAAGAAAGAAAAGAAAAAGAATGAAAAAAAAAACTTCCCCCATGCACTCACAGATTTGAACCCTGAATCACCCAAATGCTAGGGAATCATTCTAACCAGTCGACCAACTTGACACTACGTATAAGATTGTGTTGATTATTATACTTGAACTGCCGTTTATTGATCGCAGTTCAGTCGATTAAACAGGCAGGTGTTTTTCTGGGAAAATGTGTTCGGACCGCCACAAAAACCATGGTTGTGGACAGAAAAACCAGAAGGCACTAGCTCTGCTCTATTTGGGGTCGGGACTGCTGCGGACTACTGCGAAATCAAGCGTTGTGCCGACCGAATTCGCAACGGAACCGACAACAAAGATGAAATATTGTTTCCCTGCTCTGGAAACATGATTTTAAAATAATAAAATATTTCCTGACTCAGAGCGCAATAAAAATTAAAAACTGTTGAAGTGGAATATTTCGTCCGGACCAACCGAACTTCATCAGCCACGGTAGACATGTGAATATTAAGAAGGGTTATATCACTTCATAAGGGTCTCAAGGGGGCAACACGTTCAAACGCCGCATAAGAGAAGCAATTGAGATCCGGTTACGAAAGCCCTCTTTGAATAGAGACAATGGCTTCGAATTTAAGCCAACATCTATAACACTATTTTAGGCCCCTTGAGACCCTTATGAAGTGATATAACCCTTCTTAATATTCACATTTCTACCATGGCTGATGAAGTTTGGTTGGTCCGGACGAAATATTCCACTTCAACAGTTTTTAATTCTTATTGCGCTCTGAGTCAGGAAATATTTTATTATTTTAAGAACAAAGATGAAGTCGACTAAGGCAAATTTAGTAACTTGAACTTTTTGCCTTCCACCAAAAAGACAACTGAGTATTCTTTTGAACTTTTTCTTTCCATTTATAGATATTTGATATTTTTTTCAAGTTCTAAACCTCAGTTCTGTCGAACTGAATGGTTTTGTGAAGCAAGCTAAGCTCTTAAAAAAAAAAAACCTCTTTTTCAAAAGCAGTTTTGCGATTTCCTGCCCAAAAAGAAAAAAGTGGCCCAAAAGCACCGCACGGTTTTCCGCCAACAAAAGATGGCATTCTCTCCCCCTGTCGGGTTGTCTTGGAACTCCCCTCCCCCTCCCCTAGAGTCTGTATGGGCGGGGCACGTATGCTGAGGTCACAATCAAAATTTCTTGGATCGATAGGTTACCAAGTTTGCTTAGCAATGGTGCTCCGCTAACGTGCGGGCTCTGCTAATAAATTCAGAATTTGGCAAAATAATAATTTTGAGAATTTTTGCTAGTAGAGGACAATGAGAGCTCAGGTAAACATTGAAATGATGAATGCTCAGTGAGTGAATTTAACATGTATCTTTCATCAAGGTGCTTAGACCTTTTTTACTGAATATCAAACCACCCTCATTATGCCTGAAAAGTCATTTCCCTTACAAAATTACAATATATTAAGCATTAACCCCACTCCCCCCACAAAAAAAAAATGTGCACTAATACCCTGAGGCAAGTTTACATGATACATTATTCTGGAAGGTTAGATTTATGAACACAAAATTTATTGGTCTTATGACACTAATACATTGCCTAAATTTTTCACCAATTTAGATGCTGTCCCTGGAGTGTCTAATGAAAGAGTGTGGGAAACAGTTAACAAGGTAAGAGATGGACCAACTCATCTTAACTTTTAAATCCCAGTGTGCATAATTACACAAATAAGAACTAATAAAGTAAGTACTGTATTTACTCGATTAAGCGCCGCATCGCTTATTAATTTCTTTGCGCCTCAAATGTGGCGCTTATTCGAGGGCAGCAATTAGTTGAGGGTAGCGCTTATTTAAAAATTGGAAGTGACAAATGAATCGATGCATCGATTGGTAAACCACGATATTTTTTCCAACGATATGAATATCGATATTTAAATAACATATCGCGATATTACGATACAATAAAATATGCTACATCAACAAATTTGGGAAATCACTGCCTTTAATATTCATTTCCTAAGCTCTACATTTTAGCCCTTGTAAGGCAATTTGATGTTGTGTTATTACTGTGGTAAATTTTTTATTATGGAAATAAATTATTTAAAAGTAGTGTAAGTTGTTGGTTTTGTCGCGCACAGTTATGTGGCACCACGCGGATCCAAAATCGTTCAAAGTTAACCAGCCATTTGTTCCAGGGTTAACTCTTTATTGGAACCATGATTTGCACGTAAAAACTTTAAATAACATTGAACATACTAATTGACCTCAACGAAATTACAACAATCAATGAAATGACAAAGCTAGAAAGCGAACATAATTATACTCAAAAGAAATGAATAAACAATAGAAATGTAACACATTATGATACTCATACAGTGTAATTGAAAGGTGGTTCAATAAGTGAAAATGTCTAATCAGCAAATCCAATCAACGCAAGAAACTAAAGAGTGATCAACAAAGGAACATTTAAGAAACGATAAATCACAAAGAATCATACCTCCTTTCCCGATTAAAGCGTCATTTAACCTTTGTAAACCTTGTATTTAAAGGCAATCCCTGCCGCCTCATGCCCTCTAGCTATCATGCATGTGTGTGTTTGTCACACAGTCTAAATAATAGATGCTTGCGTTGCAGTTATGTATCATATTGCATATTGTATCGTGGCCCTTGTATCGAGATATGTATCTTATCGTGGGAAAATGCATCGTTGCAGCCCTAATACTTACGCTGTGTAAGACAACACCCTTCATTTTAGGTCCTTGTTTAGGACAAATGACAAAACCAGGGTGTATATTTAATATAAACCCTGGTTAAGACAGACACATAAAATTATTTACTCTGTTTAGGACAAAGAGGCCAAAAACCATACCCTGTCCAGCGGCACATCCCTGTATAGGCCATATAAGGGAGTACCCCCCCCCCTGGTATGTCACGGTTACCAAAGGTCTTTCCTTTGATAATTGTCATTAGTTGAGGTCCTTGCACTGTACTTGGCTTTTTGTTCATTGTCAAGTGACAGGAAATGAGTTGTTATCTGTGAGAAAAATGTGTCTAGAAAGCAAATTAAATGGTTAAGAAATCGTCTTTCAAAATCAATTCCAGTTTAGATTGGAATGGGTGTTTTTTATGTACAATGTAGGTGATGTACATGTTTTTGTCTGTCATTGTGGAGGGCAAAATTTAATGTCCTCGTAACATGAAAACTGCTATCAAATGATTTTGGTAGCTTAGCTTATTTTAAATTTATTTTTCCAACCTACCATTTTATTGAGGGATTGGTCACATAACTCACTTAACTGTTGCTTTCTGCCTTTTCAACTCTCCAAGTGTTTTCTTTAGTGGCCATTTAGTTACTGTTTGGTTTAGGTTTTTTGTCAGGCTTGCAACTGTTTCCTAGTTCAGTCAGGTGAGGCCATTTGTGCCAAAATTTTAGTCGTGATGGTGCCAAAAATGATCACAACTTGAGGCGATGTTTTTCAAAAACACAATTCTTCTGGCAGGCTATGAACTGTGGTATGGTTTCAATGCACAGTATAGACTAGGGAGATGTTAGAGGACTGATAACAGCAAGATTGTACTGATATGATCTAAATTCCAAATGTTTTGACAACATTTTGATGATTAGTGAAAAGCAAAGTAATAACTTGTCTTTCTGTTAATAACAGCTAATTATTAACTAAAGGTGAATCCACCCATAAATGGTGCACAGGGGGCCATCACTTATTTATGTAACGTGCTGAGTTCTATGCACATTTTTATTGGTTCTTAGCTATGACCTATTAGAAGACAGATGCATAGATGACATCATCATTGGCAACCTTTTTTTTCTTTATTAAAACAGATAGATTCCATGTTGCTGTGCGTCTGTTCAGTAATAGATCACAGATAAAGTCGAAATGTGGTAAGAGTACCAGTGACACACTCGCAGCCACTTTTTTTATTCTTACCACATTTTGACATCATCTGTGATCTATTGCCGAACAGACGCACAGCACCATGGAATCTATTTGTTCGGTTGTTTATATAAACCAGCTCAGGATATGGTTGTCATAATTATAGAAACTCTCACTTTCCTTATTTTCTGGTCAGAAGACTTGCAGACCAGAGTCAGAAGGAGCAGAAGCTTCAGTCCCTTTGTATGACAGTCTTCCACTGCAGAAAATTCCGTAAGTACTGTTAGATACATGTTTTTGGTTCTGTGAGTGTTTTGAAATTTTTTCATGAATTATGTACGACATACTTTGGATGAAAAGTTTACATTTGATAAACCTGAGGCTTTTGAGAAGCAAAGGTTGTCCAAAGATTCAGACTTTAAAGATTTCCTGAGGTTGACCTGCAGTCTTCAGAAGATAAAGGAATGCACAGATACACACTGATCAGAGTTCACTTCACCTTAGCTTGCCCAGATGGTGCTATGATTTTCGTCTTAATGTTGTTCATTCTAACCTTAGCTAGTCAACGTTTGGCAAAACAATATTAATTTTGTTAGTGTTGTAAAAATGTGCAAGGTTGACCCTACAAAAAAATGGTCTTCATTAATATAGCTCCAAGAAATGAAACCATGTGGAATCTTGTTGATGAAAGGATATATTGAGAAGTTTTATGTGAATGTTTACATTTGAGTATTTACAATAGAGTACCCTGATGACAATTTGACTACAAGTAGCATTTTGTCCAGAGGTCAAAAGTGCAACTTTTCCATTTAAGAAATGTCTAAAACTGACCTGGCCTGTTACAAGTCTCTGTGTAGCTCAGTGACTGGAGCATCAGATTGGTTTGTGTGAGATGAACAAGAGTTTGATCGTTGTCGGGTCTCTGATTTTGGGATGAGTGTGGTGGTAAGCACTGCTCAGCCCTGTGCCATCACTTGAATTTTCTCTGGGTTGATGTATTATTTTATAGTTTTGACACTTTGCTTCATGAAGACACTAGTCCTGCAGGACTTTTAGAAATGAACATTAAGTCTCAAGGAAGGACTTGTTTTTGTTGGCTGAATATAAACATGACATTTCTCATAAAGGAGTTCTTATCAGTTTGGAGAGATGGTACATCCTGTATTGAACAGCAGTAATTTGAGTTTAAACATTTTTTGATTTAAGGCTATAAATTGACGATTTTGAGTGACAGTTTGAGTTTACTTCTTAAAAACTACAATATAATCTTTCAAACTCTATGAAGCATGCAAGCGTAGGTAGCTGTGATTCTTGTGTTTGTTTACCTAACAAGAATGTGTAAAGATAAACGGAGGGTGAAGATGTTAGCTAGTGAGCAGAAAGATATTTCTCTGGCACAAATCCCAGTTTATGTCATAACCGTTTGAGTAATTAGATTTTTTATAATCCAATTTTATGTCAATACCTTAACTTACTCATAAAGAGGTCTTTTGGGAGTGGTCTCAAGAGCAAAGAAACCTGAAGAGGTACTAATTTGACTATTAATAGTGCGGGAGGCTAGTCTCATACATATCCCAGACTTGTTTCTGGTTTTTTGAGTTGTCTGAAAGATTCCTTTAAATTAAAGACGTCTTGGTGAAGGAATGCTTGTTTTAAAAATGAATGGTTCATGCTCCAGTGGTGGTCGAGGCGTTGCGTTTTCTCTCATTACGGTATTTCACACATGCAGGTCACTCTTAAAGTCTATAGTATGCCTGCAGCTTATTATAATTAGAAATGAGATTATTGTAGAAATAATTATACTCTCGACACTGTGTTAAGATTCCATGAATAAATGTGAAGAGCCAAAAGAAAATAGCTCAGAGGGCTTCCAAACTGACAATGGTTTAAATCTGTTTCAGTATTTTGACTAAATTAAGACCCACAGCAATGAGCATATGTGTGGAAGCACATGCATGATTGGCTAAATGAAATCAGGTGTTTGCTCAGTGAAAGCCTGACACATAATGTTACAGAGACAAAAGTCTAAAATCTAGGGTTTAACCACATTGTGTTCTTGTCAGTACTCAATCACCATGCAGACATTCTTTAACCTTACGTCGTCATTAACCAATCATCACGCATGTGTTTGTCATTAACCACGCACCATGCAGGCTTTTACCATGCAGGCTTTTTTGTTTTATTTACACCTCCCAAATAATATCTACTTGCATACCCACTTTTCACACCCCCTGATACACTTCAAGGAAGCCTTCTTGGGTTTTGTCCTCTGGAACAAAACTGTGGGGATAATATTCCCTAATAATTTTATCATATCAACTTATTTAAACCCATGTAAATTCACCTTTTTTAGTACCATTCTCATGAGTGACGAAGCATCACTTTGGCATTTTTCTCTTATCACATATGTACACTGTATACATGTGTTACATTTGTGGAACACTTAATGGATATGTATTTTTGAAATTAAAATGTGTGAAAGTTGTATGTCTCATTTCATTATTATATTGTTATGATCATCATCATTATGATGATTATCATTATTAATTTATCATTTCGCAGATGGTATTTTGGAAAAGTATCAAGAAAGGATGCTGAGATGCTCCTCCAGAGCCATGACCCAGGGACATTTCTGGTGCGTGACAGCGAGTCATCTCACAAGCCAGGGGTGTATGTCATTTCTAGGAGGTGAGTTCTTTCTTATCAGCATACAGTGAGAGTAAGCTAAACAGGCATGTGTATGAATTTGTTACTTTAGAAGTGTGGATCATATAAATGCCACTATAATGTATGTTAAAATGAAACTGCAAAATGTGTTTGAGGATGTTTGTTAGTTTTTGCTAGAACAGCTGCAAAATTAATTTTGTAGAACGGCTTGTTTAAATCGTAGTTCTGTTATTGTGTATGGGATCAGACAGGTTAATATCCGAACCAGCCTGCCTCTCGCAATTTTGGATTATCTGTTGTTGATTAATTTGTTTATCTTAGTGACTGAAATTCGATTACTGGTGAACCAGAAATGCATAACTGGCAAAATGAACAATTTGCATTGAATAAAGAGTGAAAGGTGCTGTTTTCCTCTTCCCCTGGCGATAAAATCGGGCATCAAAGATATCACCGTCCGCCGGCTCCTAAGCCACCAAGATTGAATTCCGTCCCAGGCTTACCTTGTGCCAACATTCTCTGGCCATCAGTTAGGTTGCCAGGACAACAGACTGCTGACCAGGTGGCATACAGACTCTTACCACCATATCCTTAAGCTTTCGTATCGCATGGTTGCCAAGATTTTGTAAAGAAAAATACAGACAAATGTCTATAAAGTTTTACATTAATCACAAAACATAATGCCGCTTTTTCCTGAATCCTTAAGTTTCTGAATCCTTAAGTAAAATCAGGCAATTGTCCATCACAACCCAAAATTCAGTTCACTTGAACATATCTTGCACTCCTGGAATGTTTGAACTGAATTCTTAGGGTTCTGAAAACCGGATGTGACATTCCTTTTTGCATTTGACCACTGTGAACCTTATGTCACTCTTACACTTCTTCACCCTCCCCACTTTCAAGGAAACTGCCGCTCTGACACACCCCTCAACCTCAAATTCACAAACCTTAAACCCGAAAACACTGAAAGACAATAGGATAGATGCGGACACACAGGTCTTAAATGCATTTACACAAGAGCGAAAAACAAAGATGTTTGTGACATAACAATTTTTGTCTGACCAAACTGAATGCTAATTTTTGGTCTATTTACTTTTTGGCCGTACTCTGTACAGGCCACTCTTGCTGAGGTTCACCTTGCAGGGCTTGAAATAATGGCCGGTCAACGGACAATGTCTGGTCAAAAATTGGTTTTGTCTGGTCAAATCCTTAGATGGCCGGACAATGTGTCCGGTCATTTACGCTTGTAAAGAAAACTTTAATGCAGAGCTTCAGGTTTTAAATTTTGAAAGGTTCAACATTATTGGCATTTGTGAATAAAGAGAGGAAAAGACAGAATGAGATACTACCAGACCAAGAACTTTTAATAAAATGATTCATAATGGTGGTTGTAAAATTTCGGGTGGTTGCAAATTTTCGCTTTCAAGTATTCTAAAAAAAAAGAGACAGTTGCCTGTTAGTATCATTTCCCCTGTCCCTTTTAATAAGATATAGTACTGGAACATTTCAAGATTTGAGCTTTTTCATTCTAAGCTTACATCATATCAAATCAGTGGATATGGATTCTACTTGTAAGTGTTTCTTGTTGTATATCCACATCAGTTAGCTTGTATTATTATAAGAATCAACTAGATCACAAGCTTCAATGTCATCAACTTCATAACTTTAGTAGGTTATAAAATTTAATAGTATTGAAGACATGGAACTGAAGCAATAGTTGTATGCACAAATGTAATATTGATTTTGTCAACCGTTGCTGCTGTACTGAACGTTCCACTTTTCCTGCATTGAGTTCGAGGCTGCATTTACAATAAAGGCATAGAAAATGTACTTGTTTGATATGTAAACGTCATGCGTTGGGGGGGGGGGATTTTATACAGATATGACGTAATGGATTTTTGTCTCGCCAAAAATGGGTCGTGTCCAAGCAAAAATAGGTTTGACCGGCACCAGCCGGGAAATTATTTCAAGCCCTACCTTGGTACCAGCTAGAGATATCCCCAACTCTAAGTAGGCTAGGGTATCCCAAACTCTGACTGGGCTAGAGATACCCCAAACTCTTAGTGGGCTAAAGATATCCCCAACTCTAAGTGGGCTAGAGATAACCCCAACTCTGAGTGAGCTAGAGATATCCCCAACTCTAAGTGGACTAGAGATATCCCCAACTCTAAGTGGGCTAGAGATATCCCCAACTCTAAGTGGGCTAGAGATATCGCGAACTCTAAGTGGGCTAGAGATATCCCCAACTCTACGTGGGCTAGAGATATCCCCAACTCTGAGTGGGCTAGAGATATCCCCAACTCTAAGAGGGCTAGAGATATCCCCAACTCTGAGTGGGCTAGAGATATCCCCAACTCTAAGTGGGCTAGAGATATCGCCAACTCTAAGTGGGCTAGAGATATCCCCAACTCTGAGTGGGCTAGAGATATCCCCAACTCTAAGAGGGCTAGAGATATCCCCAACTCTGAGTGGGCTAGAGATATCCCCAACTCTAAGTGGGCTAGAGATATCGCCAACTCTAAGTGGGCTAGGATATCCCCAACTCTAAGTGGGCTAGAGATATCGCCAACTCTAAGTGGGCTAGGATATCCCCAACTCTAAGTGGGCTAGAGGTATCCCCAACTCTAAGTGGGCTAGAGATATCCCCAACTCTAAGTGGGCTAGAGATATCCCCAACTCTAAGTGGGCTAGGATATCCCCAACTCTAAGTGGGCTAGAGATATCGCCAACTCTAAGTGGGCTAGAGATATCCCCAACTCTAAGTGGGCTAGAGATATCCCCAACTCTAAGTGGGCTAGAGATATCCCCAACTCTAAGTGGGCTAGGATATCCCCAACTCTAAGTGGGCTAGAGATAACCCCAACTCTAAGTGGGCTAGTGATATCCCCAACTCTAAGTGGGCTAGAGATATCCTCAACTGTAGGAAGGTCAAGACTGGAATTATTCAAGTGCACTGAACACCACTGTAAAAATGCTCTCAAATTTCTGAATCACAAAGAACCCACCTCAAAAGCATCAGAAGCAGTGGCGGCCCAAGCTCAAGATAAAACAATACAATCGAGTTGTAAAAGATGACTTTTGCTGTCAGGAGTGTTGTGTTTACAAGGGTTTGAATTATAAAGGAGGAAGCAATAAATCGGCTTTAATGGTTGAAGTTTTAACGTTTTCTCACTAAAATTGACTTAGCTTGATGCTGTGTTGGTTTACTGAAGTCGCGGAAATTGCTTCAAATCTAGCCTGTGAACAGGCTCTGTGGTGAAGAAATAACGCGCGAAAAAATCGGTGAGTGTAGAAAACGATTTTTTTCGATCTGCCGTTGGCTCGCTTCGCTGGCTGATGTTTTTTCGTTATTTTCCCCACCGCGCAGCCTGTTCACAGTTCACAGACTACTTCAAATCACGTTGAGGAGCGGGGGAAACAACACAGCATCAAGGTCAGTCAATTTTATTGAGGAAACGTTAGACGTACCATTTAAAGCCAATTTTTTGTGTCCCCATAAAATCATTTATAATTTAAACCCTTGCGGCCTGATTCGGGTGGGGGGGGGGGTACACAGGTATGTTAGGAACGGGGGAGTGTGCCCATAATTTAATACCCTAAAAATATACTTGGAGCACATTTGTCGTACGATGTAGATAAAAACGATGCTAATTTTTTGTCAAAATTCGTAAGATGAAGACAAAATTGAATCTGTGGCAGACACGCGACCTAACACTATATGGAAAATCTCTTCTAGCCAAAACGTTGGGTGCCTCTCAATTAATCTATACTGCGTCAATGATTAGCGTGTCTGACAAGGCAATAAACACAGTTCAAAGCCATCTCTTCTCCTTTTTGTGGAAAAACAAAAAGGATAAAATTAAAAGAAATGTTGCGTTTCAGCCCCTGTCAGAAGGTGGCCTTAATTTTATAAACTTTAGAGTTATGGTGAAATGCCTCCGATTAGCTTGGATAAGTAGATTGCTAAGCAACTCAAACGACAACTGGACGGCTATACCCAACTTCTATTTTGAAAAATATGGGGCCTACTTTTTGTTCTAAAATGTAATATTATAATACCGCTAATCTTAACAAAAACTTACCTTTATTTTATCGCGAATTACTAGACTATTTTCGAGAACTAAATAACAGTTCGAAAAACAATAACAGCGACTTCATTCTTTGGAATAACAAGAAAATAACTGTAGAGAAAAACTGTGTTTTCTGGAAGCGTTGGTTTGTAAGTGATCTATTAAATTCCGATGGAAAGTTTCTGTCACTCGATGAATTTCAAAAGAATTATGACCTTGAGGTCAACTTTCTGCACTGTTTTCAACTACTAGCGGCGATTCCTTTAGATCTAAAGAGAAAAGCTTTTGACTCTCCAACACCTGATTTGTTAAGTAAGTAATCGGCGCCTCATGTAATCGGCCCCTTAGGGGCCGATTACATGAGGCGATGTCGGGATCCCGGAATTACATGAGGCGGGATTACATGAGGCGATGCTGGGATCCCGGCTAGCCGGGATGAAAATTTACCATGTAATCGCAATTGCCGGGCCAGCCCGGCTAGCCGGGCCAACACTTTCTCGTCACTAAATTTTGCTTCAGAGCAAAATGGCTCACCAGAAGTAGTTATAGAGTTGGCGGTTCGAGACCAGTTTTTTCAAAACTGGTCTTGAACAGCGCCAACTCTATAACTACTATAATCATATGGTCACCAACATATGGTGAGGAGCCGAGCAGGCTCGGGAAGTCGTTGACGAAGTCAACGAGTGAGGCTCCTTCCGGCCTATTGTGGGTAGATATGCAATCTCGCAGAGATTGCATGTCGTAGGGCACAATAGGCATAATGTCGCCATAACATTTTCAACTATATTGGTTCCATCACATGGCTCCACATCATTTTTTTATATGCTAGATCCATATTTTTGCATTGGGGAACAAAAGCGGAGCTTTTGTGAGGCAGTGAATTGATCGCGAAGCGATCAAGAGGGGAAGTTTCTTTTTGCGATGCTGGTTCCATTTTATGGATAACTATATGTATTTTATTACATGGATACTATATGTTTTTATTTCATGCAGTATCGAACGCTTTCTCCATCACGTGACGTCGCACTGCAGGAAGTCTTAAAACCACAGGGACTTTCCCGAGGAAATGAGTCATTAAGTTTTTTCAATTGTTTTTCTAACGCGTTAGACAGTTCTTTTTGTCTTGAAAACCATAGGGACTTTCCCGATGAGTCATCAGATTGTCATGTAATATCAGATGAACTTGTATTTGAAGTAAAGTTTGTCAGTAAAGTTTGTAGTGAACAGAAAAGTAGACTGTGCTTACGGAACTTGTATGGAGACCGACACAGCTGTGGCGTGACGTCATCACTGATAGCTATTGTGTCAATGGGTTTAAATAATATTAAGCCACAAAACGCCACAGCTGTGGCGTGACGTCATTACTAATAGCTATTGTGTCAATGACATGAGACTACCGTATGATCTCGGTCAACCGCAAAACGCCACAGCTGTGGCGTGACGTCATGTTTGTAAGTACATAAAATAATATCTCATATAATAGTATAGAATGAATTGCAATGAAGATATTCACAATTACTTGAAAGAATCAGAAGTTGTTTGTCCTTTTTGTGACCAGCAAATAGATTCTGCCAGAAAACCAAAAGATGATAAATGCTGTGATAATCAGTATATTATTAACGACGATGGGATGTTAGCATGTCTAAGTTGTGGTATTGTTCAAAGATATAATTATGTGAAAGAATATGTTGATTTTTATAAAAATAGACATAGATTTATAAGAAAATCTGTTTACCATCGAGAGTACCACATCAACAACATATTACTCGATATTGAAGAAAAATATAACATCAAAATATCAAACTGTCAGAAACAAAAAATTGATGCTATATATGTCGAGATAGGTAAGGTTCTTAATGAAGTTAATGGAACTCGGAAAAGGATGATTAGCGTTAATTTTATTATGAGAAAGATATTCAAGATGATGGGAATACCTTACAAAAATATTCCAATTAGTAAATCGAAAAAAACTTTAGCTTTCTGCGATAAATATTGGAAGCACATCATATTGTTGATAAGGGATGAAATAAAATCTATTATTGGATGAATACCTTATTATATTTCTTTTCAAATTTGTCAGTAATAGGACACATATCAATGATTATATCATCGAGAACTTTAACATAATCAATAAATTCTTTGTCATTATACTCCAGTCCTCTCATAAAGCACCGTAAATGAGTTAAAACCTTTTCATACGTAGTGTACGCGAATTTACACATCTCAATCTTTCTTTTGTAATTTTTAGCCTCTGAATATGTTTTAAGCAAAAGCCCGGCACCAGATACTGTTCCGAGAACAATAGGGTTTAGTGTTACACCACCGACAACTGTCCCTGTTACTACCAATGAAACAGATCCAATATTACATGCAAGTTCTGCTTTTTTGAAATATTTGTAAGTCATTTTGAAAAGCCAATATTTTTTATGGTAGAATTTGTACAATGCTTCCAACTCAGATATTTGATCATCAGTTAATTTTTCTGACACATGGTTCCAATTGAATATGTTTTTACGTTTATCCATATATATTATACGGTTACATTTTTTTTCTTCTTGAATGATAATTTAATACTATGGTATAATTTTTTGATGTTTTGAACCAATCTTTCTATGCTTTCGAGAATTTCATTAATTAAAATAGCTGTTCTCATATATATATAAGTTAGATTATTCATCCTGTAAACGATGTCAAAACATCGGTCAGCTTTGAAGTGTTTGGTTGATATGTTTCGCATTGTGATATATGATGAATGAAAAAAATGTTTATGGCACTCTATATTCAATCGACATTAAGAGTTCTTGATTTTTCACAACTGAACCCAGTTCCACAGCCAAATGACCAAACGCTAGTACTAAATTGATATTTATTGTCTGTGATTTAGTTGATTGGGTTGAAGTGTAAGTGATTGATTGAGTTAAATGGTCACTGTGTTTTATTTTTAAAGAAATAGGCTTATATTTACTTTTGAGCTTGAAATAGAGCACTGTTATAGTTAATATGTGGCTATGATTTGGAATGATTATTTTGTCACAACCATTTAATAAAAATGTGTTCCCATTTTTTGTATTCAAAATCCCATTTATGTAATGAACGGAACCACGCAAACGATGTCCGTTTAAAGATAAATCTGTTTCCATCACCAATTTTCCATTCTCAATTACAAAAGCGGTGTCATAGACACTTGGGTCAACGTTTGAAATTGTTTCTTTTACACCATAAACAATAAGATGTCCAATTGTTAAAAGTGATGGAAAAGTAACTGTACCGTGTAGATCGAGATAAATAAATTGTGGAGGCGAGCTACCCCATCGGTGAAAATTGATAACTGTTTTGGTATAGTTTTCGAATGTTTTTGTTGCATAATTAGAAATTGAAATCGTAGTGCCTTGCACTGCCACACTCAACTCACTCATTTCCGGCGGAAACCATTCAACTACCAAAGTATAGTAACCGACTGGAAGTTTATAAAGGTTAAAACCGAGGCGTGATTGGTACTGGTTTGGTGAGCTTTTTTGAAACAGGAGTTTAAGTTGGTAAGCTTTTTTATTAATTTGATGTGGAGAATTGGAAAAATCAACAATACCCAAAACCTCAATATTGTATTCACTCGAAGATTCGTCGTCGTTTTCCATTAAATATCTGAAGGCGTCTTTTTTTTGTCCTGAATTAATAATCTGAGATTCATGAATTTTTTGAGTGACAAGATTTCTCAAATCTGTTATTTCATTTTCCATTAACTCAACATTAACTGCGGATTTCGAATTTTTTGAATCGGTTTGTAAGTTAACAATTTTATTGTTATTTAAATTCGTTTCCCGACATACTTGTTGTGCCATCAAGTTTGAGATAATTTTTTTGCGAGTTAGTGATTCTCTGAGTGATATATTCTACAGTAGCAACGTCTTTTTGGTTTACTGGAAATTTGACATTGGTGATCGCATTATCTTTCATATCGATAGTAGTGTCCTTATCTAATTTTTTCACAAGTTGGTTATCGACATATTTTTTATTTACTCCATGATCTGAATTAACTGGGTCTTTGATATTTGTTATGAAATGGTTGTTCATGTCTAAAGATTGTAGCATAGACCCGCCTTCTTTTTTACTCAAGAATATATTCCGAGCTGTGTTATAAGAGATGGCTTTATTTGTGTTTCCATGAATTGGGTACGGCTGTGGTTGTAAAATAAGGTCTCCGTTCATAGTTGCTCCTGTCTTTTTCACAAACTGAGTTGTATCCACACTTGGAATCTTAGCTATTTCACTATCTAACTGGCTTTTTGTAAGCACATCATTATTATTGGTTCCTTGTTTTACATTCACTAATTTTTTATTCTGCATATCATAATCATTATTAGCATCTAATTTAAATCCAATACCAGGTAAACCTCTTGTACCTATCTTACCTAGTCCTTGAGAATCATCATGATTAAGGATACCGTTAGTATAACTCATATATTAATGGTTTAGATTCTTTCATCGAAATTTCGGGCTACCTTTTTTTTGACATTATCAACATACAAAAAACTATATGGATCCTTAGTGGCCTTTTGGTAATTTTCTTTGTTAACACCCAATTCTCTACAAATCATGGATTGTTCATTTCTTGATGGGAAATCGAATATGCAATAATGTGAACTATTCAGTCTTATTGTTTTATCTGTCCCATAATAACTTTGTGACAAATAGATACAAGAGCAGTTTTTGTTTCTAGAATTGGTGAAGTAGTCACGTATCCGTTCGTCATTTTTCTTACCTGTATTCAAATAGTCATCAAATATGATTAATTTTTGGTTTTCATCAGACAAATCTGTCAGAGGGATGATTTCATCGTTACTTGCTTCTATCACGTCATAACCGACCTCTTTTGATATTGGTTCAAGAGATTTCAACAGATGCTTATATTTGCTTTGGGAGAGATTTCGAGCATAAAGGTATATCTTATCAAAATAGAGAAGCCTATATATCATATCCAGCAGAAGATTTGTTTTACCACCACCAGAGGGAGCACAAATAAGCATCCTAAAACATCGGTTTGGCATGAAACTCTTTAATTGAACAAAATCGTCATTGTCATCATCTTGGATGTCGTAATTTTGAATCTTCATATGATATTATGTTATACAATTTCACACGCTTTGCGACACGCTATGCGACACGCTATGCGAGCGTTTTTATATATGATAACCCTAATTTTTCCGAACAAAATACGAAATTTTATGTAAACAAATGATATAATGAGTTTACTCAAATGGAAAGAAATGGCTGAGAAACGATCCGAGCTTGGTAAAAAGATTAACACAGTAAGAGATACAATAAAACAAAAAAAGATATCTGATCAAATGGGTGAAGTCGAGGCAGAGAAACTTTTCAAACCTATAACATCTGAGTTAAAGGAACTTACAGCCCCAAAAGCACCGTTGAGAAGATTGGTAAAGAAAAAGCGACCTGTTCCAGATTATGGAATAGCTATTGATGATGAAGTGCCTGATTATGGATTGGACGATTTGTTTGATCAACCTGTTTTACCTGAAAACGAGAAACAGATAGTTCCAAAACCTCCATCTTATGAAGATGTCCTTGAGGATTTAGCATCAGGTAAAAAACAAATGTATATAGATCCAGAATACATGTATGAACCTGAAGATCTTCCTCCAGAATACGAAGAAGAAGTACCAGATTACGAAATTCTTGAAGAGGATAGAATAAATCAAGCTTTAGATCAACTTCAAATACCGAATTATGATGATATTGAATTACAACTTCAACAAGAAGATATGAATGACAAAAAGAGGAAATCTTATCTTACCAAAACCCTTCAAAAGGCTAAAGAGAAACGACAACAACTTTCTGGATATTCGATGAATATTACTAAAAAATTAAATAGTGGCTCAATCACTGAAGCTGAGGCTCAATATCAAAGAAAAATTATTCAAGATACAAGAAAGGTTCTTACTGATTATATGAATTACCATCAACAAAAACTCCAAAAACTCAAATCTATTAAAGGATCTGGTTTGAAGAAAAAAACAAAAAGAGGTGGACAGGTAATGTTTTTCAACAATCCGACAGAAATGATTAAAAAACTTGAACTGATTATCGGATCGATGATTGCCGGTAATAATAGCATAGAGCTAAGAAACACAGGTGTTGCACTTCTCGACATCTTGTTGAGAAATTCAATACTCAATAAGCCACAATACAACAAAATATACAAAAACTATTTTAGTCTAAACTAATCATATATATGAATAGACAACTTGTATTATCATCCCATACAGTAAAAAACCAAAATGGTAATAAACCATCGGATTTCACAATCAAATACCGTAATCCGATAATACTAGATTCAAACAGACAATATGAAATCGGCCTAGACCGAATCATTTCGATGTCATTCACTTGGTTTAATGTGACAAACGAACTCAATAATCAGAAAATAAGATATTCGGCAGATAGTGGTGCTAATTGGACGGAAATTATATTCAACCCTGGAGTATGGAATTACATTGATTTTGACAATTTAATCAAAGAAAAAACAAAAACAGGAACCTCATCAAACCCTCAATATCCAATCACTCTGGAGTTTAACGATACTGTATTCAGGACAATAATAACACTAGCCTCAAATTACAGATTAGATCTTACTCAAAGTAATTTTAATGATCTTATTGGTTTCAATAAAAAGATTCTAACAAGTAGTGTAAATGTTGGAGATTACATTCCTAATCTCTCACAAGACAGAGAAATATTGAATGTTCATTGTGATTTGATAAGTGACAGTCTTGTCGATGGTGAAGAGTCAGATATTATATATAGTTTCAGTACCTCAACTCTCACCCCGAGTTATAGTTTTACACAAGAGCCTCGACGAGTACAGTTCAATCCTGTCAATAAAAATACGATTAATAAAATTCGGATTTATATCACCGACGGTAAACGAAGAATTATAGATCTTAATCATAGTGACACTTCATTCAGTTTGATTTTAAGAGAGAAGAGAGATTAATCTAACTAATAGTTATAGATGGCATCATATGAATATAAACGTGTATATCACCCGAAACTAGGTCGTTTTGTGTATAAGCATAAAGGATCTGGGATTATTGTTGATAACATATTCAAACCAGTTGGAAGGGTGTTAAGTAAAGTTCCAGAAATGGTTTTAAAACCTTTTGCCAAAAAAGCGCTTGAATCTGGTATTTCACATGCTGGAGACAAACTTGGAAAAAAAGCAGCTGAAAAAAGCGGAGAGCTTATTATGAGAAAATTACACGGTTTAACTAAACAACCAATGAATAAAACCATGAAACCAACCAAACCTACTAAACCAAAACAAGAAGAAGATTACAACACAATCCTGAATAGACTTATATCTGGTACTGGATTAAGACTATAAAATGTTATTAAAAAGTGAATTTTATCCAATTATAAATAGACTAGCAAGTGGGAAATGGTTTATATAAAAAGTGAATTTTATCTAAACTACTCATATAAATGAGTTTCAGAACAAGTGATAATTTACAAAGATATGAATATGTCAGATTTCATCTAGACAATGTCATTGAGCAACCAGCTAACAATCAAAGCCAGAAAAAGACGGGTTACAGATTCACAATCAACGATCGGTCGACTATGTTTGATTTCTTCAATGGGTATTTCGAAGTAACTAAAGAGCTTCAAAAAAGGGCAGATGGTGCTGGATATGCTGCAGCGGATCGCATCACAATGATAAACGGATCTCACAGTCTAATCAGACATATGGTTATTAAATCGTCTGGTAAAATAGTATACGAGAGTGATAATTTACATAGAATTACGAATGTCAAAAATCTCCTTGAATACAGCGATGATTATAGTCGATCTGTTGGAAAGAATTCGTTCTGGTATCTTGACACTGATGGAACAACAGCGAATACCAACTTAGGATTCGAGGCACGTCGTATTTTAACCCAGGCTAATCAGAATGACGGCGGCGGAGGAGCTAAATCGATTAACGAGATGATTCCGTTAAACAGATACAGCTTTTTTCAAGAATTAGAAAGAAAAATGTTGCCCCCAATGCAGCTCACATTTGAACTTACACTTAATGATGATGCTGAACTTATTCACAAAGCAGCTGCTGCTGATGATGGTAGGGTTGTAGTAAAAAGATTGTATCTTTGGCTACCAAGACTAATCCCAAAAGACAGTATGTATAGTAATTTCGTTTCAGAGTTTCTTAAGCCAACAACCTGGACATATATGCGAGATCTCTACAATCAGTCGGCAAATACCAGAGCTATTCAGAATATGTTTCAAATCAGTCCAGCTATTGATAACGTTAAACATGTTTTTATTTATCTCCAGCGAACAGACGCACCGAATGATGTTGAAGCAGATCTAGAGAGGAGTCCGTATTTGTTCGATACTTTCAAGTTGAATGCCGGTAACGCTAACAGCTCTCTATCAAGCTGTAGGCTTGAATACGGGAATAACGTTTTTTACCCAGAGCTGGAATATGATAGTGACTCTAAAATACGGATATTTAATGATCTCATGTCATATGCATTTCGTAAGAACGATTACAATTCAGGAACACAGCTTAATGTATCCAATTACACCAGTTTGTACGGATTATTGTATTTCGATTTGTTATATCAGAAAGAGGTAGTGACGAGAGATCCTAAACAGTTGATTCTCCATTATCGTCTCAATGTAGCCCCAGCAGCAAACGTCCGAGCTCATAGCATCGTATTTTACGAGAGTGAGGTTGTTGTTAAGACAGTTGGAAATGAATTGATGATAGTTTAAATAAATAAGTTTTACATCGATGAAAATTTAAATGAATATGTTTTTTAAAATAGAATTTATCTAACATATAATATATGACACAACTATACGAAATTAAAGTTAGTTTATCACCAAACCAGAAAAAGAATCTTAGTAACGCGTATCATAAAAGAGAAACTATCATTTTGAGACTGACAAAGGACTCTCTATCTGGGAATGACACTCTATACGTACCTCAGAATATAGTTAAGCGATTGAATAAAAATAGAAAATTGAGAAAAGGAATGGACATCAAACTAGCCAAAACAAACATTCGAAAGCAAGTTGGTGGATCACTCCTCTCTACAGTTCTGTCGCTTGGAAGAACTTTCGCTCCAACGATTGCCAAGACTATTGGATTGTCAGCTTTGGCAGGTTTAGCATCTGAAGGAGCATCTCAGATTGTTAAGAAGATATCTGGAAAAGGAATTCAAACTGGTGGGTTTCTCATACCACAAAATAAAATCAACCAGTTGATAGCATATAAACATCTTTTGACCACAAAACAAAAACAAGATATATTAAATGCTCTACAAACAGGCTCTGGTGTTCATATAAAACCGACAAAAGTACAACAGGGAGGCTTTCTAGGTACTCTTTTGGCTAGTATAGCTGCTCCTCTTGCTCTTGAGGCAATAACGAAGATGACTGGTAAAGGTGCCCCTCAGATGGGACGACCTAAACAAAGACCACCCAGATCTATACCAGAACAGGATGGTGGTTTGATGACCAACACTTATAGAACACCGCCTTTTTACGGAAATTGGCCAGACGATACAATCGGTATGGGGAATAAAAAAAAAAATCTCAAAAAAAGGGCGAAGGCCTGCTATTAGGAAAAAACTCACCCTTCAAAAACGTCCCTCTTCTAAACATTTTGTTGTAAAACCAAAATTCCATAACAATGTCCCATTAAGCAATTACGATTTAATAAAATGGTGTAAATATCTGAATATCCCAATTAATGATGTATTGTCAAGAGATGAAAATGTTCCTCACAATCATAGACAGGCTCTATTCATTTACAATCTTGAACCATCATATATGAGCGGTAGCCATTGGGTATCCACATATGTGAAAGATAACGTCATCAATTACTTTGATTCATTTGGTTTGCCTCCATTTCAAGAAATAGTTAATCATGCTAAAAAGAAGAACTTAACATTGCTTCATCAGAACAATCAAATACAAAATTTACTGACGACAACATGCGGTTACTTCTGTTTATACTTTTTGAATGAGATGAATAAGGGCAAATCATATTTTGATCTTCTTCAGGTATTTGATATATATGATACAATGAAGAATGAGAGGTTTCTAGCACGGTATTTCAAAAATATCTAATCATATTATATATGAAATCATATTGCGTGAAACAAAAAAAGGTCACTCTATGTGTACCAGGCAGTGAAAGATATGTAAAAGCCAAAAACGGGCGAACCATGCTTAAATGTACTTGTGCAGAATGTGGAATCACTAAGACGAAATTTGTCAAACAATCGGGAAACGGAGTCGCCCGTCGAAAGGGGCGGGCTTACTAGATACAGTAGCATCAACTGGTACTGATTTATTGATTCACCACGGTATTCCTTGGCTTGGAAAAAAGGCTGTTGAAATGGGAAGATATTATGGATCAGAAGCCTTGAGAAACCCAAAACTGCAGAAAAAGGCTATCGATTATGCTCTCGATAAGTTGAATCCAATGATTCAAAATGTCGGAAGTCAAGCTCTTGATCAATTATCAACAAAAATCAGACCAAATAGAAAGTATAAAACCGACAGAAAGGATTTGGATGGCGCTGGTGTTGATATACATAAACTAATTGGGAAAATACCGAGACCAAAAGCTGGATGGACTCTTGGAAAGTATAAATACATGGGGGCATATAACCCTCTCGATAAACAGTTAGAGTATGATAAAAACACTGGAGAGGTCACCAAGTGGCACGTACAACCTTACAATGAAGTTGATAGAATATCAGCTCATCATGATATTTGTTATGATATGGGGAAGGACAAAGGTGAATGTGACAAAGTAATGGTCAAGTCATTGGATAAAATACCTTATGGACAGATGCCAAAATGGGGACAAACAGCACGATTTCTAATCAACACAAAACAAAAACTAGGTCTTGGTGTAAAACAAAGGAAGACAAAAAACGGAAAAGGCCGTCGAGTGAAGAAAACTGGCAAGAAAAATTAGCTGATGAATTACATAAACCAATAAAGCGTAAATTCACTCGGCGGCGAGTAATTGTGAATCATATTGACGAGACATGGTGTTCAGATATCGTTGAGATGCAAAAATTCAGTCGATGGAACGCTGGCTACAGATATCTTCTTATGGTTTTAGATGTATTCTCTAAATACGGTTGGATCGTCCCATTAAAAGATAAAAAGGGTGAAACAGTTGCTGAGGCATTGAAAACAATATTCAAAGAAGGTAGAAAACCGGAATATTTATGGACAGACAAAGGCAAAGAGTATTACAACAAACATGTTAAGGAACTACTTGATAAGAATAAAATAACCTTGTACTCAACTGAGAATGAGGAAAAGTCGTCAGTTTGTGAAAGATGGAACCGTACAATCAAAACCAAAATGTGGAAACAGTTTACTGTTCAAGGTAATACACAGTATTTAGACATGTTACCTAAATTAGTGAGACAGTATAACAATACCAGACATTCAAGCACAAAGATGACACCAACTGAAGCCAGTAAAAAGAAGAATGAAGGAGTTGTTTACTTTAATCTGTACGGTGATATGGAAACATTAAAACAAAAACCAAAGTTCAAAGTTGCTGATAAGGTTAGAATAAGTAAGTATAAACGGAATGTGTTTGATAAAGGATATACCCCAAATTGGTCTGAGGAAATTTTCACAGTTGATAAAATACAACATACGAATCCAATCACATACAAAATAAAGGATCTGAGAGATGAAGACATTGAAGGGAGTTTTTATGAACCTGAATTACTGAAAGCTGAACAACAGGTATTCAGAATTGATAAAGTTATTCGGAGGGATTATAAGAAGAAACAAGCTTTGGTGAAGTGGAAGGGGTATAGTGATGAATTCAACAGTTGGATACCGTTTAAGAACTTGAAGGATATATAAAAATAAAAAAATTTTATGTAAACATAAATGTATAGATGGATTCAGTAAATGAAAAATGGTTCTGCGATATTTGCAATAGGAAATATAGTACGAACAGAAAGGACAACCATCTTCAGACCGAAGTTCATAAAAAAAATGAAGACGTATTAGACGTGCGGCGGATTTTGAAAATCATATAACATATAATTATCGACGATTGATGGATGAATGTGATTTTATGCCTCTTTCGAAATACTTGGAAAAGATTGTGGAAGTTTATACACATCTTAAAAGACAATTTAATGAAAATTACATGAATGAAGATATTTAAAAATAAAACATAGTATAAATAAATGGAAGCAAATAATGTCAAAAGAGGTCGTGGAAGACCAAGAATATTCACCGATAGTGAAAGAATAAACCGCAAAACAACATACATGCTAAATAAAGAATGGTATTGTGATGTCTGTAAAAATGGAATAAATTATACTCTAGCAGGTAAATGGTGTCATTTAAAAACAATAAAACACCAAAAGAATGCTGAAAAATAATATAGTTCAAAGGATTCATACTCGGATCATTTAAATTGATTCAAACGCATGTATAACTACTTAAAAATAAAAAATATATAGTAATAATATATGAAATCAAACAAGACCATGTTAAAGATCATAAGATTAGAACAAAAAACAGCATCAAGAAATTATGAAATAGATAATAGATATAAATCAATTAGTTGTAAATACTGTCATTCAATGGCGACACATATACTAATAACCGGTGAGTATTCCAACTATGAAAAAAGTCTGATATGCCATAAATGTTCTGATCGTATAGACAAATTAAAATGCTATCAACTTGATATGATGGGGTTTGTTGACTCCTATAAGTTATAAACATTTAAACGCAGATTAAAACTACTTAAATATTATTTCACTATAGATAAGTACCTATAATGAAGTCACTTAAATTTTTATCTAATTATAATAGTAATATGAATAAAGCTAGTTTGAAGAAACTCAGCAAATCGCAACTCATCAAATTGCTTATGAAGCAAGATAATAACACGCCCGTAATACAAAAAAGAAAACCAATTCCAACACCTCGAAAGAGCGTCAAAGAAATGGTTAAACGGTATGAAGAAAACATAATTCTTCCACCAATGCAGTTCAGGGATAATTACAAACCAGTCCCATCAGTAAGAACTGTAAAAAAACCGGTTCCAACACCAAGAACTGTAATAAAACAAATTGACAAAGCTTTAAAAGGTTTTGTAAAATCTTACGAAATCAACATAAGAAACGAAAGAGATCCGCTTGTTCAAATGCAAAATACACGAAATGGTGTAGAACGTCAAGTAACAACTTTATTGAATGAAATGAAAGGCTTGAAATACGTTGAAACATTGAAAGTCACTTTCGAAAAAATATCATCTGATGTAATAATTGAAAAGTCAGCATATTTCAATAGCGCAAGTCAAACAATAATCAACCAAGTGGGAATCAGTGAAGCATTACAAATTTCTGAAGAAAACATCATAAACAAAATAGCTCAATGGATATCAGAAGGATCAGGATGGACTGTAAAGGAAATTAATGACCATTACCTAAACATTGCTAAATATGAGCCTATGAAGGGATCCTCATATATCCAACTTCCTGAAGAACTGCGAAACAGTGCTAAAGGTTTAATAAACATGAAAAATAAGGATAATGAATGCTTCCGATGGTGTCATATTAGACATATAAATCCACAAGAAAAATATCCTCAAAGAATAAAAAAGGTTGACAAACAATACATTGAAAAATTAAATTACTCCGGTATTGAATTCCCAGTTTGTATCAAACATTACAACAAAATTGAGAAGCAAAACAGCATCAATATAAATGTATTCGGGTATGAAAACAAACAACCTTATCCCATCTATATTTCAAAAGAAAAGAATGAAGATCATATGGAACTACTTTTAATAACTGAAAATGAGAACAATCATTATATTCTTATAAAAGATTTCAACAAATTCATGTATAACCAAACAAAACATGAACATAGAAAACACTTTTGTATGCACTGCCTGCAATGTTTTAGTTCTGACAGGGTATTGAGCAATCATAAAGATATTTGCATACAAGTTAATGGCACTCAAGCAATTAAAATGCCAACTAAAGATAACAATATATTAAAATTCAACAACTTTCATAAACAGCAACCTTTACCATTTGTTATTTATGCTGATTTCGAGGCTATCACAGAGAAAATTCATGGATGTCAACAAGAAGGTAAGAAATCATATACTGAGGCTTACCAAAAACATACCGACTGTGGATATGGATATAAAGTTGTCTGCTTTTACAACGACAAATATACCAAACCAATACAACTATATAGAGGTGAAAATGCTGTTTACAAATTCATGGAGAACATGTTAGAAGAAGTAAAATGGTGTAAAAAAGTAATGAAAAAACATTTTAATAAACCATTGAAAATGAGCAATGAGGATGAACAGGAATTCAAAAAATCAACAAGATGTCACATCTGTGATAAAAAATATACTGAAGAAGACATTCGGGTGAGAGATCATTGCCATATTACGGGTGTATTCAGAGGCTCGGCTCACCAAGAATGTAATCTGAAACTAAAAATGAAGCCAGAAGAAATAAAAATTCCTGTTATATTCCATAATTTGAGAGGTTATGATAGCCATTTCATAATGCAAAAATTAGGTCAAATAGTCAAAAAGCACACATACAAAAATAATAAAGGAGAGGATAAACAAATGAATATCAATGCTATTCCAAATAACATGGAAAAGTATATGGCTTTTATGCTTGGCAATCATCTTACCTTTATTGACAGTTTCCAATTCATGAGCTCAAGTTTGGATAAATTAGTTAGCAACTTACCAGCAGAAGCTCTAAAGTATACTAGCGAACGGTTCAAAAAAGAAAAATTAAGTCTTATGACCCGTAAGGGAGTTTATCCTTATGATTACATGGATAGTTTTGATAAATTCAACAAAACAGAATTACCAACTAAAGAAGAATTTTACAGCATATTGATTGATGAACATATTTCAGATGAAGATTATACCCATGCTCAAAATGTTTGGAATACATTTAAATTGCAGACAATGGGCGAATACCATAATTTATATCTCAAGTCTGATACCCTTCTATTAGCTGATGTATTTGAAAACTTCCGTAGAACATGTATTCAGTATTACAAATTAGACCCATGTCACTATTTTACATCACCCGGTTTGTTTTGGGATGCTATGTTGAAGATGACTAATATTAAATTAGAACTAATGACTGACATCAACATGTTTCAATTCATTGAAAAAGGCATGCGTGGAGGTATATCTTATATAGCAAATCGATATGGTAAAGCCAATAATAAGTACATGAAAGAATACGATGAGAAGGCGCCCTCAAAGTATATAATGTACTTGGATGCTAATAATTTATACGGCTGGGCGATGTCACAGCATCTCCCTGTCGGTAATTTCAGATGGATGACAGAAAAGCAAATCAGCAAACTAAATGTAGCCAGATATAATGAAAATAGTGAAAAGGGGTTAATACTAGAAGTTGATCTAGAATATCCCAAAGAGTTGCATAACCTTCATAATGACTACCCATTGGCTGCTGAGAGGGTTTGTGTAAAAAAAAAATATGCTGTCTGATTATTGTAAAAAGATAGCTACAAAGTATAATATATCAACAGGACTAGTACATAAACTAATCCCAACATTATCAAATAAAGAAAAATATGTTCTGCATTACAGAAACTTGCAGATGTATATTGATCTTGGATTAAAATTGAAAAAGATCCATAGAGTATTAGAATTTGATCAGTCACCATGGTTGAAGCAATATATTGATTTCAACACACAAAAACGATCGCAAGCAAAAAACGCATTCGAAAAAGATTTCTTCAAACTTATGAATAACTCAGTATTTGGTAAAACAATGGAAAACATCAGAAAACGTGTTGATGTACGTCTTATCACAGATGGAAAAAAACTATTAAAAATGTCTTCTAAACCTACTTTTGTATGCAGTAAAATATTCAATGAAAATCTGGTAGCAGTTCACAAGATCAAAGAAGTACTAACTCTTAATCGGCCGGCTTATGTGGGTATGTGTATTCTTGATCTGAGCAAAACATTGATGTATGATTTTCATTATAATTACATAAAACAGAAGTATGGTGACAAAGCCAAGCTACTATTTACCGATACAGACTCATTAACTTATGAAATTCAGACTGAAGATGTTTACCAAGACTTTTGGAATGATAAAGATAAATTTGACAACAGTGACTATCCAGAAAGTTCCCATTATTTCAGCAAAGCAAACAAAAAAGTAATTGGAAAATTTAAAGATGAAGCAGCAGGAATGCCAATAAAAGAATTTATCGGATTACGATCAAAAATGTATAGTTATATAAAAGAAGACAATAAAGTAGAAAAAACAGCAAAAGGAATCAAAAAGAATATAATAAAAGGAAATATCAAACACGAAGATTATAAAAAAGTATTATTCAAAAATGAGCAAATGCAACATAGAATGAAAACAATAAGAAGCGAAAGACATCAACTCGGAAGTTACGAAATCAACAAAATATCACTCAGCTGTTTTGATGATAAAAGATATATAGCAGAAAATGGAATCAAAAGTTTAGCTTACGGACATAATGCAATCTGAAGATGTGACGTCACGACACAGCTGTGTCGGCCTCCATACAAGTTCCGCAAGCACAGTCTATTTTTCTGTTCACTACAAACTTCACCAATAAACTTTACTGACAAACTTTACTGACAAACTTTACTTCAAATACAAGTTCATCTGATATTACATGACAATCTGATGACTAATCGGGAAAGTCCCATTTCATCGTAAACTTCCTGTTTTCACCAGACATGTCAAGACTTGTTTCTTAGAAAAACTTCCTGCTTTTCCGAGAATTATAAACTTCCTGCAGTCAGGCGTCACGTGATGGAAGAATGCGTTGGATACATCATGACATAAAACATATAGTTATCCATAAAATGATTACCATCAGATGGAGCCAGCATCGCAAAAAGAAACTTCCCCTCTTGATCGCTTTGCGATCAATTCACTGCCTCACAAAAGCTCCGCTTTTGTTCCCCAATGCAAAAATATGGATCTAGCATATGAAACCAGCATCGCAAAAAGAAACTTCCCCTCTTGATCGCTTCGCGATCAATTCACTGCCTCACAAAAGCTCCGCTTTTGTTCCCCAATGCAAAAATATGGATCTAGCATATAAAAAAATGATGTGGAGCCATGTGATGGAACCAATATAGTTGAAAATGTTATGGCGACATTATGCCTATTGTGCCCTACGACATGCAATCTCTGCGAGATTGCATATCTACCCACAATAGGCCGGAAGGAGCCTCACTCGTTGACTTCGTCAACGACTTCCCGAGCCTGCTCGGCTCCTCACCATATGTTGGTGACCATATGATTATAGTAGTTATAGAGTTGGCGCTGTTCAAGACCAGTTTTGAAAAAACTGGTCTCGAACCGCCAACTCTATAACTACTACCAGAAGATCGTATTTCTCTTTCTATATAACACAGAAAGGTTTATCAGACCATAAAGCTACGTAAAACTGAAAATGATACGCCAAAATAATGGATTAGCGAGAATAAAAACACTTGATTCATGCTCTTCGATGTAGCCATCTCTTCACACAACAGCTTCTAAATTTAGCCGCAGGCGGGCTGGCCCGCCTCATGTAATACCGGGCTGAACAGTCATCTCGGCAGACAGAGCCAGCCCTTCTACCGAGCCAGCCCGGCTCATGTAATCGGCCCCTTATAAGGCAAATTATACATTTAGCGAACACTAAAGTGAACGACTTTATACGTGAAGTAGCTGAAACTGACTACAAAATTAAGAAGTCACTCTAAAAATACTGAGTTGCCTTTGTTTACCTTTCAATCGGCGCCAGTATGTCTGCGGCACTATTCTTGAGAAAATAATTGAGTTCTTGTAAAAGTAGATAAAGTAATTTATACACTTATTTGAATAAAGTTGTTGTAAATTAGAAGTATTACATTTGTAATTGTCATTACGCAAATGAAACTCGAAAACGTTTTTAAATGTGATCATATAAAATCAGAGACCAAGACGCTTTTTACATGCTTTTGTACACTTGGCGAGAAAGACATCAGTTTTACGGTGAATTATTCGCCAGAGTAATTCTCTGAGGAAACTGTCAAAACACTAAATATCAATGTATGAAGTGAATCTTAAAAAGTTCACCATATCATTTGACGTTATAAAGTCTACTGCTGCTTGGACTGCAGCAAGTTCAATGTTCTCGTTTGTGAGTTCCCAAAGTACATAACGCATAACGCTCCTCATTTTATTCATCACAAACTCAACAGGGTTAAAATCAGGAGAATATGTTGGCCTATAGACAAGTTCAATGTTGCGCTCATTCAGCCACTCTAGATCTTGTAATGCTTCACCACCTGCAAAATGGTGAGTAGCGCAGTTATCCATCACCAATATGTCTCCGACTTCAAGGGCTGGTCTTACTGTTTCCAGGTTGGCTGCATTTCCTGCTTCACCAAAAAAACTGAAGAAAATGGATGGTATCGGATGCACCCTGTACAGTGTTCATATATTCTACCCCATTTAGTCCAGCTAATAAGTTAACTGTTATGCACCGACTGGTGCGTGACCGTACAATCGCTTACCATGGAAAGGTAATTTTAAACCGCATTCATCGAAGAACTTGAGCTTAAAGGGATCTTTTGCATGGAGATAATCAATAAACATTTGAGTGTATGCCATATTTTCTACACTAAATCTTTCCTGAGCAACGGTACTAATTTTTTTTCTTGAATATTTCAAACCAGACAACATACTGTTGCTCAACGCACGCGATATCGCGGAAATGGAAGTTCCGTTTGGAATATCGCCAAATTCGTTTAAACCGTCGTAAATTTCCCTCAGTGATGAAGTCGGTCTTGCTCTCTTGACAGTCTCGATAAACTGCAAGTCACCTTGAGTTAAATGAGAGTTGTTTCCTCCTCCATTTCTCCGTGGTTCAATGGTATGTTCTGTATGTAGACGCTGCCATAAGTTTGCCACAGTGTTTCTACTTACTTTGAAAGCGTTTGCTACATCCGAAAAGTTACCAGGAAAGTAGCCAATATATATGTCGCCACCATTTCTAACTATTTCATCGACCATCAATGTTCGCAGATCACGCGAAAGTGCACAGCCCTTGGTAAAGGTTCTGCCTTTCGAATTGAGCCTTTCCATGATAGGAAGCGTAGCATGAACGCGACAAAACATACTAGTACACCGATATAAAGAAGACTTCAGTGACTAAAATTTCACGCGCTTTATTTTAGATGACGTCAATAACACAAGGCGTTTGCAATGGATACTACCATTGTCGCTCCTAACAACAGCAAAGTTTTAACGGTAAAACTTAGGCGCGAAACTTCCCGCGTGTCATACTCAACTGGTAATCGTAGTAATGAAAACATCGTGACGTTAGTATTTTTTTAGTATCAATTTGTAAGTTTTTTGAAAGTTTTTTGTTGTTGTTGCTGTTGTTTGTTAGTGTAATTACTAGTTTTGAAAATTGTGAGTTGTAAATATTGTGAGTTCTCAATAAAAACGCATTTTTTACCGTCAAAGCGGTTTTTTGAGTGCTAAACTTTGCTACGAAAGTGTTTTCTAACTATTTAGCAGGATTTTGAACCAGCTTCTGTTGTAAGTTGTACAATATTCATTCTCGTCCCCAGAGCCCACGATCCTTTTGGTCTGCGCGAAGGATCGAGACCTCTGGCAGGGGCCAGGTAATGTGCAAGCGCAATAGCTGCCCATTTTTGTAACCGATAGTAACCGTTATTGTTTCAAATTTCTGAGGCTGCGCACAAAAGCCGGAAGTCTGTGTTTCGTGGACTTCCTGCTTCGGTCCCTGCCAGAGGTCTCGATCCCTGGCGCAGACCAAAAGGATTGTGGGCTCTGGGGACGAGAATGTACAATATTTTGCTTTCACGCATGCGCATAAGCCAGATTGGTTTTTTTGGCTGATTCATTTCCAATTTTTTTTCTCGCTTCTTTTGCTTTCCTTTTTCTCAGCCCTTTCTATTCTCTTTACCTTCTACCTTTTATCCCCTTTATATCCACTGGAAAAGTTTTGGCCTCAGCCCTTCAAAAAACCTGGAAATGGAACATTGATCAACTAGGTGACTCAGCCTATTCAGGGTTTTCTCCTGTACGGTAACATTTTAAAGTACCGGATTCATAGGTAAAACAAGTGGACATGAGTACCAAAGGTGCGAATATGAGTGCCCAGAGGACGAACCTTTGATGGGGGGGGGGGGGGGGGATACGGGGGCATGCCCCTTCTCACCGGAAAATTTTTGAAATTGGATCTCTGAACGCCATCTTCTGCGATCCCTGGACCGGATTTCATTACATATGACAGGAATGATCATTCGTTTCCAGTTGTATGAGTTACACAAGTGAGCAAAATACATTGTAAGGCTCAACTGTATCGGGCTTTGATAAACGAATACAAGATCAACTGGTTTATTTAGAAACAATCATTTTGTGTGAAAGTACCGGAACTTACATGTCAAACGACCGGCCGTTACGTCCGGCCTCCGTCCTCAAATGAAACCCCTGCGGCTATTGGACACGTTTTTTCTGGTATAGCTTTGCCAGAATTTGGTCGATATTCAAAATGGACACACGTATGGATGGATCTGTCCTTGCTGTGTTAGCTGCCTATCAAAACAAACAAGGGGGTTAGTTTCTAAAGAAACTGTGGTGCTGCGTCGGTGGGGACGTGAAACAAAATTTTGGATTTATCAACCGAGTTGATAAGGTAGATTGGCCACCGAAAACCTCAGCTTTCAATCTCTTTACGGTGGCCAATCTACCTTATCAACTCAGTTGATAAATCCAAAATTTTGTGTCAAAACAGTCTGGTGTGACCGTGTCATCAGAAAGTGATGACGTCACAAGTGGTTCAATGTCTCCCGACTCCAACGTCGGGAAAATACGACTCTTGACGGGAAAGAGTTAAGGTAACTGAACAGATACGATTGTTTGATATAAAACACTGAACTCTGAGGTCACACGCTTTTTATCAACCGTAAAAAAGATCCTGCAAGATCTTCTGACCTACAAAAAGTCCACCAGAAAATTTCTTACCCAAAAAAGTCCTAAATCGATTACAGTAGCACCCCGGTAACTCGAACTCGGATAACGCGAACTCCCCCGCTAACTCGAACTAAGTCCCATTTCCCTTGGATTTGACCCTACTTTTCAATCATTTTTACTCGGTTAACTCGAACTCGGATAACTCGAATTCCCCGCTAACTCGAACTAAATTTCGTTTCCCTTGATCAAAATTTACCCCGATAACTCGAATTCTGGTTCTTGCAACTCACCACGGATGCCCTTTCAACTATCCAATTAGCTCTTTCGAAGCTCTTATTGTCGTGTTATCGGTAAAAACACTAAAACTAACACTACAGCAATTTGATTTTAATTAGTGCAACGAACAGATCACGTATTTGACAGTCATTTCCCGAGTGAATGTAACTGAGTTACATTCACAGTACTGTATTATCATAAGAATGCATAAACTTGTTGTAGTTTTTGACGAGATAAGTTTAATTTGCACTGTACTTATACTGAAGTGCTGAAAAATCAGTGAACCATCAATTATTAACATACCAAATTGAATATTCAATCGACCCCGATAACTCGAAACCCCGCTAACTCGAACTGTTTTTTCTTTCCCTTCAGAGTTCTAGTTATCGGGGTTCTTCTGTATTTCAAACCCAAAAGGGTCTTTGCATCTTTGCACCTCCCCGTCGCTAATCTACCTGAATACCCCTCCCCCTCCCCCCAATGACCCTGATAGCAAAGGTCAGTTTTCGCAATCGATGATTATATTCTCTCACTCTTGAGCTTGGGTCGTCTATGTCACAAGATGTTGATTAAAATTTTGAGTAGGGCCTTGGCTTGAAGCTGGATTATCATTCTCAACAATTAACAAGATTCAACTGATTTATGTCTCAGAGACAGAGATGGGAGTTATAGACACCATAAAATTGAGACTTTGCTTGATGGAAATCTTGTGCTAATGGGACATGAGGTTGGTACACAGAATAATACATTAAAAGTCTTGAAACTTGTTGGGTGTTAGATTCACCACGATCAACTTGGCATTGTAAATATATTCGTTGTAAAGTTTATTCAATGCTCTTCTACTGAGCTATGAAATACGTCATACATATATGAACCGTGTGTGAAAGAACTAAATAGAAGGAGATCATATGGTAAAACAACAACTTAAGCAGTAGGGAAATAGATCTGAAAAAAGCTATTGGCTCCAACATTATTCAAACAATTGACTTTCCATTCCAGTGCAAATGCTCTTCCGCGGAGCTATGAATCAGCGAGTTCTTTTATACTGAAAGTGATGGCTAGTTGATTATGTACATATTAGAAAAGCAATTACATGCATACAGCTGGTGAAACATTGGAATGGAAAGAGATCATTGCGGTGGATTTGATGGAGCCATAAACCCAAGGTTTTCAAGATCAAACCCCATGCAAACTAGCAAAGTTTCTTTGACAAATTTTCTATGACAACTGTTATTTGCTCGTGTAGATGAGAAAATTTTTCAGATTTTCATATGTCGTGTCAGTTTTCATTTGTCAAAGAAAAATTGTCAACTGTGAATTTTGCTCGTGTAGATGGATCGTCAAAGAAAATTTACCGGTCAAAGATTTGTGGGAAATTAGTTCTCAGATCCTTCGCACGCGCGTTGATTGGGGCTTTTATCGGGCCTAACCAAGTGATTTAGCCGTTTCAGACAATGTTTCTGTTTTTAGAAGCATTTTAATTCTACGAGCCTCCTTTTTCCATGGTCCTTGCGAAGTCACCATCTTTTTCTGCTTCCCATATTCAGCTGCGTGTTGCAATAATGTACTGCTACCAGCCAAATGATGTAAGGTAACTTGCCTCGTACTTGAAAACGAGCTTTTTATTCCTGAATAACGTTTTTCAATTACTTTGTGGAACTTTCTGGTTTTCCTTCCTTGCGCACTTACTGTTCCGCTGTCCAAAAGCCATTGCCAGTACACAAACAAGGACATTTGTCAAAAAAAAATTTTCACCCATGTACAGAGTGAAATCATTGCGATTAACCTCGTTTTAGTGCAGCTTGCTAAACTATCGTACGAATACGGATTGTACCCGAAGTCTGTCGGCTAAGGCATTGAGGGATGTGTTTCAGTGTGTACACTTCCGGTATGTACGCGCGTGCCATGGACTTGTTTCTGCTTGGAAACATAAATTTGCCAGCAGTCCATCACACTAAATCAAAATAAAATTCATCGGGTGAGAAACTTCGCTGCCTGGTCATTTCTAGCGAGCTGATCCGATTTAACGTTTGTCTTCTGTGACAAGTTAACATTAGTGCCTATGAAGTGAAAAACAAATCAAAGGTATTTTGGTGCTCACTGTAATTTCCTCGTGTATCTTTTATGCCAGAGTTATTCAAGTTTTTGTATTACGCATTTTAGAAGACTTGTGGCGTCATGTTTTGGACAGAATATGGAGGCAAATCACAAAATGAAGAATAACTCCAGAAATATTGGTTTAAAGGAGCTGAAACTTTGCATGGTCACTGAACTTTAAAAAAGACACACGATTACGCATAGTGTGCTGTTTTCGTGACGATCTGGAACTAGAGCTCTGTTGCATTGCACCAGCGTTCCATTAAGCTCCTACTCCCAGGAATAATTTTTAATATTCTCTACAGCTCTGATTTTGTGATCACTTTCGTCTTTCATTCGAAAAAGGTTTGACTGGTTTCGACGAATTTTTGATTGAGAGCGGTATCAATAATATAAGTACCCTCTAAAAACACTTGACACAGAATGGATAAATTGGGTATCTTTTGGGATTCTTTTTCACAGCACGAATTTTCAAATTGTGAAATTATGTTGCACGGCCTGAATTAAATGGACGGTGTAATTTTAAGAGCTCTCATAATTATTTAATCCTTTCTCAATCCATCTAGACGGATTATTCGTCGCTAGACACATTAGTGGTTCAGTGGTTTAAATGCGCGCGAAAGCACAACAATCACTAATTAACTATAATTAAATGATCATAAGACACAACAATCACTAATGAGCCCTAACTGAACGATCAGAAAGCACATCAAACACTGAAGACGACCATCGGATTTCGATCATCACACGTGTATACACTACTTGACTTAAACGACTGGCGAATAAATACACAGTTTGGAACCGGTGGTTGATGTAAACATACCTATAAAACAAAACATTCGAAATCCGTTGTGGATAGAGAGAAGGCCGAAGAAGCAACGAAAATAAGGGCCACAGCAAAATCACGCTTTGCCAGGAAGCGGAAAGAGTTCTTGAAGTCCGTAACGGAGAACAAAGGAATTGATACTGTAAAGAGAACCTTCGCTGAACTCAATGAAGCATGGAATCTAGTCGAAGGTAAGCACGACATTTATACAATGTACTTACCTGGAGAAGAAGTTGAACAAAGTGAAGCATGGATCAACGAGCTACAAAAATGGTACAGTGAGGCGGCAGCCATGCAAGCTCAGTACGTTAACGATCAGATTCAGCTCGAGAAGAAACAGAGAGAAGAAATAAATCGTCAAGAAATAATCAGAATTGAACAAGAAAAGTTTCAGAGATTGTTAGAACAAATGAACATGAGAAAGAAATCAATGGAAACGATCTTTGAAACTCTTTCGAACCATGCGCAAAATCTAATGGAATCTAAGGCCAAGACGCTCCCGCAGCTTTGCGCAAAACGTCTAAAGAATTAGAGACCGCGCTAGCGAACTGTAATGAACTACACAATAAGATGCTCGAGGTACTAGACAGTAAGAGCGTGGAACACCAAATCGAATGGATTCGTAACATGCACGTGCACTACAATGAAATCAGCGGCAGGATCGAATCATTTATCGCTAAGGAGAGAGATCTCGAGAATGCTCAAAAACAAAATCCACTACGGCTAGAAAAGGTCAAGGTGCCATTATTCACAGGAGAAATAAGAGATTATCCCCGATTTAAAACGGACTTTGAGAAACAAGTCATGCCAACAATTAACGAAGAAAATGCACCTTACATCCTCCGATCATGTCTTAGCAAGGAACCAGCCGATGTCGTGAAGAGAGTTGATGATGATCTTGACACTATGTGGAAACGATTAGATGAGAAATACAGGGATCCCGCTAAAGTTGTAGACGTCATAATGAATGCAATTCAGGATACGAGAAACCTCAAAGACGGCGAGAACAAAAATATTCGTCGAATTTATCAACATTGTCGAAGACGGCTACAGAGACTTATAGTAAAGAGATTAGGATTAGAAAAGGAAATAAGCACGACTAGTTCTGTGAGCGTGATTGAAAAGAAATTACCGACTGATGTTAGGAAAGAATGGGCAAAATTAGTGAGCTCCGAAGAAAGCACCGTTAATAAGATGGATAAGTTCCCAAGTTTATTGAAATTTCTCCTCAACCAAAAGCAAGCTATCGAATACGAGAATGCAGACTTGCGATTAAACAACGACTCCAGGGTCAAAGGCTCTGTATATTATTCAGAGAAGGACCATAAAGTAGCCGCTTCACGTTCGACACGAAGCAAATGCCTGTATCATGAAAGAACCAACCACTGGACAAGCGAATGCAGGGTTTATCTTTCAAAGCCTGTACGAGAAAGGAGGGAAACCCTGAAAGAAAAGGGAGCTTGTTGGTCGTGTCTTAAACGCAGACATAGAATTCAAGAATGCAGGAATAAGAAAGACTGTGGTGTGAACGACTGTACGAAGAAACATCATGCGACTCTACATGAGGAAAAACAAGAAGCTGACGTCCGTGCTTCTGCGAATATGTGTAACAACAGAGATGTTGATAGCTGTCTGCTACAAGTTCAAAGGATTCGGGACAACGGCGCTTCCCTCTGCTTCATCACAAATAAACAAGCTAAAGAGGAAAAAGTCAAGGGAATAAGAGCAGAGTTATCGATAGTAAAAGTTGGAGGCGTTAACGAAAAGTTGGTATCCTATAAATACAAGCTCACACTAGTTGACAAAAGGGGACAGGAATTACAAATAGACGTTTATGGAATAGACAAGATAACTTCCAACATTCAAGCTGTAAACTTACACGGAGTGCACCGACTATTTAAAGATGTAACAAAAGAGGAAATAGCAAGACCAACAGGGGAAATAGACGTACTAATTGGCTTCGAATACGCCGGATTCCACCCACAAAAGGAACAGTTCTCGGGACACTTGTTGCTATTAAAGAATCAATTTGGAAGATGCATTGGTGGAACTCATCCGCAAATCAAAGAAATAAATGAGAGACACAAACTCAATAGCGTGCAAGTACTTCATACAACATCCCCTAGCGTAGAAGATGTCTACAACATAGAGAATCTCGGTATCGAATGCACCCCGCGATGCGGAGGATGCAAATGCGGAAGATGTCCCCTGGGAAGCAACAACTATACAGTTAAAGAAGAGAAAGAACTTACTTTAATTGAAAAGAACCTTGATTACGATAAAGAAGCCAAAAGATGGATTGCGGAATATCCCTGGATCAAAGACCCTTACGATATGCCGGATAACAGAAGAATCGCCTTTACAAAATTGATCTCAACCGAAAAAAGACTTGCAAAAAAAACACGGAACATGCGAAGGTTTATAAAGAGCAAGTACAAGACATGATAAATTAAGGAGTGACGAGGAAACTAACAGAGAAAGAGCTAAGAAACTACAAAGGCCCAATACACTATATTTCTCATCACGAAGTGCTAAAGCCTGACTCAAAGTCCACCCCTGTCAGGATTGTATTTAACAGCAGTGCAAATTATATGGGCCATGTGCTGAATGAGTGCTGGGCAAAGGGGCCAGACCTACTCAACAACATACTAGCAGTCCTCATAAGATTCAGGGAATATGAAGTAGCCTTTATCGGCGATATTAAAAAGATGTACCACACGGTTGCAACAAAAGTACTAGATCAGCACACGCATCGCTTCCTATGGCGCAACATGGAGACTACAAGAGAACCGGATACCTATGTGATACAGAGAGTGTCGTTCGGCGGCAAACCATCAGGCGCGATAGCAACCGTCGCATTGAGAAAGACCGCGGAAATGGGAGAGGATCAGTTTCCGGAAGCCACCAGAGTGATACTTAACAACACATACATGGATGATATCATCGAGAGCGAAGACACTCGAGAAAAGGCAAATGAGATTACAGGTGATATAGAAAAGTTATTGGACAAAGGAGGGTTCAAGTTAAAGGAATGGACCTATTCTGGTGATCGATCAAGTGGAGATAAAACAAAGATAGCAATGGAACCGTCTGCCGCCACAGAAAAGGTGCTTGGCGTTGTGTGGGATCCTATATGAGACAATTTTCAGTTTAAAGTCAAACTGAGTTTTTCCCCCAAGAGAAAATTAACTCTAATTCGGAAGGACATGACTCCTCCAGGTATTCACATCCCAGACATATTGACAAAACGTATCATTTTGTCTCAAGTCAACAGTATATACGATCCTCTTGGACTTGCCGGCCCGTACACGGTAAGAGCTAAAATACTTATGAGGAACTTATGGACGAATGAGACGAAACTGGATTGGGACGACCCCATACCAGAAGAAAATAGGCGAGAGTGGGTGATATTTTTCAATGACTTGCCTGAAATGAAAAAAATTACAGTCAAACCATGTATGAAACCAAGCAATGCAGTGGGAGACCCAGCACTGGTCATATTTAGTGACGGATCAAATAACGCCTTCGGCGCTTGTGGTTATGTCAGATGGGAATTATCGACTGGAGAATTTGATAGCTACCTTATCCTGTCAAAGAATCGCCTAGCTCCAGTCAAAAGGATGTCAAGCGATCGAATAGAACTATGCAGCACGGTGCTGAGAACCATTTTACAGCAGCAGTGCAGGTATACATTTCAAAGGTGTTACCACATTGTCGATTCCCAGATTGTGCATGCCATGATACATAAAGAGTCATATGGATTCAACACGTTCGCCGCAACACGCGTAGGCGAAATTCAAGAAGGCACCGAAAAGAACAACTGGTATTGGATTGAGAGCAAACACAATATTGCCGATTGGTTAACGCGTGGTAGGACGCCAAACGAAATTGACTTTAACGGTAACTGGCAGAAGGGACCTGACATTCTCTAACTACCTGAAAGTAAGTGGCTAGTAACTCAAACACCCCGAGCGGTACGACAGCTGCCACACACAATCAAGGTACTAGCATCAATCAATGTAGCAAATGTTGAAGAAGACACACTTGCAGGGCGAATCAACATCAACAAATACTCGAATTTTGAGAAACTGTTAAGAGTAACAGCAAGAGTGTTAGCGATGTACAAGAAAACGCCGCACGCGACGTTTAAGAATGTACATGTAACTAAGGAACTAATACCTGAGAATATCACAAATGCAGAACGATTCTGGATCTTACACGCACAGAAAAGTATGCACGAAGACCTGAAAACGGGAGGGTATAAACGTCTCTGCCCTCGAAGACGTGACGACGGAATCTACGTAGTGGGGGGACGTGGTCAACGATGGATTGAAATGAGCTACAACAAACATGAACTGGTCTTGCTACCCTACGAACACCGCTTCTCAAGACTCTATGCAGAACACGTACACCGAAGGGGACACCTTGGAGTGCTATCAACGACCAGTAAAATTCGACCAAGATTCTGGATAGTTAAACTACTTAGATTAGTTAAATGCATTAAGAACAACTGCATTATCTGTAGAAAACTGGGGAAAAAACTGAGCGAGCAAATAATGGGTAAGCTGGCAATTGAAAGATTAAAGCCAGCACCAGCGTGGGATTCTACAGCCCTCGATTTCTTTGGTCCCTTTAAAATTAAAGATGAAGTGAAGAAAAGAACGACGGAAAAGACATACGGGTTGATTTTCAATTGTCTTGCAACACGAGTTGTCCATGTAGATATCTCGCCTGATTACAGCACAGAGAAGTTCCTGATGTGACTAAGACGTTTCGTTTCTATAAGAGGCTACCCCTCGAAGCTATACTCGGACAATGGAGCTCAACTTGTTTCAGCCAATGAAGAATTAAATAGAGTAATAAAAGATTTGAACCCGCAATCACTCAAGCAGTTTGGAGTGACGCAAGGCCTTCAGTGGATCTTCTCATCAGCTGATGCTCCATGGCAGAATGGTGTATCAGAAGCACTTATAAAGTCAATCAAGAAAGCAATTACGATAGCTATCGACGAAAATGTGATGACATTTTCCGAATTGCAAACTGTGTGCTTTGAAGCTGCTAACTTGGTAAATGAAAGGCCAGATGACGAATCCTATCTATACCTCAATGATGTTTTACTCGGCCGTTCAGCCTCACGAGTACCAAGCGGACCGTTTGCACAAACAGACAACCCACGGCACAGGTACGAATTCATCCAGAAAGTTGTAAACAATTTCTGGAGAAAATGGACCAGAGATTACTTCCCAAGTCTTATTATACAGCAAAAGTGGCACACAGCAAAAAGAAACCTTAAAACGGGTGATATCGTCCTCATTCAAGATTCAAACCAGATCAGAGGCCAATGGAAGCTTGGAAAAGTCTCTGAAGTGTTTCCAGGAGAAGACGGTAGAGTTAGAAAGGTGCAAGTCTCTTATAAGAATCTCAAACCAGGGGAACCACGCCATAAATACACTGGAAGAGGATATGTTACGGTGGAAAGATCAGTTAACAGACTGGTACTACTTCTACCAGTCGACGAAAAGGAACAAGAACCTTACTGAAATACTGAAACATTTGAAAACTATATACTGAACATTAATGATAATCTTTACTCTCATATTCTGTCACTAACAATTTTTGCGGGGGGAGTGTTTCGCCCTAAATTAATTAAATGCGCCACTAATGAGCCCTAACTGAACGATCAGAATGCACATCAAACACTGAAGACGACCATCGGATTTCGATCATCACACGTGTATACACTACTTGACTTAAACGACTGGCGAATAAATACACAGTTTGGAACCGGTGGTTGATGTAAACATACCTATAAAACAAAACAATTTGCTGGCTGTACTATCCCAATCGAACGGCTAGTTAATAGTTGCAGTTGCTTGTATCATAAATCTCTCATTATTTCAGTGAATTTCATTTGACAGAATTTGGTACTGTTATAAGAACATGATTTAATATGTTTGTGTTCAATTGCAGGATAAGGTTTTTTCAAATCTTGCAACGTCAGTACAGTACTTTGCCAAACTTTTGGAAGATGACATCCCCTTGGTTCCAATTGTGAAGGAAAAAGGTAATGAAAGAGAAGCATCGCCATTGAAAGTACAACATGAAATGTCTCAAAACCTTCCTTCCGCAAGTATTGTCACCATGATGACCAGCTGACACGTGTATTGAAGTGCACATTTAAGTGTTTAGCAAGTCTAAAAAGTGTGCGAGCCCTCCTTCTCTTAAACCCTCTGTTAACCCTCGAACAGAGGCGTTTCCTATTTGATGTCTCTTTTTGTTTAAGGTCCTTAATGGTTATATGGATGTGGATTTCTCCCAATTTTTGGATTCTTATTGTCAAGGGGACCGATATTCTTTTCGCCACTTCAATCCAAGATCACTGAAAAGGGGATATGTTAGGACAAATGTACTTAAAAACAGTTTTTTTCCCACAGAATAGTAAATAGATGGAACATTCTGCCCTTTGAGGCCCGCGCTACTTCTAGTGAAGGCATTTTTAAATCGAAAGTTATAAATTTTTTAATGAACATGTCATTTGGTTTTTTTGGGTTTTTTTTCTTTTAAGTTATACACAGTTAGCTATGAGTGGTAATATTTTTATATGCTTGTATTGTAGTCTATTTTTGAATAAGGTGATTTGTTTTATATGGGGTTGCAGAACTCTGTTACAAATCGATCCTTCTTGCATGTATGTGAGAGGTTTAATATGCCACGACTAGTCATAACTAAGCCGACCTCAAAAGTCTTTGCTCATGTACTTGGTTCTCTTCTTCCGACGAGAACTAGAGCTATAACAACCTAATGCTAGTAATGCATCAGCTACCACAAACTTCTAACTATCACAAACTACATGAAGTTAAAGTTTAGGTTCTTGGATTGTGAGAACTGAGAGATACTCAAGAAGGGTATCAGCTTTAAAAGCCAAAATGCACCTAGGCGTATTGACTAACATGAGAAATTAGCAGACATTTACCATGTTCTGTGGTGAATGTGTGAATCTGATTGGCTGAATCATTGTTTTCTATTTGCTGGTAGAAAATGATTGCATGTGATATGGCCTTGGAAACTCTAAATTATTTCAAAAGCCGAAAAAAATGAGTAGCGCGCTCTTATCCTCAGCCGTTTCAGTAAAGTTTAAATGTTAACTATTTTGGAAGGCTGGATTCATGAACTCAAAATTTGGCGGTCTTTTTTAACCCTAATAGATGCTATTCTTGGGGTGTCGGATGAAAGAGTGCAGGAAACAGTTGATGAGGTAAGAGATGGACCAACTTGTCCTTCTTTTTAAGTGCCAACATACGTAATTCATAATTCACAAACTTAGAAGTGCTAAATGGAATTTCTGTAAGTGTAGTTTAAAGGCCCACCTCTCACCCAAAAGGCCTTGCGCGCCGCGCTTGCTGTTCATGAATTTTGTGTAACACGAAATAATTTGTTTCTGAGCGGTTTTTCTTTCAAAATCCGTTTCCTCCGGAGTCATCTTGACGAAATTCGTCCAAAAGCATGCAGGAATTTATTCTTCAATTATAAGGCTGTTGTTTCCTAGAATTATTTTGTGACTGTGCCGGCCAAAGGTATTTTTTTCGCCCTTACTTCATCCAATATGTTTCCTGCCAAATGATACCTCACAGTTGAAGATACTGTACGGTTATCCCGAAGGAAAATATTGTCAGTGTTCGTCGGCATGTAGTAATTCCAGGAACACCGGAACACCGGAACACCGGAACACCGGAACACCCCGGAACACCCCGGAACACCCGGAACAGTGTTAAAAACCCGAAACACCACGGAAGACCTTCTAGAAAACCCGGAACACCCCGGAACACCTTCTAGAAAACCCGGAACACCCCGGAACACGTACAAAAATACCCAGAATACCTCCAGAAAACCCAAAACACCCCCAAAATACCCAGTGCTCCATGATATTGTTTTTAATAGTTGTTTAATGCCGTTTCAATAAACACAACAATCACATAGCAATGGAGGTAACAGTTTTTACACTCAAATAATTTAACTCAGCTTTTTATGCGCTCTACAGCCCTCTGCCCCCCATCCCCCCCCCGCCCTTCACAAAAAGGGAAAGAAATGGAATCGTCTAATATGACAGAAAGTGAAAAGCTGTCCGTGAATTCACAATTCCATTCAGGGCCATCGGGCATGATTTTGCATGGGTTGGTGCTAGGTTTAAAAATATCAAGTTGTTGAAGTCCACATGCACATTTCCTACAATACATTTTGAGAGTCATTTAACCTCTCACTCACCAATAAGACGGACTTTCGTGGTCCGTTGGGGGATGCGGACGGATTCTCCCCCTCCCCCTCCCCCTCCCCCCCTCGCCACACACACACACACACACACACACACACACACACATTGCCTACGGCCCTGCCGTTGAGAATTAAATGATATTAAACGTCAGATTAAGCACATTTTTTTTCGTGTTTCCAAATTCCCCATTGCAACTAAAGACCTCTACGTGCCTTCTGCTATTTGTTTTCTCATTCATGCCAACTGAAAGCAGTGACAGTCCACCTCGCCTGGCACAGCCTCGCTCTAAAGCATAATAAATTAAAAGCCGAGGCCTTGTCACCGGAGGTCCTTTTCTCCATTCAACAGTGAATGTGCTCAATGTGCAGCGAGTCTCGTTTGGTTTAACGTGCTGGTTCGTTTTTGACGGCGTTTTCTGAATTATGATTCATTCATTTGTTGAGTAGATGGCGCCGTGGGCCTAATTTCATTCAGCAATCAGTTTTTGCTATATTCTGCTTAGCCTAAAACAACTCACTTCCGGCAAAAGAGCAAAACATTTAGGTCAAAAAAGCTTCTGTTATAATGTAACTAGTGACCTGGATAACGTCCTGTCAAAAAACTAACGCATTGGTAGACTTTGCTGGTTCTAACAAACGCTGCATGTAAGTTGTAGGGTGCAGCCATATTCACGCATAATTTAGCCGTCAAAACTCCGATCAAAGTAAATGATGAGAGTTTTTGAAGCTTGCATTGTTTAAGTAAATTTTTAGCTTAAGTAGCCGCTGCGTTTTAAAATGACGCGCTGTTCAATAATTTGCTTTCGTATGTATTAGATCATGAATAACGCTTTATTTTTTTTTAATGGACGCGTAAAGCGAGCGTACCCCCAAAATCATTCTGAATCATTGCCCAATGCAAGACCCTTCTGCTTAAAAGAGATGCACTCCCGCATAAAAGTTTGCCAAGGGTGCAGAGGTTCACTTAAATCAACATCAGGAACGATTTGCAATCCTCCTTTTGATTTTTGTGTCGTCCGAAAGGAACGGCGACCATCTTTGCGTGGCGTGTATTCAGACACAAGAGCCTTCGTTTATTCCGCGCTCTCTTTTAATCCCTGAAGGTCTGCCCCTCACGGAATGCCATAAAAGCTACCTCGAGCAAGAGTTTGGTTTCTATGCCAGTGAGATTTGATTTTATTTGACTGGGACATTGGACAGCTAAGCGACCCGTTTCCGCTCTGAGCCCCTTTCTTCTGGCACTGCCGATCTAGTTCGCGTTTAATTTCTTGTTTATATTGTTGAGTTTCTCATCTGTGCTCATCACGTTTGAGATGCTTTTTTCTTGAAACGTTTCTTTACCTAAGTTTCCACACCACTTTCAGTGAAGATGTTATTCGTTGATTACTCCCCACACAATTACCTCTAGTTGGCCGTCTCTGCTTTTTTAACATCTGAATGCAACGGCTAACAGGATGTTTTTAAAACAATAGTGGCAAAAACGTTAACAATATTGCTCTGTTTTCACAAAGCTTTGCGTTTCAAAGATACGGCGTTTGACATATATAAAAATTTACAAGAACGTGTAAGTTGTGTTTATGAAAGCGGTATTAAACAATTATGCCAGGCCTTTGAGCATTTTTTACATCTTATTACAAACTTGTTACTGTTTTAACTATTTATTTTAAAAAAAATCATTTCTAACGACACCAAACATCGAAAACAAATTTCTAAGCTCCAATATACCCACTGAATCGCTGATAAAAAAATGTCTTTGGTGTTATTCACGGATTATTCTGGTACTCGATTAATATTAATATTAATATTAGTTAATATTAGTCGATTTCCTAAGCATGGTGATAATAACGCCTTGCTGGGGGTGTGTTCCAGGCTTTCTTGGGGTATGTAAAGGTTCTGGAAGGTGTTCCGGGTTTTCTGGAAGGTGTTCCGGGGTGTTCCGGGTTTTCTAGAAGGTGTTTCGGGGTGTTCCGGGTTTTTCACACTGTTCCGGGTGTTCCGGGGTGTTCTGGGGTGTTCCGGTGTTCCGTGTTCCGGTGTTCCTGGAATTACTACATGCCGTGTTCGTCTCAGAGGAGCTTGTATTATGAAACAAAGAAATGGAGATTCAATGAATCTCTTGTAGTGATGTTGTTTGAATTCCTGATTGTATTAGATGCGGGACCTTGGCGAGAAAGTTTGATTCGTTCGATTTGATTTTATTCGCACGATGTAAACAGAACGCCTAGTGAGTGTGTAATAAATAAATGGTTTTGCAGGACTGTTTTCTTTTTCTTCCTTTGTGTCTATCGTCGTACGATTGAATTAAAATAATTGGTTTCTTAGTTAGCCATAGGTTCAGGTACATTTGATCGAAGATAAGTACACACGTATGGCTGGCTTTCAAAGGTCAAAATTGTTATGCACGAGTCACCAGACAAGTGCTATTTTGCGAGCGATAAGCAATGAGTTGCTATCGAGTCGTATACGCTGTTTATTTCTCTTCAGACCAACCTCTATAATGACTAGGAAGGACCTTCAAAATCACTGTTACCTTATAAGACAATAAGATTGCAATTTGCAAACTAAAACAATCGAATGTCGTAGTCAATGTTCGAGTCTTCTGCCGAGTCGCTTGCTGGCGCTTAGAAATGCAAACATAACAAACTGACTTCTTGCTTTCTATGTCATTGAAACTTTCACCTGGCGAACTACAGACAATTCCAACGTTTTGGGGAGTGTCTGCCTTCCATGGAAGCCTAAAGATTTGTAAATTGAGGCCGTAAATTGGGCCAAATTCCCAAACTAAATCGATGCACTATGGCTGCTCCGATTTGTTTTGAACATACGCGACGATTTTCTCGCTCGCAGGAATATTCTGGTAACCAATCAGATCGCGAGAAGACCAATAGAACCATTTGAAAACAATAACAAACGGTCGCAAGGCCGTTTAGGTGAAGGTGGGCCTTTAAGGTAAGCATCCTCCACTGGTAACTCTGAGTCTCTGGGGCAAAAACAAAAAAGGAGATGTAGGGGGTAGGGGAGGGGAAGCAAACAGGCCATAGAGATTTTCTCGTTTTTCTTTTAGTTTTTTTTTAAGTTTTTTATTAGCTAACAGAGAAGAAAAAACTTACACAGTGCTTTGTGGAAAAGAAAGAAAGAGAGGCTGAAGGTAAAAAGGCTAATGAATGATTCTGTGTTGTGTCAAGAGCTTAAGGTTACAATTAAGGTTTTGAGGGTCGAAGTTCTAAAAAAATGCGTTCATAGCAAAATGTAAAGCCCACTGCAATAGCTTTATTTTACAAAAAAAGTTATTCGAAAATGATTTTTTTCTGACGAAGTTATCGATGATTTGTTTTTTTGCGTGACCTTTGTGTTCATCCCGGAGGTGTCAAAAGCTGTCAACGCTCACTCCCCCAGGGGAGGCCATGGTGTTCTACGAGCGTTTCAATATCCGGTAATTCTGGGTTCCCATAACAACGGAGCACTCGTGTTGACGTCCATCACAGATGTGACATTTTTCGATTTACCGGGCGTGCGTTTACTGTCGTTCTTTGATCAGTTCATGGCGAAACAAAAGAAAAGAAATTGTCCTTGGACGAAAGGAAGGAAAAAGAGAGGCCCGAAATCCAAATCTGTCAAGAAAATATCGAACAAAGATACAGAAGAACTAGCTGCGAGCGAACCTATTCTATTCGAATCCATTCGTACCTCGTTGTTGTATATGTAGTGCTGCAAGCTTTTCGCCATTTCAAATCCACTGCAAAAATATCACGAGAGCTTACCCCTTGTCCCGCATTTCAGCGAGCATAGCTTCCCTTGGATGAGCGTGATCAATGGCCTTTAACGAGGAATCATTCTTGCTTGAGCGTCGGCGAGTGCGACCCGAAGTACGAGTGCAGCACTTCTCCTTTCCCATGTTGGAGTCTTCCCTCCCTCGTGTCACGTACGGACTGAATCAACACGAAACCTTTTTTCCCTTTTTTCCCGTTTGCAGATCTGGTATCCAGACTCGGTCTCCAGGGGAAAGTTTTTCACCCTCCCCAACTCTGTGTCTGTGGTTATAGTTGTGTGCTATCTTTCCCCTGTACTTTTTCTCATTTCTGCATGCTTGATTATAGTCAGGAAGCTTGGGCAGGAGTTCATCTGGATGGCAAGGTACCCGTGTTTTCAGTTTGTGACCCATACGCAACTGTGCAGGGGAATATCCATTGGCAAGTGATGTGTCCCTGTAGTCTAAAAGAGCCAGGTACTCGTCATCACACTTGTTCAGTTTTGCTTTCATAATTTGCACTTCTCTTTCGACTTGGCCATTGGCCTGTGCATAGAGTGTGTGGAGATGATGTGACATGTTAAAAATCCCCACTTAACTGCAAACTGCTTGTCTGTGAATTCCTCAGATCAGAGCTAAATTGGCGTCCATTATCTGAAAACAAAGTGTCACGGATGCCATGCCTACTGAACACTTTCTTCATTTTCAGGATGGTCTCAGCTGAATTGACACTATTCATCACATGAATACTAGTCTACAACAGCCAGATAAATATTGTGTCCTTTGTGCTCGAAAAAGTCTGCTGCAACCTTGCCTCAAGGTCTTTCTGGGAAAGGTGTGCCTTTCGTGGGCTCATTGCACTCTTTTGGGTACTTGGAGCATGTATTGCAGTTTCGCACCATCTTCTCAATGTCACGTGAAATCCCTGGTCACCATACAGCTAGCTGCATTGTCTTGTGTCTTCGTTATTCCTTGGTGCCAATTATGAAGGTATCTCAGAACATTCTGTCTGAGTACTTCTGGTATAACCAATCTTCTTCCTCTTAGAAGTAAATCGTCACGGATGCTTTCAGGTTGCCTCTCTCATTCCAATATTTTCCAATTGGACCATACAACTTGCACTTGTCAGTTGGCCATCCTTCCTGCACATACCGCATAACAACTTTTAAGGTGTCATCTTTCCCCAGTTCACCTCTGATTTCATCAAAACACTCAGTGTCTGATGCCAGCAAGGTTACCATGACAACATTCACAAATGAACCTGATTCTGTTTGCAAAGTCACTAATTAACTGAAGATGTTAAAATGAAAAAATCTCTTTCCAATCCAACTACCGTATATCAAACAAAATGAAATGGTTACTTAAGAGACTCTGACTGTAAATATCGAGAATCATTGGACAAGCTCGAAAAATCGAAAATCCTGATAACTTGCCAGAAGAACACCTTTGGGGAGCTATCTTCGAAAATATTACTTAAACCTTCTGGGATTCTATTGTTTTTGAGAAATTCGGAAAAAACGGTTCTGCTTAATTAATTATGTAAACATCGGGTTAAAAATTAAACAAATTGAATGCACTTGTTTGTAAACAACTTGCAACGCCAGAAAACAATTTTAATTTAAATGATAGCAATACTCTTCTACTTTCTATCAATGGGAATTGCATGGAGTTTTGCTTTATTTATGTGGTTTGGTGGTTCTTTGAAACAAAGGCATTTTGCGCACTTCCGAAAAAGGCAAAAATTAGTAAACTTCAGAGGCTTAAGATAGGTCTTGGTATGTCTAATATCGAATTGAAATAAACACTGTGATAAAGTTTGGTCCTACTTCTATTATGATATGAAATAAAAAATCTGGGCAATTCAGGCTCGCGCTGACAAAAACAAAAATTCGCGAACCAGTGTTGCCAAAATTTGCATAATTTGGATAACAGGAAAAAAAACTGTAATGGAAGGACGACTTGAAATATGACAAATCGTTTACCGTAACTATTTTCAGATGGTCTTTCTACAAGATGATGCATTCGCTGGTATCTTCATTTATCTTTCCGAAGAAGTACGAACAAATTTGGAAAATTGTTGGTGAAACTTAAGAGTGCAGTGGGTTATTATATTTTGTCAGAGGTCTTTACTCTGCAGCACCAGTAGCCTTTCTTTGTTATTTGCAGTTTCTTTGGGAAAATACTAATGTTCTCGAAAATGGAAACGGTTTCTTTTATTAATCATTAAAGTTGACGTACACGTATAAGCTTAAATTGAGAGCTAAAATGGCTGTGTAAGGTAAGGAACACAAAGTACCACTCAAAATAATCAAGTCACGTAACCGATCACTGCACGTTCATGCAAACGTGAAAATATTCTTCAATGAAAATCTTTTCCTCCAAAACTGTGAAAGAGTTCTCAGCGATCTTGCAAAGTAAAACCAAACAAACTGTGTATTGATATCTCTTAGATATACAGCCGCATTAAAAACTCATAAATACCGATCCCGTCCGTGGTTTGCGTTTAATTTTAAACATATTTATACAAGTGTAATAATATTGATAGAAACAGCACATGTTTTGACAAATACGTATAAATCATAATGATGATGATGCACTTTTGCTTCCTGGCCTAACTAGTGTCATTTCAAAAAGTCGCCCAAAATCTTAGTAGCCGTTTGAAAAGAGCGATCGAGTCACGTACACAACAACATACTATGTCGCAGTTTTCTTCTCTCGAAGAGAAAGGTGTCATATGTTTACGAAACTAATTCTAGACTTGCCTGTCGGAATTTCGTCCCAGTAGAATATCAGCTACACATGACAGTATGCCCCAAACACAGGGATGCGTACGGTATTCGCTGGAGAACTAGCCATGCATAAAACAGCGGCCAATGTAGAAGATCGCATTCAAAAACTGCCATAAGTAGGTTGACAAATTGACAAAAATATTCACGTGACACGGGTCACGCAACAGCTTGTGTAGAACTTTTAAAACTTCTTCTCCTTCTCTTTAGTTTTACGTAGAAATAGTACAAGCCCAAAACAATGCAAGAATAGATTAAAGAAATGTTTTAGTCCATTCTTTGTGTGTCTTCAGTGAATAAAATCTTCTAAATTAAGCTCACCCAAACTACTACTTTTCATTTCATTATGCAAATTTTGGCAACACTGGTTTGCGAATTTTTGTTTTTGTCAGCGCGAGCCTGAATTACCCAGATTTTTTATTTCATATCATAATAGAAGTAGGGCCAAACTTTATCACAGTGTTTATTTCAATTCGATATTAGACATACCAAGACCCATTTTAAGCCTCTGTAGTTAACCAATTTTTGCCTTTTTCCGAAGTGCGCAAAATGCCTTTGTTTCAAAGAACCACCAAACCACATAAATAAAGCAAAACTTCAGGCAATTCCCATTGTTAGAAAGTATAAGGGTATTGCTATCATTTAAAATTAAAATTATTTTCTGGCGTTGCAAACGGTTTTAAAGCAAGCGTTTTAAATTTGTTTAATTTTAAGGCTGATTATTGCGTAATAAATTAAGCAAAACCGTTTTTCCGAATTTCCCGAAAACAATAGAATTCCAGAAGGTTTAAGTAATATTTTCGAAGATAGCTCCCCAAAAGTGTTCTTCTGGCAAGTTATCAGGATTTTCGATTTTTTGAGCTTGTCCGCCGGTTCTCGATATTTACAGAGCCTCTTAAATGGTTGACAGCTTAAACTGCAAGGTAAGGTGTAGGTCTGTAAATGCATGGTTTGAACCCAGGAGTCATATCATAGGTCAGTAAATTATGATCATCTGGGTGAGTGTAGTCCTTAGAAGGACTGTTTGTGATGACATTGACAGACGTTTCGACAACCTGAGCAGAAGTCATCATCAGAGTCAAGGGAACTTTGAATCGTCAGTAGATGTTATAGATGGTTTTCACCGAGACGTCATCGAATCCTAAAATCAAAGTCACGAGGTCTTCTGAATTTTTATCAACACCAGGTTGAAGATGGCCTAGAAATAAAACTTTCTACAAGTTTCCAGTCCCGTAACGTCTTTCATTTTGAAAATACAGCATTTTGAATTGCCAAATTCTCACCTTGCGTGACACCAAGATAGTGACCGCAACAAAGCTGTCTGATTTAAAAAAGGTCTCTCCTTGTGATTTTCAGCAATTCAAACATTTCAAGTATTAGGAGATGTGTTTATGCGCATGTATACACGAGCGAAAAGAAAGTGCTTTCATCACAAAATTGAATCTCAGATGTTTTTGTTCATTTCTGGCCGCCACATTGGTGTACATCCGATGTACACCAATATGGGGTCTCTATACAAAGCTTTAAAAAGGTGCGTGGAACGTTTGGGCAAATACCCGGTAACTCAGAAACGGTGTACCACACAGACCTGAGGCTTGGAGAAGTTCTTTATGTATTAGTCTTTTATATCATTTCATTTTCTTGGCTTCTTTCATTGAATGGTTTCAGATTTATTTTTTCATGGTGTGACAGTGAAAACGAACTATAAGTCTCTGGGAGTTGTCCTGATTGGTTGATGATCTTGTGATGATATTGGTCATTTGTCACTAATAAGCCGTGTGAAGACTGTAAAACGTGATTGGTGCATTTTGATCCCTATTTGTTTAGTCAAATGTCCATTGGTCTATTGTTAGTAAAGTTAGTCAGTTTGTTTATTGTCTGTCTGTCTGTCTTGTTATTGTCGTCAATAAGTCGTTTGTAAGGTACAGGTTGCTGTTGGCAATGGTTCAGTGGTGTTTGTTCTAGGTTGGTAAACCAGCTTTCTAGAGTGATACGTTGATAGTAGTCGGTACTGTAGGTAACACATTCAGCAGAGTCCCAGTCGATTCTGTGGTTTGTTTTTAAATGGTGCTCAGCAATGTGATTGTTGATATGACCATTATTTCTAGTCACTTGTTTGTGTTCAGTTTATTCCACAAAATAAATCACTGCCAGAAAAAAAGCTGTCTATTTTAAGGATAAAAGAAAAGCAAATAAAATTACCAGGAATTTTAAGCAAAATTAAACTTGATGCTGAAAAGTAACTTGTTCTTGTTATAGTTCTAACCATAGTTTGTGGTTTCCTTAAAATATTAAGTAGTGGTTAAATTAATGAAAGGTTCTTTTGAAAAAAAAGCTGATAGTTAGCATTGCATCTACACTTCTAACAAAAATAAACATAGGCCCGCAATGCGTGCAGAACCGACGAAGTGTTGGCTCGTCTCGAAAAGAAAGCAAGCGAGCCGTGCGTGACTGCAGCTGTAACTGTAACTAACGCTTAAATTTGACCAACTGAAAAGGCGACCAATACCCTGGAAAGGAGGTCAAATGAATTATTCACCCTCTCCTCACCAAACATAGCTCCACAGACCTCATGCATTCTTCACTCAAGATCATTTTCGCTCTCTTTTGGTCGGTCTTCCTCAAAGCCCGGAAAAAAAATTCTCAAAACAGACGCATTTCAAAAAATGGGCGACAAATTTCCCAATATAAAAGTAACCACATCTTCACGATTGATCAGTACGGGCACCGTAACAGCCCAAAAGAATTGAACTTTTCCCCATACCTGGGAACCATGCTTTGTGCACAGTTTCCTTTAATCATGTCAAGGGCTCCTTAAGCCAAATTGTGAATGCAAATACGAAATAAATCATTGCTATGCTCTATCGTACAGGTTACAAGTAAGCGCATTATAGGCATTTACCAGTCGTTTTGACCGACTCCACCCTCGACAAATGTTATTACATGGTTCAACGTGCTAACTGGCGTAACGAAAACTGTGACAGTATTTTGCCCTTTGCGTTACCGAATGACGTTATGTTTAAAATCTGATGACTCAGCTCATCTGTCTTATCGCTTTGAATATTTAATTTTGTTGAATTAAACTAAAAAATTAAATGTTGATATACATTTGTCCACAACTGAACATGCTTTTACCAAGAGTTGTGAGCAATGTATTTATATATTGTTGTGAATAGGGCACTATAAAAACATGATTATTGATAAAGACAAACACATCGTCAGAATCTTAACGTGCTAACCGGCATGACGAAAATTGTGACAGTATTTTGTCTTTTGCGTTACCGAATGACGTAATGTTTAAAATCGGATGACTCAGCTCATCTGTCTTATCGCTTTGAATATTTTGTTGAATTAAAATTAAAATTTAAAGATAAATTTTGTCCAAAACTGAACATGCCGTCATCAAGAGTTGTAAGCGAAGCATTTATATACTGTTGTGAATATGGCACTATACAAACATGATTATCGATCTGGAGAAATTAGTAAAAAGGGAAGTCGTCGCTTTATCTCAAACACGTTAAAGCATGTTTTATGACGTAATCGTTAAATCTGGTTTCCTCTTCTGCAGTCAGCAAGTCAGTGTCTTGACCTCTAAAATCGAACAAATCGGTTCAAAATCAAAAGTAAAGCAGAAAAATTAAAAAGAGTAACTGGTGTATAATTCTGGGCCGCTTATACTATCCAAGAAGATCCAGCCTCGTGTAGCAATTCATTTCCCACCTGCGAATAACCTTTCTTAACGTTGGCAGCTGGATACTTTCCAAGTATTAAACAGGTAAACATAACCACAACAACATACACCAGAATTTTCCTCTCATAACATTTACTGAGAACGATTCTATGCTTACGATGTCTCAGCAACACTTTGGTCCCACCAGCATCAACAGTGCCACTGGACATCACCTCCTGTTATTATCAGTCCTCCTTGCTTTCTTTCACTAGTATTGCACAGATATATTTCAGTCCGGCCAAAGCCAACACTGCTCGGCAGACGTGTGCTTCTACACCTACGATACTTTTTATGTGGCCCTTGTCCTATCGTGCGTGCGTGTGTGTACTAATCGATGTCTGTGTACAACTTCTTCTCTCTATGTTCAGAGCTCAGCACAAAATTATACCACAACACAGTCGAAGCAAATCTTCCACCAAGCCTCCGTCACCTTTCTTGACCTGCCAATTTAAAATGGCGACTCATCCGCTCTTGTTCTCACGTCATCCCATCCCGTGGGCCATAGCGAAATACGCACCTTGTGAACCTTACACGACGTATTTTGACCGACCAAACCGGTCGACCCTCTTGTCACGACTGCTCTAACTCGACTTCGTCGGTTAATAAAAATGATGCCATATTGGTCGTGGATTTCCACACTTTGTTTCAGTCATGCTACAAGTATGTCATACCACTTTCTCTTTTTTAGGGTCAGGAGACTTGCAGAGCAGAGGTTGAAGATCCTTTTGATGATTTGCCTTTGGAGCAAATTCCGTATGTAAACATGAATTTGTTTCTTTATTTACTTTGATATGGAGGCATGAAGACCACTTCTAAACATTCTGATCTAATCTGGGATAGTTTTTTAATTTTTTCTTCCTTGTACTCATAACCAGATTAGCTTAAGAGTGCATGGAGCTCCTTATTATAAACAGTGCATGTAGTAGGTTTATGTAACTCAGATGTATGTAAATCGATCGTGGACAAACATTCAATAATAATAATAATAATAATAATAATAATAATAATAATAATAATAATAATAATAATAATAATAATAATAAGCATAGGCTACGTTCGCGCCCTGTGCATGCTTTTTAGGGTGGTAGCCATTCTCGTTCCCAGAGCCTACGATCTGTTCTGTCAGCGGTGGGATCGTAGGGCTCTGGTATCAGCCATTACCGGATGTCGTGAAATTCACGACATCTGGTAGCGCATGTCTAATTCGTTAAGGTGCTATTGCGCCTGCTCCGTTCTCGTCCGTGGAGCTCTGGGTATGACAATTCTGACAACAACTGAGAAATTTGAATTCCTATCGATCGAGTCGTGGATCGACTGAAAGCTTATGGATCGACTGAAAGCTGTTCGGGACCCTCTTAATCTCCTGCAATTAGCGGAAAACCTGGAGCTTTAAAAGGAACAAACTTAAGAAGCTGCCTTTCGTGCCGTAGTTGTTCAGAAGAACGATTGTCCCTGCATTTTGCTCACGAGTTTTGGATTTGTATCTTGCCTGATTAAAGGTATAATATTATTGCATTTGCGTTATATTGAATTTTACAGTTATCGTATTACAGTTCTAGTTCATTGACAAACTCACACTCAAAACTCAAACTAAGTAAGACTTAATTTATTTACCTGAGTTGCGAAGCGACCTCTCGCTCGCTGAATTAACCAAGGTTTTCGGTAGTTTTAAAACAAATAACCATTTGCTGTTTCCCGTAAAACATTCAGGTTCACCTTCTGGAATTTCTCTTCGAACTATCACCTGATTTCCAACCATTTTTGCCAACCAACTCGGTTAGATTTAAACTCTGAAACGATATTCTTGTGTTGAACAACTCAAAATCCAATTCAAAATCTGCTTTTCGTTTCAAGACGCTTACAAAATGCAAATGGCGCGCTCTCGCGCTCAGCCAATCAAATGCGAGTATTTTTGGCGCTTGGCCAATCAGGAGTCAGTAATTTTGCCCTCGTTGGAAAGAGAATTAAGAAAAAATGCCCTCTGTCTCAACCAATCAGCAATCAGTAATTTTGCCCTCTATGTTATAAAATCGGAAATAAAACGTTATGCGTAGAAGCCAAAAAATTTTTACGTTATTGCGCATACAGTTTGAATCGGCCAATCAAAAAAAAAATAAATTTTTGGCCGTTACCAGAGCTACAAGAGACGTAATTTAAAAAAGCCGCGTAGCTCTGGGGACGAGAATGGATGGTAGCATATATACGCCTGTGCATGCTTTTTAGGATGGTAGTATATATACGTAATAATAATAATAATAATAATAATAATAATAATAATAATAATAATAATGTAATAGACGACGACAATAAAATTCAAAGTGGGGTCCAGAAGTGAAATAAAGTACCGGTAGCCATGGCGTAAACAGAACCTTTGGTAAAATGTTCTGGTTAATTGAAATAATACATTTTGTAATGAGAATATGTTTTGGTCTTTTAGGTAAAGGATTGTTGTTAAGGCTGCGGGTGAGAAACTAAATCATCAGCATTCATTTATTTAAAGCGTATGCACGAAGTGCGACGAATGGAAGCGACATTGCACAAAATATTTATGAATAGGCTCTTCAGTAAAACGTTCAGTGTCTGAGTCAATAATTGCATGTGCGTTAAATCGTGCACCACGGTTATCTTGTGACGTTTGAGCATTTTTAAATAAAGAATACTGTCGAAGTCCTGGCTCTTTTTACGTTCAAACGTTAATAGAAACTTTTTAGCAGTTTTCCAACAAAACAAAACGAAACCTTAAATGATACTCCTTATAGCTAACATAGAACTTCGGAAAGGCTTATATTCTTCAATCCAAATATTTGCGATCTCTAAATTGCAACGTATTGTTCTTTTCTGGACAGTGAACAATAGCTGCTAGAATTTAATTGCCATTATTAGCATAACCTTGCCTTAAACATTCGTGTTTATTCGGTAAATGTTCGGAAGCCCTAAAACCACCATTTTTGTGTCCAAGAATACTGCGCAGATATAGAATTTCCTGAACTGACACAACAAGCACAATTAAACTAGATATATTGTAGATTGTCACAACAGAAGCAATTTTTTCGAACAGGCTTTTAAACAAAATATTGAAGGCTTCAAAGTTAAACAAGGACGATTTTACTCATTTAAAAGCTTACACCTTTCAATGGAACTCGAAATCCTATAATCGGCTTCTGTTGTGACACAATAGAGGTTTTAACTGATCAATGAGTGGTAAAATCAAGAAGTTTTGTCTTCTCCACTAGGAGAATTAACTTGGACACGGAGTCGCGTTTTACAAAATCTTAACTTTGGCAGCTTATAGCATCCCAAAGAAGCACAATCTATCAAACCAAAAACAACCTTGTTGCACTTCCACCATTCACCAAGCTCTCTGTAAAGTTTCAAAGGAATCAGCTCCCAAACGTTCAAGATATAAAGTTTTTTAACGTAAGACCTCCACCAAAATTTTGCCTTATAAATTTATTCATGAGCAGCTTATCACCCACGGCCTTAAAGATCATATATTAGATCTGATTCTTATTGAACATTTCTTAAATTAAGAGTTAACAGGCTCTGTTTATTCAAGAGAATACAGTAAAACAGGTATAGAGATAGATAGATAGATAGATAGATAGATAGATAGATAGATAGATAGGTAGATAGATAGATAGATAGAATCTTTTATTTTCCCACGGAATTTTATCAAATTAAAATATACAACATATTAAAATTTGTTTTACATAAAATCCGTACACGATATTATCTTAGTAAAACTAATTACAGTTAATTAATTAATTACAATATACTACGATACAAGTATAATATGAAATTACTTTGAGGCATTGCTGGTGCCGGTAGTGTAGGAATCCAGTTTACACACAAACCTTTTAAGGGAGCTTTCATCTTTAACACTTGGAGGCAAATCATTCCATAGCTTAGCTCCAGAAAAAGCAAAAATATTTTTGTAATAGTTTGTGCGACATTTTGGAAGCTCAAGGTTCATTTTGGAAGATCGCAGTCCATAATTTTGAAAAGAGGTCTTATGTGTAAACATTTCAGACAAATACGGGGGGGTCAGGCCGTTTAACACTTCAAACATCAAGATAGCCTTTTGATGCTGTCTCATCGCCTCCAAATTCAACCACCCTAATTCTGCAAGAAGATCACAAGATCTTTTCAGATAAGAGGCACCAGTTATGATGCGTGCTGCTCTGTTTTGGAGTTTTTGCTAATTAGCTATTTGTGTTTCACCTATAGTGTCCCAAACAATACAACAATACGTGAAATAAGGTTATAATAATAATAATAATAATAATAATAATAATAATAATAATAATAATAACAATAATAATAATAATAATAATAATAATAATAATAATAATCAACTTTATATAGAGAGGGTAAACACGTAACAGTAAAAAACTGGAAAACCAGTGGCCCTCTAATATGTAATACAATTAAGAACTAAAAATGTAATACAATTAAGACCCGGTAAATGTCAATTAAGTTTTCTACTTTTAATACAGGTTTAACCTTTTTTAGAATACTTAAGTTGCGGGTGACTTTCTGCCTTATACTTAATATGTGGTTATCCCATGTTAAGTATTCATCAATATTGACACCTAGGCATTTTACAGATTGTACTCTTTCTAATTCAGTGTGAAACAAAGAAAGGTTTATCTCACCCTGGAGACTAGCTACTCTTTGTCTTGAACCTATGACCATGAAATCAGTTTTTAACACATTTAGGGTAAGCTTATTGATGGGCAGCCAAGAAGCTATACCCTTAAGATCTTTGGTCATTTTATCTTGTAGTGAAGGCAAACTGCAGCCTGAGAACGTTAAATTAGTGTCATCAGCAAATAACCTCGTTTCTCCATAATTTAAACTTTTAGGAATATCGTTTACGTAGATCAGAAAGAGTAACGGGCCCAGGATTGAACCTTGGGGTACCCCACATGTTACGAAGGCTGCTGCTGACATGACACCATTAACGTAACATACTTGTTTCCTGTTTGCCAAATAGGACCTGAACCAATTGACTGCTGGAGTTTCAACTCCATACCATCTTAACTTCTTAAGGAGAATCTCGTGGTCAACAGTATCAAAAGCTTTTTTCAAATCAAGGAAGAGAACTCCGCTTACCATTCCCTTATCAATATTACAACACCACTCATTTGTCATATCGAGTAGAGTAGCAACGGTAGAATGAAGAGCTCTGAATCCTGATTGATGCGCATACAGGAACTTATTTTCACTAAAATAGGAATACAACTGCTCAAATACTAGTTTTTCAAAACTCGCGCAATTGTTGGCAAAACAGAAATCGGTCTGTAATTATTTGCTTCACTCTTGTTTCCCGATTTGAAAACTGGAGAGATTTTTGCTACTTTCCAATCCGAGGGAAACACATTTGAGGCGATGGATAAATTAAAAATGTCTGTTAGGCTTCCGTAAATAACAGGGGCCCGCTATTTTCAAAATTCTGTTGGATATCTTCTCTATACCAGTGGCTTTTCTTGCATTGACCCCGTTAAGTAACTTTAGTACCCGGGAAGGCTCGACTTTCTTTAAATGGAAGCTAGTATCCTTCATGGACAAAAAATGCTCAGGCCTAATGTTAGCTTGTTCCACTGGAATCTTTGAGGCGAGATTTGGGCCGATCGCTGCAAAATGTTTGTTTAAGTAATCAGCGAGTTCCTTTGGTTCAGTAACAGTCACACCAGAGTCAGTTTTTAACTCAGCTATCTTGGTGTTACTTGATTTCTTTCCCAAAAGATCATTAAGCACTTTCCAGGTTGCCCTTTGATCACCGGTCGCCTCGTTTATCTGCGACTGATAAAAACGTTTCTTGGCTAGCCTTATCTCTTTATTTACCGAATTTCTTAAAGTTCTATAAGCTGCCCAATCTTCAGTCGACCCCGACTTTGCAGCTTTTTTCTTTAACCAATCGCGCTTAAACATCATTTGCTTTATGTTTGAATTTAGCCACGGTGCAGGTTTGTTTCGTACTTGAATAGTGCGGCAGGGGGCATGCTCATCAATAACACATAGAAATACTTTGCTCCACGCAGTCCATGCAAAATTTACGTCTTGAAATTCGTCGACAGAAGGCCAAGGTGCATTAATGAGATCAATTTTAAATTTTGCTTCGTCAAAGCTTTTAAAATTTCTTGACTCGACACACCTTGGGCGACCCCTGGGAATAGCTATCTTTCTGACTGCACAAATAAGATAGTGGTCACTAATTGAAAGTGGATAAACCCCTGAGTGAGTTAACTTTTCTTCACTATTGGTAATAACAAGATCAATTAACGTTTCTGAGGTAGTACTGACCCTTGTGGGTTCGGTTAACACCTGCTTCATCTGATAATTAATCAACACATTTACTAGTTGTGAAGTGTGAAACTCTAGGGGATTCGATGAATAATTGCAGTTCAAGTCGCCATGTATGTATGGATGGAGGGACGGACGGACGGACGGACGGACGGACGTATAATTTACTAAAAAATACATCGCAGCCGTATGAGGCTGAATTGTTATTATTAAGTTAACTTGAGCCTCTAAGCTGCGATAACCTTCATAGGTAACAAGTGTGACTTCCCCAGTGATCATGGGTGCATTTAGTGATCACACTGAGTGTGATCACGCTATGATCATGGGTAAAAATTTTCAACGCCTGTTCACGGTATGATCACACTTATAAATAAATAAATAAATTTGATTATATAGTAATCATATGCTGCTGCTGATTGTCATTTGTGATGTTCTTCGATATTCTTTCCCTTGTGAAAAAAAATTGAGTAGAATACAACTTGCAAAATAAGCTAGAGTCATTTCATTTTTAAGCAGATCAAAGAAGCCTTCAGGGTACATTTGTTGTGGTGAACTTTATCCTTATCAAAGCAGCTACACAGTAAAATTGGAGACAATCAAACAGATGTTTACAAAACGGGTGCAGAAACAAAAATTGGTACCAGACCCCATTTGTCATTTTTTTTTTGCACTTGCATTCCGAGGCAAAAATTGAATGTGTGTGGTTTTGGTGTTCAGAAGCAACCAGGGCTTATGTTAAGAACTCATTTGTTTAGAAAAGCTTGTTGTCTCTGATCTAAACAAGCACAAATCCACTGTTATAGTTTAATATAACTGATCTGTGTGACGTCTTGAAAAACTCCTGCGTAAATGTTTAAAATTTGGACATTTAACTAATTTGTTTTGTGGGGGCAATTCTTAATTATAATTGGCATATGGTGTGTGTTATTCCAAATTAGAAATTCTAACCATACTAGCACTAGAGCAGTAACTGGTCTATTGTTGTTTTTGTAAGCCTATAAGCTCTTTCTTTAGTTCTAAAATAATTCTGATCATGCCTAACTTTGCTCTTATATGCTTCATTACCAAACACAGTAAGTTCCATATTTGTGAAGTCAGTCTTGCAATAATGCTTTTTTCTGATTGGTGATTGCTCTTAACAGTTACCCTAATTGGATTATCTGAAAATTGGTGGGAAGAAATGTAAATGATGTGGCCATAACAGCAGGTGTTCCCTTCTCCCCAGTCCCCTCCCTGTTTATGTCTACTATGCTAAACTAAACTGACTAAACTGGGAAAAACTCTTATGTCATCTGTTGGTTTACAGAGGGTACTTTGGAAAGGTAAACAAAAGGGATGCTGAGAAACTCCTTCAGAGCCATGATCCAGGGACATTTTTGGTACGCGAGAGGAAGTCTGTTGATAAGCAAGGAAGCTATGCCATAACACTGAGGTATTAATGAGTTTTATAGCACACATGCCAGGATTTTAGAGGAAATAATTAAGCTAATGGTGCCACGGAACAGAAAAACATCAATTCTTCAAAACAAAAAATGTTATGTACTAGTGCTAGAGGAAAAAGAGCTATGTTCATCTTTAAAGAGATATAAATGCAAAAAAGTATAAGAAAGTATGAAGATTGATGACAAGTGAAGTCAAACATTTTTCGTCAGCTCTTTAATAATTGCAACATGTCAAATGTTGCCCTCATACGGACATGTGTTTTGTTCAACATAGATAACCAAAGCGGCTCTTAATGATGACTGTCGGTTTATATATCTGCCATAATCTCAGATAAGCATTAAATATTGTTAAATATTCTTGTGACACCTATCTTTGATTCACAAGACATAAATGCGGTGTAATTTTTAAAAAGTTTTGTCACAATTAAAGAAATTACCCACTGACATTAGTTCTTGACGCATTGCAATGGAACAGGTTTTTAAATTTAGGGGCCTCCACAGACTAGACATTTAGTTGTTGACAAATAATTCTGTCCGATGCAAACATTTCACACACTGGAGTGTTAGTTGACTTGTCGACAACTACGTCAGGCCAGCGAGAGCTTAGGAACTAACGTTCACTACGCTTCCTCAAAACGACAACTAAACAACTAAACCAATCATTCCCACACACGGGTCAAATGGTCAAAAACGTAGTTGTCGACAACTCTTAGTTGTCGACAACTAAAAATTTAGCCTTTAGTTGTCGACAACATTTTTTAGTTGTCGATAACATTTAGTTGTCGACAACAAATGTCTAGTCTGTGGAGGCCCTAAGTTGACCAAGACTGTGGATTAAAAATACTGAAGATGCATTTTTACAGGGTAAGCCTCACTCTGAAGTAAAATAGTAACAAATACAAGCAGGGAATTTCTGAATTCTAAAATTAAACAATACACAGAGCAGGGGCACCCAATGAGAAAATTTTAGCAAAATACTTGAAATATCATTTTCTGCTTTCTTCGATTGTTTCACAGCTATTAAAAAACAGATGTGTAACCTCATACAGATTGATCTGTTCGACCTTTTTGGCAAAAAATTTAGGCCGCATAAAATTTTAGGAAACAGTATTCTATCCGCCAAATTTCCGAGCTGCTTATGGCTCTTTACGAAAATGCTAGCTGACCTTATTTTGCACTCTAAACGACATATTCGTCCCTCCGAAGACAATAGGAACTAATAAGTCCTCTTGTTACGAAAGTCTGAGGTGATGTTTTGCCAAAGAAATCTCTATTAGCTTTCACTGCAGTTAACTGAATTTGAATATCTCAGGCGGTTTTAGGCCTTACAAACAGATATTCCCCAAATGAACCGTTGGGTGCCCTGACGGAGTTTTGTTTATTTTCTCAGTGAAATTTGTGCACATTTCACTTCAGATTGAGACTAACCTTTTAAGAATGTGTCTTTTGTCTTTTTATCCAGCAGTCTTGATGAACTCAAAATTAGGCTATTAAACATTGTCAGGTTTGAGCATTTGGTAATTGTCCTTGTGAGGCCACTGATACATGACAAAAGTTGTTCCTCTTTTGCTCTATCCAAATTTGGATGTACTGCAAAATTAACAATCAACTCAAGCCACTATGCAAGAACAGTACGGTACAAGGTTGCTGTGGACACTTTTGTTAAAGCAAACTTGATCCCACTGTGTTACACAAAAGCTCGGCAGTATATGGGTTAAAGGTCATTAAGGACGTTGCCTCCTAATGCAGGTGTATTTTTGCAGAGGTTATGACTATGGGGAAAAAGTAGATCTTAGCAAGGGTTATTGAAATCCAAAGAGAAAAATGTGGTTAACCGTGCATTTTTCAGAGATACTTAAGCAACCATAATTCTAAAAAAGCATTAATTAAAAATGCAAAGAATGTATGGCAATTTCTTTCCAAGTTTAAGCTCAATTATCTCTGAAAAATTCGTGGTTACCCACAATTTTCTTTTTGGATTCTGATAGCCCTTGTCAAGAACTGCTTCTTCCACATAATCTTAAACCGCGCAAATATTGTTGTATTAGTGGGCAAATTCCTTAAGACACCCGAATGTCCCAAGATGCGTAGAATGTTCACGTAGTAACAAAAGGAGGCACTGTCCTTAAAACTTGTTGCTTTTCCAGAGACAGAGAGGGATTTCGACACCAGTGCATTGAACCTTTACCCGGCGGACAGCTTGCACTGAACGGATACAAGGTTGGTTATGTTGTATATTTATTTTATTATCAAACTTATTGTCTCAGAATGAGACTGAATTTCTCGTGGAGACAGTCATTTTGACAAAATAAAGTTCTATCAATACTTTGGTATTAGAACGGGGATGTTATCTTGTTGATGTGGATGTATTTCATGAATCTGAACCAGCTTTCACTCATGGCCACCTCTCAAAATTCTAAAATCATGTGTCAACAACGGCAAACTTTACTGATCACATTATCTTGGTACTCTCTGTCCTATAGCCTGTACAGCAAGCATTTCCATAGGCTTTTCTGCCAGTTTGAGGAATTTTTAGCTTTTTGGCCACGCGAAAATTGGGGTGAGCGCAAAAAATGGAAAAAGCGGTGAGGTGGAGGCGAGGCAAGAGAAGGAAATGCTTGTGTTGCGCTTCCATTAATTTCCTTTTCCTCCCCCTTCACGCACTTTTTGCACTTGCCCCAATTTTCAGGCGGCCAAAAAGTTAAAAATGCTTCAAACCTGTGGAAAAGCCTACGGATATGCTTGCTATGCAGGCTGTCTGTCCTGTAAGTGGCCAGACAAGCTTAATTTGCAAGTAACTGTATTTAAATGTAAAGAAGATCCTCGCAGTTATTAACGCAACTTATGCAGTTGCGAAAAGAAAGCCTGAAAAAAAACAGGCCTCCCGGGATTCGAACCCTGACGTCTGCGATACCGGTGCAGTGCTCTAACCAATTGAGCTAACAAGCCAACTGGGAGCTGGTCATTAAATTGGTTCGTAATATACCCGAGAAAGATGAAGATGAAATTATGAATATATGAAATTCATATATTTGAACTGCGGAATGAAGAATTAAATGTAAAGAAGATCCTCGCAGTTATTAAGTTGCGTTAATAGCTGCGAGGATCTTCTTTACATTTAATTCTTCATTCCGCAGTTCAAAGATATGAATTTCATATATTCATAATTTTAACTGTATTTAGTTTGTGACAAATATGGGAGTACAAAGAAAAAGTTACATGTCCCTGATGAGAGACAACCCTGTGAGGCACCTCGCACTGGACTGAAACTCTAAGCACTGACAGAGTTAGGCCTAATTTGAACCTTTATATTATTTTTAATTAATAGGGATTAGACTGTTCTAATTATAACATCTGATGTCTGAAGGTGGGGGGGGGGGGTTATGAAAAAATTTGCCTTTCAAAAGGGGGGCTTATTAGAGAAGGGGGTTAATAGAGATGGGGGGCTTGGTAAAGCCTTTGTGATATGTGCTAGGATCAATAATGCTGAAAGTGTCATGTGAGTGAGAAAGATTATGGTCAGTTGTAGAGCCGTATTTTATTTGATTTTGCATTTCCAAGTAAATTCTTAGATTAAACAATTTTTTTTCCTTTATATGCTCTGTTGCAGGAGAAGCTTTTTCTTAGTCTTTCAGCATCAGTGCAGTTCTTTTTCAAAAGTCTGGAAAGTGAAATGCCTTTGATCCCACTTACCAAGGAAAAAGGTAAGGAAGCAGTATAGAGTTGCAAAATTGGAAAACTCGTTTTCTGTCAAATTTGTCATTGCATTTAATATTTCTTCTGTTTCATTTTTATTGTTTAAATAATAATAATAATAACAATTCCGTTTAAAATATCTGGAAGAAGAAATTTATGTTTGCATACATCAATAATTGTTGCGACAGATAGCCGTGGAGAAAACGTGATTCAGAATTTCTTTGTCTCTATTTGGTGTTTGTTTTTTTCGTATGGCAAATAATTGCTTATGCATAAAAAGTCCTGTGTAGGCTGGGGATTAAAGGTGCTCTTGATTAGCGTCCAGTTGATGGTGACCGAATGCTTAAATTGTACATTGTGTAGTCAACGTAGACCCCTTTTGGCATCCAACAATCTGTAATTTTTTCTGAATACTCTCAGGCTTCAACTTAAATGGGCTCACAGTTACACTGTAGATGTTTTTATCTCGGATTTTTTGAACAAATTACATTTCACAAGTTTTGAATGAAACATTTCATGTCGTTATGAGGAAGTCGGTTCGTTTCAGCTACTCAAATTTGAAGGATAAAAGTGTCTATTAAGCTGGGTTTATTTGCTTGTGTAAGAAAGACTACAAACTTTACAATTATTTATCGTATTTTTTTTTATCCTAACAGGATGCGATTTCTTGTCTATTAGTGAGAAACCACTTGCAGTAAATTCAGACAGCAGTCATGTTGGTGCCAGTCCTGCAGACAAGAATGAAGTTCAGTCCTCTGGAAACGAAGACTGGAAGATGCTGCACTCAGCTGCAAGTAGTGGAGACGTTAATAGCATTGAGAAGCTGCTGTCTCTTGGACTTGACGTCGATTCAAAGGACAGCTATGGTGCAACACCACTGATGATTGCTGCTGCTTATGAGAGACCTCAGGCCTTTGGTTATCTCGTCAGTAAAGGAGCAGATCCGTCTTTGAAAGACAACAAGGGAGCGAGTCTGTTGCACTATGCTGCACAAGGCGGAAATGTTGAAATTATTAAGAAGCTGCTGTCTCTTGGACTTGACCTTAAGTCAAGGAACAGCAATGGTGTAACACCACTGATGGCTGCTGCTGCTTACGGGAGACCTGAGGCCTTTGAGTATCTCATCAGTAAAGGAGCAGATCCGTCTTTGAAAGACAACGGTGGATGGAGTCTGTTGCACTCTGCTGCACAAGGCGGAAATGTTGAAATCATTGAGAAGCTGCTGTCTCTTGGACTGGACATTGAGACAAGGAACAGCAATGGTGCAACACCACTGATGATTGCTGCTTTTAATGGGAGACCTCGGGCCTTTGGGTTTCTCACCAGTAAAGGAGCAGATCCGTCTCTGAAAAACAGCGATGGAGCGAGTCTGTTGCACTATGCTGCACAAGGCGGAAATGTTGAAATTATTAAGAAGCTGCTGTCTCTTGGACTTGACCTTGAGTCAAAGAAGAGCGATGGTTCAACACCACTGATGTTTGCTGCTTTTAATGGGAGACCTCAGGCCTTTGGGTATCTCACCAGTAAAGGAGCAGATCCGTCTTTGAAAAACAACTATGGATGGAGTCTGTTGCACTCTGCTGCACAAGGCGGAAATGTTGAAATCATTGAGAAGCTGCTGTCTCTTGGACTTGACCTTGAGTCAAGGAACAGCGATTGTTCAACACCACTGATGATTGCTGCTATTAATGGGAGACCTCAGGCCTTTGGGTATCTCATCAGTAAAGGAGCAGATCCGTCTTTGAAAAACAACTATGGATGGAGTCTGTTGCACTGTGCTGCACAAGGTGGAAATGTTGAAATCATTGAGAAGCTGTTTTCTCTTGGACTGGACATTAATTCAAAGGAGAGCGATGGTTCAACACCTCTGAGTGTTGCAACAGCTAAAGGTAACGCTGAAGCTGTCAGGTTCTTACTTAGTAGAGGAGCACATTAGCCTCGTTATGGTGTTTTGTCAGTGTACAATACTCTGTAGGCTCAGTGAAATTATGACGGAATAATTTTGAGTATGGTAGAAAAACCTAAAACAGGAATAATGAGGTCAAACTGTACAAATTCCGTGAATAATCTAAAATCGGTTAAAAAATATTATCTTGATTATTTTGTCTGATTTATTCTCTCAAGCTGTGAGAAGGGACGAGTTGGCGCCTTTGTAATTGGTAACATTCGTTCAAATTATAGCGTTCTTTGAATGTCAATAAGACACATTTGCTTACTTGTTTTCATACACAATGTATGTCTGTAATTTCCTTTTTTTACCTGTTGGTTTTGTCGCATCAACCACCAAACAGATACAGAGTGATTTTTTTATGAGAGTTTTTTATTTGGCGATTTCAAATCAACTGTGTAAACTGGCGATTTTCACATTTCGACGTTACAACAGTTTGATTGCAATATGTGGAATGTTGTGACGTTGTGATGTGTTGAATACGTCAAAGTTCCCTTGAGGGGAGGGGTTATCTCCTCAAGTACCGCAACAGCTTGCGCTTTTCTCTTCTCGCATGAAAATAGCAATGAAATTGAATAATTAAACGAGACTTACCTGTAAGTTGAAGTTTGATTGAGATTCTACCGTAGCATTTGCAGAAATGAAGAGATCACATGAGATAGCAAGTCACGTGACTTCGAGCTCAGTCTTGAAAGCATATTTTTTGAGGAGTCCTGTAGACTACCCCATACATGAATAATGAATTGATGTATGCAGCACCATAGAACAATAGGAATAATCACTAGATGTGATAAGGTAACATACAAGGGAGGGAAATAGGGAGGGATGTGATCTCTTCATTTCTGCAAATGCTACGGTAGAATCTCAATCAAACTTCAACTTACAGGTAAGTCTCGTTTAATTATTCAATTCTACCTTGCATTTGCATACATTCTGAGATCACATGAGATTTTAGAGCTCTATAGGGCCCTCAAAAAATAAAGAGTACACATTCTAAAAAAGAAATGGTAAACATGGCATTTATACCAATGCACTAATTCTTCCCCAGTACATTGTTAGCAAAAGAACTAGCATTAAACAGTGGTTTGTTATAATAAACAGCAAATACAGAGCTTGAACGCCAGCCAGCAGTGGCCATAATTTCATCTAAAGGAACATTAGCTGACTTTGCAGCAGAAGTGGCTGCACTTCTGGTGGAGTGAGGCTTAAAAACAGAAGTATTAATTCCAGCGTCAAGCATAACCTGTTTGAGCCACCTAGAAATAGTGTCTTTCGATGCAGGCCCATGAGGCTTGCAGTGGCAAATTAAAAGTTGAGAACATGAACCTCTTAACTTAACAGTTCTCATAAGATACTCTTGTAACAATGTAAAACCGCAAAGGGTTTTATCATGGTCATATTTCTTCAACACAATAGGTTGCAGGTGTCTTTGCCTGCCACCATGAGCACTTGTCTGCTTAAGAATGGATGTAATTTGAAAAACATATTCGCCAGCTTTAGTTTGCATGTCATTAATTGACAGCAACTTAAGAGTCTGTGTTCGCTGTGCAGTGACTAAGGCCAAAATCATAGTCAGTTTCAATGTCAATTGCTTCAGAGACATTTCCTTGACGTCAGGGTAGTCCTTAAGGTGGCTAAGGACAATTTGAGGGTTCCATGTTTCCACATATCTGGGGAAAGTTGGTTTCCTGTTGAAGGCACCTGACATAAAACGTGAAACGATAGGGTGTTCTCCTACTTTGAAGCCATCAATGTTGATGAATGAAGAAAGGGCACTTCTAGTGGTTCCTAGAGCACTGTAGCTTAGCCTTTTGGACTGAAGAGTTAGAAAGTTCAACAGTTCTGGCAGAGAAGGTGTTGTAATGCTGATCTTCCGTTCTTTACAGTAATTTATCCAAGCAGATATGCTGGTTCTGTATTGCTTCTGAGTACCTTCTCTCCATGAATCAATAATGATGCTCAAAGTTTCCCCAGTTATTCCTTGTAACTGGAGGGATTCCCTGACACAAGACAGCCAATCAGTTGGAGCTTGGGGTAAAGGGGGTGGATTTTCTTGGCATCGTGGGGAAGGGTCAGTGTTGACTTCTGCAGCTTTATTCGGTGTGGAGGAGCCATTAGCATTGACATCACTCGTGGGTACCAGAACTGTGTTGGCCAGTCGGGGAGAACTAGGATTGCTGTTGTCTTGGCGAATATTATCTTCTGAAGTACTTTCCCAATTATACTAAAAGGTGGAAAACAGTAAACAAGTTTATACACAGACCAGTCAAGTGTAAAGGCATCAATAGAGTAGGCACTTGGGTCAGGTTTCCATGCTGCATAGCAGGGCAGTTTTGCATTCAAGCGTGATGCAAAGAGATCAATCTCAGGTTTTCCCCATTTGGTAATTAAGCTGTTATAAACATGAGTGTCTAATGACCATTCAGTGTCATCATGAAAATGTCTACTTGCTAGGTCAGCTTCAACATTTTGTTTCCCAGGTAAATGGGTGACAGTTAAGGATATGCCCCTGTCCTTGCACCACAAAAGAGTTTCCCTTGCAATCTCATTACAGTCCCGAGAGTGGGTGCCACCCATATTTCTCAGATAGGAAACCGCTGTTTGGTTATCAGACAACACTTTGATGTTGCAGTTTGTTAAGTCTGAGCACAAAGACTGAAGACCAAAAAGGACAGCTTTGATTTCCAAGTAGTTTATGTGGCACATACTCTCACTGTGGGACCATCGCCCATTTGCAACAAGTGGAGAATTTTCAATGACACTTCCCCATCCTTCTAGAGAGCTATCGCATTTAAGGGTTAATTTGTATTTCATAGGCAGAACAGGGCATGGATCATTGTCAATATTTGAAAGCCACCAGGACATGTCTTTCTTAGCTATATCAGAGATGAGCATTCTCTCATCTAAGTTCCACCCATTCATCTTTAAAGCATCAGTTTTGTCATTTTCAAGAGCACGGTAATACAGTGGGGCATATTTAACTCCAGGAAAGCATGACACCATTTGCCCAACTACGGATGCAACCTCTCTTATAAGTGGTTGCTCCTTCCTAAGGAGCTGTAGGATGGCTGATTTTGCTTTGTCAGCCTTGTCCAATTTCATAGAGACTGTCATCGCAACAGAGTCTAAAATGAAACCCAGAAAATTGACCTTCTGGGATGGGACAAGTTGAGATTTATCAGAATGGATAGTGAATCCTAAAGACTACAATAATGTAATAGCCCTTTGTAGAAAACCGAGCAATGTCTGAGGGTCATCTGCAAAGAGGATAATGTCATCAATGTAAATGACTAAAAGCACCCCGTCCTCCCTTAATCTAGCAAGGGCAGGTTTTAACAGTTTGGTAAAAATTCTGGGTGCACTAGAGAGGCCATTAGGAAGGCAAACAAACTCATAAAGTTGGCCTTCATGTTCGAAACGAAGGTATTTTCTGTCTTCAGTCCTAATAGGAACAGAGTAGTATGCATCCTTTAGGTCTAAGACAGCCATCCAGCAATTAGGCTTCATCAGTTGAGTAGCACTATGCAGTGAATCCATCTTAAAGTGGTGGTACACAATATGCTCATTAAGCTTTTTCAAGCTCAAAATAAGACGGTGAGACCCATCTTTCTTGGGTCTGGTGAAAATTGTTGAGAGAAATTCACCAGGAACATGAGTGGCTTCTCTAATGACCCCTTTAGTTAAAAGCTTCTTAATTTCAGTAGTGGCAATATCTGACTCTTTACTAGAAAGTATGACTGCTCTAGGGGTTTGCACCTGGCAAGGCGGGTTGCAAAACTCTAATTGACAACCCTGAACGATGCTTAAAATGTAGGGGTCAGAGGTTAAAGTCTGCCAGACATTGAAATGCCTTGCTATGTTTCCAGCTATATATACACTGTTACAAAGTGGTGGACATATACTTACTGTGCTAGTAGCTGGCAGTAAGTGTTCTATTGGCTTGTCCGGGTTGTCTTGTCCCGGTTGGCATTGTTTTTGTATTTCCAAGGTTTGGAGTTGTGGCCTCTCCAGTTTTTTTGACTGCTTATAGCTGTTATTGCTAAACCTTCCTGGAGAAGAGCGTTGCCCTTTGTAATTAGGGGTGATCTTGGCCCCTATTTTGTTTTGATCGCCAATATCTTTCAAATGCTTTTGTAGATCGTCTCCAAAGAGAAAATCTGTAAATGGCAGTTGGGAGGAGCAGAGGGCTGAGTATTCCTTCCCAATATCTGGTCTCAGAAGCAGACGCCGTTGCATGTTTATCTCATAAGAAGCATGAGTGAGGAGGGACATGGCCTCCAACCCCAGTTTCTTTAAGTCTTGGCATTCTTCATCATCAAGTGATTTCGCCTGCATAAGCTTGTCCGTTATACGGACAACTGGCAGGATGCCTTTTGTGAGGGCTTGTTGTATTTTGTAAAATTGTAAATCCCTCTTCTTTGTAGGCTCTCTCAATCGACGCCAAATGCCTGGGTTTACCCTGGGAGGCTTGGCTGCAGTACAATTAGCCGGTCTCTCCTGCCTCTCAAGCCGGTCTTTGAGATTTTTCTCGCTTAGTTTGCAGCGGAACATTTTGTCAACTAGCTTGGCTAGTTTCTCATTCTCGAGGCTTTCGCCCACGGTATCGTCAGACTCGTATTCTTTTACGAGTTCCGAGAGGAAATCGTCCTCATCACCACTACGAGTGGTATTTTGCTCTGACTCATCATTTATGCTATTTAGCACAGAGTCGTAGAGAATCTCGCAGTCAGTGGACTGGTCGGAGGCGCTCATGGAGCTTCCCGCCTCGCCATCTTTGTCTTTTGCCTTTTTGGCGGGAACGGCGTTTGGAGACTTGCTCGCCGGCCGTTTTCCTTTGCCTTTTGTCTCTCCACGAGGTGGAGGTAGAAGATTTGGTAGGCTTTTTGTTAAGCCTAGTATTGCGTTGGTGAGTAGGTTAATTTCATCCGAAGAAGCGGGGTTTGGACTCTTGAGTTGTTGTGAGGCGCGTGGAAGGACAGCGTTGCGTTCGTCAGTAAGCGATTCCTTGTCTTCTTCACCCTCTTCTCCGGCTTCCTCGGCAAGAAGATCGTCCTCGGACTCTTTGGACGTCGAGGACATCTTCGGTTTGATAAACCACAGGACAGCACAGGAGCTACGTAAATATTCGGGAGCGATTTTGGGAGCACAAAAGTGCCACAAACGACCTTGCTCGAAGTCAAAACTCGCACTGAGCTCGAAGTCACGTGACTTGCTATCTCATGTGATCTCAGAATGTATGCAAATGCAAGGTAGAATTACTATGAAATGGCAGCCAAAACCGCCGGATAATTCACCACCAAAATTGCATCAAAAATCGCCTGTTTAAATGGCCCTATAAAGAATAGCCACGCGGTAAAATATTGGAAATAATTTCGTCAAGCCTGCTACTCCGGGAAAACCATTCTACAAGACTTAGTGGTTAGCGTTAATTATTTTCTACAACTTCATTCAGTAAAGAAGCATGCGCTTAAGAAAGATCACTCTAGGTAGATCCTATATCCTTGTTTCATTTATTGATGAAAACTACAGGCTTGAGATCTGCGATAAACAAGTTGCAGCAGGCATTTTACCGTGATTTAAAAAAATCATATTACAGCTCTGTATAAATTTCATGAAATTCTATTATTAACTTTCGATTTCGATGTTTAGGTACTGACATTTGCTTTCTGGGACAGCAAAAATTAATTGCCTGTAGGAAAAAAGTCTCTCCTGCGACATTCTTTGAATCACCAATCCCCCAAATAAAATTGACGTAAAATTCATGCTATGCGGTAGATAACATACAGTTTGGCCTCACAAATTATAGCGTATAAACACGTGATTTGATTTTTGTTAGATATGGAAGAACCTCTAGTTGAAAGTTACTTGCAGAAAACAGTGACGGAAAAAATATTGCTGTACGCATTCAATAAAAACAAAATTACTTTTTCAATTATTGATTGCACGGTGTTTACACAGCGTTTTGGTGGAAATTGACAATTAACCCAGTAAGCATTTCACCAAAAAAATATAATATAACCACTGTGTGGTTAGCGTATAGAAACTGCAGAACGTTTTTTTTAAACATGAATTGGAAAGGAAAAAAAGCGCAAACAGAATGCAGTGGGCTGTCGGTGGACTTATTAACCTGTTCCCACTGTGCTTAAAAGTTTGCCATTAGAACATTTAATTTATTGTCAACTTAGAGTTGCTTTTGTATTTGTAACGTATATTGTTTAAAAATATATAGTGTATATTTTGATTTATGCAGATTAAGACTTTTTCACACGAATGATTTGCAGTAATTTTTTACTTTGTGCAAAGAAATAATATTTCTTCTAACGTAGGGTTTTTACAATAGGGTCAAGTTATTACAAGGACTCATATTAGTGTTTTTACAGTTTGTTGTAGGAAATTTAGGTTTTACAATAACGGGAGACGTGTTTCAACAAATTAGTTATTCAAGTTTTTATAGAGTCGCATTGGCTTTTAAAATAGAATATATGAATTAATACAACTAGCTTTTAACAATATGTCAGGAGGGATTTAGATTTCTTAGGAGTCTAATTAGATTTTTACAATAACGGAGCCTTTTTTACGACATTTTATAGGATATGAAGGTTTTTATTAGGAAACTAGTCTTCTACAAATATATTATTGCTGATTGTCAGCAGTGACATTTTTTGTTTTTACAATAGATTAAAAGTTTGTGTATGACACAAGTTCAGTTTTGTTGTCTTAATGGTGGTGTTGTCAATTGACACCACAAACTCATAAGTCCTTTTAATATGAGTTTCTGTTGACACTGAATAAAATTAAGTGGCGGGAATTTTAACAATCGTCCAATTATTGCGGTTATTTAAAGGTTGGTATGCAAAAGTGCGATTGGGTAGAGTTTTCATAAATTATACGACTAACATTTTTGCGTCACTGCTTCCAGTTTTGTCGTGTTACTCTTTTCAAGGTAATACAGTGTAAATTAGAAAACGAAAACAAACAAACAATAACAGGTATGACTGCTAGTGGCGTACTAAAGTCTGGCGCGCGAGACAATTAGACTACAGTGATGATGATGTGCGGTGACTGCACTGATTTTCACTTCAATTAGACTGCAGTGATGACGATGTGCGGTGATTGCACTGATTTTCACTTCAATTTCAGAAAGGATGGTTGTCATAAAGGCTGGGTTTTCACAAATCTCTGATGACGTGACGTTTTTAGAAAGACTGGGCCAGTGTACCAACCGTTTTGGTCTAATCACGTTTAGCTTCAGTTTCAGACTCAAACAGAAAAGAAAGCAAAAAACAAAGATTAATTAGTCGAGCTCGCTATTTCAGTGGTAGTTTACAAGCAGCCTCTCCTTTCGCTCAGGGATAGTCGAACACACGCGAGAGTGGCTGCTGCGTGGAACATCACGCGCGTGTGATGTTTTGCTCGCTCGACTGAAGAGGAAGGAGAGAGGGCTCGTGGACTGTTCTTCAGTGGTGGTTAGTTAACCAGTCCAGCTTGGTGAATGAATGTTAACAAAACGCCATTGCACTCCCACTGTTTCTCTTGGTAAGACACGAGCGAGGAGTCAAGTTTTGAGGCTTTACATTGTGCTTAATTACTTATTACTTGTCTTATTTTACTTTTGTCTTCTTTTATGTACAACCTAGTCAAAGCAATTTAATTTTTTTGTAACTGCTCAGCTCGTTTAGTTTATTTCTATTCTGGGTAGTTTTTTTGCCTATTTTAGTTAATTTAGTTTACAGTGTATTTTTTTGTATTTAATTTGGCAAAATAAAATGGTTGTTGTTGTTGTTTGTTGTTAATGCCTACCACACGAACCTCCAGCGGCGCGGGAAGGGAAATGAATGACAGTTGTGTTCGTCGCGGGTGAGGTGCTCATATTTTTTCCGCCTGCTGCCGCGAATAGTTCTTCCGCGCGCGCAAGTGCTCTTAAAAAGAAGACGAAAGGGTGCAGACATTTGCAGCTTTTCTTTTCTTTTCTTTGACTACAAGAGTGTCCACGCACCGCGCAGGTTACCCAACATTTTCCTCATAAAGTTGCATACCCTGTGCAAGGAAAACTGGTTATTCTTAGGAAAATCTAATACGACCATTTTCTATGTTGAACGACAAAGTGCTATTAAAAATTGAAAGTCTTGTGAGAAACAACAACAATCTTGAACTGAAAACTTGCCCCTGTTTCCCGCATGTAGTCTTGTAGCTGTCTTACATAAGATTTATATTTCATCTATATAGGGTGCATTGTATTGAGCGTTTGAAATACTTAAATTCCATGCTTTCTCGTTGGTTCACACAGCTCGGAGGAACTTTCTCTCACATCGATTTCGCCCGTTTATTTATATTAGCCTGCTAAACACCAACAATCGTGAACACATTTTATTTGGCTGTACGCTGTGTCAGCAAGGGGCCAATAAATATCAAATAAAATCACTTCTGTTCTTTGTTAGGCTCAGTCTCCAGCCGTGAGTGTCTCGATGCGCCCGCTATTCTCGCCACCTTCACGGCTGGGCGCACGGATTTGGTTATTGTTTAGACTGACCAAGCAGAGACAAGCCCCCTGAAATTTGCGGGGCAGAATGCGCGACATAATTTAGCGGGATTTCGTCTTTCTCTTTAAATTTCACACTTTTAGGAGGACGTTTCAGGCATACTTTTCGCATTTCGCTTGTTTTCAAGACGATAAAAAAAAAACAAACAAACAGATAAAATTTAAGCAAATGACGTGTGGATTATCTGCATAATTATTAAAATTGTAATGACGTCACGGACATGCAACCAAACCCGTGCGCCCAGCCGTGAAAGTGGGGAGAATCGCGGGCGCATCGAGACACTCACGGCTGGAGACTGAGCCTAGCTCCTTGTCTGTTAAGTTCATTTCAGCCCCGCAGCATTGGACCTTGGTATCACGCAGCTCTATTGTTTTCGGGGTAGGGTCCATTGTTTTGTTGTTTGGTGTATTGTTTTCTCAGCAAATCAGAGAAGACCTTGTAAGAGCTGCGACATCGCCCTTCATTTCCTAGCTTGTGGCCAAAATGTAGGCCCCGCAGACCTCGTCTCCACACGCTTACTTCCATCCGCCGATCCGCCAAACTTTGTGCAAACAAGAACTATAACAAAGATAACCGTCTTCGAATTCCTCAAACTACGATGTGTTGTTTGTTTGCAATAAGTAGAGTTCATCTAAGGGCAATGTCACAGCACACAAAAACTTGTGTTTCACCCACCCCCGTCCCTTCCAAAACACAAAAAACAAAAACAAATTTCGGGAAATGTGCTTCTTGCAACTAAAAAAAGAAACTATATTTTCTTGTAATGTTTGTGAGAATTTCTGAATCTCCGGAGGGCATAAATACAGTATTTTTACAATCAAAGGTTTAATAAGCTGGTTTATATATCGCGCCGGGGTCACCGTATCACTGATATCCTGTCTTTCTTGCCATTAAAAATTAAAATTTATTGACCTTCGATGTTTGTACTGTAATCAGTGAATGATTTGTAAGTAGTCATTAAATCCTAGGAAACTGAGATGCACGTCCAGGTTAACTTATGTTAGTAGGGGTACGTGGTGAGCGGACTGCGAGACTGTATATTTAAAATGTAAGATTTACCTGTACGCATTCCATTTGACTGTAAGCTGTGTCGTAAAAGGGTTGAAAAATATAAAAAAGAACCACTTCTGCTCCTTGTCTCTTAAGTTCATACTCTAGCTGGGAGCCAAAGTAGCCTCCAACACCCGTAATAAGCACTCTTTTGCCATGAAAGACTGGTAGTAGTAGTATTTTTCATATGTTTGTATAATAATCAGTATTTTGAGTAAGGTGATTTGGCGCGTCCTTGTTTAGTTTTGCCGCATTTTTACCATCTTGCTATGCCGTACTGACCGTACTGATGAGCTCTAAGAAGAGCCAAACAGCTGTCTTCGGCTGCAACCCTGCTCTGTTGAAGTTCTATCAGTGTCGTGCTGATGTCTTGGAAAGTCAAATCTTTCTATGTAATCAGAGTACGTCAGATCAGCTTTGGTAGTCTGTCATAAACCACAGCGCGGACAAGAGAAGCGACTGGGTACGAATCAAATCGAATCGAAGCGAATCGAAACGAAGCGAATCGTCCCGTCCTCCCAATCTTGTACCCAGAGGCCCTGTTCGCCGGAATGGCGTCGAGCAGTCCTGAAGAACCCAGTGCGATTTAAATGGCGGACGTGGCTTGAGGAGATAACTACAAAAGTAAATTTGAAAGAGAGAAGAGAAAAGTTCAACTATAAGGACTTGCTGCAGAAGAACATCACCTGAAGATGGAGGATAATTTTCCATGCTCGGTTCTATTAGCGTAAACACTCCAATCAGAAATCTGCTGATCGATTGGACAAAACGTTTGTCAACCGTTGTCTGTTAACAACTGTTGAAGTACTTTTGGAAGGAGAACATCATCTGAAAGACTTTGGTTAGGATTTCAGAATCTTAAGAATATACAAAAATACGACGATATGTAGCGTCGTGGCAGTTGAATCGATTTGCTTAACTTCCGGCTTAGAGAAAAGAAACCAAGCATTTTTACGTTTCGTCCCTTCGCCAGGAGAGTATACTCCGCCTGTCGAAGAATCGTCCCGTCCGCCACAGTGGACGACAGCAGAAAACACAAGATTAAGGGCCCTACAACTCTGACAAGTAAGTTCTGAGTTTACCCTCGCATTGGAAGCTCTTCTTGCAATGCTTTGGGTGGGCTCTTTCAGGAGCATTCACAGCTTAAATTTGTTACGGAAAGCCTGAGAAACGTAAGGCAGTGAGAGTCTTATACTGTTTAGATGGTAATCTCTCTTTTGACTCAGTTTTGCTATGTGCAAACATAACTGAATCAAATGTTTGATCAATGAGATGGGCCCTTATGCGCCGATCAATTCGAAACTTTAACATCCCCCCCCCCCGGGCATACCCCGGGCATTTGACTGTGCATTGTGCCCGGGAAGGGGGGAATTTGAACGTTGCCTTCGAAGGGTGGGGAATTTGAACCGGATTTATCTCTTGTTCTGTCGTTATACTCCCGTGAGTTTTTTCGGTTTTTGCAAGGTTTGATGGATTTACAAGATAGAATTTTGCCCTTGTTAGTGAATAACTCTTTCAAAAGGGTGTTCAAAAGACGTTTGAGACTGTGATCATGGCATATCTCTCTGTGAAAAGTGTGAACAGTGTTTGATAGAAGACGAAATTTGTCTTTGAGGAGAGGTATTTCAGTGCTAATTGGTGGGGCATTTGAACCGCTTTTTTGCCCAAAGGGGAGGGAATTTGAACGATCCAACCTTCAAAAGTTTAAATGCCCGGAGGGTTGCCCAGCAGGGGGGATGTTGAAGTTTCGAATTGATCAGCGCATTACAAGCTACACCCTCCCCTCCTACCCCTGTTCAGTGTTGCATAGTGTTGTGAGAACTTGTCTTGGTCCATTTGGTTAAAACGTTTTTTACAACATTGCCTAGTGGGAGAGGGAGGGATATTCCTGGTACTATTGTACCAACAGTATTCCAACAAAGTGACACTGATTGTAGGTTCGTGAACTACATGAAGTTTTAACATTTTTTAACTTATTCTGTTAGGTAATTTATATTCTGTTGGATCTGTTTTGGAAATTGTGAAACATATGTATTGAAAAAGTGATAGCATTAAACTGTCAGTAGTAGCTAGAATTAAATTGCCTACGAAGTAAAAACTAAGTTATTTGAAAGGCCTTCAAGATGAAGAAGGGTGGTGTTTTCAGTTTTGCATTATCTTCACTCATTCCAAAGTTATTCAAGTTTTTGTATTCTGCAAATTAGAAATTGATGATTTGTAAAGCCTAAAAGGGCAAATGTCATTCTTGCAAAAAAGAGGCCTGGAAGCTAAGCCATTGCCATGGCAACATCGCTGGGTGCATGAATGTGTGTCTTTCTTAAGGCCACGGTTGACAAGCTGCTCATGAATAAAAGTATAAGGCAAAATTTTGATGGAGGTCTTGCGTTAAAAAACGTTATATCATGAACGATTGGGGGCCGATTCCGTTGAAACTTAACAGAGAGCTTGGGCAATGGTGGAAGTGCAACATGGTTGATTTTGGTTTGATAGATTGCGCTTCATTGAAATGCTATGAGCTCCCAAAGTTAAGATTTTGTAAAACGCGACTCCGTGTCCAAGTTTTCTTCTCGTGGGGAAGACGACACTTCTTGATTTTACCACTCATTAATCAATTAAAACCTCTATTGTGTCACAACAGAAGCCGATTATAGGATTTTGAGTTCCACTGAAAGTTGTAAGTTTTTAAATGAGTAAAATTGTCCTTGTTTAAATTTGAAGTCTTCAACATTTTGTTAAAAAGCCTGTTTGAAAAAATTGCTTCTGTTGTGACAATCTACAATACACCTAGTTTGTCTGCCTGTTGTGTCTGTTCAGGAAATTCTGTAGCCGCGCCGTATTCTTGGACACAAAATTAGTGGTTTTAGGGCTTCCGAAGGCTTACCGAATAAACGCGAATGTTTAAGGTAAGAATTTGCTGATTATGGAAATTAAATTCTAGCAGCTATTGTTCACTGTCCTGAAAAGAGCAATACGTTGCAATTTAGAGATCGCAAATATTTGGATTGAAGAATACAGGCGTTTCCAAAGCTCTATGTTCGCTATAAGGAGTATTATTTTAGTTTTTGCTTTGTTTTCTTGGGAAACGTCAAAAAGGTTCTATTAACGTTTCAACGTAAAAAAAAAGCCAGACTTCGACTTTATTTAAAAATGCTTAAAGGTCAAATAAACCAAAATTTCGACATTTTTTCTTTCAATCCAATTTACTTGTTATGTGTTGATTTGGTATCAAATAAACATATTCTGAAGTTTCAAGTCAATTGGACTTAGGATCGCAGAGATAATGGCAAGTGAAAAGTGCTACTTTTTGGCCTTCATAATCGTAGAGCGGTCGGGAAAGTTGTCGGTAAATTGTCGGAAATAACACTAGTGACGTCACTGTTGGCGAGCTGGAAAATTGCGGGGATTCGAAGTGTAAGGACTTGAGCGGAAAATCATGGTGTTTTGTGCTGCTATGAGAGTAAAGTAAGTAATTTTAAGTTTCCAGAAGATCCAGAACTGCCTCAAGAATGGCTCAAAGAATGAAAGGAGGATCGTTTCAACCCACAAAACACTGATTCACGTGTCTGTGCAGACCAGTTACACCACAGGTAACCAAAGCGATTCGATCGAAAATAATCGGCGGTTTTCCAAGGACAATACCTAAAAATCCAAATAAAGTTTGAAGAACCTTACCTGTTATGTGTTTGCTGTGTTTTTGCCGGTTTTCCGAGCTTGTGGAGGTTGTTTTGAGCGGTAAGTTACAGTGGTATAAACCATCCATGTCCGCCCAAGAACGGAGCAACTTCACACGGGAATTCCAATTGCGTGTTCAGCATTTGCACAACGTAGAAATTTAGAGGTAAGAATTTTGCATTTTGTTCAATATATCTATGACTAGCTTGTATCTTCTGATGGTTGTTAACTCTTTCAGTTAGTTTACTTGAGAATTATAAGTCATAGCATTCACTAGGCATTAACAATAACCTCGGGTGTTTGGCGCATAAATTAGGCTTCAACAATTATAAACAAACGTAAATTTCGAGCTCTGAATGTAATATTTTTCATGCACTAAAATATTTCAGTTTTGTCGCTTTCACACAGCGGCTACAGGCCCTTCTTAAGCCTCTCACAAGCCAACACTCAAGACAACCAACAACATAAACCCAGATTTAATAAACTGGCCTAGTTTCTAAGTGTTGTGGCTTGTCACTGACAAGCAGGTCCCGGGGGGGGGGGGTACTCCGGATTTTAAGCGACGGTGATAATCGAAGGATTTTTTTGGGGGGGGGGGTTGAAATTTTCCATTCCGGGATGTTTTTGGGTAGGAAAATTTGGCAAGTATTTTTTTGGGTGGCTTGATTTAAGTAGAGATTTTTTGGGTATTCAAAACAATCTGAAGAACTGTGGTAGTGCCTTTGTATCCTGGCCGCGTAGTTCTGCGAATATTAAGTACTGACAACCAAACTTGTTTTGGGGTTGTTTTAATTATATTTAACGATGGTGTCACATTACAGTGCATCCGTTTCATAAAACCGGTTATACAATAGTCCGCAAAGTGTCCCGGGTGTATTTCACAAGGCTTCAATTCATTCAACTGATTTCTCATCCATCGTGTTTATCACCCGGCTTTATCCTCACTGGAATTCCCTTTTGCTGTAGTGAATTCTTGATATCTTTTGCTTGTGACTTGTGGGTTAATCCTTTCTGGAAATTTTTGAGGCTCGAAAATTCGGCATGGGATTTTGGGATTTTTGGTCCAGGGATTTTTTGGTTTCTTTGGAGGCCCTAGGGGGTTTTTGGGGTTTTGATTTTTGCCCCCATTCGATCATCCCCGTTACTTGAAATCCGGAGTACCCCCCTGGGAAGTAGGTGTTCCAGGCTGTTCCATGTTCATGATTTTTAGGGGAGGCAGAAATGACATCATATCAAGACAAACATGCCCCTCTCAAGTTTATGACAGGTGTATCACTTAATATAATTATGGGGTCCACCCTTCGCACAGCTGCTATCTAAGTACTTTCAGGAGGGGGAAATGGTTGACCCATAAAAACTGAAGGAATTGATTGTTGTTTGAAACAAAAAAAACTTCTTTTGTGGGTGTCGCATAATTATGTTCCTTGTCACTCCAAGAAGTACTAATACCTCTTGAAAAGTTGTTCCTGCCAGCATGAATTTCTGACATTATATAGTACCTTAAAACCCTAGGAAGTATCAAAACACGCTGACAATGGTCATTTTTAATTCAAACACCCGAAGTGGTACCAAAGCATGATTTGTAATCACAGTGACCCCTTCACTACACTATGGGAGCCCCTCCCCTCTCACCTCCTAGATTAAGTACCACTCTGTAGTAATTGAAGAAAATACAAAGTTTAGATACATTTCAAAGAGTAGTACAAGTGTCAACCAAATATGATGTTAATATTATCTAGCAAGACTGCCAAGCTGTTAATGGACATATTCAAAGCCCTTTCAGTTTCAACTTTTACTTGGGAAGCTCTCTCTAATTTTTAAAACCAGACAAGATGAAATGGCTATTGGGATTTGTCGTCCCAGCTTCATACGTATCCAGTAAGTGTATTGCCTATAAGCAACATTACTCTATACCTGTTCTGAGAATGAAAGAGGAAACAACAGACTCATAAGAAAGATACACAGATGAGTAAAAGGTAACTCAGCAGTAAAGGGATTAAATAAATATGTCAACTACAAAAATAAACCTATTTTAAATAAATAAACAGGTCAGCTAACCAGTAACAACAGTAGAAGAACAACATTAACTCGATTTCACAGTCTTAGAAATAATGACATCACATTTGATTTGTTTAAGCTAAAATTTGAGAGTTTGTTTTTGCTTTCAACTAACAATTTTATTACTTATATGTTGTACTGGTAGTACAACTGATTGTAAACCCAATACTTGTTAAACCATGTACATCAAAGGGGTCATAAAGTGCACAAGGTTGCTAAGAACATAACAAGGTATACTGTTTATGTAATCATGTTCATTCATGTAACAAGGGTTTTTGTAATTGTCATTTAATTATTGTTCCTTGATCTTTTACTACTTTCACGTCACCTTTTGTCAAATATCTTAGTATTTAGCACACAACCTCATGAGCATTGCAACATCTCATCATGTATTAATGAAGGATGTTTTCTCATGAACACAATTTATAGGTGATTCATTTTCGGACCAAAATATGTAATTTTCCCTCCCCACTGGTCCACTGGTCCCCTGGTTCCTCCCCTGCTCCCAGAGGTTTTTCTTTCTCTTTTCCCAAACAAAATTCAACCACAAAGCAGCTCTCAGTGTGCCCACTGTCAGACCAAACATGTCATTTTCCTTACCCATCTTGAGAACCAGATGTGTAATTTTTCCCACCCATTTTCAGAACTGACAAAACATAACTGTCACCCCCAAATCAATTACCATTTTCAGACCTGACTTTTAAGTCAACAACCATTTTCAGACCAAACAGGCTTTAAAACCATACTCATTTGGGTTGCACCAATCTATACATGGAGTTTGTTCTCTGCCCCCCCCACCCCCCCCCCCCAAAAAAAAAGAGCCCAAAGCAAAAATACGTTTAAATATGTACGTACTCCGGCCTTCATTTTCAAAATACTGATTATAATCTGTCTCAATGACAGCTGGATTTAAAAAATTTTCTTCATCTGTCTCTAGGACATAGCAGGTGGTATCTTATCACGGGATTTGGGAATTGCACGACAGCAGAACACTTTCTCGCCCAGCTGGCATTAGTACACAGTTGCCAAAATTTAAATGCACCTAAATTTTGAGCCTAAGATTGTATACATGCAAAACAACAAACAAACACAGTCACTAGTAACACTTTGTGATGTAGACAGATACATTCAACAAGAACTGTAACCTGTTTTCGGCTATGTTAAAAATTTGAGCTGGATTTCCTGCCGCTGTTGCCGCGAGGATGAAAACCGTACTCACACAGCAACCATAATGGATACATGTATAAGAAGCTTTGCTTTACTCTAGTCAGTCTAGTCAGTAAGGCATAACAACAAACATCGATCATGATAAGTGTACAAAAGGGCTGCAAAGAACAACAAAAATGCCTCAGATAAAGTGGTAACGCATTTATTAACAATTATACGGCGAACTTTTACAGTGTAATGAATAAATAAGCTTAAAGCCTTAAACGCTCACCATTAAACTTTACCAATTCCGTCCGGTTTACCTTGGAAGCCATTGCTGTCGGTCGAATATCATCTGAGATTTTGCAGTCCGATTCTGTGGTAATTAGCTCAAACTGGTATGGCTCTACGTTAAATGCCACAGGCTTGAGCTCCTCGGCCATTTTCAACGCAAAGAAAACGGGTGAAAACAGAGAATTTTCGAAAAAATTACAACAATACTCTTCAATACTCGCCTTTCGATCTTGAGCTTTCTTTGCTCAACAACAGTGACGTCACAGAATCAGCGGTTGTTTCCATTCCTTCCATTTAAGCGCGCGGTCATTTCAGAAACGATTTCGTGAAACCTTCGGATATCTTCGTACTTCTGGCTTTATTACTCTCAGGAAGGAAAATTTCGGTCCAGTTTGGCTTTATAATGATTTCTTTTTGTGTCAAGACGCGTTTAAACGGCTAAAGCGGAATTATCAAAATTTGGGTTTATTTGACCTTTAAAAGTCACAACTCCGTAGCACACGATTTAACGCACGTGCAATTATTGATTCAGAAACTGAAAGTTTTTATACTGAAGAACCTATTCATGAATATTTCGCGCAATGTTGCTATCATTCGTCGCACTTCGTGCATATGCTTTAAATAAATAAATACTGATGACTTATAATTAGTTTCTCACCCGTGGCCTTAAGGTGCATCACTGGTGCCAAGTTTCAGTTACAATGCCTCTATATTTCCAGAGATATTCTTGATTTTGTGGTTTGTCTCCACACTATAACCACTGATGACGTCACCACCTATTTTCTTTTAACTTGAATATCTCTAGAATGAGAGAGGACAGTACAAAAAAGAATACATCATTTTTCTTCATTCTGAAAGGCCTTTTAAAAATATAAGCTTAACTTAGTTTTTACTTCAAAGGCACTTTAAGCCTTTGAATTCTCTTAAACCCTAAGGCATTTTCAATATTTTGCAATACAGTAATATGGCACTTGTTTTAAAATTGTGTTACCCATGTAGATGCGTGAATGAAAACCACTATTAAAACATAGCCCTCTGCCATGCTCACCCCCATAGAATATCAATCATCCTGACCTTGAACAACCTGTGTTTGTGAAAAACACAGACTGCAGACTGAAGGCTAAAGCTAACCCTGGAGACTAGATTAATTTTTAGTGACAATATATAGAAGCATTGCCTGAACCAATCATTTTGGTCCAAATCAGTTTTTTACCCACTGCAAAGCTGTCGGTGACTGCACATGCAAATAAGCAATGAATGTAAACAAAGAAGTTGATCAGACACATTTTGTTTTATTTTGTTATTGATCTACTCTGAATAAGTAGACAGTTTTATTGCAAAATGCTGGTTTAATCTACTTATTAAATCTTGCATAGAAATACAGTCGAACCTCTGGACATTTCCTGTAAGCTGACACCAAACTACCTCCCGGCGATTTGTCCATTAAAAGCTATATTAATATTAATTTTATAATCTCCTGTAAGTGTACACCTCTTGTAAGCATAAGCGGAGACCTTTTTGGAGCCCCAGGAGCTAAATAACCTCCCTAGACCTAGTAAAACTCAAGCTTCATGACAGATTTCCACTCCATTTAATATACAACATCTCTGTCGATTTGCTTGCTTGTAAACCCTAAATGTATTTATTAATTATATTCTAGAATCCATTGTGACTAGCACAGCAAAGCTAAGGGCTATATATCCAAGTTTTAGGCATAAAATAGTTTACACTGTAAGTGACTTCATAAAACAGCTTTTTATAAGTATGTGTAAACACTCCTTTGCATATAACTGAACAAAAAAATCGAGGCAACATATTCTTGGTTTGCGAGTATCTCATTTACAAAAGCTACACAATAATTAATCCTTTGTTAATTTTCAGTCAGTCTCATGAAAATGAGTCTTCTTGAGAAAAGATCTCACGGGCGTTTTTTATTACTTTTGCTGAGTTTTTGGCCGCCTTAGAGACTTTCAGTTCACAGTCAAGTCACCACGAGGTTTCAGGTGGAACAGAGGCATGAAAGACACACCCAACCCCTTATAATGCTTTAAGTCTTTCAACCTCCTATAAGCAGACACCTGCTGTAAGGGGACAGCTATGCTCGGTGCCAAGGGTGTCTGTTACGGGAGGCTAGACTGTAGAACTATCTTAGCATTTAATGTCACTGATTAAATGATTCAACATCCTGCATCCCAACATTCCTAGAGACTGTAATTTTAGCCGGTGATTGAAGAAAACTAAGAAAGCATTTGTTGTTATTTCATTGCTGAAAAAAGCAGCAGCACCCAATGAGAAAATTTTAGCACAAATTATGTTTGAAGTATCATTTTCTACTTTTTAGTTCACAGTTGCTATAGCAACTGAGAACTATTGGGGCTGTCCTGGCGTAAACAGTCGTGTTAGTGTGTTAACTTTTTGGCAACAAGCCCACAAAGCCATTCAAAGTAGAATCCTTTGAGGTGTAATAGACAAGTTTTGAGGGGCTCTTAACCAAGTTTTGCACGGTCGCTATGGATGAAGAATTAATCAGAGTGTTTGGATCCTCGAAAATATCGTAGATTTTGATTTGCAAAGACAATGCAGGAAGGAGTCGGAAGGAAAAGTTTACTCAGGAGCATGTTAGGACTCGCTGGTCTTCAGTTTATATTAGGTTGGCGTTCGCCAGCGGGTTAGGAACAGCTGGACGAGGAAAGAAATTGGTTGTTAAGTTTAGTTGCTGTCAAAAAGATTGCAAAGAAGTCTTTGTGTGTTGATGTTTCTGATCTACAAGTGCAAACATTTCTTTATGCATAAGTTGTCTGGGGGAAATAATTGGTCATAATTAATGAAGCCCACAAAAGGCGATTGTGTACATTTGCATTTGGTACGGGTTTAAGTTATAAACTATCAAAAAACTCATCCACACCTTACAGAGTTCAAGGACTTTATTGACAGCTTTCAGTTTGAGTTTTATGTGGTTTACTTTGAGCTGATATATAGTGTATGTTGCTCGGAATTATCGGGCAGTCAGGATTTTCCCCCTACGCGCATATTTAATAAATTTTAAAAATATTCCATGCATCATTGCCAGAAGAGTCGTGACTCTTTCCAATTATTGAGCTCTGCAGAATCGACTGTTATTGAAGTTTTCTTGGTTTCTGTATTTCATGCATGTCCGCAGTTTAGTTTCATAGTTCCCACAGTTGAATGTATTCGTTGTTATGACATTGATCTGACGATTTACTCGTTATTCTGAACTTCCCAAATGATGTTTGTTCTTTGATGATCACCAGAAAGATTCTTGAAATGCTTGTCATTAAGCTGCAAAAATGTTTTGTTTTCTCTCGCTTAGCCTTTTAGAACGATCATATTCGTGAGGTTTTCCTGACACGAAAGCTATTTAAATTTGATTTTCATAATTCAATAATTGAATTATTGGTAGAATGTTTCATAGGTGTAATGTTGGCATGATTTCTGGCACGAAAGTAAAATTTTGTCAATCACAAGTTTTTAAATAAACTCAAACAACTTATATACACGCAAAAACTAGCCCAACGTCTGTTTCTCTTTAATTATGTAAGTATTCTTCTACATTCATTCTGTTATTACGAAAAAAATTTTTCCCGTACTTATGATAGCATATTTCTTTTCAAATGCCGGGCTACGTTTTCGTGGTTTCCCCGTTATTCGTTAATTTTGAGCTCCCTGTTACCCATTTAATGGTGACGCTCTCTATCACGCAACCAAATCCTGCCCCTAATAACACTGGTATACACTGAACAACAAAGACAGCAGAGACAAAATAGTAGTAACATCTAAAAAACAACTGCGAACTATCCGAACGGGTCCGCTCGTTTTGGTTGTGTCAGGGCTTTTGAAAGGCAAATTTGTGTTTTTATTAGCTAACACGTGTTGATCTGTTCGGAGTTTTTGGCTGAAAATTTAAAAGGCCACAGAAAATGCTAGCTTGCATTATTTTACACTCCAAATGACATATTTGTCCCTCTGAAAACAATTAAAATTAACCAGTCCCGTTGTTACGAAAGTCTGAAGTGCTGTTTCGCCCAAGAAATCTCTATAGTTTTAAACAATTTTGCTGTTAGATGAGTAAAATATTGTTAATGGAATGACACTCATTCTCAGTGATCCTTTCATGGCACGTTTGTTATCAGTAGAACTACTATGTAGTTAGGATCCCAAGGTCACTAAAGTCAATAGCTTCGTTGTAGCTAGACCTACAACATTATGGCTTTGTTTCTAGTTAGCACTTTCGTACTTTTTGTTACATTAAGGTCCTATTCATAACTAAGATAGTACACATGTAAGGCCAAGCTGTTGTATAGTACAACTTTTACTACTGGCTACGTAAGCAGACACTGTGTAGCTATAAAAGTTCAAGGAAACTCTTCAAGGGTCAATTTGCAATTCTCTTGTGAAGTGCAGCCGGTGTTTATTGTCAATTTAGCAAAATTTTTCCCTCCCTTTGAAGATGGGTTGGCTATGTTATTTGTGCTTCATAAGTAAACTTGGGTCACTCCTACGTGGTGCGGTTAAGTCTGTGCAGCGACTTCCCCCGAGCCTGTCGGCTTTTTTGCCTTTATGCATCACCTGCTAACCAATACTCTTGTCTGATCCAGCACGTGCTGTCTAGCATTCAGCTCGTAGTTCTGGGGGGATGAGTGAGGTTGTTTTTGTCATGCTAATGGGAGTTGCACAGACTGACAACCTGCAAGGCAGTGTTCCCCTCAATAATGCCATCTTGAGAGTGTTTATTTTGTTTCAGGTGTCACATGCTTATTTATAGCCTATTGCAGTTGTGCTACATTCTTCAGGAACACTGACATTAACACTGTAATTAAAGCTGAATATTTCAGGTGACTTAGGCCATTCAAACAGATATATTTCTCGAAAACGACCTGTTGGGTGCCCCTGAAAACAGTTTCGTTGTGTAACAATCCTCAAGCCCGTACAGTCTTAGAATTAATCTTTGATTGTTGTCCTTCAATAGCATTTTTATAAAAATTTAAAGGCTCAAATGAGGCCTAACACGAAGCTTTCGCCGATCAATGGCATCATCAGGGATAAGAAAAATATCCCCCGTAGGCCTATATATAAATGTAAAGTAAGATGTGAAAAAAGCGTAAGAATGTGGCAAGTATGTAAAATTTATAAAACAATAGGTACAAATATGAAAAGGAAACGAATAAAATGGTCTAATGAGTGAGTGTCATTGTACAAAGGGTCTATCCACATATGTTAAAACAGTCACTAGAACAAAAGGTCCGCGAATTCGCTGCATTCCTCTCGGGAGTTGAGGGTAGGTTTGTATTTCCTTATGTAAAATGCTTCAAATAAGCGTAGATTTACGGGGTCGTTTTCCAGTACAATGGTCTTGATTTCAATGCCTTTACAATCTTTGTTTTGGCATGTGGAGATGTGTTTCTTTACAGAGGAGTTTTCACTATTGAGGTGTTCTTTTACACAATCATGGATGAAACGTGTAGTGCTCCTGATGTAGTGTTGATTGCAATTGTTATGAGAGGTGATTTGGTACACGGTATTCCTTAAAAGGCATAATTTGGTTTTGGAGGTGGGGCAGTTGTCCCTGGTGCAAATACGCTGCGTGCCGTTGTGTGAGAGAGCCCGCCTGAGGGTGTATGATCTGTGCACGACACATACTGGTGTGCCTTCTCATACTGGAGAGGCCTCTCACCGTCACTACTCGATTTCAGTCACCATCTCCAGATGGTGATGGTGACGGCAGAAGCTCCTTTGAGTTTTACAAAAAACCAGCCAAGAAACCACAATGCAGACACCACCAATCAGCCATACCCAAGAAATCAAAGATCAACTTCATTTGCAATGAGCGGAAATGTATCGAAGATAGATGCTCCACACAAACGACATACATAAAGCACCAAAACATGTTTGACAACATCCTCCGCGTAAATGGATATCCAGAAGACAGTATAGATCAAACAAAGCACCCCCAAAGCCATCAAAGAAACTCTCCATCTCCCAACATGGATTGGTCATACCTCATGATTCCATACATCTCCTCCAAAACCAAATTATGCCTTTTAAGAAACGCCGTGTACCAAATCACCTGTAACAATTGCAGTCAACACTACATTGGGAGCACTACCATTTCATCCACAATCGTTTAAAAGAACACCTCAATAGTGAAAACTCCTCTGTAAAGAAACATCTCCACATACCAAAAAAAAGACTACAAAGGCATTGAAATCAAGACTATTGTACTGGAAAACAACCTCGTAAATCTACGCCTATTTGAAGCATTTTACATAAGGAAATACAAACCTACCCTCAACTCCCGAGAGGAATGCAGCGAATTCACGGAACTTTTCTTCTGGTGACTGTTTTAACATATGTGGATAGACCCTTTGTACAAAGACACTCGCTCATTAGACCATTTTATTTGTTTCCTTTTCGTATTTGTACCTATTGTTTTATAAATTTTACATACTTGCCACATTCTTCCGCTTTTTTCACATCTTACTTTACATTTATAGATAAGCCTACGCGGAATATTTTTCTTATCCCTGATGATGCCTAGATCGGCGAAAGCTTGGATTTCAGATTTTAATTTTAATTACAACAGTAAATATGAATATATGAAATAATATATTTGAACTGCGGATAAAGATAGAACTATATGAAGATCATTGCAGTGAAGGTGTTTCAACTTAAGCAGTTGAAAAGAAGAAACCTGAAAAAATTCAGGCTTGAACGGGAATCGAACCCATATTTCATACATTCATATTCATTTCTCCATCTACGGGATAAATACGAACTCACAATTGACCAGCTGCCAGTGGGCTCGATAGCTCAGTTGGTTAGAGCGCTGCTCAGGTATCGCAGAGGTCATGGGTTCGATTCCCGTTCAAGCCTGAATTTTTTCAGGTTTCTTCTTTTCAACTACCTTCACTGCGATGATCTTCATGTAATTCTACCAATTACAATAGTGTTAGGCCTCATTTGAACCTTTAAATTTTTAGTCTTAGAATTGTCTATCGGAGAAATTCCCTGGCAATAGAAATAATAAATAACTAGCTGCCACACAAGAAACCAATGAATAACTTCTACTTGTAAGGCCTATTAAAGTAATTTGTGATTTATGTTGATTACTACAATACACTCGTACAGTCACCTAGATTTTCGAAAATCATTGGCTGAATACTGTAAAAGTTCCACAATGCCACAATTTTGTTCAACCAGTCAGAGGCAGAAGAATTGTATTGTGAATAAAGACTCTGCTCACAAGCAATGTTTGTTGATACATAGACACTGATTATTTTGATTTTTCATGCCCACTGCTGAAACTACCACCCCAGCTAAAAAAATCCATGGCCGACCACTGTTGTTCAGTTTACAAGGCAGAAAGATTACTGTACCCTGAAATTTGCCTGCCCTGTGATTGGTTGTCTTTGAAAGAATGATTGTTTTCAGAGATGGTTCCGAGTGGGTGGTGTTTAAAACATGTAAAAAAGTAAAAATCAGGACAAAAAGAATTTTACGGAAATCCTGAGTTACAACTGACTTATGTACGTACAGTGCTGAGCTGACGTAGCTTAATGTTGCTTTGAACAACGGGGCCCAGGTTATGTCTTTGTAGTGATTTTTACATCTGAAAAGAAGAAGTCAGCTATTGATCAAATGAGTTTAATTTAAGAATTACGTTAGATTGCCCTCAGTCACTTTTTTGTTTGTTCCTGGTTGTTTTAATGTTTAATGTTGTCTTTTTCGGGAGGCCTGGGGTTCTTTTAGTAATTTCTGAAGTTGTTACCATGATCATACAGGTTGTATGAAAGGATCCTTAATCTAACACTTTGATTTTCACAGAAATTCCACTTTGTTTTTATTATGAAGGCTGTGCTTAAAATACTTACAGCTGACAAAACTGTGGCCTTTAGATTTAGTGTTCAGTTTTAGTGTTTTAATTCACTCTTTTTTTATTTGTCCAGGGATAGAAGACAGCGCTAACTTTCCAATTCAAACCTGTGGAAGTTCCGGAGGCCAGATTGAGTGACGCTGGTTAGTGAGTTTTTCAGAAGGTACATTGAACTATATTGTTCTTTAAAAATAAATAAATCAAATTGAAGTGTAATCAATCAGTTGTTAATTAATGTTGTGCAATTACTATTTGTTGTGTTTGTTCAATTCCTGTATAGATTTGCTAATTATTGTTAATTGGAGTTCAGTTTGTGACATGATTTACATGAAAATACACTGTACAAAAGAATATTATGCATCAAGTTGATTTTAGTGCAATTTACTTTTGCTGATTATATCAGGGGGCAGTAGCTTTAAATTCACCCTTTTAAGCCCTGATATAAAAATGTATATTCTCATTACTGATCTCAGTACATTTCTTATGGAACTAGTCAGGAGAATTTGTCTAAGTATCAAGACATCTTATCCTCAGTGATCACTTCCAATATTATTGTCACTTGAATGTTCAAACAAGTAGTGATCATGTTAAGAGAAATTTCATTTTCATCAGGGCTTAGGGCTTAAAGGGTAATAATAATAGTAATAATAATAGGAATAATAATAATAATAATAATAGTAATAATAATTTATTAACTTGCTATAGCATTAGGGTTAGCTCAAACCATGCATTTGCTCAAACCATGCATCAGAGCTTTTTGTCTTGCATCACTGCAAACAGTTTACACTGAAAAAAATGAAAGTGTAAAGGTGTATAACAGTTACATTTCCTGCAAACAAAAGCAGTTAACCTTTGCAAAAGAGAGTCTTCAATGCACTGCACTTTGAATAACTACACCCTGCATTCTGCATCAAGCAAAAAGCAAAGTGAAATATAAATTAGAAACATATTTTGACGAGAATGGAGTAAAACATGATAAATGCAATCTGTTTATATGTGAAAAAAGAAAATATGTTACAGAATGATGTTTTCAGTATTATCTGAGTGACCCATTTTAGGATCTCTTTGATTTTGATGCAAATTTCATAACATTGCAGTCATGGCAAACTCTTCTTTGCTCTGTGGTTCTTAACAGACAACTTGACGGCCACTTAAATATTATTATTTAACTCGTTTCATTTAGCCGTTTCCACGTTAACCTTCAAATTATGGCATTTCTGTTGCTGAAAAAATCAGGCTATAAAAGAAGCCAAACATTTGAAGTACAAGAAGGCGACAGGTTGAGGTTCACTTGCTCGACAGATCTCTCAACTTTTGCACTCAGGTTCTTACCCTGAGCAGTAGATCCATGCTAACACCCTGACAAACCTCTGCACAGAAGAGACGGCCAAGGGACTGGTAACAAAAAATCTCCACCATTAGGTTAGGCGTGTTTAAAGCAACAGTGGGTCCTGATCAGGATGGTGGTCATGATGGCGTTATACAGTTTAACCAAAGTGGCATTGGAGATCAGTTTTCTAAATCTCAACATGAAATTTAACTGACTATTGATCTTTTTACATACAGAAGGTATGTGTCCATCAAAATGAAAATTGTTGTCAAAGACTCAATTGACGTATTTGATATGTCAATAATATTGACTCTTTATTGGGAAATGAGAAAGTATACTCCGTGTCTCCAAGGACCAAGGCCTGATGGTTATTTTCGTCGACAATCATCCCGTTTTTTATTGTACCACTGATTTGCTGTTTCTACTTCCCTACATAAGCATTGTTCCAGTGCCACTGGATCCCTGTCTGAGTAATAAATTTGCTGATCGTCAGCATACGTATTTAGCTTAGCTCACCTTATATTCCTTTATATGCAATTTGTTATATCTAATAAATTATTGCAAAACAATAATTAACTCTTGTTTTGCAATTTATTAGAACCTCAGTATTAAGAGGACACCCTGCATTAAGCGGACACTAGCGAGGGTCCCAGGGGTGTCCCCACTGTATATCAAAGTGATCTGATAATAAAAACCCTGTCAGTTGTAAGAATCGCAGTAGGTGAAAAAATATAAAAGAAAATTTTCTTCAGACAGAGGTAACAAAGTTGCAACAAACAAATACACAATGTATGTATTTCTGGTGCTATGAATAAACTTCAGTGTCACAAAAACTATCTGTTTCAAAGATAATAATTAGTCTCCCTTTAGATAGTTTAAAGTAGTAGATCTGTTATCTTTTTGTTGGCAAAACAACATTGATGAAATAGAGAAGCTGAGAGAGAGAAACACCCTAAGCAAAAGTTATTGTCTGGTTCCAGAAAGTATCCATACTCCGTGGATGGTCACTGGAAATTCTGAGTTGGGGGTGGGGGGGGGGGGGGGTATCAAAGGCCAAAATTTTAAAAGGAAAGTATGAAGCTAAACTGGAATTTCCGGAGGAGTGGCCATGGGGGGCTTCAAAATAAAAAACCATCCTGTGGGAGAGGTATGGATATTTTCTTGAACCACACATTGGAGACGGGATACATGTAGCTTTTGGCATCGATTAGCACTGTAGCTACATGTACCATCACACAGCTTTTAAGTGAGACATGTTTTTTAATCTCTATTAATATTGGGCCACTTAGGGTGCACATGAATCATTTAGTGAGCTTGATAAGTATTCTGTTAATCATTATTTATATCTCTTTTTAAAGGTTTGTAAATGTTTTAGCTGCATTAAGGAGTAATGGCATCATCCAACAAGATAAGAGTAGTGCTACTGGCCTCAGAGTGGAGATCAAAGTGTGATGAACTGTCCAATTTCAACACAGAGCTAGCAATTCAACTAGCTAAACACCCTGATGTGCAAATCTCTGTCTTTCTTCCACAATGTGACCAGGAAGAAAAGAATGCTGCTCTGAGTCACAACATCACCCTTGTTCAGGCAACGAGAAGGCCTCGTTTTGATGATGAACCCCCTTGGCTTTGTTGCCCGCCAAAGGACCTCCCGATTGACTTTGTAATTGGACATGGGGTAGAACTTGGTTGTCAAGCACAGATTATACAAGAAAATCACAAGTGTAAATGGGTACAATTTGTTCACACTGACCCAGAGGAGGAAGGCATGTTTAAAGGTGCCTTTTTAAAGGGAGAAAAGGAGCAGCAAGATCAAGTGGACCTGTGTGTCAAGGCTAACCTTGTTGTGACAGTGGGGCCAAAGCTGGCAGAGGTTTATCGGTCTTATCTTCGCTTTTGCGAGAAAGATCAGAACATATTTGTGTTAACTCCAGGCATTTTTAGCGACCTTTCTAACACAGCACAGAGCAAGAGAGATGGGAGAAAGTGTCGAGTCTTAGCATTTGGCAGTGGTGATGCTGACGATTTTTCTTTAAATGGATTTGACATTGCCGCTAAAGCTGTAGCTAAGCTAAATGATGCTCATCTCCTCATTGTTGTCAAAAAGCAACCCCGTGAAGTTGCAGATCAGTTAAAAGAATGCAGTAATATTCCACTAAGTCGACTAAGGGTCAGGACTTTTAAAGAAATCAGGGAACGTTTGAAAGAACAGTTTTCAGAAGTAGACGTTGCCATCATGCCATCAAGAGCTGAGGGTTTTGGTCTCACTGCTCTGGAAGCCATGTCAGCAGGTGTTCCTGTTCTTGTAAGTGGCAACTCAGGATTTGGAGAAGCCATAAGAGAGGTTGCGTTTGGTTCAAAATGTGTGATTGACTCTGAAGATGCTGAGGTGTGGGCTGCAGAGATCAAGAAGGTCTGGACAAAAAGTAGAGACATCAGACTGCAAGAATTAAAAGCTGCACGTGACAGCTATGCTGCAAAGTATGACTGGGAGGAGCAGTGCAGAGATCTTGTCGAGAAGATAAGGTGCATCATGTATGGTAAGACATGTTCCCCACTCAATAAGCAAATTCAAAACTGAAAGGTTTCATATAATTTTAAAATAGTTTGCCTTAGACTACGAGCAGTCTCTCTTTTCGCTCAGAGAACTGCTTGAAATACGTTAGGGTTACTGAAGCAGGAGCAAAAGCAAGCAGTAGAATCGCTTTTGTCGGGATGTGATGCCGTCGCCAATGTGCCGACATCGGCACAGACATCGGTGAATACGAGTGTGTTTTGGTGATTTCGTCGTTGAACAGCATAATCGAAGAGAAAAAGTCATTTAAATGAACGACCTTGGCATGTACCATCCATACAATTGAAAGCAGGCAACCAAGGGTGTTTGAAAGACATTTCAGAAGGAAAGTTTAAAATGATATTCGGTTCTGCCACCCGAATTACAAAATCGCAAATAGAGGGCTTTTAAGCTGGTCTTCCTACAGTTTTCTTTGGTGTTAAATTCGAGAGCCCTCTCACAACGACTGGCGACAAGCATGTTTTTCCCCGTGTTTGCAATTGATAATTCAAGGCAATATGTCCTGTGGTTTAGTGATGATATGACAAAGTGACTCGACTCGACACGTGCATCACGTTTCGACGACGCGAGCGATGTTCGCGCCTGCTCACTTGTTCGTTTTCCTCGACTATCCCTGAGCGGAAAGAGAGACTGCACAACTAAACCTCCCTTGCTGGTAATTAGGTGTACATAAGCAGGTTTTGAGACAGAAGGAACAAACTCTCAACAAAATTTAACTAAAATCTGTCAATCACATGTTCTAAGTTCCCACTTTCGTGACCTCATGGTAGTGCTGGCATGATAAAAAATTAAGCAACTTGAGAAAAAACATTGAACTATTTCACAACTGTAAACAATTTTACAAAATATAATGCCCATGGATAATTTGTTCAGCACATTATCATGTCACATTTACCCCACTTTTGTGAAATTACCAAAGAGATCTGCCTATTGACCATGCAACTCCACAGTTTTTGAGGCTTTAGTTACTGTTTCATCCCTTGTTATTCTACTTCCTTGTCATTGTACTAGAGTTTACAAAACTTTTCAAAGATGTCTTGATTCCAGATCCCCCATTCGGATTGGCAACATTAATTCCTGACCTTGATCCATCTGAACTCACATCCTAAGAATGAAAAAGGTATATTATCTATTTTCTCTCAAGACAAAGAGGCTGACTTGCTATGGTTTGTATGTGTCATGTGGATGCGATATAAAAATCATTGTCGCGGTTTTTCCAGAGCCTTCCCATACTGGGGAACAACAGTCTGATCCAGGCTTGCCAGAGGTCTTTTACCAGCTTCATTTAACAAACCAACCTCAGCCCTCTGAAGAAAGAAATGTTTCTAGAACAAATGAAGAAGGTACAGTGATGACCTTGAGCACAAGAAATGTAAAGAGGCCAGGCAAAAGAACTCACTCACAATCCACTTTGGATCAAGGTACAGTTATTTTATTTACTTTTAATGTGTTATTGAACAGGGGTTAATTTTGTAAAAATGTTGAGAAGAATTTTGACTAATTCAGGATAGCCCTCTATATATTAAGGTTAACAACTTTTTAATTACAAAAATTCCACCATTAATTAAATTTAATTGTAGAAAACATATCTTAACGGAGAACATAAATTACGGGACAAAACGTTGGAGGTAACTTGTGATAACTGTGGGTGTGGTCAGCCAGGGGAATTAAGAAGCATTATTGTGTTGAGATGGAAACTGACTAATTTTTCATGCATTCTCAGTTACCATGTGGCACAAAAATTTCTGTGACATTAATTGGTGTGATTTTTTCAAGTTTCTTCAAGTTCCAAAAGGAAAATACCCCACAAAAATTCATTACCTACAGAACATCCCCTCAAAAATGTTTATCCTCTACTATAACTATGTCACCAATTTCAGACTTTGACGAGGAGCAAAATTCAAACAGTCTGTTTGACACTGTGCCATGACATTAAAGCAAAAATGTTGTTTCAGTGTATAATCCTGTGGGCCTGGTTTACATATGCAGCATATGTCAGGGATGTTTGTATGTGTGGTAAGCATAAGCACAAGGTGCAGCTTATTTGCGAGTGCAGCTTACATGTACGTGTATTTGCCAGTGTTTACAGTACCTGGTATTAAGTGCGTTGTGATGTGTACCACTGAAATAAAGATGCAGCATATTGTTTTGTGATAACTTTAGATTAAAATTTTGTGTTTGTTCACTAGAGCTGCACAAATTCAAAATTTGAAAAAAAAAAGCCAGACTTTGTCTAGACGAAGCATTAAAAGAAACTATCCGAGAACTATTAGTGTTACTTCCATTGTATTTTACTCGATGATTTCTCAAATGTCGTTCATGCACCTCCAGCTATTTATAATATTAAATGATAATCTGGAACACCGTAAACATGATAAACCATTTCCACCTACGTCAACTGGTCTACAACTGAAGCTGATTTAATCAAGGTCTAAGAACAGGTGAATTATTTCATGGTAAGTGACAAACAACCTTGATCTGAAGTCTTGCTGTTTTGATGACCCACAGTACTTACTGTACCTGTCTGTCTGTCTGTCTGTCTGTCTGTCTGTCTATGTATGTATGTATGTATGTCTGTCTGTCTGTCTGTACGTACGTTCTTTAAATACAGCTGCAAATGGTTTGAAACCCGGGAGTCATAATCATAAGTCAGTGAAGTATGATTGTCTGGGTGAGTCCTGAGAAGCACTTTTTGTGGTGACATTGTCTGACGTTTCGACAACCTGAGCAGAAGTCATCGTCAGAGTCAAGTGAATTGTGAGTCGTCAGTGGATGTTGTGATTACAACTATGGTCGTTTTTCTGATTGGTCGATGAACGTACGATGTTATTGGTGGTTAGCTCTCATGCAGTTAAGCCGTGATGCTATTGGCTGTGAAGTCTCTAAAATGTGATTGGTGCTATTCGATCCGTCTTTTGTTTGTAAAATTAGTCGGTTTGATTTGTCTATTGTTCATTTGCTTTGTTGGTGTTATAAACGTCTCCCTGTCTGAGGCTTGGTTCGTCGCTGTCCTTTACGTTTGTCAACAGTTGTCAGAAAGTAGTGATAGGTTTCTGCGCAACACAGATGTTGTAAGGTTGTAGGATCCTTTGCAGGCATAGTTGCAGTAGTAACAGGTGTCAAGTTAAGTTGAGGAAAACAGCAACTACGATTTCCTTCAGACAGATTTTGAATGGTTCTTACAATGACACTACTACAGGATGAATTTGAGACATTGTTACGAGGGGGTTTCAAAGCATCCTACAAGAAAATCTTCTTCAGTTCACATTTAATTTAAATGGAATGATTCTTAGTTTCCGAATGGACTTGGAAATAGTATGTTGATTAGCGTTTACAAGCCTTTTGACTTCTTTCTCCCAAACTAGCATTATCTTCCATCAAAAACCGGCACTCAGTTTGTAAAATATCGAGATCTGCGATACCACAAAGAATCTGAGTCTCCAAACGCATAAACTCCCATAAGTTCAAACAAGGCTGTGAGGTTTGCTAGATATAAGACATAATATATAGCCATTTCCAAAAGATTCATATTTCTCTGAAGGGCAAGTCACACTAAATTCTAGCTTTCTCTTGAAACATAACTGATGCAAAGTTTCATTGCACATCTGCAAAACATCAGTCAATAGCTGTTGAGAATCATATTTGACACGTTATTCTCTAACTCATTAATAATTCATAAAGAGAAAACAAAGGAAATCACTACCGTGACGGTGGTTTGGATACCGGATCTTAATTAGCATAAAATTTTGCTAACTTTTGCTTTGAATTTCTCCAAGAATTATGAATGGTGTGAGAAGCCATATCAAACACTCAAAAGAGTGTTTCATCAGGTATCCAAACAGCTCGAAGTCGGTCAAAAAAACTCGGCTGTGCCTCGTTTTTTCAACCCACTTCTCGGTGTTTGGATATCCTGATGAAATACTCTTTCTTGTGTTTGATATATTACTTAAAATGTGAGAAAAAGAAATCATACTCACCACATCTCAACCGAGATCTGCGATACCGCAAAAAATCTGAGTCTCCAAACGCATAAACTCTGACTCATAAGTTCAAACAAGGCTGTGAGGTTTGCTAGATATAAGACACAATATATAGCCATTTCCAAAAGATTCATATTTCTCTGAAGGGCAAGTCACACTAAATTCTAACGTTCTCTTGAAACATAACTGATGCAAAGTCTCATTGCACGTGTGAAACATCAGTCAGTAGCTCAGTTGAGAATCATGTTTGACACGTTAAATGTGAGAAAAAGAAATCATACTCACCAGTTCACGAAGAATTTAGCCAAAAAGGCTGAAATAGGTTGAAAAAGGCTGAAAAAGGCTGGAACCCTAATGCTTAGTGCAAGTGGACGATAAACTACTCTTTTGGTTACAAGAAACTCTACATTTTGATAATACAGTACCTAGGGCTAGGCCTTTAGCCACCTTAGACGCAAAACGTGTAACTGGACATTTAATGAACTGATCATTTAACTGGATTTGGAAAACGTATATCTCCCCAGGAAATATTAATATTTCTTAATTGCGTCCACAGGAACAAGTGAAGAAAGTGCACCATCCTCAAAAAAAGAGTTATCAAGAATTTCAGGGACCATTCCTGAGCTAGGTGCACAGCTAACTTATTTTCTTTTCGAGCGCAAGGGCCGTACCGGGAGAACATTGCCCGAGGTCTTTCTGGTACAAGAAAGACTGAGGGCAATATTCTCCCAGTACGGTCCTGAGGTAGTGAGACATAATAAGAAACCGGTAAATATTAAATATTATCAAGCAAAGTCTTTCAGGTCGGCTTGATCATGACTAAACGTGAGGTAAACCCTCTAACATACATGCAAGAAGGAACTAGTACTAAGAGCAACAAACGAGTGGCAGTCCAGGATGACCAAGTAGTTTGAGCCATCTAACATTTGATAGAAAAATTGGTCTAAGGCTCAGTGCAACGTATATCACCACGAACTTGCAATAACACACAAATTACGACAAACATATATGTAATTATATGACTGCATTCAAAACTCAGCAGTTCTATTCCACACAAAATTTATATCGCACAAGAAAAAGTAAAAACTTCCAAAGAAAATGTCTCTTTTCATTTAGCTTCAAATCATTCCAACTGTTTGAATCAAATGTACTGTCACATTTTCTATATTTTTGTTTTATCAGCCGGGCATTAACATCGCTCATAATACCCATGGGCATTACGGGAAAATCCGGCCCTGAGTATTTGCCAATCACAGGGCGCATTATATATTTTCAAGCTTTGGGCATACATTGCCAAAAGGTCTCGGTAGCAAGAAACAAGTTAATATTTTGAAGAACAACACAACACTTTTTAGTTTCAAAAACATGTTTCGGCATCCCTGATGCCATCCTCAGTTGAAGGAAAAAATTACAACAAAGCTATTTATATGCAACATATCCACTGGGAAAAGCCCACTTTAAATCAACAGGTTAAACATGTTAATTTGAAGTTGTTTGTTTAGATTTCACATAATCACACTTTTTTCTTGTCACTCTTGCCTATACATTTTCACTTACAATTCTATCACTATATTGCATATAAATAGCTTTGTTGTAATTTCTTCCTTCAACTGAGGATGGCATCAGGGATGCCGAAACATGTTTTTGAAACTAAACAGTGTTGTGTTGTTCTTCAAAATTTTAGCCACATAATAATATAATATTATTGCGGGAAAAGCAAGCAGCTCAGAGATGACTGTACTTAGTTCTCCTCTTTTGAGAAGAACTTGAGCTATAAGAACTTTGCTGGTAATGCATCAGTTACCACAAACAATTAACAACTACAAACTCGAATGCCCTAAGCTAAATAGGTACATGTAGTTAATTACATGTTTGGTTTTTGGATTGTGAGAACTGAGAGGTAACCTAACCCTAACCTTAAAAGCTAAAATGCACCTAGGCATGACTAACATGAGCAATTAGCTGACATTTACCATGTTCTGTTGTGAATTTGTGAATCTGATTGGCTGAAACATTGTTTTCTAATTGCTGATAGAAAATGATTGCATGTGATATGGCCTTGGAAAGTCAAAATTCTTTCAAAAGCCGAAAAAATGAGTAGAAAAGTTTAAAATAACGTCAAATTATTTTGGAAGGCTGGATTCATGAACTCAAAATTTGGCGGTCATTTTTTAACCCTAATAGATGCTATTCTTGGGGTGTCGGATGAAAGAGTGCAGGAAACAGTTGATAAGGTAAGAGATGGACCAGCTTGTCCTTCTTTTTAAGTGCCAACATACGTAATTCGTAATTCACAAACTTACAAGCACTACATGGAATTTCTGTAAGTGTAGTTTAAGGTAAGCCTCCTCCACTGGTAACTCTGAGTCTCTGGGGCAAAAACAAAACAGGAGATGTAGGGGGTAGGGGAGGGGAAGCAAACAGGGCATAGAGGTTTTCTTGTTTCTCTTTTTTAGGCAAAATCTTTCATCAAAGTTTTTTAAGTTTTTTATTAGCTAACTGAGAAGAACAAATCTTACACAGTGCTTTGTGGAAAAGAAGCAATCAGTGGCTTATTTGCTGTTTACCATATCCATATAAGAGAAGCTATGAGTGTCTTACAGTGTATTAGGAAAAAGTAGTAAAAGGTTAATGTTACAGCTGATAAAAGTACTGGTAGGCTGATTTTCTTAGGCAGTGAATACAAAACAGAAGGTAAAAAGGCTAATGAATGATTTTTTGTTGTGTAACAGATGTGCTGTGGCAGCGAATCTTTTTAAAGATAAGCCGTAACAAATTTTAAAAAAATTCTCACCAGAAGGTCGCACTTTTTTGGTGGAACGGTTTGTTCTGGATTCAATGACAAAATGTTTAAGATATTTAAGATAATAAAACTTTTATCTTAGTGTGGATACTCTCTTTTTACAGACCCAGATGTAATATCTTGTCAGAAGGCAACTGAAATTGGTTTGATGTTGATTTTTTAAAGAGTGAAAAAAAAAAAAGAACTCCTGAAGGATAAAGCTCTAGAGCAAGTCGAGAAAAGATGGATACATTTTTCTATTTTGTTTCCACAAAAGACTTAGAGCTTCTTTTAGGCCAGTTAAGTCAGGAAGTCATTTTTGGTATTCTTCTGTGCAGGAGTTTAATTTGAAACTCTATCAATCTTCAGTGCTCTTAGTATATTTTAGGAGTTAGCTGGTAGGCCTTACGCCATTCGTTGTGTTCACCTTTGCTCTCACTGAGGTCCTTTAGCCACTTATGTTGACTTAGGGTTTAGGGCATGCATTTGTATTATGAGTCAACCTCTAGACAGAGGTTTTAGTAGTTTGTCACTGGAGAAACTTTCTCATACAGGGTTGTTAACACAGTTATTTTGCAGGTGTTCCATATAGTGACTTGAGTGCAGTTCATAATAAATACTATTACAAAGGGCAGTCTTTGAGATTGTGTTAATATTAAAAGCCTGCTGGCGTACAACACGGACTCCAAATTTCCCAGTATTTTAGGGAATCAATAACAAAGCAGTAGACAGTTTTTGGAAAGTTTTGTTTTAGAAACCAGAATACATTGTGTTGTCAATTAAGACTCAAACCCTTATTTTGTAATCAGGTTACTGGCAGAGTTGGGTCACAAGAAGCAGAGGCTGCAGACCCTTTGTGTGATGATTTGTCACGGTACGACAGTTTTCCAGTGGAGCAAATTCCGTAAGTAAAATTAATGTTTTTTACTGTCTGATTTTTCTGTATGAAGCTAAGTGCTAATTAATTATTGTTCAGACAGAAAAGGTAGACTACATTATTAGGCCTAGCAAAACATTTTCCCTTTTGATTAATTCTGAAAATCTGTTGATACTACATATACAGATCGATGCAGCTGAATTTATCTGGGTTATAATGTATTACATGTATTAATTCCGGGAAAATCAACAATTACTAACTCAAACATCACACAACACATCTGTTATGGGGGGTAAAGGGCTTTATTAACCATGCACATAGCGCACAAAGACCAATCATGCTCCCAACCCCTCCAAACAGAAGTGTGTGTGATCAGTAAAGTAAACAAAACAAAAAAAAACAACAGGACGCCTTATGTCTGATTTGGAAGTCGCAACTATCTAGGCTTAGGTAATATTCGCTGCCATTGTGGCGACTGTTTGCAGTCTATATACAAAGGATTTGTCCAGATATCGTTCGTAGGCGGATGATTTCCAATCACCTTGCGCTTGAATGAGGTTATAAGGGACGCCCGCTTTCATAGCAAAAGTTGCGCCACCTCGCCGGAAAGAGTGGCCTGAATACTGCTCGGCAGCAAAACCGCAATTCTCTAACGCACTCTTTAGCTTCGTTGTAAATGAGCTGTATGTGTACGGAAAAAGTTGAGTTCCCTTAACGTACATAAACGCTGGGCCCTCGGGATCTGCGGATGAGGCTTGCTGGAAGGCTTGGTGCAAGGCTGACAACGGACATAGATCTGAATTGGGTAGTTTTGGCAGAGGAATTATATTTAATAGACGTTTTTGACGAAACTGAACTGTTTTCGACCAACGAACAACCAGGACAACTCCCCAACTGCAGAGAATAACATCTTTCCGTCTTAAGTGACAGTTTTTGTCGAAACCCGCTGCTGAGGGTGGGAGAAGGTTCGATTTCCTAAAGAAACTGAAGAATGCAACCAAACAAGCTGCCCAGAAAGTTATATCAGCAGATAGGTTCAGATTGAGTTGGGTTTTAATAGAGCGTAAAATGTGTGGTGTGATGGGAAGCTTTTGTCGAGTTGGTTGACCATGTTCACGTTGTATACCGCGTAGAATCATGTGGTAGCGCCAGTTAAGCAATGGGTCCTGAAGGGGGTTAGGCGAGCCGTTTTGAAGGTGAAGTATCCGAATGACATTGAGGTAGTTTGGAATGCTGTTCGGTGAGAGTGATCTCGCGAGGAAGGCAATGTATCGGAGTACTGTTGCAGAGGTGCAAGGAACTGCAGAGTAGCCAAAGTATAGACAAAACCGAAGAAATGCCCTGAGCTGGGACTTATATGTTGCTTTTGTTGACCGTGCGAATGCTTGACTGCGGTAGTCGCAGAGTTCTTTGTCTAGAAGAGATTCTTGTTCTGCAGCAGGTCCTGGAGAGGGAAAGCAGACAAGGCATCAGACGAGACGTGTGAGTGCGGTGAATAGCACTGAATGGTGCCGGTGTTTAGTAAGTCGAGGAATTTGCAGTGGTTTTGAGGATCATGCAGGCGCGAGAGCGTGTCCGCCACAACATTGGTACGTGATGTCACATAACGCGCGGTCAACCGGAAATTATTGCGTGCTGAGATCCAAAACATTTCTCGCAACCAAGCCATAGTTTCAGGACAGCGACTTGAACCCTTATTGAGCGCATATAAGGTAACTGTATTATCGGTGTAAACCACCATCCATTTGTTGCGCATTTGGTGCTGCCATCGCCGAAGGGAAAGTAAAACAGTGTACAATTCGAGTTTGTTAATATGATACTCTTGAACCTGTGGATGATCGAGCGCCCAATTAACGTAAAACCAGTCTTGATGGAAATGTCCAGCACCACCGGTTAAGCATGCATCAGTAGAAAATTGATCAAGTGGTTGTGGCTCCGAGTCCACAAAGAAAGTAATACCATTAAAGGTGTCCATAAATTCGATCCACCAGTAGAGATCTTTGCGCAATGTCTGGGTCAGTCGCGTATGGTGATGCGGTCGCTTAAGAGTGTTAATGGAATCAATCAATCTGCGAAGAAAAGTCCTCCCGCCATAAATAACTCTTGCTGCAAAATTAAGCCTGCCCGCCAGGCATTGTAATTCGCGCTTTGTCAGTTTTGTCTTGTTGATCGCTGCCTGTAAGGCTTCTTTAATTTCGCTAAGTTTACTTTCGGGCAAAGTCAATTGCCTACGTACGCTGTCAATGTGAATTCCTAAATAGGTGAGGGACTGCGTGGGTTGATTAACTTTGGTCCAGTTGATGGTGAAACCTAAGTTTGTAAGAAGAGTACAAAGTTCTCGGAAGGCCGCCCAACATGTTTGTTCGGTATCTGCAATTATTAAGAAATCGTCTAGATATGCGAGGACTGTAAAACCCCTGCGCGCCATCATGCGTGTGACAGATTGCGTTAGCCTGTGAAAGATCCCCGGCGAGCGGCGGGCGCCAAAAGGTAACTTAGTGTCAAACAAATATGTTGGCTTTGTGCAACCAGTGAATGTCCATTTTAGGCCCGTAGCGTGATAATTGGAAGGATGAATGGGTACATGTCTATACGCGCTCTTTAAATCAATCTTGGCCAGAAAAGCTCCCGGTTTGATCAGCTTAGTTGCACGTTGAACGCTTTCATATTCATAATGATCACATGTCGCGTATGCATTAACCCCAGCGCCCACTGGTCGACTACAATCGTGAATCAATCGAATATCATCACTGTCTCCTTTTGGGATTGCGCCGAGCGCACTGATAATAGTCGGTTTTGAACTTGTAATTACATAGTTTCCCGCAGAAATTTCGTGTTTGATTTGGCCTTCTACTTTCTCCCTGTAGGGATTGTCCGTCGCAGACTTGTAATTGTGCATTTCCGCTCGCTTTAAATTGTCGCTTGAAATATCAATAACCTTAAAACCATGTTCAATTCCCTCTAAAAGAAAGTCTTTATCACAATCGTTTGCTAGTTCCGTTGTCCATACGTCCAGGTTCAGTGGTGATGTAGGTTTAGTATCTGGTGGTCAGAAAGTAGGTGCGTACATGTTCCCCAAAGGAGAGGGAGGGCTAGGTGTATGTTTGGTTTGCGAGTGGGGTTTCCCACATCCTTTCACGATGCAAATATGGGCAAATCTACAGTTGGGCCACTGGCATCCCAATGCTGAATTGAATTGCCTACAGATAGGAGCGGCTGTTGGGCTCACAAACGATGAATGAGTGGCTGTACCGGACGCACTAGTAAGATTGGAGAGGTTTGGTCGTTCCCGTCGCTTCAGAAATCTTGTGTGCAAGTGTTGAGAATCGCTTCCCCAGCGAAATTTGTACTCGTGTTGCAATTTGCGATACTGATCATCGTAATGGAGGACCGAAATAAGGGTATATGATTCTAGCAGCTCCGAAACCTTTACCGTGTATGAGAGATAATCTTGTATGTCGCTAGGGGATGACAGGGTTCCTTTCTGGATCAACTTGTGCATAATTTTCGAGTTAGCCCCAACCCACATGGCGTGTGTTATTTTCTCTAACTTGGGTTTTGCCCTTGCTGTTCGCACAACAACCCGCTGTTGTGGAGCGCTGGTTAATTCGTGCTCCTCGAAGTCGTCCTGCCCATACCCATAAGACTGGACATAATCAGGGATAAGGAGTGGTGGATCTGTCGTACCTTTTGGTTTGTTGGGGCCCAAAAAGACCTGAGGGTCCGTGTCAAGTCGCGCCGTCGCCCCCATCTCGTGTGTTTTCTGTTTGGCTGCTCCGTGGTCCTCTATGGATCCATTTATGATTGCGTCCAACCCGCCGTCAGTTTCAAGTTGCTGAAGGAGACTATTAAGGCCTGTATCTTTTGCTAGGGATGAGGTTGTGATTGGTTGCTGATGGTCCTTCATCGTCGTCTTTGTGGAAACTCCGGTCAAATCGTGGATGGTCTTCTCCAGTAGCTTACGCTGCCCTCTGGTTATCTCCAGCGCGGCCAAATCGCTTGAGTCCAACAACCGGAGTGCCTCCTCACCGTCAAAATCCTGTTTCTTTAACTCTTCCGCCGTCTCCAATTTTAGATGATTGCTCTCAATCCACTCGTTGAAACTAAATTTTTTCGCCATAATAAATCCGCGCGAACTACTCGCTACGCGTGCGACAATTCTATGGCTGGCACAGATGTCTCCACATCTTATAAAGCGCTATTGTCCCCCTGAAGCTATTACATGTCAATCAAACACCGGAAACAAAGCTAGTCGAAACGTAATTAAACACGAATAAAGTGTCCATTATTCTAATCGTTATTTGAACTGATTAATGACACTTGTCAAACTGCTTTTGAATTAGTGCGTTTTATTGTAAGAAAGCTGTATTAGTAAACTGAAATTAAGGTGACAATTTATTTTGGCGATTTACCAAAAAGTAGCTAAATTTGCTAAACTTAGCTGTCACAAGAAATAGTGGTCTTGAGGTATATTAACTCTGCTGTTTCATCGCTAGTCTGAAAACGAAGTGTAAGGTAAAGTAAACATGGTAGAAATGTAGCTGTTGTTTTTTCTTGGCGAAATCACACTTTGCTGTGTGTGGAAACATTAATAATTAAAAAATATATATGTTTTTGGAGAGCATTACTGGTATGTAAAATTTAAAAACAGTTAGGTCACGGAAAAACAGTATTTGTAGCTATGTGCAGTTGAAAAACATTCATTTCCAGACATTCATTTTGTAGATGGTACTTTGGAAAAGTGACAAAAAGAAATGCTGAGAAACTCCTCCAGAGCCATGATCTGGGGACATTTTTAGTACGTGACAGTGAGTCTGTTGATAAACGAGGAAGTTATGTCATATCACTCAGGTAAGTAAGTTGTAAAATGATTTCCATTTCTCTATGTAGCTACAGCATTAGAAACAAAGAAAGTTAAAGGAGCTATGTCACGGATAACGGCCCAATTTTTTCAACTCTGTCATTCATAATCCGACTTTTAAAATCTCCGTCAGTCGTAACCATCCTTGTTTAGGTTTGGTTTATTATTACTTCTTTGGTGTTTTTCTACCTTAGGAAACTATTATTTTAAGGTTTCCTTCAACGTGAAAGTAATTTTGTGAGATCAAAAAAATGAATGAAAATACCGTGACATAGTTCCTTTAACTTCAGCACATAGAAGCGTAGACTGGTAGTCTTTCTTTTCACCTAAACGTTGAGGAGAGTGGAATTTTTCAACATGTCAGTTTGGTGATTATACGTGAAGACTTTTATCTTTAATTAAATGTAGAGGACCGTGCATTCATTCATAAGTGAAGGCGTTTATTGCTTATTGGAGTCACCTTTCATTAACTGCTTGGTAAAAGCCTCGTTATTCAAGTGAATATCACTTGTGCTCACCAAATAAAGTTTGTACCGACTCCATCGAGGACAACAACTACAATGTTAATAAGTTTGGTATTCATGAGTATCGAGGGGTTTTAGGCAAAAGGCTTCATCCTTGTGTCGCCAATAATTATTAAAAATTTGTTGATAGAAGTCCTCAAGTTGTACAATGGCTTGGATCATTAACAAGAACCTTCTTTTTCTTAGAGACGGACACGGATACCGACACCAGGAAATAGAAACTTTACCAAATGGAAAGCTTGTCCTAAAGGAAGACAAGGTTTGTTGACAAACCTGTTGAGGTGAAAATGTTTAGTTTTCATAAAATTTTCTCACTGTCCTCTGAGACCCTACTGTGGATTAGTTTCACAGTTGATTCTAAGGCGGTTGTTTTGCGACATGGAAATCCTGAAAAGCCGGAATTTCAGTATTGTAAAATCCATGCCTACTGTATGAACCTGTCTCAAGATTAAAACCAAGAACAACTGAACATGACACTTTTTGCGTCACATTTTAACAAAATGACTATTAGTAATTATCATATGGCGCACTTCATTAGATGTTTATATCATGCTGAGATTGAAGACATAAATCATGATAATGAAAAACCTTTAAAATTTCCCTAAAAATAATTGCCTTTGGTTTGATGAACAATGTACTTAACACACCACATGAATTTGGCCATCGTTGCAATTAATACACCCTTAACTGAAATTTGATTCTGTTTGATTTAACAGATGTGGTGTGGTTGAACTGGTTCTTACTTTCCTTTACTTTGGAAAAAAAAAAAACAACCATGATTGTTTTAAGCAAATTTCAACTACGTCGTGAAAATTTTGTTGTGACTTATGTTCTGTTGTAGAATGAGAGCTTCTCGGGTCTCCCAGCTTCAGTGCAGCACTTAAAAAAATGTTTGGAACATGAACTTCGCTTGGTACCACTCTTGAAGGAAGAAGGTAACACAACACTTACCAAGTGGCTGAATTTTTACGCTATGCTGTAAAAAAAGAACTACCTTATTGTCACTAACTTTCACGGATCTTAATTTTCGCGATTTTCATGATTGAGAAAAAAGGTACCACTTAAGGGGGCAGTCTGGTCATATGCCCTGTTTTCCCAACGTTTTAGGCTTTTTTCTTAAATATAATTTTTTCTTAAATTTTAATCAATTCAGGAACGCTTCAATAATGTCGTTGTGCTTGCTCCCATAAATCTGTAAGAATTTTTTCGAGATTTTTAAAGTGAACGTAAAGAAAAAATGGTGGGTGGGGGGGGGGGGAGGGGTTGATGAATTTTAAGGAAATTGAAAATTGATAAAAAATAAAGGTGAGTTAAAATTAAAATTGAAAGTTAATAATTAATAGATGGACACCTAAACAGTCCACAAACAACCCCGAGTGCTCTTGCGTGGGGTTGGACTGTCTGGGGGTGCGTACAACAATTTTATCCCTCTTTCATTTCTGTCTTAAATCTTATCCTATTTCCTAAAAATTTGACCAGACTGCCCCCTAAAATCATAAACATTAAATTTGCTAAACATTTAATTTACTATACTGTTGTAGAAACAAAATAAACATGACATTTTGCATGTATGAGTAAAGTGAAATGTAGTTAAGTATTGTAAACTATTTTGAATTCTTTTGTTCAGTAAAATATTTGTATTTTAAGAAGAAAATGAGGAGGTCATTTCCACCATTACTAACTATGTTTCCACGAACCAAAATTGTCTCATTTCTGTTTGTAATTATGCAGTTATAATATTGTAGCCAAGGGGCTAAACTATCTTGAACTTTACGGTGGCCCACAACTGTCACGGCAAAATCATTTTCGTCACGGCAAAATCATTTTAACCACGGCAAAATCATTTCGTCACGGCAAAATCATTTTAATCACGGTACAATCATTTTCGTCACGCAAAATCATTTTAACCACGGCAAAATCATTTTCGTCTCGGCAAAATCATTTTAACCACGGCAAAATCATTTTCGTCCCGGCAAAATCATTTTAACCACGGCAAAATCATTTTCGTCACGGCAAAATCATTTTAACGACGGCAAAATCATTTTCGTCACGGCAAAATCATTTTAACGACGGCAAAATCATTTTCGTCACGGCAAAATCATTTTAACCACGGCAAAATCATTTTCAACCGCGGCGAAATCATTTTCAACCAAGGTAAATATATTTTCTACTCACGTGACCTCTGTTCGCAAGGTATGGGAGTTAATCAACTATGGCGGAATGGCGGATAACTGACTCACAGTTTCGAGACTAGTAGAAGATGTTTTACGCAAACTGTGGAGTGCCTCTGAATGCGAGTTAAACAAAAATTGTGGCAAACTGCGCGAACCTTTCTTTGACAGGCAAAGACAAGACAAGACGTACACGTCCAGGAGGTCATGCCATCTCGTGGGTGAACTCGTCAAGAATCCCTGCATATTTACCACTTTAATTTCCCAGCAAAAAAGGAATACTCGAAGAAATAGCATAGACATATGATTTCAACTACACATTCGCCTTTTGACACAGCTTGCTGCCCGGGGGTTGCTGTCTTGACGGCTAAGAGAACTGCTCATGCATTGCGTTACAAATTTCATTCATACAAATCATACTAAATTTGCATATTTGTGGCAGATTTGTGTTTACTCAGGTTAGAATTGACGTGTCGAATTTCTTTCAGATCGCGGAGTTTAAGTTTCCGTCAGACTTGGTTTACTTCGAAGATTTAAAATGTGATGTTGACTTCAGCATAATGAATGGGACTATTTTTAAAAACATGTGTTTTTCCAATTAAGACTTCGGGTATTATTAACCGGCCGTCGCCATGATGGCGACCGCCGGTTTATAAAATGGACACGGTTTTTGGTGAAAGCAAGTTGGCTTAACATACGAAGAAAGTGCTGTAAAGCTTGTGGTACGGGTACTCAAGAGCGGTACTGTCTTATATAAGACGCATGCGCATGTTAGTCTTCTGAATGTTACCTTCCTATGTTTTTGTCTTTTAATTTACAGTATTTAAGATATGAACGGCGAAGGGTTGTTTAAGTTTGGGGTTTTTTGTACAGTACAGCCCAAAAATAATGCACGCGCAAGAACTTCTTTTTGCGTCCGCAAGCCGAGAACGTCTTGCGGCTACTTGCAGGATGCCTGCACTTGAATACTGCAAGCCGCAAGAACGTCTTTGCGTTTAGAAGTTAAAACCGCAAGAACTTCTTTGTGGTAAGATATCTGGACCGCAAGTAAGCGCAAGAACGTCTTTGCGCTAACATCTTAAAAACCCGGAACCCGGAGAAGGTAAAAAAGAGACCACTTTGTAGCGCAAGGCACGTTCGAAATTGGCTGCCTTTGTAACTTGCAATCAGTTGTTTATTTGGCCCCTTGTAAGTTTTTTCTTCGGTTTTGAATTTTTTATCCGATAAAGAGTTCACTAGGTTCTGAATTTGACACTGGTCGCCTTCTATGTTATCTTTTAACGGCTAGGGAGAAACGAGACTCAAACGAAGCACGCGTATGTTATTGTTTATGTGTCCCGGAGTCCCAGACATGCGGTACGCTTAGCGGCGCGAAAGATTTCGCTCGATTTATTTCACTTAAATGAGGAACAATGGCAAAGCACAGTCCATCAGTCACATTACAAAAGAACCGACATTCACCTGTTCAGTGTTGCTGTACTTCCACCAACATATTAAACTCGGACAAATACTTTAAATTAGTTGCGCTGACACGTGTGAGAAATGAACATGGTCACTCAGATGAGAAGAAATAATAACCGAAGTCTTAATTGGAAAAACACATTATGTTTGTAAAAATAGTTCCACTCATTACGCTGAAGTCGATATCACATTTTAAATCTTCGAAGTAAACCAAAAAAGTCTGAAGGAAACTAAAACTCCGCGATCTGAAAGAAATTCGGCACGTCAATTCTAACCTGAGTAAACACAAATCTGCCGTATGCAAATTTGGTATGATTTGCTTGAATGACATTTTGTAACGCAATGCATGAGCAGTTCTCTAAGCCGTCAAGACAGCAAGCCCCGGGCAGCAAGCTGTGTCGAAAGGCGAATGTGTAGTTGAAATCATATGTCTATGCTATTTCTTCGAGTATCCCTTTTTTGCTGGGAAATTAAACTGGTAAAGACGCAGGGATTCTTGATGACTTCACCCACGCGATGGCATGACCTCCTGCATGTGTAAGTCTTGTCTTGTCTTGCCTGTCAAAGAAGAGGGGTTTGTGTAGTTTGCCACAATTATAGCTTTTGGACCTTTTTGTTTCTATTTCTTGGATGGAATAAAAAACTGAATTGAGTCACTTCTGAGTTGAACCCGTATCACTGTATCTGAGACACGCTTAAAAAAATTGTTCATGTTTTGTCATGTGCCGGAGATCATGTTTACCGGGTGTTTATCTTGCAGTCGGAAAGCTGGCGGATATTCCATTTCGTGATGTGAATTTTCTTCGATACTTCGGTTGTTCGAACATTTGCTTCCTTGATTTTTTTATTAGCCTTGTGAACTTTCGCTTGACTTGGCGAATTGTCGCGCCAACACGCCAACACGGCGAAAAATCGCTCGAAAGCTCGGTGATATTTCAAAGAGAATAGAGCGCGAGATTCGCTCTCATTACTTTTGCAATACCTCACACTAACACGAGCACTACAAGTTTCTTCGGCTGGACCCTCAGTACTTCTTGCGCCTTCTTGCGGCTTGCGGTAACATTAGTAACTTCTTGCGGATAGATTTTCAACTTCTTGCGTTTCGAATGTTCTTGCGGGTAAACTGCAAAAACCTAGCACTTTCACTTCTTGCGCGGGCTTGCGTGTTCTTGCGGAGCAAGAACTTCTTGCGCCACTTCTTGCGCGTACATTATTTTTGATAGGATTGAATGCGAAAATAGGATTGAATGCGAAATTGACTGTGTTGTCTGATCTAGTTAGTGGTTATGGTGAAAATTTTTTTAGCGCAGGAGTTTTTTTTATTGGGATTGACATTTTGAGGGGTGTAAAAATGTGGGAGTCAGAAGGATTTGTGAATGTCAGGAGCATATCACGCTTCTGTGAATGTGATTTGCTTTGAAAGTTGCGTTTTGCGTGAGAGGCAGTTTCCCTTGGCGTTTTATGGGGGGGGGGGGTTGCGAAGTGGATTGTAAGGTTTCTGATTGGCTAACTTGTATTTCGCAGCGGACAAAAAGGACAGTTGCGTTTTGCCGGCGTGGGCTAGGAAGAGAAGGAATTGGTACTAGTATGATGATGCAATATTAGTTGATTGCACATCAGTACATGATAGTTCTTGTGAACGGAGAGAAATGAGTGTTTATTTGAGGCGAGAAGTTGATACGAAGGAATCGTCATTAATAAGGAGATTAATTAATAAGGCAGGTGTTACGAGTCTTTTTGCATTGAAAGAACGAAAATATCTGAATATTATCGACGGATTTGTGTGGTTTGCGTGTGGTGTTCGCTAAAGGCTACGAGCAGTCTCACTTTCCGTTCAGAGATAGATAGTGAAGGAAAAGAAAAACAGGCGAGTGAGCGCGAAATCGATTGCGGCTCGACAGGCGCGTTAGCTTTCAAAGACGTGGGCGACTTTCGTCCCCGCTCACTTGTTTACCGGGTTAGCAAACTGGATTTAAACATCACGTCATGAGATATCTTGACGTGCCCCATACTCTGACGATCTGCTCGAGCTCGTATTTATCAAGCGTTATATTTTGATTCTACTGCTATGTTCACTGTTTGTATTTAAGGTCTAGGCACAACAGTAAATACTTCGTCGTCCCTGTGTGAGCATTCTCAGTTGTGGACGAATTCATATCGACATTCAACGTTTGAGTGATTTTGCGTTTTTCAGCACAAATAAAGCGATAAGAAAGATAAGCTGAGTCATCAGAGTTTAAACATTACGTCATCCAGTACCGCTATAGTCAAAATATTGTGTCACACAATCACACTTTTCGTCACGCCGGTTCTTAAAAGAAAAGGGATCGCGCTAACATTTGTGAAACCTAGGGGTGGGGAGGGTCAGAATGGCCGGTTAAAATGCCCAATGGGCTTTCTTGTTCCTTCTCATCTGAGTGACCATGCTCATTTCTCACATGTGTGAGCGCAACTAATTAAAAGTATTTGTCCGAGTTTAATATGTTGGTGGAAGTACAAATAAATCGAGCGAAATCTTTCGCACTGCTAAGCGTACCGCAAGTGACGTCTGGGACTCCGGGACACATAATAAACAACATACACGTGCTTCATTTGAGTCTCGTTTCTCCCTAGCCGTTAAAAAATAGCATTGAAGGCGACGAGCGTCAAATTCAGATCCTAGTGAACTCTTTATCGGATAAAAATTCTAAACCGAAGAAAAAAAACTTACAAGCGACCAAATAAACAACTGATTGCAAGCTACAAAGGCAGCCGATTTCGAATGTGCCTTGCGCTACAAAGTGGTCTCTTTTTTACCTTCTCCGTGTTCCGGGTTTTTAGGATGTTAGCGCAAAGAAGTTCTTGCGGTCCGGACATCTTACCGCAAAGAAGTTCTTGCGGTTTTAACTTCTAAACGCAAAGAAGTTCTTGCGGCTTGCAGTATTCAAGCGCAAGCGTCCCGCAAGTAGCCGCAAGAAGTTCCTGGCTTGCGGACGCAAAAAGAAGTTCTTGCGCGTGCATTATTTTTGGGCTGTACTGTAGCAAAAATATAGCGAACATTTAGGGTCGCTTTTTCCACAAGTTGTATGTAAGTAAGCTGCTCTGAAGCATGCTGTTCGGTCAATTTAAACCTCTCAAAAGAAAACATCGTAAAAGATTGCAGGCCATGTCACGCCACGGTAGCTTGCATAATATTGTGATATTTTTCTTTTGTTTTACCAAGAAATGGAAACTCACTGGAAGGATGACGAAGAAAAGACCAATCATAAGCCTGGAGAGAGTAAAGGTATGAGAAAGGATGTAATATGCAGCATAACACGAGAGTGAGACAAAAAAAAATTTTGTCCCCGTTACGAGAATTGAACCCATGATGCAGCACTACACGAGTGGGATACCCTACCTACTAAGGTACTAAAAGATTCATGGTGAGCAGGGTCATATTTACTACGTCCATTATGACATGCATCCTGCAAACGGCTAGGTCGACCTGCAATGTCGAAAGCTCCTGTGTCAATAAATAAAGAAAAGGTGGCAATGTTTTAAAAAGTATGTTGATACTTACTGGGGGGAGAAAAATGTCTCCGCTTATTTCTGGTTAATGAAGTTAGTTACGACGGTAACAAGACGACTAATAACAACAGTCTTCTAACTTAACTACAACATATGGCTGTGGTTGAAAGTGAGACGGCGGCGCGGGGACGCGTTTGGGGACGTGGGACGTGAGGGCACGTAGGGACATGAGATTGGGGACACTGGGACGTGATATCAGAAAAGCGGATAGATGGGAAACTACGCGATGTTACGGCCGTTTGGTTCTAGTATAGTCTCAATTTCGGCTAAGTTCACAATTTCGTTTTCCCCTACTTTAGTTCCACGAATCAAGATTGTAATTAATTCTTTTACTTAAAGATTAAGTAACCCGGTGAGATTTTAATTGAATATTTATTTTTGTACTCAAATGGAAACCTTAAATTTAAGTCGGGAGAGCAAATTAAACTTTTTCATTGCAAACAGAGGAATATACACTCATTGTAATCAGTGTTTTGGGCTTAAAAGCCGATGTCTGAAATTATCGAGAATTGGGCGTCAGTCGTGAAATTTCGAATTTCTTTATATTTTGCCCAAGTAACCTCTATAGTGAAGTATTTTCAAAAATAACATTAAAAGTTTCAACAGCTTAAACTTTTTCATTGCAAACAGAGGAATATACACTCATTGTAATCAGTGTTTTGGGCTTAAAAGCCGATGTCTGAAATTATCGAGAATTGGGCGTCAGTCGTGAAATTTCGAATTTCTTTATATTTTGCCCAAGTAACCTCTATAGTGAAGTATTTTCAAAAATAACATTAAAAGTTTCAACAGCTTTTTATTTTTTTCGAAATCGGGCAAAGTTTGAAAATACGGCACATCGGCCTCCTTCGAATAGTGAAACTGGCAGAAAATAACACATTTTTATCTCGCTCGTACGTTAAAACGCGGCGTCGTCTGTAGCCTCCCATGCAGTCGTTTTTAGGGGAGGAGAGTAATACGACTCCCCTAAAAACGACTGCGAGAGAGTAATACGACTCCCCTAAAAACGACTGCGTGGGAGGCTACGTCTTCTGTTAACTCTTTTCCGTCAAGAGTTGTATTTTCCCGACGTCGAAGTCGGGAACCATTCAGCCACTTGTGACGTCATCATTTTTGACGTCACCAGATTGTTTTGATAAGCAGCTAGCACAGCAAGGACAGATCCATCCATACGTGTGTCCATTTTGAATATCGACCAAATCCTGGCAGAGCTATACCAGAAAAACGTGTCCAATTTTGGCTGCAAAGTTGGTGGTAAAATAGGCCAAGTCACCTAGTTGATCAATGTTCCATTTCCAGGTTTTTAGAAGGACTGAGGCCCAAACTTTTCCAGTGGATAGAAAGGTGATAAAGGGTAGAAGATAAAGAGAAAAGAAAGGGAGAGAAAAAGGAAAGCAAAAGAAGCGAGAAAAAATTAGAAATGAATCAGCAAAAAAAAAAAAAAAATTCAAATTTTGGCTTATGCGCATGCGTGAAACCAAAATAATGTACAATTTTCAACAGAAGCTGGCTCAAAATTGAGCTAAAATGTAAGAAAACGCTTTTGTAGCAAAGTTTAGTGGCATTTGGCACCATAGCACTTCAAAAACCGCTTTAGCGGTAAAAAATGCGTTTTTCTAAGGGAAAAACGCTGACGGTAAAGGGTTAATGAAACACAAACACAATATAAACACACTTTAGCTCTTTATAATACAGTAATTTTCTTTGGATAAGCTGTTCCAAGTGAGAATGTATCGGCCGTTAGAAGAAAACCAGTTTCAGGTATTTAAAAAAACAGCAAATTTCACCCAACTTCCACACTACAGAAACCCAGTTGGTACGTGGATTTTGTACATGGAATAATGACACGTTTGAAGAAAAACATTTGGAAATTACTGTGTTAAAATATTTCTGGCGGCAATGAAAATTCACACCGTCGAGAGACCAAAATGTGAAGGGTAGTTAGACACGAATCGCCAACTGAATTTATGACACAAACCGCCTACTGGCTACGCAAAGCAAACGGTAGCCCTTTTCATTGAGAGAAATTCCGGAGAAAACCTTCGCAAAATTAGTTAGGGGGCTTGCAGAATAATTTTACATAGTGTTTGCTGAAGTTAAATGCTGTTTTTGAACTACGATCAACACACGCACGTCTTGTTTTAGTACACGGATCGGTCGATCGAAACCGCAACATATGCATAACATTAATCTTACCGTGTTTTTAAAATTATCCATTATCTGTCTGATAAAAATAATCCTCCACTCCATCGTTGTGATTGGTACTGTAATAGCTGTAGCTTGCTGGACATATGAAAGCGTTGTTTTCCCGAAATTTGTCATCATTTAGCCGCAAACAAACTGACAAAAGTAACATTGCGAAACAGTACCAGAATATATGTTGCAAGAACAAGATTGCGTGGCGCAAGACATGGGCAAGGTTTATTGATGCAATCACATTTTATAGGTGTTAGTGTTTTGAGGTGCAAGCGTAAAGTTCCACAGACATCCTTTTTTTTAAACCACCTTTTGATGGAAAAAAGCATTCATGTATTGATATCGCGTCGCTAGTTTTTTTTTCTTTGACATTTCATTGCGTGGCATCTTATGTGGAGGGGGCAGGGGGAGAGCGGGAGACCGGGAGAAAAGTGGGCGGGAGGTGTATGGGAGGCGGGAGAAGAGGGGGCGGGAAGCGGGAGAAAAAGGGGAAAATTACCCAACATTGCGCAATACTTCGCAATCTAAAAAAATGCAAAGAGGCGGGAACCAACAAATACAGGGCGGGAACCGGGATTAAAGGGTACGGGAAGCAGGTGGTTTAAACCCCCTGTCCCTCCCCCCTCTTATGGCTATAAAAGCATCACCCATGTGATAGTCCTTGTTGGTGGACCCTGTGGCCCTAGTTTATTTGACCCGGGGAATGCTGAATGTGTGGTGATCAACACATTGCGAGTGCAACAAAAATGTCTACAGTCACCTCGTGTATTGTAAAATCAGCGACGACATTACAGTGGACAGTGAATCCCAGCTATTACTTACTCGAGCAGGTAGGGGGTTTACTGTTAGACATTGCAAATCCTAGAGAGCGATTTTTTATTTGGCCATTTTTGTAAATTAAATCGGCGTATTTATTTCATGCATTTTTGCGACAGAAGAGTCTCGCTTAAAATTAACATTGTGCCCACGACTTTGAAATCTGTTTGGGACTAGGTGGCGTTGCAATATAACTCGCGGTGTTCGATCCCCACAGAGGTGGCTGCCCACAAGGGAAAATCCTCAGCGCCAGAAACTCGATATGGATTTAAAAAGGCGCATTCAGCCCATGTTATGAGCGCCTTGTACAAGTAGGCTCGTGTAAACATTTGTATGAATGGTTTTTGTTCAGAATAAATAAGGCGCAATTTGTTTACGCAGTTAATCTGGTGTGCGCAGTTATACTAACTTTTTCATGTTCCTGGGGGAGAGGTGGCACAGAAAACCGCTGCTCAAACATACTTTCGTAACAGAAAACCGTTACCGCCGTGATAAAAACAAAAACAAAACAAAAACAAAAAACGGAGTCCCATTGTTCCCAAATCTTACGTGGCTTGTAAAAGCTTGTGCCCCAAAAACTCGCGCTGCATTCCATGGTTTCTGAAATCTGTTCACAGCGGTTTCTTTATCAAGTGTTTTAGGTACGCGAGTGTTCAATCGCAAACCGCGAAAAAAAAAAGGAATGTTCTCATTCCCCCGGCCTCTTGTGCGCGCTTGTGAAAAACCATCTTGCACGAAATAAAACTTCTGTGAAAAGGCGACGTCTTTTTGAAAAAAAAAAACTTAATTAACGAGTAGGCTAGGGGTTTCATTAAAATAGTTTTGGCCTTGTGAAATTCCACTAGTTTCCTCTCCGTGGACAATGTGAATAAGAAATGAACGGTCTGTTATTATGTTCTTTCGATTTCCTCATTTTCATGAAGTATTCTCTGGATAAAAACCATTTTGGAAAAAAAGATTCTTTATCTGCGTGATCAGTGTCCGTCAAATTTCAACACCTTAGGCTGCGGGCACTCTTTTTTTCCGCTCAGGGATAGTCGAGGAAAACGAACAAGGGAGCCGGCGAGCGCGAAATCGCCTATGGCGTTGAAACGTGACGCGCATGTGGAGCCCGCACGAAAATCGCCGAACGCCGCAAGCAATTTTTACGTGCGCTCGCGGGTTGTTTTGGCTGGACTAGTCCTTAGCGGGAAGAGTAGACCGAGCAGTCTCTCTTTCCTCTCAGGAATAGTCGAGAGAAACGAATAAGGGAAACAAGCAAGCGCGAAAATCACCTGCACAAACATGGCGTTGAAACGTGACGCACGTGTCAAGCCGCCTAGTATTGAGCCGGCTCTAGTACACTAGCGCATAGCATATACATATTTTTAGTATAAATCTACTAGTGTTCTATCGTAAATGCTGCAATCTGATTGGCTACCCTACTCGCTATCTATTCCGTGATAGATAGTGAGTAGCGAAAAGGTGAGTGGCAGGCACAGTCTTATACTTCAAAATAACAGTGCAATGATGTAAAACTTTTCACTTTAGTGGAATATTAATCGAGATTTATACTAAAACAATTAGATTATTCGCTCTCGTTTTCTATGCGTGATAGTTGATTCGGCCTTCGGCCTCATCAACTATCACGCGATAGAAATCTCGAGCTCATAATCTTATTGTTAAATAGCACGACGCTAAATTTCGGCGTGCTGCCGTTGGTCGAAATCGATCACGTGACGCGATAGTGTCTCTCCTCAGCGGGCGCCTATCAGCGCATAGTGACCGTTTTGGGCAATTTCGCTCAAAATTTAGCGTTGTACAATAAAAACAATAGAGTCCTTCCGTCTCAGGCCCCATGTCTGGTAGTTTCCCTCGGAAATTTGATGTTCAAACTTCACATAAGCCTTTGAACTGCGTTCTCGGGCTAATATTTGTTGTGAACGTCAAATTTCCTCGGGCAACCTATCACACGGTAGTGCCTTCGACAGAAGAACTCTATTGTTTCAACAGCGGCTTCACCATTGTCCACATGCGCGTCACATTACAACGCCAAAGGCGATTTAGCGCTTGTCAGCTCGCTTGTTCGTTTTTCTCGACTGACTAGACTATCCCTGAGCGGGAAGAGAGACTGCTTTTAGTCCAAGGTGTTGAAATTTAATGGATACTAATCACGCAAATAAAGAATCTTTTTCTTTCTGAAATGGTTTTTATCCAGGAAATAATTCATGGAAATGAGAAAATCGCAAGAACATAATAACTGACGCTATTCACAATGTCTCCGGAGGGGTAGCTGGTGGAATTTCACAAGGCCAAAACTATTTTAACGAAACCCCCAGCACCCTCCTTTAATTCACATTTTTTTCTCAAAAAGACTTACGTCACAGACGTATTTTTTTTTTCGAGTAAGATAGGTTTTCACGAGCGCACACACGGGTGAGAGGTTGGCTGGGGGAATGAGAACATTTTCTATTTTTTTTGGTGCGGTTCGCGCTCGTGCACTCGTGTATCTAAAACACTTAATAAATATACAGTTGTGAACTGACCCCAAATGCCGCACGAGTTTTTGGGGCACGAGCTAATAACCCATGTAAGATTTGGGAACGATGGGACACGGTTTTCTGTTTTTGTTTGCACTTTTTTTAAATCACGGCAGTAACGCAACCTCGTCCCCAGGGTCTTCTCGCTTTTCAAAATGGCGGCGGCTCAGGAGAAGACCCTGGCACACAGCAGATCACGTGTCTCCAACGAGGATGGAGATGTATTCAAAATGGCGGCTACGGCGAAAAGGGTGAGAAGAACTGGGTACGAGATGCTAAGGTGAAGACAAACAAAATGGCGGAAAAAGTTGAAGTTCAGTTCAAGAAAAAATAGGAAAAAACAGACACGCTTTGCATGTAAGAGTCTTACGAATACGGCAAAGTGTAAGAGGTCTTGTTTTTTCTGTTCATTGTTTCTTTTTTGTTATTTTAAAGTTAGGAGTAATGGGTTTGAGCGTACTCTACTGTGGAACTCCGTACCGCTATTTGATTCAATGTTGCTCATTGAAGTGAACATATTATATTTTTGTTTCATGAGGCTTTAGGCAATAAATTGTCTTATCGTTACATTGTTACAAATCTGTCCTTCTTAAATATTGTTATAAAACCGTCCTTCTAAACAATATATGCTTCAGCTTAAGACTTTTCGAATATATCAGGCTCAGATTAAGCTTGAAATATAAATATTATGGAGTGAGCTTAGGCCTTTAATAGAAAATCATTTATTTATTTATTTACTTATTTACTTAAGCTTATTTACAGTGCAACCTCGATTTAACGAAGTGCAAGGGAATGGGAAAAGAGCAGTGTTGTATGGACTGGTTAAACTAAGTGTTGATCTGGCATATTCCAGGTGCTGCTTCGGAGGCAGTGATAATCATTTTGGCTTTCTTGAATTTACTTGTGCCCATTCCTTGTGCTACAGTTTTGCTTGTACAGTTGCAGATCTCCAGGCTTTGTCACTTTCAATATTGTTTTCTACACTTTAGTTTCAGTAAGTCTAATTAAATACTAGAACTGAGGAGATTATGAGACTGTAAATGATGGAGAAATAAAGCATTTTAACAGTGGATAGAAGATAAAGTCCTCTTTGCATGTTAGACCAGTTCTAGGGATAATATTCCCAGGTTTGAAAAATTTTCTGCTTAACAACTTCAATCAATTGAGTTATCTGGGTGTAGATTGAAAGTGTTTGAAAGATTTAAATCAATGGGAAAGAGAGGATTTCAGGAAAAAAAAAGGAGAGAAAAAGATTTCATGAAGTTTTGAAATTGGAATTTGTAGTCAGGCCTTTAAGCCCCAGTAGTGACAAACAAACATCTCATTTCTCCTTACAATATCACTACTTGTTCAAACATACAGAACCTGAGAATAAAGGACATGATCACCAAAAATAAAATGTCTGGATGTTTATGTGAATTCTCTCAAGTAGTACCATAAGACATTTACGGAGAATAGTGAGGAGAACATGTTTGTTAATATCGGGGCTTAAAGTTAAGAACAAGGAAAGGAGTATCATAATTGACTGCTTTCAACCTGGGGTGCTCTTATGTGGATATGTTTTTGATGGTCTCTTAAAATGATTTCCCATCTCAGGTCTCTACTTTAAAACTATTCGCATGTCAATCTAAGCTAAATAAAAAGGGTTTGCTGATCCAGTTAGAACACCACAAAAATCCACTAAAAGTTACAACAGAGGTTCAAAGAAATAACGAGTCATCCTAAAAAGTGGGATTTGTAACTTAAGGTTATGTGCTGATCAATTCGAATCTTCAACATCCCCCCCCCCTCCCCTCCGGGCATACCTCAGACATTTGGCTACATGTATTATCCTTGCCCGAGGAGTAGGGAATTTGATGCAAAGGTCCTGTGTGTATCACTCGGTCAGTTGTATTATAATTCTATCAGTTGTGTATTACCCCGTCAGTTGTGCATTACTAAGTCACTTGTGTAACCTTTCTGTCAGTTGCAAGTTGCAAGTTGCAGTTGGAAGTTGTGTATCACTTGGTCAATTGTGCATTTTTCTGCCAGTTCTGTGTCATTCAGTGGGTTGCATGATAACGCTGTCAGTTATGTATTACTCGGTCAGTTGTGTACTTCCCCATCAGTTGTGCATTACTCGGTCAGTTGTGTACTTCTGTGTCAGTTGTGCATTACTTGATCAGTTGTGTATTACCCAGTCAGTTGTCTCAGACTCGGTCAGTTGTGTTACACTCAGTCAGTTGGATGATAATTCCGTCAGTTGTTTATTACTCCGTCAGTTGTGTACTATTCCATCACTTGTGTATTACTCCCTCAGGTGAGTTCAATACTCTCTTTCCCATTTCTATTTTTGAAACACTTTCAAACTTCACCCAGCTGCAGGTTACTCAATTGATTGAAGTTGTTAAGCAGAACATTTTTTCAAACCTGGGAATATTATCCCCAGAACTGTTAAAATACTTTATTTTTCCATTGTTTACAGTCTCACAATCTCTTCAGTTCTAGTGTTTAAAATGTGACTCACTGAAGCTAAAGTGTAGAAAACAATATTGAAAGTGACAAAGCCCTGGAGATCTACAACTGTACAAGCAAAACTGTAGCCCAAAGAATGGGCACAAATAAATTCAACAAAGTCAAAATGATTATCACTGCCTCCAAAGCAGCACCTGGAATATGCCAGATCAAAAATTAATGAGTCATATCCATAAATGAGTCATTTCCACTGAACTCACAGAGATGTAAGCCATGTAGAATAAATATTTTGTAGCAGTAGTTTTATTTAAGGCCTGAGCTCACTCCATGGGATTGATATTGTTAGGTTAATCTGAGCCTGATATATTTTAAAAGTCTAAAGCTGAAGCATATAATTTTAAGAAGGACGGATTTATAACAATATTTAAGAAGGACGGATTTGTAATGTATTGCCTAAAGCCTCATGAAACAAAAATATAATATGTTCACTTCAATGAGCAACATTGAATCAAATAGCGGTACGGAGTTCCGCAGTAGAGTACGCTCAAACCCATTACTCCTAACTTTAAAATAACAAAAAAGAAACAATGAACAGAAAAAACAAGACCTCTTACACTTTGCCGTATTCGTAAGACTCTTACATGCAAAACGTGTCTGTTTTTTCCTATTTTTTCTTGAACTGAACTTCAACTTTTTCCGCCATTTTGTTTGTCTTCACCTTAGCATCTCGTACCCAGTTCTTCTCACCCTTTTCGCCGTAGCCGCCATTTTGAATACATCTCCATCCTCGTTGGAGACACGTGATCTGCTGTGTGCCAGGGTCTTCTCCCGAGCCGCCGCCATTTTGAAAAGCGAGAAGACCCTGAGGACGAGGTTGGGCAGTAATGGTTTTCTATTATGAAAGTATGTCTGAGCAGCGGTTTTGTGTGTAAGGAATATTATCCCCAGAACTGTTAAAATACTTTATTTTTCCATTGTTTACAGTCTCACAATCTCTTCAGTTCTAGTGTTTAAAATGTGACTCACTGAAGCTAAAGTGTAGAAAACAATATTGAAAGTGACAAAGCCCTGGAGATCTACAACTGTACAAGCAAAACTGTAGCCCAAAGAATGGGCACAAATAAATTCAACAAAGTCAAAATGATTATCACTGCCTCCAAAGCAGCACCTGGAATATGCCAGATCAAAAATTAATGAGTCATATCCATAAATGAGTCATTTCCACTGAACTCACAGAGATGTAAGCCATGTAGAATAAATATTTTGTAGCAGTAGTTTTATTTAAGGCCTAAGCTCACCTTATAGGATTGATATTGTTAGGTTAATCTGAGCCTGATATATTTTAAAAGTCTAAAGCTGAAGCATATAATTTTAAGAAGGACGGATTTATAACAATATTTAAGAAGGACGGATTTGTAATGTATTGCCTAAAGCCTCATGAAACAAAAATATAATATGTTCACTTCAATGAGCAACATTGAATCAAATAGCGGTACGGAGTTCCGCAGTAGAGTACGCTCAAACCCATTACTCCTAACTTTAAAATAACAAAAAAGAAACAATGAACAGAAAAAACAAGACCTCTTACACTTTGCCGTATTCGTAAGACTCTTACATGCAAAACGTGTCTGTTTTTTCCTATTTTTTCTTGAACTGAACTTCAACTTTTTCCGCCATTTTGTTTGTCTTCACCTTAGCATCTCGTACCCAGTTCTTCTCACCCTTTTCGCCGTAGCCGCCATTTTGAATACATCTCCATCCTCGTTGGAGACACGTGATCTGCTGTGTGCCAGGGTCTTCTCCCGAGCCGCCGCCATTTTGAAAAGCGAGAAGACCCTGAGGACGAGGTTGGGCAGTAATGGTTTTCTATTATGAAAGTATGTCTGAGCAGCGGTTTTGTGTGTAAGTATATCTTTGATTAGCCTCTCCCCCAGCCAGACAAATTGCGGATAATTTATTATCAACGAAAATAATTTATGCAAATACGTACGCGAGCTTACTTGTGCAAGTGTATTTCTGGCCTAATAACATGGGCTTTTTATCCACATTGAGCCTTTAGGGCTGAGGATGGTCGCTAGTGTGCAGCCACCATGGCCACCTCTGCGGGGATCGAACACCGCGAGTTACCGCACCGCGACCTAGTCCCAAACAAATACCGATGTCGTGAGCACACTGTTATTTTAAAGTGAGACTCCTTCTGTCTCAAAAATGCCTGAAATATAAATGCTGATTTACATTATTGTAGTTTTTTTTTAAATGTCCAAATCGCTCTCTAGGATTTGTAATGTCTAACAGGAAACTCCCTACCTGCTCGAGTAAGTAAAAGCGTAGATTCAGTATTGAGTTAGGCTCGATTTCCGCCGCTCTCTCGAGTCCGGTCTTTGTTCCTCCCCGAGAGACGGCTGGACGCGTGACCCGTTGACCTTGTCTGTGACGTAATTCGAAAAAATTAATTTATGCGTCTCCGATGTCACTGGAAGTGAAATCGCGCCAAATTTGTTTATTTGGCGCGAAAATGCATCACGCGCCCGTGCCTACCCAAAAAAATTTCCAAATAGTTTCTTTGCTACATTTCTGTACATTGCGAATTTGGTATAAATTTCTTCAATGTTCGAATGGATGGCTTAAGTGTAAGCGATAATACTCCGAAAAAATTTAACTCTAATAGTGGATGCGTCTTCTGTGGCTGCGAACAAACCGACTCTCGAAAGAGAACTAAATTAAATGGAAAAGTGTCTGATTTGCGAGACAGAATTTGTAGCATATTGAATGTTCCTTTGTCGAGTGTTAACGTGGACAGTTATATCTGTAATGAAAGCTGTTATCGAGATGTAAAGCGCCTTGAGAAGATCCGAGAAGATGCAAAAACTCTTCAACATTTATTGAAGGAAAAGTTTACAACAAATAATCGCGCGAAACGTTGTGTTCCTACGGACTCTAGAATTTCTCCGAGTGTTGCCGCACCGCCGAAAACTCTTCGCCACGCAACGGATCAAGTAAGAGGAAAGGCCGCCAAAAGCTTGTCATTTGTTGAGATACAACCAAAACCAAGTCCCATACCAGATCAGTTACCATTGGTTTGGCCCCAAGTTGTACCTTCGGGGGAAGATAACATTTCAGATGCCAACTGTGAGGGAAATATTTGTCACGTACAGGTAAGCGCTAATTAGTTTGTTTACAGTGTATTGGCAGAACGGGCAGATCAAACCTCATTTTCGGCTAAAATGTACTTAAAGAAAGTGTTCTTAAATATTTCAGGCAATTGTGACTTACGAATCCGGGAGGAAAATCGGAGTGTTGCCAAAGGATCTCCATCGTCTTGGAAAAGCTTTGGCGAGAGGAAGCTGCTATAAGTCCATCGCAGACGCAGTTATGGATAGTGCTGAACTCAGAAAAGCCATCGAAGACCGCATTTGTTCTGATGTGAACAGAGAATGCAAAAAATTGTGCTCGAAAATAACCCCTTCACTGTTAAGGACGACAACGAAGGATGGCGTTTTAAATTTCTCCTGGCGTACCGTTGGACAAGAACTAAGTGAAAAGTCGCCACTGTTCCATCGTCTTCTCTTGGCCTCGGCAGATCCCAAATCGCTTTCCCAAGGCAATGACCCTGAAAGATACCCTGGTATTTGTACTGCGGCGGCTATCCTGCTCAAAAACCGGGACAAAGGGATGAGTTTGATTCCTTATGTCATCAGCAGCATTCTCAAGGTTGGGAGGACTTCGAAAAGGGTAAGCTTACAAGTGTTTGTTTTCCCTGTTCTGCTTAACAATAAGCTTTAGAAAACTTTAATCATTATTACAATAATTTACGTACAGAACATAACCCTTTTTTAAATAATTCCCTGTATAACAAACAAAACTTATGAAACCATAGCTCATTTTTTAAACCTTTAACGGTTTCTTGTAGAATCCACAGATCCTGTGCCTCGATATTGTATTGTGTGCTTCTAGAAATATCCATACCCACCTCAAGGTCATTCAAAATTTTGAGTGAGAGAGGGTCTCAAATGCCTAAATTTGAAAAGGGAATTAAGAAGCAAAGCTAAGAATTAACCGAGAGGGGTGGAGGTTGAAAAAAAAAAGTTTAGGCCTTCTATGAAGAAGGGGGGAGGAGGGGAGTGGCCGGTGGAGATGATCTGTAGAAACACATTGAAATAAATATTTTCGTTGTGTTTTAGGCCCTTGTTAGGCTTAACAAGCTTGGGATTACCATGTCCCCCAAAAGCATCAACAAGGTTCTGGATCTTCTTGGGGAGGATTTTGATTTACCTCTTCAAACTTGGAAAGGTAACATCACTGCCCATCTTGAGAAGTGTTCTGAAAAGACACAAGAACATCGTGACTTGGAGAGAAGACAAGAGGAGCTTGCCCAGTTGGCTGCAGCAGGACATGATGTAGATGAACAGATGACAGCAGTGAATGTATCTCTGTCCGGCTTAAGTGAAGAGAAAAAGAAGCTAGCTGAAAATCGGCCAAGCAGTTTCAACATTGTATTGGATAATGTTGACCTCAAAGTTCTTGCTTGGGATATGACATCAGACGATCAAAATAAAGATTTCCATTGGTGTAATCACAATGCGTACCTGGACCGAGTGAACCCCACCTATTTACCGGATGATGCACCAATAGCAGATCTTCAAGAAGTGCCAAACAGCACCTTCCTGCCCAGCTCTACTGACCAGAATTTGTTACTGTCCGACTTTACAGTTCTGATTGGTAGGGTGCTGGTGGAAAATTTGCGTGCGTTCGAGATATTCAGGGATGTCATACCCTTACATATAAAACATATGTACTCAGATGAAATGAAGAACAAAACAGAAACAGTAAGATTATTATTGCTACTATTTAGTGAAGAAGGAACCAACAAACGAAATAAATTTTTGCCTGATTTATTTTCTGGCCATGCCAGGTGAATTGAGCCTGTGCTCATACCTGAGTTGGAAATCCCAAGAGTGCCTGAAATTGCGCCAAGCAAAAAATTGGTGATGGGACAAGCAGTCAATAGTGGCTGTTTAGGAGAACTGTTGTCAAAAGTGGCAACATTATTTAAAAACTTTTGTAAAGAGTGGCCACTTTCAAAAACCTTGTCACACCACCATTTTTTACCTGATTTACTTTGCTCAACACCAATTAATTACCATAGATCTCCAAAGATACACCACATAAGGCCTGATTTCCAGTGTAACATGTGTTTTTAATTTATTTCTATGTTAGATTGTCACTGTTACAGACTGAAGTAGAAGAGTGTAGGCCCAAGATAGTATGAAACATTGAACATAGAAGTTGTGTCCAAACCTATCACTTCAGTGAAATAACACAATTGGGCAAGGAAAACTATAATAATATTGTTGTCATTTTATTCATATTAGGTTAATCTTGGTGTCATTTTTAAAGATGAAAATTTGGGAGAGGACATGATCGATATTGTCAGGGAGCTCCATGGATTGGTGCCCGTTGTACTTGATAATGAAAATGAGGTCTTTGATCGTGTCCCTGTCGTTGGAGACCAGAAAACAATGGAGAGAGGGGTGGAAGCACAGTTTTCTGTCTGCAATGCCTACAGCAAAACACGGAGATTGGAGGGCTTGTTCTTTCAACTTGCTGATTGGCATCACGAAAACAAGTTCTTATCAGTAAGTTTTGGACCCAAAACATTACAGATGACAGTCATAGTTTTCCTGCATGCCATTTTAAAGTCATTTTTGTCTATAAGTAAGCAAGTTGGAGCTGATCCTGGTCAGATGGTGTCAGCCTTAATAGGGAGAGTTAACTGTATGTCATTCTGTAGTTGATGTTATTTCATTCTGATATGAAACGAGTAAGCAGTCTGTCTATTTACATTAAACCAGGAAAGCACATAAAAGCTTTCAGTTGATAAAAATCATAAAGTTCTAAAACCAATAAATCAGTTTCTTTTCTGCGGTTTAAACAACAAGAACCTGTGCAGTATTACTTTGATAACTTAATAACCAATAATTGTTTTTAAACAACCTGACCAAAAAAGCAGTCATTGTTGAGTGTTGACTTAGGTTCTTGTCCCCATGGAATATACAAATTAATGAAATCTCAAATTGCAAGCCGTGCAAGAATATGCTACATATCCTGGAAAGCTGCCACTTGTCCATGATATTTTCTTTTTCTGTCAATTCACTGTACTTGAGACCTGTTGTAAGCAACCACCTCTGTTAAGCGACCACCATAAGTGACATTTTGAATGTACATGTATTTTTCATTGGACTGGAACAATTTATTTAACCTCGCCTTTCTTTTATCCAGTTAATTTTTTCTAGATACTACAGTGGTTCCTCAGCAACTGACAAGACTTCCCTCTTTGCTTTGAGAAACCTTGTGAACTGGCGTGATGTGGTCAGTGATGCCCAGCACAAACCTGCTCCATGTAAAAGATTCGTGAATTTGGTCCTGGATGCTAGCATCATTGCTGCAGCCCTCAAGTTCTTTGGCATGGAAACAACAGAAGACCAACCCACCAAGCACAGCATTAGTCCAGGATTAGCAACAGGGCTAAAGGTGGTGCACCAGCGTTATTTTTATAGAGTAATAAAAGAATTCATCCAAACCTATGTGGTTGATGGAACACTCTATGAAAGCCACTTCATCAACATTCAATCTCTACAGGAATGGGAAACAGCCCAAAACAATCAGCCTTTGCTTCCAAATGGCAGGTATCCCTGTAGATTCCCAGGGTGTGCTAGCTCATTCAAACATGATGGAGTCCACAGGATGAGGCATGAACTGTCTCATGACCCTCCACCCACCATTCCTGTGGAACCAGTGCTCATTAATACTGTGCCCGATCCCACTGATCAAAATCCCACACCCAAAGATGACATTTTTGACTATCACTGTGGTTTCATGAACATGGCTTTGCTGTTACGCAACTTCGTGGATGCCATAAAAGAGGGTGACGGTGAAAGAACGATTAGATGCATCAAGATGTTCCTTTTACATTTTAAGCAAGATGGCAGTGGCAGCACCAAGTATGCTTTAGAGGCTTTGTTTCACATGTTCCAAATATTTGCCTTGCTCAGTCCTAGAGAAGCTGAGCGGATTAAGTGGAACAGAACGGTAAACAACCATGGGCGTTCGGGTTGCAATGTTGCAATGGATCTAGCCTTGGAGCATGACAATCATTTAATCAAAGATATGATAAGGGGTCTGGGAGCTAATATCAGTGAAACTAGTGTCCGTAGAATTTGCAGGGCCTTCTTCATCATCAAATCATTTCAGGAACATCTGGACCTAGAGTTGAAAGTTAAAAAGATCTCTGGTGAACATTCCAAGAAATCTGTGAAGCAGGATTTGAAGAAAGTTGTTCAAACTCTTCATGAACAGAATGTTTTTGACAAACAGCCAACCCGGGAACCAATGTCTGCCTTTCCGGATCCAAAAGGCCTATTCTCTTGGATAAATGAGCACAAGGAAAATGTCAGACTTGGCAGAAGGCCTCGGTAACTTAAAATAGTTGCAAAATACGGTCGAACCTCCATGTGTGACCACCTTTCTAAAATACCAAAAATTAATTTTCCCTCTCAAACGTGGAACACAAATCTTGGCATTTTGGGTGGTTGCTTCTGGGAGGTTCGACTGTAATACATGTAGATCAATAGTATTTTGACACACATTTTGTGTTCCAACACCTTCAAGGCTTTACTGTGTAGGGGAATAAAACAAAATTATTTAATTGCTCATCCCTGAACCTAGGCTCATTCAGGAAGTGAGCCCGCACTCCTTTCACAAAGGGAGAAACAAATTATGTACTCAAAACAGCAGCAGAGATCTAGCCTAAAACCTTGTTTTTAATATATATATATATATATATATATATATATATATTTCTTCCACATGTTTTCCCCTAAGCTTTGGAGCATAGTAAGAGTTTATTGTAATATATGGTAATAGGCCTATTAATTAAAGATGTACAATGTAGCTGCAGCCTTGCATTAATCATCTCTACCTGAAGCCCTACTTAAAAATTGTTTACCCAAAGACAATTTTGTTGGTTTGTTCAATTTATAACAGTTGCTAATAAAGCAAAAAGAAGCCACTCTGACCTGTATTATAATTTCCTTCAGAATAAGAGCAGCCATTGGTTTCAGTGGGTTGAAAAGAATGGTCAATCTTGCAATCACAAGCTGTTATACTGTAAGAAATTAATGTACAGCATACTTTGTCAAATAACAGCATGTTAATGGACAAAACAAGCCAAAAAGCCAAATGCATCTTTTAGGACTTACAAAATGGTGAATATTGATTTAGATTGAACATTGACCAAAAGACTTCTACTTGTATTGATTAATTTTGTCTGACATAAAAGCAAAATGCAGCTTGAAATTTAGATGTAATTTTACATTGTGATTCTGTAATGACTTTTAATAGACTACTCTTTTATAAAAATATGAATGTATATATACTGTGTATTTACCTTGAGTAGACAGAAGAAGAAGCAGATACGTACATGTATATTCAGATCCAACTGGGAGCCTTTTTAAAAAACCCATTTGAAAACAGTTTTTTGAGATAAATATAAATTATGAATTTACAAGCAACAAAAACATGATGGAACCAAAACCGGTTTATATAGATTTATATGGACAACTATTGTATATTTCAGCTATATTTACAACATGCAGAACAGCCTTAGCCTCTTGTTCAAACCAAGACTAGATGAATAACATTTTACACAATGTCATGTTATGAATGGTTGCGTCTCACTTCGAAAATTAGGAAAACTAGTGGACTAGATTTACTTTTTGCTTGGATTGGATGCCAGTCTGAGTTATGTCACTGTTGGAAAGTCTACACGTGGTTACAAACTTTTAAGTGACAGACAGTAATTGGCATGAGTGAGTGACTCTCTGCAGTGATCTGATCCAGTTCTGTAGCCAACCCAAGCTTGTTGAACACCTATAAGCCCAAAGAGTGACCAGAACCTATTTTCTCCTTGCAATGATCAAACATACATATACCAGTCATGAGAATAAAGGGAATGATCACCAGAGATAAGCTTTCTTGCATGCTGTATATGTAAAGAAATTCGTACTACTACATTTTACAGTGTACAGAGTAATATCACAACAACTGTATTAAGCCCAGCAAGGTGAATTAAACTGATCTACTGGGGCATAAATGGTTAAAAGAAACCTTAACTTTACTCTACATCAGAGCCAGACGACTCTTCCTCACCATGTTCTAAAAGGCTATCCTCAGCAATATAAAACAGTTCATCTTGAAGGCCAGCCAAGACTGAATCCTCTACGTCAAATTCAAAAATGTCCTCAACAGCAAACTCTAGTGTGTTGTCATGTTCTGGCTCTTCAACAGGTTCACTCACATCAACATCACCAAAGACTTGGCTAAAGGCAAACAAAACTTCTAAAGCCACACTTGAATGCCAGATGTCAACAAATTTAAAAATGTCAGTGACAGTGAAAATTTTTTCACAGTTTGTCAAGGTCTGTTCTATTTGCAGATCTCCAAATCCACCAGACAACTGTGCAGGAGTAAACATGGGCACATTTACAACTCTTGCTCTGTGTAAATATTGCTCTTTTAAGGCCATCTTTAGGTAAGTTAACTTTTGACGGAGACTTTCTTTTTGAGCATCACTCACTTCTCTGAAAAGGCAATGATCCACTGAAGCCACATGGACACCTGTAGATTGTGTCTCGAAGAAATCAAAATCACAACAGTCCCCTTGACATTTACAGTTTTTCTGGCAAAAGTCACAACAATGATGGGCGAGTTCAGTTGCAGGCAGTTTGTTAATGTCTACATCGAAGTTTTCAAGGAGCATTTTCCTTCTGCATCTGGATGATTCCCGTACATAATGTTTAATTTCCTCAGAGCAGTGTTTCATCATGAGGCTCGAGTACAGCATCACGGACTTGCACATTTCTACACTTGACCTCCCAGCTCTCCCACTTTCTTGCAAATACGTCTCCAAGTTGTAAGATGGACCATAATGTAACACGTTCTTCACGTTCTTGCAGTCAATGCCCATAATTGAACCAGCCGGATCCCCCATTGACTCCAAGATGTGATCTCTGTTGAGTTCATCTATTCGGCTATGATACATTTCTACAGTCCTTTTTTTAGGGTCAAGGGAACTGTCTAAGTACATTTTGTCACCAAGTTCTGCCACAAAAAATGAATATAAAAAGGTGGTGACTTTGATGGTTTGGCAATATATTATTGTTCTCTCAGTGTATCCTTTCTGTTCCTTTAAATCTTTAACTAAGGTATGATCAGGGGTGACAACTTGGACTCCATAACTGATGTTAATCCTGTTTGGGCTCGCCATTATTAATGCAGGGGCTTTCATTTCAAGTGACCGCATAATCTTGAGTCTGGTTGATGTAGTCGCTGTTGCAGTAAGTGCAATGAGTGGCACTTTTCCGACAATTGATCGGATCTCATTGATCCGGCTGAACCACTTTCTGAATGCCCTTTCTCCTTTCTTTACAGCATAACCCCTAAAATGGAAATAGACAACAATTATAACAAATTTACAAGGCAGAGAAAGAATTGGAGTCTAAATAAACATCGTGACGATTAAATGAAGTACCTCTACAATTTAAATAGCAAAATTGGACTTCTTTTACTACTTTATGCTCAATTTACGTAATCTGAGAGAAGTAATTGAACCTGATACCGCATCTGGGTGTGATATATATACCACATTTGAGTCAAATATTTCCCCATTCTAGACTCTGAAGAAATACACAACACATCTATTTGTATTATTTCATCCTACATTTAAACTGCATCATATTATGCCAACCAGGTAAGGGTATTGCTTTCCACTCAGAAAATATATAATTTGTCCACACTTTTATTAAAAATGCAAACAGATGCTTTAACAATAAAAAGGGAGTTACAGAATACGCAAACAACCTTCACTTTATAGGCTTAAGTAAAATAAAAAAGGACGAGAGCAATCTCCTAAGTCAAAGTGTGGAGGAAAAAAACAACAAAAAGTACAGTGAATCGGCTTACCAGTGAGAGATGCAGTGAGCTTCATCAACTGCAACCAAACACAATCTATCTTTGTAAGCATCGCTATTGAGCATAGCCCGCCATCTTTTAGTTGACAAAAATGACTCGGGTGAGCCATACACGATTTGGCATTCCCCGCGTTCCACCAGTTGCTTGGCCTCTTCGCTTTTCTGTTCGTCCCCGATAAACTCAGCGCTGATTCCAACAGACTTCAGGTACCGCACTTGGTCTTGCATAAGAGAAACCAGAGGAGAAATCACAAGGGCGATTGATTTCGCATTTGACAAAGGTCTCACGGTGTCGAACACAATCGGGGCTGACTGAAAAATCAATGACTTTCCCGATCCTGTTGGTTGAATAACGAACACATCTAAGCCGCTAACTAGCTTTTCCAGTACCTCCCGCTGTGAATCTTTTAAATTGTCGATTTGAAACGTCTCCAAAACTCGCTCGAAAGCCGCATTCATCTGTTCAACATCGTCCGCCATTTTGAAAACTCTGATGTCATATGATAATTTATGCGATAATGTTTGCCAGACGAAAATCTGCAGGCGGCAACCTGATTGGCTGAAACCAACAATCGAAATCAGACGCGTCCAGCCGCTATTTCGGGGGGATGAGTGCGGGCTCATTTTCCCGAACAGCGGCTGGTAATCGAGCCTACTATTGAGTGTAATGTCGACTCGTTGCCGATTTACAATACACGAGGTGATTGTAGACATTTTTGCTACACTCGCCGATTGCCACACATTTAACATTCCCCAGGTTAAATGAACTTGGGCCACATGATACACCAACGAGGACATTCTGGCGAGGGCTATCATCATGATGCTTTAAATATATAGCCACAAGATGCCATGCAATGAAATGTCAAAAAAAAAAAAACTAGCGACACGATATCAATGCATGAAAGCTTTTTTTCCATCAAAAGGTGGATAAAAAACCTAGTATTTCTAGAACTTATACATACGCTTATAACCTCAAAAAGCATCGATTGACCTTTGCCCATGTCATGCGTCACGCAATCTTGTTCTTGCAACATATATTCTGGTACTGTTCCACAATTAGCCTGCGTGCAGACGTCTCCTATTTCCTTCCACCCGCGGAAGGAAATAGGAGATGTCTGCACGCAGTCTATTCCACAATGTTACTTTTGTCAGTTTGTTTGCGGCTAAGTGATGACAAATTTCAGGAAAACAACGTTCTCACATGTCCAGCAAGCTACAGCTATTACAGTACCAATCACAATGATGGAGTGGAGGATTATTTTTATCAGACAGATAATGGATAATTTTAAAAACACGGTAAGATTAGTTAGGCATATGTTGCGGTTTCGATCGACCGATCTGTGTACTAAAACAAGACGTGCGTGTGTTGATCGTAGTTCAAAAACAACACTTAACTTCAGCAAACACTATGTAAAATTATTCTGCAAGCCCCCTAACTAATTTTGCGAAGGTTTTCTCCGGAATTTCTCTCAATGAAAAGGGCTACCGTTTGCTTTGTGTAGCCAGTAGGCGGTTTGTGTCATAAATTCAGTCGGCGATTCGTGTCTAACTACCCTTCACATTTTGGTCTCTCGACGGTGTAAATTTTCATTGCCGCCAGAAATATTTTAACACAGTAATTTACAAATGTTTTTCTTCAAACCTGTTGTTATTCCATGTCCAAAATCCATGTACCAATTGGGTTTCTGTAGTGTGGAAGTTGGGTGAAATTTGCTATTTTTTTAAATACCTGAAACTGGTTTTCTTCTAACGGCAGTGTTCTCCTTATCAGGCGGTAACCGGTAAAATTTACCACCTGCAGCATCGCTTGTTACCGGTTAGAACCACATACTGAGGCCTGGATTAGAAACATCCTACAGTTTTGGATTGTGAAAGGATCTATTATCGGATTGAATTGTGAAATGATTTATGTCAGTTGTACTACGTACCACGTCTTAGTGTAACTTTTTTCATTGTCCATGCGTTCGTACGATAGCAGACAAAGTCTTATTATCTCGACGTTTCAAAGTTTGTTAGATAATAGTCTCATCTTCTCAACTTTTCCCTCATCTTCCCGACTGTCGACATTTCTCCTTATGTTAGAACATTCGAAAAATACTATTGTTATCTTCTCGACGTTTGACCGTGTGTTCGTATATTCTTAATTAAGATGTTGTTAGCATTGTCGTAAGATATTAGCGTTATCTTCTCGACGTTTATCCGTGCACTGGTTTGTTCAGGTTTGTTCATAACGTGTTGTTAGTATTGTCTTCTCCTTGAAGGTCTTCGTTTGTGCCTTTGTAAGGAATTTGTCTCATCTTCTACTGGCATTTCTCCGTACGTTTTTCAGGTTACTGTAAGCTTTTTCTTCCCGACGTTTGTCTGTACATTAATACAGTAACAGGAAGTGTAAACATCAACGGTTTGGAAGCGTGCGTGAGCCTAGTGTCGTGCGGGCAACATTTCGGGTCTCATAACGACACTTTAACTCCAGGGTAGAAAAGGATTTTCAACAGAGCTGCTTTACCGGTCTAAAAAACTCACCTACCTGTTACCCTGAAAACTAGGGAGAACACTGTAACGGCCGATACATTCTCACTTGAACAGCTTATCCAAAGAAAATTACTGTATTATAAAGAGCTAAAGTGTGTTTATATTGTGTTTGTGTTTCATTAACAGACGACGCCGCGTTTTAACGTACGAGCGAGATAAAAATGTGTTATTTTCCGCCAGTTTCACTATTCGAAGGAGGCCGATATGCCGTATTTTCAAACTTTGCCCGATTTCGAAAAAAATAAAAAGCTGTTGAAACTTTTAATGTCATTTCTGAAAAGACTTCACTATAGAGGTTACTTGGGCAAAATATAAAGAAATCCGAAATTTCACGACGGACGCCCGATTCTCGATAATTTCAGACATCGGCTCTTAATAATGATACGAATTGGAACTGACAAACACTGTACAACTACTGGAAGTCGTGTACTTTTTAATGCTCGCTAAGAATAATTGGAAGACCCAAATACTACTTCATGAAGCATCCCTCCTTTTTACAAAAATAAAAAATGAAACCTGAGTGATAAAAATATAGAGGATCACTGGGCAACAAATGACAACTTATGACAAAGAAAGTGATCCAATAAAGAAAAAATAAAAGCGTCTGTCTCTATTGACTGGCCTCTGAGGGTAAACTAAAAGACAAAAACACAAAAACAACAAGTTCAAGAACAGAGTTCAACGACAGATTTCAACAAGCAAAGTTAAACACCAAAAGCTCTTTGTGCACTCTTTGTGCAAGTCACAGATTCCTTAAGCTTGGAGGGACGCACGCTAGTTCGGGCAATCCGTGTCACAAAAGCTCGTACTTGCTCTTTGTCAGAAGCTTGACTGTCACTTGTTTGAACGCTTGGACCCATAACATCAGATCGAACTGGAACTTGGTCGCTGCTTTGTGTTACTGGAGACTGATCTCGTGCCTTGCCAGGAACTTGACGGATGAACTCTCGGTTCCGTCTGTATAGATTGCCATTATCTGTTTGAATAAGAAAGGCACGTGGTCCAACTCTTGCGACACAGGAACCTTTCTCCCAAGGACCTTTAGGGTTTGCTGGTTGAAATCTTACAATTAGGAGCTCTGGTAACGGTTTAGCAAGGTTGTCATAATTTGCTTTAGCCACTTGCCTTTAAAGGTTGTCATACACACCATCTCCAACTTCTGGCTTGAGTAAGACTTAAGCTTTTGGGCCGGGCTTAACCCATTGCTGTCTGGAGTGTTACGGCATTCCAGCAAGGACATTTGCACATCTTTGTTGTCACGCTCTGTCTTCCTTCTTTAAAATTCGGACTCAGCCTTTCCATTACTTTGACTGTACAATGGTGAGGAAGACGAAGTTGTGTGCTGAAATTCCTATTCCCGGACAAAAAGGCAATCTGTGAACAGGAACACTGGGGACCATTGTCTGTGATTATTTCAGCAATGCCGTGCCTTGTAAAATGACTTTTTGTTGCACTTATTACTGTTTCATTAGTTGTGTCTTATGGAGATCCAATTTCAAAATAGTCACTTTAGTAATAAACAGTCACTAAATAGTTTTCATTGCCAGGCACAAAGATGTCTTGAGCAACGTTTGACCATGGAATATCTGGAAGCTTGTGTGTCATCCGTGGCCCCTTCTGTTGTCTGGAAAGAAAGTCGTTGCAGACTTCACAGTTCTGAACTGTTTCCTTGATTTGGCCTGTTATGCCTGGCCAAAATAACACATCACGTGCTTGACGAACACATTCTTAAGCACCAAGATGGCTGGAATGGACTATGGCAATCATCTGAAGTCTCATAGAAGCATACATAATCACTTTCATTCCTTTGTAAAGAATTCCATCTTGAACTGTTAATTCTTTCTTATAGTTCCAATACTCGCGAATGCAAATAAGGAACATCTTCTCTTGAAGCTGGCCACCCTGTTGTGACTGAATTCATTATACTTGCAGTGTTGCATGTGCTAGGGTGCACTGCTTTATTTGATGATGAGTTCCCTCCGATAGGCACATGTAATCGAATTGTTTGATGTCAGCGATCTCTTGGAACAGCTGCTATTTTTCCTTAAGCTGGAAGATCTGGTACTCTGGGACATTCCCATCTTTTGTGTGGTCTCTTTGGAGATAAGCGATGCACATCTATGATCCTGGAAGATACTTCACATGAAGGTTGTCTCTGTAACCATAAGAGCATTCTCTACAACCGTTTGGGTGCGGAATGAAGCAACTTCTGAAATACGGGAATCAATGGTTTGTGTTCTGTCTCCACTGTTGTCAATTCTCTTCCATGCAGTTATTGATTCAAACAACCGCAAGCAAAGACAATAGCAAGACATTCCTTTTCTATTTCAGCATAACCACGCTCTACGGCTGACAAAGACCTTGATGCAAATGCTACTGGTTGCCCGTTTTGCTGCAACGTGTCTCCCAAGCCGAACTCTGAAGAATCACACTGGATAATTCACAGGACACATCATAAGATTTGAAGGCAGGTACAGAACTGATCATGTTCTTTATGGATTGAAATGCGTCTTCTTTTTGCCTGTCCCACATGAAGATGGTACCTTTCTCAATCAACTTTCGAAGGGGTTCAGTCACTTTGGAAAGCTTTGGCATGAATCTGGATAGATAGACAGTTCACACATCCTAAAAGACGCTGGACTGCCTTCTTGCTATCAGGTCATGACATTCTTGCAATAGCTTCTACTTTCATTGGGTCAGGCCTCAGTCCCTCAGACGTGAATAACTGACCCATGTAGGTAACCTGGTCTAGCCTCAACCTTAACTTCGTCTATTTCAGCTTCAAATTTACACTGCGTGCACGCTTCAGCAAGTTCAATAAGTTGCGATCCTGATCTGCTAAAGCTTCTTCTGTGGTTTCTCCATTGCCGTAACATAGGATGTCGTCTGCAATTACTTCTACGCCCTTCAGGCCTACAAGAGCTTCATTCTGACGACGCTGACAGTGCTCAAAAGCACTGCTGATACCTTGTGGCATCTGGAGGTAACAATATCGACCAAATGGGGTCCAGAATGTTGTCTACATCAAGCCATCTTTTGCATCCAAGACCGTGAAAGCTTTAGTATTAGCTAGATTTACGTCATCCACTGTGGGTATCTGGTATTTAAGCCTCTTTTCCGCATAGCCCTGCACTGCTAAGAGGCTGCTAATCCATTCTGTTGGCTCGTTTTTTGACAATGATTCCTTGTTCTTCCATTCATCAGTCTTTTCTTGGAGCTTTGCTTTGAGTGGAACTGGTACTTGTCGAGGAGCATACTGTACAGGTTTGGCACTTGGATAAAGTTCAGTGTGGTATTCACCTGGCCCCGGTTTTTCAAAGAGCAGAAACTCTTATCCAGCGGACAAAATTTATCGCTTGCATCATCTCGGTTGTTCAAAGCTTGGATAGTAGCGCTATCCAGCCACTATCCAGCGAATAAAGTTATCCATACCAAGGTAGGTCGTATAGGGGAATAATAGCTCTTACTCGCTGGATAAAACTGCAGCAAAACAGAGATGGCTAATCGAAGAATTGAGCTTTTAAGCTTGGGAAATTTAAACTAAACAACTATAAAAGCTCTAGACTTTAACTTCGAAGACTAAAAAATTTTCAAGCATCGCCCGGTCGATCGATTTTATTGTCGGCGTCGTGGGAGAAAATAAAAGAAGCTATACTATGTCCGCCTTTGGTCATAGTTGATATTTTTGGCATTCTTGGCATAGTCGGGGAACTTTCTTGAACTGAACCGTAACGTTGTAGTCAGAGAGTCAGTTTATCGTGTCGATCATCGTACAGTGATTGCTTAACACAAGAATTTTTTTTACTTGAGTCAAAAGAAGTGAAATAAATCGACTTTTTTTAAGAAATGGAGGATGGAGTGACCGAAAACGGGAATCTAAATATTTGTAGTCAAAAGCTATGAGTGCAATTTTCTACTGCACAACAACAACATGCGGACCGCCGAGGAAACGAACCTTCCGCCTGCTTTATTCGATGCGTAAAAATAATTACTTTAGATTTTACCGTTTTCTAAGATTCGTATGACATTTATAAGAAATAACGCTGTAAAGCGCTCGGGCCAATATTGGCGTGTTTTATTTTTTTTCCTCGCAAGACGAGCCGACCTTGAAGCTTTTTATATCAGTCTCGAACCATGAATAATGTCAATCGACTCTTCACAGACAGAGAATAAGGAGAAGTGAAGTTTCTCCACGTTCAAGATGGTATGTTATAAAATAAATGCCCATTCCTCTAAGCTATTACTGCTCTGAAATTAACATAAGTTTTAACTTTTTTTCGATAGACTTGAAAGTAACGTTGTATTCTGTTCTCACAGCAATGGAAAATTTGGCTTTACTTTTCTGGTTTTCGAGCTCTACATTTTCCGCCATTTTTTATCATGTCAAGAGTAAATCCTGAGAAACATGACCAATTTTCACTATAGCAACGGACTGGATATCGGCTTATACGGCGAATAGTTATTCGTGACGCTATCCACGCTTCGTGCAATGACTTTTTACCCAATGGATAACTATCCGGTGGTTAGCAGTTTTATCCAGTGGATAGGCCTGACTGGGTATAGTTATCCGCTCTTTGAACAACCGGGGCCTGGGAGGAAACCCAAACCACTGAACACATCATCATAATCCTTTAAAAGGTCATCAATTGAAAGAGGTTCATACCGCTGACTTATCAGTGCATGAATACACTGGCTTGTTCCTAAAGATATCAATCCTTGCTTGACAAAGGTGTTGCCTTTAATGATAGACCAGGATACCACAAACGGTATCTAACATGTTGGACCATTGTTAAGGCTGACTGTGAAGGTATAAGATCCCAGTGGCTCAACAACCTGTCCATCATACAACTTTATCTTTCCACCAGGGGTGTCCAAATGAACTTCACCACTCTGCGATATGTTCAATAGATCTGTTTTGGACATTGCAATGCATGTTGCTCCTTTATCCAGCTGACTTGTGGTGTAACAAGTAAGAGGGACTATGAAAGCGGAGCTGCCTGTGTTACTGTTAACAATTCCAAATCGCTCTGCAGTGAAGATTTAGTTATCTGATTCATGTCTTCTCCTTGGAATCCTTGTGTACCACTGGTGCAGTGTACTTTCTAAAATGACGAGCTGGTAGGATTTTTCTGTTCTCGACACTTTGCAGCGCAATGGCCTTGTTTACCACATTTGTGACAGGTCTTGCCGCGCCTGAAGCTGGACACTTGGCTCTCTCATAAGGATGATTTGTGCCAGAAGCTTTTCACGTACCTTTCACGTACCTATCTCTGGACTTACTTTTCTGGGCTTGGTTACATGACCACCACAACTGTGCTTGCCTTTAGCAGAATTATGCTTACTAGCTGCATGAACTGTATGTGGAGAATCAGCTACTGTTTCTTTAAAATGCGTTTCGTGGACTCTTGATAACTCGCTTGCTCTATTAAAGAGCTTCTGCGCAAATTATCAGCCCTGGAACTGGCCGCTCCCTGAGTAGGCGGTCACGAGTGGATGAATCTCGAGTGCCAATAACTAATCTGTCACGAATTTTAATTCGTGACAGATGAAAGACCCTCAAATTTGCAAGATTCTGCTAACTGGGGCAATCATGCAACATACGGATCAAATGTTTTATGTTTATTTTTATTTGCCACTCCAAACTTAACTCTTACGAATAATAAATGTTTCTGAGGCACGAAATGGTCACCCAAAGCAGACAAGATCTTTTCTTGTCATCATCAGTTGGGGACAGTGAAACTTTTCATAACTTTGACACAGCCTATCACCATAACAATAGACAGTGCCCCATCCTAAACTTCCTTTGGTTTCTTGTTCAACTCGGTGGTGGTGACATAATACTGCCATGTTTGTCTAAACAATTTCCAGTTTGTAGACACATCGTCGACCTTAACAGTCATAGCTATGGCGGTGGTATATTTTAAAATGGCGTGGTATCACTTGAAATACTTTGTAATCACAGTTCTGGTGCTTTCAAAAGCAGGACAAATTCAATATGGCGGCTGTTTCTCGGGGAGGAGAACACTCGATAAAGCCACGGGACTTGCTTGCGACTGAAAAAAAAAATACTCTCTTCAAAGGCTGTAAATGGGCACGTTTTCTTGGCTTCTAACACCTGACACCATGTTTTGGGCTTAATATTGATACGTATTGGAACTAACGAACACTGTACAACTTCTCGAAGACCTGCACTTATTAATGCTCGCAAACAACTAAGAGACATGACGGCAAATCCCCTTTTCACCGCGCTTCTTTGCCTTCTCTGTGAAGACCTCAAAGGTGTTTTCCCAGAAAATAGAACTCAACTGTACCTAGAAATAGTCGAGTGTATCTTAAGAAGGTACGTAATAAAGGAAGGATTACCTGTGACTAACGAAGACCTCATTGGATTATACAAGGCTCAGTTAAAAGATCTCGGCTCCATAGCGTTAAACTGTTTGTTGGAAGGCAGCACTTACTTCGAGGAAAGTCAGCTTCAAAATTTTGCAAGCGACTTAGCTGGATTCGGTTTTCTGTGAGTTCAGCGTGGAACCAGCAAATGGAGACCAAGTATATGCTGTGGGTTTCTTCACAAGAGCTTTCAAGAGCTGTTCGCAGCATTTTATCTCGGTTGCCAGCTTATCGATGGCGAAATTAGCCCCGAGAGCTTACTTGCCGACACCAGATATTTCCGTGAGCTGAAACAGGTGCTTTTGTTTACATGCGGCATTCTAGCAGCACAATGTGAAGAAACAGCAGTGGCCCTTATCAAATGTATAATTAGACAAGTCAACAAAGGAGGCGATGATGATTTTGTAACTGCATTGTACTGTATTAACGAGTGCAAGAAAGAACAAAGTAATCTGTACATAGAATTGGCGCGTATTCTTGCAATTAGTTCATATCTTCAACTTCAGAATGTTGGTTTGAAAGGTAGAAGATTAAATGATGCTCCCACTACTGTACTGGCTGAAGCAATAAAAACAAATTCAACGTCGCTTTCAAAGTTGGATTTGTCTGAAAATGAAATTGGTGAAGCAGGCACTGCTGCACTGGCAGAAGCAATTAAACTAAGTTCAACGCTTACAGTGTTGAAATTGTCAGGGAATGGAATCTGTGACACTGGCGCTGCTGCCCTAGCTGAAGGAATTAAACTAAATTGAACGATTTCAGAGTTGAATTTGTCTCAATGAAATCGGTGACACTGGCGCTGCTGCACTGGCTGAAGGAATGAAACTAAATTCAACGCTTACAGAGTTGAATTTGTCTCAGAATAGAATCGGTGACACTGGCGCTTTTGCACTGGGTGAAGTGCAAATGCAACCCTTACAGAGTTGAATTTGTCTCACAATGAAATCGGTGACCCTGGCGCTGTTGCACTGGCTGAAGAAATTAAACTAAATGCAACCCTTACAGAGTTGAATTTGTCGTACAATGAAATCGGTGACACTGGCGCTGCTGCACTGGCTGAAGGAATGAAACTAAATTCAACGCTTACAGAGTTGAATTTGTCTCAGAATAGAATCGGTGACACTGGCGGTTTTGCACTGGGTGAAGGAATGAAACTAAATTCATCGCTTGCAGAGTTGAATTTGTCTCAGAATAGAATCGGTGACACTGGCGCTTTTGCACTGGGCGAAGGAATGAAACTAAAATCAACCCTTACAGAGTTAAATTTGTCTGAGAATGAGTTTGGTGACGCTGGTCGTGCTACACTGGCCGATGCAAGTAAGTTACGGATTAGTCAAAAGATGTACATTACAGCGATTTACAGCGAACATTCTTTGTTTCCCGATAAGAAAGACGAGCGAAAAAGAACAGAAACCAAGCCAAAGTGCTCATTTATAGTGAATGCAACGTTGTCATGACGTCAATTGTCAGCCTTTAAATTACTTGACGGGCTGCAATAACCTGACAGTGCCGATCATTTGCCCCTGTCATTTTGCCAACCGATAAAAAAGTGTTTTAAAAAGTCATGATTTTGATTTTCACATTTGTATTGGCCGTTGTTTCCGATTACTTGTTTGTTTGATTGATTGTCCTGGTCTGCTTTCCTTTCCTGTCTACCGGCAGTAACCTACAACGATGAGTACGATGCAAAAGTAAAAAAAAAAAAAAGAATTATCGCAAAACTAAATTTAAACCACATTGTAGACTGTGCCTTGGCGCCGTCCGATGGCCACTGTTGCAGAATCAATCGCTGAGCTCTTCTTTCTTTACTTTCTTTGAACCACGAAATTATGCCATAACATGTCCGTAACATGTGGGTAACAAATAGCCAGTTTCATGATGTCTCAATAGAATTTTATCATCTACCTTCAACTAAAAGTGTTACACCCTATCTCACCATCATTCACCGTAGGAATGGAACAGGGGTTGAGAATCAGTATTCTGATGTTGGCAAAATGGGCTGGTGTGAGACTATCAATCCCAACGACAAACTTCAAAATTTTAGCATCAAGACGGACAGCATACAAAGCACTAGCCAAGGGGTTCGTAAGGATATATATGATATATTGTAAAAATTTCCTTGGAAACTACTTAAAAGCACAAGAAAATGGACTCTTTTCGTTTAACTCTCGTACATGTTAATTTAGAAATCATTTAATGGTTAAACGTACTTCACTTAAGTTGTGCACACTTGGAAATGACAATTTCATTTCTCTTTAAAAAAAGTAAGAGAAGACCTCGCACCGATAAGAATTGAAATGGGAAGGATGAGCGAAAAACTAGACACTTCAGCAATATCTGGAAAAGAACTGAAAAATGAAAGTCAGTTCAGGGTCAGCCTAATGTTTTGTGATTTCATAGTGCTTTAATACGATTTTACCATCCAGAATTAACTAAAGTGTAAAAGTCTTTTTGCCATGTTGTCTTTAGTTACCATCATTCAGTGTAGTCATCGTACAAACGTTTAAAGCCCGCGTTTCAACGTAAGGGAAACTGATAAAAAGGTTCCGGAAGTATTCGAACAAAAAGGAGATATCAGGAGAAAACAAGGACATGTAAGTGCGTGTGCGAGTTTCGCTGGCCGCTAAACACTTTAAGGCCTCAGACACATGGCACTGAGAAACAAAGCATAGTGTGATAAAATGAACTTTAGCTTACTTAGAACTGGTACCGCTATTTGGGTCAATTACTGAAAGTATTGTCAGGTATTCCGATTTGTTCCATTCTCTTAACAAATGTGTATTGGTCCAGCAATTGATTTCTGGAGATTTGCTCGTACAAACTCGTACAAGGAGGCCAACGAGAATTTAGGTTTCGAAGGTACTGTCTCGAATCCGTGAACCAGTCATAAATGCGCAACGCTTTAACCAACTTTAGCACCAAGCAAACAAGTTTGTCGTTGGATTAAATGAAAAGTTATGAATCTTAACAAAGAACATCTTCCATTCCACTAATTTGATATGTTTCTTCCTTTTCTCGTCAACGGCACGGAACACCTTACCTCATCAACAGCTGGTGACGAAAACCCCTCAGGCCGCCAACATACCCAATCTGAAAACACTCGGCAAGAAACCTCAGAAGGAAACCGTAAGTAGTCACTCTTTCTAAAACTATTTAGAGCACCATCGGTAAGTATGGACAAGACGGACGTTAAGGCCGCGTTAATCTGTTTTTCTTAAAAAAAAAAAGCAACTGGATACGAAAAGTTGTCGAGAAAATAAAAAGAACTTTTGGTGTCGCTATCACAGTGTTGGTGTGCTACCTGTTCTCGCAGTGTTCTCTTGGTGTCAGTTGTTTTTTAACCAGCTAACATTGCTGTTTATTTAGGGAAAGCTTGCCGCTGTTCCTCTCTTAGCTGATTGAAGTTTTGCTGTTTCCAAAGCATGCATATAATAACTACGGTTTCAAAAGTACTTTAATCCATGAGCCGGTGATAATTATGCGAGCGTACTGGCCAACTATGGCATCAGGCAAACGAAGTATCGAACGGATTGATATACAGCTCGCCTGATAAGAGCTTTGTACCGTACCAGTACCTCAAGTCATGTAAGAAAAAAAATGTAATAAAGGGTTATTTCATTACTGTAGCTTACCTGGAACAATTGCCACGATTCAGGACAATTACTGAACGTATCCTCAGGTACTCTGAATAGTTCCATCCCCTAAACTTGATTTATTTATTTTCCCCCAAATTGTTTATTTATTTATTTATTTATTCATATTATTTAAACAAATTTGTATTGGTAAGATGAACGTTTATTCGTTTGTCTCGGGATGGAATTGCTTTGAGTTGTTGATCGCGACGTTTCGACTGCAATACTGCTAGTCTTCATCAGGCGATGAGGTCAATTGTTTACGTGTAAATAATAATGAGGATCGAAATGCACCAATAGCATCGAGCCATCATGCTACAAATAGCGACACGCAAACAATTGACCTCATCGCCTGATGAAGACTGGCAGTATTGCAGTCGAAATGTCGCGATCAACAACTCAAAGCGATTCCATCGTGAGACAAACGAATAAACGTTCTTATTTTTTTCTCAGCGCGTGAGCGGGCAATATGAACCAAATCCTGCAATCTGATTGGTTCCGGTAGCGGGCGGAATTTTCCGATCTTGACCGCGGTCAACGGAACGGAATTTGTAATGGGTTTTTAAAACCTTTAAAATCTTTAAAACGTTCTCCGAAACTTAGAATTCTGAAATTTTTTGTACACTGTACATTGTCGTTAAAAACTTTCTTTCCAAAATTTCTTGTTAAAATACCGAAGGTTGTACAATGTAAATCGCCTCTTCCCTTTCGACAAACATTTGAGTAAATCGAGCAGGAGTTAGCTACATGTATCGAAATTTGGGAAAATAAAGGGGTTTCGTTTAGTTATATTGCTTCCTGTGATTTCTGAGTTTTAACAGAGTAAAAAAGCGTATTTTGCTGCTCTGGTGTCACAAACGGCTTCGTTTCATGGTTCATTTTACGCGCGCTTGCAAAACGTTGCTTTCCGAAAACAACAAGACACGTTTAACTTTTGAAAAACAACAAGAAAAAAATAAAAATATTATTTGCCGGCCTTGGTCGGTCCGTATTGAGAAAAACTGTGCAAGATGCATTGAACGAAGCCTCGTTCTCTCTCCATTTTATCGTTTCCTAAATTATTTTGTTATCTTAGTTATTTTTTCTTTTCTCGGAAATTTTTTTTTCACTTTTCCAAGAATCACATTTATTTCATTTTGAGTGATTGATTCAAGGATTGAGCGAGAGATTTTACTTTTCAAGAACAAAATTTTTACTTTTCGAAAATAAAGTTAATTTTACTTATACAGTAACAAGGTTTAATATATTAGCTAGAAGCCTGTTATATCCGATCGTTCTGTTAAAACCATTATCTCGACCAGCTAAAGTAATTCCTGATTATCTTTTTTTTTTATTATTATTAATTTATTTTTGGTTTGAGATATCAGTCATGGGTGCTAACTGACAAAATGTACATTTTTTTGTAGATTTCATTCCCACCCATGTCCGTGCCAGGGGCGAAAAAGCACTTGCCGCTTACCACAGAGCTCTTGCGTTTGGTTGGACTTATGATAAACGTGTCAAGATTTTACTGGTTGGTCAGGACCGTGTTGGCAAAACAAGCCTTAGTAAATCCCTGAGGGGTGAGCCATTTAATGACGCTGAGCCCAGTACAGAAGGCGTGCAAATGATTCCTCCTGTCAAAAATGCTGGTAGTGATGCCTGGAAAAATCCCACTTCTTTTGAACACACATCTGTATTTGATCACAAGATATCTTCACTGGTTACTGAGGAATTGTTCAGCACACAAGCAGAACTATCAAACACTGACGTGACTGAGGATCAAGACATCAAAGCTCCCAAAAAAACATTTCAGAAGACTAGAGAGACTAGGGAACATGGTACGCAAATTATCATACATTCTGTTTGAATTCTGTAATAGGGAAGGGCACTTTCTTTTCCTCAAATCCTCTCCTCCGTTCTTGATTCTCTCGGAAATAGATCTGCCTATTTCCCGATAATATAATTTGCTGCAGTCGCTGAGAATACTGTTAATTGGACCACGCTAACTTTAATCATCATCATCATCATCATCATCATCATCATCATCATCATCGTCATCGTCATCTTTAATGAGGGAACCCAACTCGCTAAGGCGGTTTTCAGTAGGGCCCTCAATAAAAAGAAGAAAAAAGTAAAATATGTTCATGAATTTAAAAACAGTCAAATTCTTAAATAGACGTGTACGTGAAATTTCAAAGTTTAAAATTAGTAAGTTAGTGCAAAAACTTTTATCGGTACAAGATTTGCACCATTCGACAATATCTGCATTGTAAATCTTGTATGAGTTATTTAGGAGAAAAAGGCCGGTGAACTTAATTCAACTTACTGCTATAAAAAGTAAGCGTCGATTTAAAAACGTAAATGTAGGTCTGCAAAAATGCATATGACATACTCGGATCATTTATTTTTGTGTAAAATTCCGTATGAAATATGTTATCAATGACGTTTTAAATAGAAATTGAAAAACTTGTTCGTCATTCCTTAAGTATGTTATTTTTCTATGGATAAAATGGAAACCCCCTGATCTGAACTAGCGTTCTTTACATAAATACGACCTTACAATAAACATCATCCATTCAACTAATTTATTGTTTTTTTTCCTTTCCTTTCTGAACTGCACCTTACATCCGAAAAAGCTCCAATCCACCAACCTGCCCTCTCTGAAAACAGTCAGCAAGAAACCTTGGAAGGGAACCGTAAGTAGCCACTCCTTCAGTTCTATAGCTATTTTAGAGCACAATGGGAAAGGATGGAGAAGTTAAGGCAGCGTTACTCTTTTTGCCTTACCGAAGTGGATACAAAAAGTTTTCGAGGAAGTAAAAACAGACACAGGGTCCGGGAAGGGTATTCTCGGGATCCGGGATTTGACCAAAAAACGGTGCGAGATTCGGGAAAACGCAAAATATTTTGACGGGATTCGGGATTTGACTGCTACCTGGGAAGCGAGATTCGCCAACATTTGCGCACGGGATGCCGGATTTTTTTGCCTGTCTGTCGGGAATTCGGGAAATCGTCACCACCCAAATAAACGTTCTAGCGGCAAAAGCGAATCAACCAGGAGAGTGCAAAATATCAATCGAAAAGGGCCAATCTACATCTTGCATTTATGGATTCGGGATAGTGATGAAAAAAGTGCGGGATGCGGGATTCTCGTGAAAAAGGAGCGGGAATGCGGGACCAGGACCCCCCTTCCAGACCCTGCAGACAGTGTTAGTGTGCTAGCTGCTCTCAGCTTGTCGGTTGTTAAGTATCGAACTAACAGTACTGAACATTCTGATATTTATTTTGGGAGTGCTTGCCGATATATTTTTACAGAGTATTTAAGTGTGTTGTTTTCAAACACACTGACAACAAAAATGTAGGTTTCAAGGGCACTCGACTCCATGAACCGGTGATAATTGCGCAACGCTCTAACCAACTGTAGCATCAGGCAAACAAGTTCTCCGTTGGATTAAATATAATGTGATGAACCTTAACTATGAACATCGTTCATTCAACTAATTTGATATGTTTTTTCCTTTCTCATCTATGGCACGGAACAACCCAACAACTCCAGGCCGCCAACGTGCCCACTCTGAAAACACTCTGAAAGACACCTTGGAAGGAAACCGTGAGTAGTCATTCTTTCTAAAGCTGTTTAGAGCACCATCGGAAAGCATGGACGAGCCGGACATTAAGGCCGCGTTAATCTAAATTTTTTAAGAAAAGGAAGTGGATACGAAAAGTTGTCGAGGAAGTAAAAAATGACTTGTTATCGCTATCAAATATATTTATAAATTTAAATATATATATATATATATATATATATATATATATTTGTTTTTTTTTGCTACTTCGAAAACAAAAACATGTTAAGAATTCAGTGGCTCTTGAAACTTATGGCTTACAAATTAACTCCAGCTTGTAAGGGCCCGTCTTTGATGAACCACAGGTTTTCTTGTTTTAAAAGTGTTGCACTGTTTCATCTTGTCTTTCAAACTGGTTAAAAATTTATGTCATTTCCATGTCCTCTCTATCTTCTTTTGCTTTTTTTATACATTTTTCTAAAGAGTGCATTTCTTGTTTTGTAATTCAGGAAAAGTGTATCTTTAGTGAATCCGGAATCATTATTAGAACAAAACTACTGTTTCCTTTTTTTAAAAACCTTCTCGAAATATGAATCGTATAACAAATCAAAGTCGATGAAAGTTCGCCACAAAATCCATAAAACTAAAATGTATTGAAGGTTCATACTGTTAAGCCTATTGACAGACAATATGAGTTATTTGAGCTCATTAAGAAATCAATATATTGACAACCTCTGCTAAAAAGGTTCAGCTATTGTTGTGAAACTTGCTTACCTTAATTGTAAACCAAATTTTCAATTTGAATTCGAGTCAAGCCCTCTGTCGACTTTTAGGAGAGAAGCTTAACAACGTGACCTTGTTTTTTCCTTAGCAAAACAAAACCAGAAGACTGAACCATTCCGTGTTACACCAAAGGACGAAGACGTCATGCCACAAGAAACTGCCTTTCTTATAGAAGAAAACCTGAAGAAGAACAAACTTGACCAAGATGACAAAATTTGGCCTGTTATTTGGGACTTTGCAGGACAAGACATCTATCGCGCCATACATCCCATCTTTATGTCCTCAGAGGACATATATCTGTTAGTGTTTGATCTAACAAAGAAACTGACCTCCCTAGCAGAGTGTCGAGTAAATCTCAATAACAAGGAGTACCCTGTAAGGGCCCGCGACAGTGACGACACCAATTTAGATCACTTACTGAGGTGGATGGACTTGATACACTCTTTAAAGAAGTGTCATCGAAATGAGGAGTCATCCTCTAAATTCGAACATCCTCCCGTAATAATGGTAGGCACCCATGCTGACCGTGTAGACCCAAGCAAAGAAATTGAAATGGTAAACCAGAAATGCTCAAGGGTACTTAAGGATTTCTCTGAGCATATAGTAAAGTGTTTACCTATCGATAACACAAAGGCTGGTAAGAGAGAAGACCAGAAGAAAATTAGTACTTTGCGAGATATGATTCTTGATTTAGCCGATAAAATGCCGCATACAAAGAAAGAAATTCCCTTGCAGTGGCATCGTGTAGAGAAAGAAATTACCAAGCTGACCTGGCAAGAAAAGAGGTATCTCCAGAAGAAAGTTTTTCATGAAGAGGTTGTGTCGCGATACTGTCAATTTGACAACAAGGATGACTTTGATGAACTTTTACATTTTCTACATGCCCGTGGCTCAATATTCTACCATGAATATACTGGCGACGAGGATGGTCTGGTTGTCTTAGACCCCCAGTGGCTTATCAATGTTCTCTGCGAAATTATAAAAGTGACACCTTGTGATGACGACACATTGCCACTTTTACAAGATCGCACAGACTTAAGAGAAAAGGGAATTCTTCACAGAAGATTGCTTAATGATGCCTGTAAAAATCAGAATGTAGATCCTATTAAAGACTCCTTAATTTCCTTAATGGAAAAGTTCAACCTAATTTGCAAATGGCCGACAAGCGAACCTGAGGATTCAATCATTCTTGTTCCATGTATGCTTACAGCAAAAAGCGAAGAAGGAAACATAGTGGACCACATGACTAATAACTGCCTTGAACCAGTCTACCTCACTTTTGACAAAACTAATTATGTTCCAGGTGGGCTTTTCTGCCGTCTGGTTGTTCTATTTGGAAAATGGCTGTCAGATCCGCAATGTACACATCAGTATAGTCTGCACGCTAATGAAGCCCGTTTTGCTCTTGACCAAGACGGCCATTTTGTCATCTTGGTTTGCTACAAGACAGTCATTAAGCTTCACATTGAAGGCCCAGTTGGTTCCACTCCTTCCAAGCACTGTAGGGACGTTTTGTGGTATGTATTTGACTTACGCACGTTATACAAAACAAAGCTTGGTTTTCATGCCGTGTAAGCATGCCATGTTTTCACCAACAACAACAACATCGTCATCAGCAGCACCGCCACCATCATCATCAACAACAACTTCCATTATCCATCAACAACATCAATCTTCCTTTTACGTAGGGCGTGAAACTCCGTTCGTAATTGTGTTAAGGTATTGGAGGTTCAGTGACTAAATTAGTGCCAATTGAAAACCCCAGAAAAGAAGAATATGTATAAGGACTTTATCGTCTCTATCGCTCGAGTTTCTGCTTTAAACATTTTTTACGTCATCCCTCACAATTTTTTAATCATGACAACGCAGCAGAGATTTTAAAAACTCTTGCTGTCACCTCGGTTATTTTAGGCTAAAGAAAGATATAATACAAACTTTGTTTGGAACAAATTCTTTGGCTATATGTGCAAAGCAAAGAACTTTGTCTTCCCTATCTCACGCGGATTCCCTTAAACAATGTTTGCTCCAGGGTGTTTATATAATGGCAACGCCACCTAGACGATCCCAAAAGACTGGAAACGGCAAAGACAGTGAAAACAAATTTAGTTGATCGAGGTAATCAACGCGGTCAACAGCTTTTGTCAGAACGTTCTGCGCTTTCTCAGTTCATTCCAAAGTCTGGAGATTTGTAATTGCTATGAGCAAATTATTCGGATTGTCCAAGTCGCTAATATTGTTGTTGTTGTTGTTTTTTCACACGACTTAAGACAGTTCGGGTTGATTATGACAATAAAGACGATTGACGAAAACCCAAATTACATGTACAGTTGGACTAATATTCTTAAGATTTCTGCTCTCAGTTTACAGTCTGAATTTTTTCTTTTCGTTTTTGTAGCCATTTAATGAAATTCATGAAAAAACTCCGAAAAAGGTGCCATTGGCTTAAAACAATGTCCGCGAAGGTGTGCGCTCTTTGCACAATCTGTGAGCCGCCATGTGAGCGGCACGACGTAGGAGAAAAAGTACCATGTCAGCACCATGACTGTGCACACTACATTCCTTTAGAGTCAAAAGTCATTTGTTGTGGGCCTGGTCGTCCTCTGCCACTGGATTCACTCCATCCTTGGATTGAGGTCAGTGCTAATGGCTCAGTATATTATTTTTTAGGTGCTAACAATGTAATTGTGGTATGTTTCGCCCTTTTCATAGTCCTTTTTAGTTGTATAGTATAGTCAAGTTTAGTCTAGTCTAGTCTAGACTAGACTAGTCTAGTCTATTCCAGTCTAAGTTTTCCAGTCAGTTAATTCTAGCATTAAGATCCCAGGCTGTGAAATCATACACAATGTGCCCCGTTCGATCAAAAAATAGATGCCCCATTCAGTTCCTTGCTTGTCTTTCTTCCAGTCATCAGTATGCTCGTTATCCAGCTCCCAGCTTGAAGGTTTATTTTGTACGACCCTTGGACACGCGTTTTAGGGGGTGTTTACATGAGACCGGGACGAACTCAGACCGGTGCGAACTTGTACTGGTACCAAATTTTTGCAGCCGTTTAGATGAGACCGGGACGAAATGCTTGGTCTATTACATGAGACCGGTGCGAACTCAAAGACAGCAGATCTTGGAGCTATATAACCTTCATAATTCGATTATTTAACATGTTATAAACCAACTGGCACACAATTTACGCCAATAGACAACCGTAGAATTTACTGACGACAGAAAAATATAGAGTAACGCTCATTGGGCGGCCCGTGTACTGTGCAGTGTCTTAAAATGGCTAACTCCCCTCACGCATTAACGCAAGCATACATTCAATTGATCCTACTAACTTTATACGTCTTTTTTCCTTATGTTATCAACTATGTTATCGTCAATAATGATGCTATCATTGCTAAGAAACAGCAAACACGATGAAGCCAAAAGAAGCAACATATTAAATCCCGACCCGGTCTGAGATTCGTTTCCGTTTACATGTGAACGGTACGAGCTCAGACCGGTTCGAAAGTCACTCGTCTCCCTGCAACGACCGAGACGAAGGCAGACCAGTCTGAGTTCATTTTCAGACCGGTCTCATGTAAACGCAAGAAAAGAAATGTATGGTGGTCGATACGAACTCATCCCGGTCTGAGTTCGCCCCGGTCTCATGTAAATACCCCCTTAGTTGTCTGGTCACCGCAGTTAGTTTTCTTAGCGTTCTTACTGGAATAGTTTACGCTGTTTAACAATGAAGGGAGAAAATGGAAATGATCTCAAGGCTCTTGATAATGTTATCCCTTTAGGAGACGAGGACGTCAATCTTTCCGTGTGATCCCGCAGAATATGCAACGGCCTTTCTAGCTTTCTGTCTGCTGACTGTATTTTTCTTGGCATAGCATAAGAATATACATTGAACTCACAGAATAGGGTTTTTTGTTTTGTTTTAAAAGGCCTACAATTATACAATGACAAGACTAAACTTAGATTTCTTTCCAGACTCTGTGCAACCTTGAAGCGACAGGAAAATCTGGTAAGTCTTACAAAGTCTTCTCGATCTTCGTCATGTTTCTGTGTTGTGATGTTCGTTCATGCTTTCAGCCATGTTTGGCTCGTGTCGTAACTCATTTTTTTTAATTCGTATGTCATTCATACACACAAAAAAAAATGCAATATCAATTAAGATATATAAAAACTGTGAAAGCTAGCACATAACGTTATTATTTTACACTACAGTAGCTCGAAAAAAAAGGTTGCCAGTATGTCAGAACAATTTGAGCGATTAATGTTGTAGATAAATTAAATTTTTAGTAACAGTGTCAAGTTTTCATTATTGTGTAATTTGTCTATGTGGGTAATTTTAATCATAACATCATATATTATAGCCCGCATTTGTATTGGTCGTTTTCCATATAAACCAAATGCTTGAGCCTATAAAATTGTCAAAGTCTAACATTTTGAGCTCAAACAAAATGGTTTCTCAGTTTCAAGAAAATTAAAAAACAAAAACCGAGAACGATGTTAACGCCCAGAGTTAATATAACAAGCAAGTTTGCAGTTCCCCTGTAACAAAGAAAGCTATAAAAAGGTCATTTGTTTCTTACATGCTTGTGATAAATTATATGGCTGAACTGGTTCAGTTCGCGCTGAAAAGGAGCTTTCTGATTGGTTCCCTGAGCAGGTCCCAATTTTCCTATACAGAGCGCTAAGATTGACCGCTCAAGAAAAAGATCTCACTAAATCGTGTCATGGAAAAATTTTAGTAGAGAGGACAGTTTTGTATGAAGCTTTTAAAGTAGAAACCTTGTTCTTGCTTTCTTCCCTATAATTTTGGCAAAAACCTCTGCGAAAATGACATTATGAAAATCGTTTGTTCCCTTCTTTCGTCTTACTAATAGAAATACGCTTTACTGTTCGCAAATCTGTAAAGAGCCATAATATCCTATCCTATGCTATCCTATCCTATCCTATCCTATCCTATCCTATCTGCTTCGTGCCATGTGTCACATAAGGCCTCAACACTCTCCTGCTAACCAGCTCTGTCGGCCGCTGCGATGTGTACCTCACTCCAGCTCTTCCATCTAGCTCTTTCTCTTTCTCTCTCTGCCTTCCTTCTCCATGTTGTCTCAGTGGGTATGCCCCGCTTTCTTCGCCCTTCCGGGGTCCAGGTTGATGCAGTCCTGCAGCCGTTGTTAGGTTCTTTCCTCATGATGTGGCCGATGAACTTCCATCTCCTCCTTCGGACGTCGTCGTTGAGGTTTTCCATCTCAGCCATCTGGAGGACGTCTTTGTTTGTACCGTATTTAATCGAATAAGCGCCCTCTCTCGAATAATCGCCACCCTTCGATTAAGCGCCTCTCTTGAGGACGAAATTTGAAATAAGCGCTTCTCCTCGAATAAGCCCCTCTCCTCAATTAATTAAGCGCCTTCTCCGCCCCGCTAGAAACAGTAAGAATTTACACCTGTAGGCGGGGTTTTTTAATTTTTTTTTCAAAGTTGAACGTGCTAGCAGTAGAACTTGTTGAGTTGTAAAACTATTTTATTTTCCTATGCGTTTCGTGTGACTAACGCACACTTCTTTAAGGCGTTTTAAAGTACAACTAATTATGCCTTTATATATACCTAAGAACTGAAGTTATCTGACAATACCTAAAAACACACCTGTGGATTTGCGTATAGGAACTACAAACATTTGAAAAAAATTTGGAACAATTTTGCAAGGAGTGACGTATTTTATGTGTGACGTATTTTATATAATTCTTAGGGGACCACAGTTTTAAAATAAATGAAGAAAGGGAATATCCTTCACTTTGTCCGACCAGGAGGAGGCCAACGACGAGGTGAACATTATCGATAATGATGAAGATGGAGACGACGATGATGATGTAAAAGCTACATTATAGAAACAAATTCTGAGTCCTTGTAACTTTGTTAATAAGCGCCTCTCCTCGAATAATCGCCCCTCCTCGATTAAGCGCCCCCCTTGAACGCAAAATTTGAAATAAGCACTTGGGGCGCTTATTCGATCAAATACGGTAATTCTGTCCTGCCAACGTATCTTAAATATCCGTCTAAGACATCTGTTTTGGAAGACGCCATCTTCCACGTCTCGCAGCCATACATCAAGACTGGCTTTACCAGTGTCTTATATAGCCTGATTTGGTTCGTCGATTGATGCTGTTGCTGCTTCAGATCTTTTTCAATCTCAATATTACCCCTCTTGCTTTAACTACCCTATTGTGGATGTCTTGAGTGCCTCCACCTTCTTTGGAAACTGTAGCCCCCAGATACACGAATCGATCAACATCTTCTTTCCTTGCCCATTCACTTCCACTGCATCGTTGCTTCGCGAATTTATTCGCAGCAGTTTACACTTGCCCACATTAACTTTCAGTCCCACCCTTTCTGCTTCATGGGTAAGCTTATCGGTCTTGGTCTGAATGTGTTGCTTGGTCGATGATAGTAGGGCGATGTTGTGGTGAACTTCTACCTTATTCCGGTGTTTCCTTCTTGCAATGTAATTATGTATCATTACCCAGTCAACGACTAGCAGAAATAGTAAACCTGACATATTACAGCCCTGCCTCACTCCAGTCTTGATCTTAAACCACTGCATTGTGTCCTCTCAATCTACTACAGCACATTCAAAGTCGTTGTAGAGTGCCTTCACCACGTTGATTATCTTGGATTGAACGCCGTAGCTTCTCATATTCAGCCATAGACTATCCCTGTGGACTGAATCGAACGCTTTCTCAAAGTCTGTGAAATTTACGTGTAATGTTGACTGCCACTCTATTGACTGCTCCATTATATTTCTTAATATGAAAATTTGCTCAGTGGTACCTCTGCTTGGTCTGAAACCCGCTTGCTCCTTTCTGAGCTTCGACTCGACTCCAATTCGTATTCTATTAATTACGATTTTCCCCATGACCTTACTGACGACTGACAGCAGCGTAATTCCACGCCAGTTCTTACATTCATTCAGATTTCCTTTTTTGGGCAGTTTTACGATCAGCCCTTTCCTCCATTTTTCTGGTGTCGTCTTTTCTCTCCACACTACGTCTATGATCTCCTTGACTCTAGTGGTAGCATCATCAATGTCAGCTTTAAGCAGCTCTGCTTTTATGTTGTCAATACCTGGCGCTTTTCCATTCTTCAGGTGTCCTATGCCTTCCTCACTTCGGCTCTGCTGGGTTCAGATGTATCAATTTCTTTTACTTCATCCGACAGTTCTATCTCTGTTTCGCTTATTACATTGCTAGGGTTCTCTCTATTAAGTACCTCGGTAAAGTACTCTAACCATCTTCTGGTTTTACTTTCTTTATCGTTAAGGATCTTGCCATTTTTGTCCATTACTGCAGCACTCTGCCTTGGCCTCTCATTGCTCAATACTGTGGTCAGGCTATACAGTGTGCTGTTTCCTGGCCGCATTTTCAGCTTCTTCAGCAATCTCTTCAGTCCATCGTCTTTTATCCACCCTAGCCTGTCTTTTAACTTCCCTATTCTTCCAGCCCCAAGGGAAGGTTGATTATTTAGAGTGCTTAAGGTTTCTGTAATCTATTTGGTTTTACTGTTGATCCACGTCACGCGTGAACGGAAACTCTAAAATTCAAACCAACGTGACGAGTCACGTTCTCCACATTTGGGCATTCGCCTTGTGTTTCTTGAGATTCAGAGAGGGATTTCGAAAATCGAAACGAGATTTCGAATCTGTCACAGATTTTTCGAAATGTTCAGACCTGGTTATGTTAATCCCTTAGGTCGGAAGAACAGGCCATGTAGGCCTCTCCACAAGGAAACGAGAAGACGAATAATTGATCATTATTTGACTGGAGAGGGACCGAAAGCGATCTCCACGGCAGCTCGTGCAACTCCTGGCGCTGTTTATTGTATCATTCGACATCATGAAACGTTCAGTACATGTGAGGCGTTCAGTCAAGGGGGACGAAGTTATCCTTCTACACTTTCAGACGACGTTGCATGTAGAATCTGTTGAATTGTTCAAACTAGGGAAACCTAGGATATATGGATGGGAAAATCGCGAAAGATTGTTGAGCAGTAGGTTATGCCCTAGACGAAGCACAGGTCACCAAAGCGTAATATGAGAGTTTGTATGGAGCTGAAATTCGATTGAAAATAATCGGCAGTTTTCCGTGGAAAATACCTAAAAATCAAAATAGTTTGAAAAACCTTACCTGTTGTGTGTTTGCTGTGTCTTTACCGCTTTTCCGAACTGCTGGAGGCCGTTTGCGGCGATATTCTGTTTAACGGTCGAAGCGACGTCTTGTCACGTACTGGCTTTACTTTGACATGATGTCGCATTGACCGTTAAACAGAACATCGCCCCAAACGGCCTCCAGAAGCTCGGAAAAGTGGCAAAAACACAGCAAACACACAACAGGAAATGGTCTTCAAACTCTATTTCGCTTTTTCGGTATTTTGCACGGAAAACTGACCATTTACATTTTGGATCGAATTTCAGCTCCATACAAACAACTCACATTACGCTTTGGTTAACTGTGGACGAAGCGTCGGCTTTGTCTTTAATCAACCTCGCAACTAGGCAAAACTCTCATCAGTAATTGCTTGACACGACAGATGTATCTTGGTTTTCGTCCACTTCCTTCGGAGCTACCGTTCTTACCCAAGCGTTCAGCTCCAAGGTTTGTTCTCGTTCGGTTGAAACAGGATTCAATCACGCGTCAGCAAAATATAAATTGACATAATTTCACCTCCTTCTAGTCGTCTAAAACCTTTTTGAACCACTGACGAGAAGCGAACCCAGAAAATAACGCGGTCTCTCGATAAAACAAAGATTTGTCCCGTCACAGCCCCTTGCTTCTACAAAGATAGAAGCCATTTTCGGAAATTTCAATGAGATCTTCAATATTTCCCTTGTGATCTCCGTTACGTCACGGAAAGTAGCTTGTTTATTTGAAGACTCGGATCACGTGTTGAGGTTTCCGTTCACGCGTGACGTGGATCAACTGTAAGGGGGCGGGTGATTGGCCCTCCGCCCAACCCCCAACCTGGAGGACCAGAGGAAAATAATAAATCCTTTAATGAAATAGCTTGTTAGGTCCGTATTCGGAAATATTGGTCTCGTTCTTTTTTTGGAAGTTTATTCCAGAAAAGGAACTCGACCAAAATCTTCCCAATACGGACCTCACGCTAGTTCAATAACATATATTTATTCAATGAATACACTTTAGTTATTTACTTAATGCTCTCTTCATTTCTCCATTTTTCAGATGAAAACCAGTGTTCAGCTGTGAAGCTTAAAAGAAAGGCTCCGTCTTGTAGCGGTACGACGACTACTCCTAAGCGAAAGAAAATTAAAATTGCTGCTACAGGTAACATGATTTCAGTCCATAAATTACTGATAAAATGCTAATAAACATTCTTTGCCAGCGATCGATCGATCAAATATTTCCCCCTAACAATAGTTTCCAAACACGTATTTTGGCGGGTCAGACCAGTGCATTTTGATTTCAAAGGTCGCGTAGGGGTGAAAATGGTGGTAAAACGAAAGACTTAAATTTTCTCTCATACAACTTCAGTGGCTATTTTGTGGAACACAAACTCCAAAGTGTGAATTCACCTATCATTAGTTCATACACACACAAAGGGTCATAAGTCTGGTGCAAAAACCACATAAACCAACCTAGCAACTTCAAGCAGTTTATTAATTATGTCACTTTCATGTCAAAAGACGCAACAAACGTCAGGACCTCACATAACATACAATAATTGTTTAATTATTTTGACGCAAAATCCAAACAGTGATCAAAGAAACGAACAAAAGAAAATGAAGTTAAGAGAAATAATAGAAAACGATTTAAAGAGAAAAAAGAGAATTCATATATAAAAGAAAAAGGAAACCATCTAAACATGTAGTTGTTGCCGTTTGGCCAAATGTCAGTACCAAATCCTTGAAACCGAACTGAAAGAACGCCAGTCTATTATGATTTTAAATACAGTGCAAATCTCCTTTAAACAAAACGGAGGGCGAGAATACAGTAACAGTATGATTAAAATCCTCGTAGCCTTGCCACGAAAATAAATTGAAAAAGACAAAAGAAATAGCATAATGTGAACCGAGTGTATACACCTTATGAATGGCGCGTAAAAAGGTGGGGTGCGTAAACGGAAGCGAGGCATGTGAGGGGTTGCCCGGATCACAAACATAAATGGGGGTGTAGTTTTGCGGGAAAATCCCCTTAGTTAACCGCTGATGCAGATGACTGGCACAATCGTACCTTCTTTGAAGCGCTCTGTTCATCGCAGTTTGGTTCATTGTTAGTTTAAAATTCACGCAAAGACTCGCCTCAATTTTTTTAAAAAATATTTCAAAGGTACTTCTGTTAAAAAGAAGAACTCAGCTGCAAAGCTTAAAAGAAAGTCTCTGTGTTGTGGTACGAGTACTCCTAACCGAAAGTAACTCAAAGCTCCAGGTAATAACATAACTTGTTCAGAAAATGATTGAACGAGATGACTGGCATAATCCTATATACCTTCTTTGAAACTCTCTGCTCATCGCGATTTGGTTCATTGTGTAATATATCGTCTCTACAAATCACGCAAAAATTCACCTCATTTTAAAAAAATATTTTACAGGTAATAACATGACTTCCGTTCCCATGGATCACAAATTATTGATACGATCAATGCAAATTCCCTTGCCATCCATCCATCCATTCATCCATCCATCCATCCATCCATCCATTGTATTGTTTGGGACTCTACAGGTGAGACCCAAATTTTAAAGCGGCAATGCGGCACGGATTATTACTGGTGCCTCATATTTAACACGATCGAGTGTTGTTCTTGATCAACTAGGCTGGTCGAATTTAGCCGAACGGAGACAATATCAAAATTCCACAATGATGTTTAAGGTAATGAATGCCCTGACACCGTCATATTTGTCTGACATGTTTACTCGTACTAATTCACTTAGCGACTCGGCATTACGTTCATTGAGCTCCCCAAAAACAGAACAAACTATTTTTTAAATAGTTTTGTATTTACGAGTGCAAAAGTTTGGAACGTTCTTCCAATTTTCCCTTAAAGAAGAAAAAATCCTTAGATAGGTTTAAGAGTAAACTGAAGTTCTATTCACCATCGGCATCAACAAATCTTCCAAATAGTTCGTAATGTACTGATGTAGTGACCAGTGTAAATAGCCTTTGGCACGACCTATATACGCATTTTATGTAAACCAAAACTAATAGTTCTTGTATTATAATTTGATAAAATGCCGTGTTAAAACAAAGATATCCTATCCTATCCATTGAAAAATTGATTAATTAACTAATTAATCAATTACCTGTCCGTCCGTCCGACCTACCGTTCCTTCGCTCGTCCACTGACTGTTTTTGCCGAGCTAGCATAATCCCTTAGTGGGATTTGAACCCACAACCCTCGTATACTACTTGGGTGTTGTCACCTGCACTACACCACCGGGACAACCACGCTGGCAACACGTTGTACATAATCGAAGAGTTGATTAATGTGGCTCGAGGTGAGGGCCTCCCGAAAATGAAGAAACATTTGAAAGAAAACTGGAACTGCCCTGGGTGGCATTTTACCCCTCGTTTCCTCTTACCCCCCCCCCCCCCCCGGCCACTAGTTGTGTGTAACCACCACAGCACCAACAGAACAACCACGCTGGCAACGCGACAATCAAAGATGTGGAACGAGATATGGGCCTCCCCGAAAATTTTCTTTCACGGTGGCACGGTAGCTAGTGGAAGCCGTATAACTCCGTTTGCAACCAATCTAAGGATCAAGATACTGATGCACGACACGTGGTCAACTAAGTCGTAAATTACAGGGGAAATTCCACAAGGGATACAGACTATTTAATATATATACACTATATTTATGTAGTGTACATGAAAGGACCACTAATCTTACACAATCCAAATAATCGTAAGTGGCTTTTGCGTGAAATGAGAACGGTATTTTCCGTGATCCGTGATCATTAAAAAAAAATTAAAGCCGTGAACTGTGAACGAAATGCTTGCCGTGACACGTAAATACAAAATGTAATTTACCGGTATCAGTGATGCTTGACTAGAAACGTGCACATTTCCTACGAAAGATAACCAGCTAAGGCAAATGGATTTTTCGGAATTCTGTACCTTGTTCCATACTGCACCAAAACCTTTGCAAATTTCGTGTCTACGAGAACGTCGTCCAGTATTAACGTCCAAACCGTTGAACGTCAAAAAGCGTAGCTTTCCAAAAAAAAGCATGGGCAGTAATGCTTAGGAGAACATAAACTGGAATAAGAAACAGCGAGGGTTTAATTTGTGTTTTAAAACGCACAAACACTCTTGATTGAAGGGGTTGTTTCCTGTTTAACGTGAAAATTAAATATTGTTTGTTGTGTTTCGTTTTATGCCTAGTAAACGGTCCTCCGCCCCCTCCTCGCCCCTATTTGAACAAGCGTTTGCCCTTATGGGGTTTAAAACCCACTTACCCCTGCAAACTAGTCGGGGGCGTGGCTATGCCACACCAGCTAACTATCAGGTTGATGCATGGTTCTTTTTATACAGTACAGCCTGTATCCCTTGTGGATCCTCCCTTGAAAATTTTAAAACGTAAACTAAGGCCGGCACAAAGCTGCTCTTTCAATCACTGATATAGATCTTCAAGGAAAGTTTCATGTCAATACGTTGTTTCCTTTGAAATTTGATGAAATTCGTGGTAGCTCGAAACACAGGAATTCTCAAAATGTCATAAAAATCGTTTTTTTTTGTGTTACTTTTCCAAAATCGTTTATCAGTAAGTATCAAAAAATGTACAAATGTCAACTCCATACTTGTGAAGAGAAACTAGGAATGTTGATTTCATTAGCTGCCTGATCTCGTGTATCGGACTTCGATGGCGACCAAATTGGTCAAAAATTAAAGGGACGCCAACATGGCGGACGCATACTTTGTGTTGAAATTTTCTGAGATTTATTTTCTCGTTGACTGTGTTCTGAAGAGTACTTTAGACCCAGAAATTGTTGTCGTTGTTTGTTTTTACCTACCGTTTATCTCATTTGTTTCTGAATGCTGATCATGCAAACGAACTCGTTTTATCACAATGAAGAAATGCAAAAAGGGTTTCCTCTTCATTTATGAGCGACCTTACCAACTCAAAAATACATTTCCCGAGAGCCCACAAATCAAGGCACGTTGTTCACCTTTTCGATTGCCAGGTGTGACGACAGATTCTTCACAGTAAGTACAATGCCCTTTGTCAAGTCGTCATTAGTCATTGTTGGCGTCCAACATTAATGAATAAACTTGATCTATGACTATTATTTGACATAAGCCTTTTATGAACACCCCACCCTACTAAGGACTACTTGCAGGTACTGTGAGATATATCTGCTGACTGACATCACATCGCTGGCTCACACCTTGTCTGTTCACATGTGACGTGGGCACAAAAGCTAATAATTATTTGTATTTACACTTTTTTAGAATTTCAACTTTTTTTACTTTTTCTACAATCACTGTACAATTAATCTCATGCTAGATATTTTCAAACTTAGTTGTAAGGGTTGTCATTTTCTGTTTTGTGCGTCCGTACACTTGCCTGCAGCTGCCGTAAGAAAGTGAAGAGATGACTTAAAAAAGCAACGTCGTTTTTGGTGAACTCATGAGCTTAACGTATAATTTGCTTTTGTTTTTTGGGTAATTTACTGAAGTTAATGCATTTTTGTGCAAGGAAAAATTATGGTTCATACTTTTGTTTATTTATTTATTTATTTATTTATTTATTTGTTTGTTTATTTACTGGCATTTCAGCCCCAAAAGAAGGCGAACCTTCGGAGGATGAGTTGGAGGAATTGTCAGAGATGCTTGAGCTTTCTTGGGAGAAGCTTGCGCGGCGTCTAGGATTTCATAGGGGAGAGAGAACTGAATTCGACAAGGCCAATGAAAAATTATCTGAAAAGGCATTTAAGATGTTGATTCGGTGGAAAGAAAAAAAAGGAGCTGATGCAACGTTCAGGGTCTTATACGATGCTCTGTGTCATGAACGTGTTCAGCGAAAAGATTTGGCAGAAAGGTTTTGTTGCAACTAACCTTAAGAAGACGTCCAACCAACCAGGTGAACTTATTCACTTTTACCCACCCTTACTCCTTCTCAGCCTCAGGCATTTTTCTCTTATTTATTTGTTTATTTATTTATTTATTTATTTATTTTTTGGCATTTTAGCCCTAAAAGAAGGTGAACCTTCGGAGGATGAGTTGAGGAATCGTCAGAGATGCTTGAGCTGTCTTGGGAGAAGTTTGCGCGGCGTCAAAGATCTCGTAGGGGAGAGATAACTGGATAACGAGGACAATGAAGAATTCTCTAAAAAGGCATATAGCATGTTGATTCGGTGGAAAGAAAACGGAGGAGCTGATTCAACATACAATGCATATACGATGCTCTGTGTCATGAACTTGTTCAGCAAAGAGATTTGGCAGAAAGATTTTGTTGCAACTAACCATTAGAAGCGTCTAACCAACCAGGTGAACTTATTTACTTTCACCCACCCTTAATCCTTCTCAGCCTCAGGATGGTATACCAGCCGCACAGAATGCGTTCATAGATCATTTTTAAAATCTTTCTCACCTGAAATACTTCATTTAAAATTGAAGAAAGAACAATGCCCACACGTCAAACGTCATTTAAGTCACTAAGTGAGCCTTCTTGCAGGGTACTTGTAAAAAAACCAGAATGCGTAATTACCAGGTAATCTACGAACCCAAAAGAGAATTTCAGCAGTGCTCAAGGGGACTTGAAAGGGACTGCATTGTACGACGTGACTTGCCTATCTGACAACCGCTCGAAAAATGACTGGCCTCAAAGAATATCTCAGGCCACTTTTTGCATAATTTTTCTGTGTCTGTCCATTTTAATAACCGTTGTGAGAGCGGTTGAAGTAACGGAAACATTTTGTATAAGCTTGAAAACAATAAAAAATTCCAACAAACAAATCCGACGGCTAAACACGTATGCTGCAAATGATTCCACCCCAAATATCTTTAGTTTTTCTCCAAAATGTCGCATGTAATAGACTCTTACCCGTACAAAGCACGGTTTAATTTCCCTGCTTATCACATTGAGAAGTGTCAAATCTAAACTTCGGTGTTTCTTCTTCAAGACTCCGTTGAGTTTTAAGTCCGTTAAAACAAGCAATGGAAAGCGGAAATAACTGGCTTTTTCGAAGTACTTAGCTTGCCGCAAATTTCTAAGTGCGACACAAGAATAAAGTTACCGGTACCGGTCGGATACTGGGCAACATGCGTGTATTTAAAACGGCTCCGTTCTTGCTAACTTCACAAGGTGGATAATTTCCCCTGTTTTACACTAAATGGATGATATAAACTAAATTCCATTTCGTTTGTAACTTTTGCTACGCGTTTCAACGGTTTTATCGTAACAGAGGGGAAACTGTAGTTTATTCTTTTATCCTTTTGTTTTCGTTTTCGTTTCTTCTTTTTATTTTGGTATTTCAGCCCAAAATGAAGGTGAACCCTCGGAGGATGAGTTGAAGGAGGTGACAGAGATGCTTGGGCTTTCTTTATAGAAGCTTACACAACGTCTGGGATTCCAGGATGCAAAGATAACTGGATTCTGTAAGGACAATGAAAAAATGCTGAGAAAACATGGAAATGCTTGGAGCAAAACAAAGAGAAGAATCTGCTGCAACACATCGTGTCGTATACCAAGGGATATGTCATATGAAGATTGTTCACCGAAGACAGTTATCACAAACGTTTTGCATTAAATGGTAGTGTTTTTTTAAGTAGAATAGTCCCGTCGTTCCATTCGGAATTAAAGGAGGTGGCAGGAAGCGCCCAGTTGGTTTGCATACGTTAGTTATTTTAAATTTAAGATAGGATTTTCCGAAAATTTTCAGGAGCATTTGTTGCGATAGATTTATATTTGATTTGACAAAACTGGATGTGTACATAGTAACAGCTTTTTGTCATTATGTTTACTCAAGTTCAATGTCAGGATTGATAAATGGGACTTGAATTGGATGATATAACACAATCAAAGATGATGTCAAGTAAAGAATGCATAATGTCCCATCATATCCCAACTGATATACTTAGTTATATTGTTTCAGTATTTATTTATTTATTTATTTATTTATTTGTTATTTGGGCATTTTTGGGGGAATTCATTATATTAAATAATAAACTATTAATATTATATTACGATTGCAGAAAGTAACTGTTGTTGGCCAGAGACAAGTGCATTTGTTTAAACTAGTGGATTCGCTCTGACGAATGCTAGCGCTTGAAATGCCAGTTTATAATATTTCTTTACGATGACCAATTTACCTTATCAACTCAGTTGACAAATCAAAACTTTTTCCTTTCACTTGCCACTGAAGCAGCACCGTGGTTTCTTTATAAACTAACCCCCTTTGTTTGGTCGATGCATTCGTTTAACTGTTTGTTTGTTTGTTTGTTTGTTTGTTTTAATTTTGTCCCCTCATCATCAGCATCATCATCATCATCACATCCTTTATTTAAACACGATGAAAAATTTAAAGCATAACGCTTGTGGGGTCGTGTAATTAATTAGGTATAGTACTTAACTACGATACTTCTACTAAGAAATTTATTCGATAAGAAATTGAACACAATGAATAAATGGCTAACAGCACTTAAAATCATGGTATTGTCTGGAAAGCGACTGAACTGACTGTGCACTGTCCCCTGTGAGTGTTTTTGAGCAAATGGAACAACAGAAGTATATTCTCTGGGTTGTTATTTGCCTATACACTGCGTGAACAACTTCTTAGAAAAGAACAAGAAATGATTTCTTCTTCACAGTTAAACCCTGGCCACTAAAAAATGCAGTGGCACAGGCGGAATTCAAAACCATTATGGTACCGTCAGTGCACTGCCTATCTGAGCTACAAAGTCACGATGGCAAAAGCGCATGCGTGAGTCCCAATGATCTAACTCATATTCAAGGATAACAGTGTTTCAATTCTAGATAACAATTAACGGGCAATTAACATCCATCCCGCGTTTCAGTAGCCAATTAGAGCGCGTGAAAAACACTATCCAGTGGTTTGGTATATACTATATACTTACCATCCTTAGATCAAACGGGCGTGTTCCTACCCTAGCTTTGTAGCTCGGATGGGAGAGCAGTGGACTAGTAATCCGAAGTTTTTGGGTTGAATTCCACCTGAGCCAGGAAGTGTTCATTGTAGCAAAAAATATTTGTTACTTGAAGAACTCTCTCCTGTGGATCCCGGACCCTCTTAATTCTTCCCCTTGATTCTTCCGTAAGGCAGTTACATCCTTCAGTTTAACGGCAAGTTTTGTGGAGAAAAAGCCGTCGGTCTCACGAAACGTTGTTAGAACGAAAAATACACATTTTATGTTTCGTAATCTGTAGTCTCCAACGCAGAAGTCCTTTGTGCTTGTCACGCTATCATTGCGTGACGAGCCCAAAAAATGTATGCGTTGGAGGCTACAAGCGCGGCAGCCTTTCAAGTATCTCAGAAAACAAACGAAAAGGTTTGGTGGCACAAAAAGCAAAAAAAAATTCGGACTGGTGGTTTCTATGCAAATATTCTCTATTTAAGTTAATTGGCAGCGTAATTTTTTTTTTCTTTTCTTTTGAGGGGGGGGGGGGGGGGTGGAGGGTCCAAATGGATTTAGGGGTCCATATCAGCCAGCGGATTTTAGACCGGGAGTCCATTTTCGCTAGCGGATTTGGACCGCTGGTGGAGACCGCTGGTGTCTAGTAGGACACTGATAAGCGACCACCCAGTGGTGGTTGGACACGGTTCGCAAAGCAGGATGGGGCTATCGATCGATTCGAACTCGGTTGCATTTTAACAAATTGACGTCAGTTTTTTATGCGTCTGTCCTCTTATTGATGATAAATTTCGTCATAACATTGTCAAAGTGCGGCTTGTGGATCTACAACAAACTCCTGGAAGGAACTGGAAGATGCGATTGCCGCGGAATCAGAATTTCATCGCTATAATTCGGAGAATCACAGGCTCGTAAATCAAAACTTAAGTAAGAATAGGCCAAGGAAAAATTCAAGTTTCTCAACTAATCTTTAATCCAGTGAAAACTGTTCACAAAATAATCCGCTAAAACACGGTTCAGCTTTATTTCATCGACAGCACAAATTCCCGCTCACCGCCGATTTTCAGGTCTGAATTCTCAACAAACATCCTCATCCTTTCGCTCTGTGGTTGCAATGGTTTCTTCAGTTTTAACCCATAAATTTTAGATGATCTCCTCATTAAAGACTGCTAGATTTGTGGTACAATTATCGCCTCATCAAGACTGCAGCACTGAAAAGTTTGACAAAACTTTTGCTGATTGCGTCAGCTTTACGTGTTTCATCCGTCTGTACTCTTATTGACAATAAAAATTAGCCAATCAGCGCGAGAGAATTCGCTCAGTTATTGTAAAAAAGAGCTTCGTACTGTGCGGATCTCGAAGAGCAAAAAAAATTCAACTACGGGAGCTGGAAATAACAAAGATGGAAGTTTCTCCGATTCTTGTGGTCTAATTATCCTTTATTAACATCTGGATATTTGATGTAACATTTTAATGGCTGGTTTCATGCACTGATCGATTGAACGCGTACACGTGGAGACTTCAATCCCGGGTTTATCAGGAATAAGCCTCTTTAATATTACTGAAACTTATTTCTGCAAACATCTTACCATGAATAACCTCTTGGGCCATGAAGGACTTATTTCCAATCATCGAAAGTGAAAACACAGATGCCTGGCTTTCTGAGGTCTTGAAATTGCTACAGTTGTGTGAAATCGTAAGTTTTGCCCGATGGATAAGCGTCGAGTACGTGTCATGAAAAACCTTACGAATGTTCATTCTATAGCATTAACAGTCCTTTTACTTCCAGGTTGTCCAAAAGCTTCTGTTTCTAAAAAATACCGTTGATACAGGATGTAGTAATCCTGAAGGGCTTGTCTGAAATTATACTTTCACAGCTTAGCTAACATGGCTGTATTAAAATATTATTGTTCAAATTGCTAGCTGTCAATATGAATTAATTATAATTAATTTGTTTTGTTTTTGAAAGTAACTGATGCTGACAAAGTTAGTCTGTGATTGAACGAGAATTCCACTATCTTTTGCAGCGGACATGAAAATCTGTCTTTAGAAAATTTAACAAAGCTCTGTTCAGCCTTTAAAATGGGTGACAATATTATATACAGTGCACCCATATTTTGTTCTCAGCAGTAGTTATATAGTTGGGGGTACGAGCGCATTTTTTCAAAAATCCGCTCTGAACTCCCCAACTATAACTACTTTACCATATGTTGGCACAATTTCATGGGAAATCTATTTGGTATTATCTCATGGAAAAATCTATATGGCATTATCTCATGGAAAATCTATTTGGTATTATCTCATGGGAAATCTATTTGGTATTATCTCATGGAAAATATATTTGGCATTATCTCATAGTTGGGAGTACGAGAGCAGTTTGCCATCGGATGAATATTACTTAAAAATATAATATCATATAATAGTATAGAATGTATTGTAACTCAAATATTCACGATTACCTGAAAGAATCAGAAGTTGTTTGTCCTTTTTGTGACGAAAAAATAGAAGATTCTAATAAAAAACCGAAAGATGATGAATGCTGTGATAATCAGGAGGTTATAACAACTGATGGAATGCAAGTTTGTCGAAGTTGTGGTGTTGTACAAGGATATAATTATGCAAAAGAATATGTTGATTTCTATGAGAATAGACATAGATTTATAAGAAAATCTGTTTACCATCGAGAGTACCACATTAACAACCTGTTACTGAAAATCGAAGAAAAATATAATATAGAAATATCACACCATCAAAAATGTAAAATTGAACGAGTTTTTGTAGAGATAGGTAATATTATTGATCAAGTAAATGGTACAAGGAAAAGAATGATTAGCGTTAATTTTATTATGAGAAAGATATTCAAGATGATGGGAATACCTTACAAAAATATTCCAATTAGCAAATCTAAAAAAACATTGGCCTTTTGCGATCGGTATTGGGCAAAAATTATGTCTCTTATTGGTGATAAGATAAAATCTATTATTGGATGAATACCTTATTATATTTATTTTCAAATTTGTCAGTTAACGGACACATATCAATGATTATATCATCGAGAACTTTGACATAATCAAGAAATTCTTTGTCATTATACTCCAGTCCTCTCATAAAGGACCGCAAATCTATTAAAACCTTTTCATATGAGGTGTACGCGAATTTACACATCTCAATCTTTCTTTTGTAATTTTTAGCCTCTGAAAATGTTTTAAGCAATATACCAGTACCAGATATCGTTCCAAGAACAATGGGATTCAATGTTACACCACCAACTACTGTCCCTGTTACTACCAATAAAACAGATCCAATATTACATGCAAGTTCTGCTTTTTTGAAATATTTGTAAGTCATTTTGAAAAGCCAGTATTTCTTATGATAGAATTTATACAATGCTTTTAACTCAGATATTTGATCATCAGTTAATTTTTCTGACACATGGTTCCAGTAGAATATGCTTTTACGTTTATCAACCATTCTATATATTATATTGATAGATAATTTTTATTCACTGGTGAAAGTTATGACATCAGCTGGGAGACCTGAATTTGTGTCCAATTTTAAACCAGCTATCTCTTGAACCTCAATTATGCTCACAGTGTAACTGTTCCAACTTGCATTTTTATTATTAGCGACGGAATTCACTGTGAAGGTTCCCCCATCTGTTACTCTTGTCTGTAATTGAAATTTATGAAGCTTGTTTTTGTCTACAACTGTGAAAAAAGAAGCGTTTGAGAGTGTGGCGATGTTTTCATAGTCTGGAGCCAACTGAATACCAAAACTGGACCGAATTCCTTTTCCTAATAAAATGGAGCTAGTTGTATTGACTTGTATTATACGGGTATTTTCCACTTTCTTTGTCACTGGGTTGATAATATTGGCCACCCAACGACACCAAAGATTGCCTCCGTTTCTATCATTACTTACCTGTAGATATGTTACCAGTTTCACGACATTGCCAACAGTTGGGTAATTGAAATTCACATAATAGTTGGTTAGGTCTTGCCAAGGACCATCTGTTAACCATGCGATATTAGAAACAATCTTATTTGTATACTTAACGATTCTCATTACATGGTTGTTGTGATCATAGTCGTACACTTCTGGATTGACAGTGTCTTGCCAATCTTTCACACCATAAATAATGATAAAAGCCTGTGGTGAGGATAATGTTGAGCTTCCGTGTAGGTTGAAATAGATGTAATCAAGGGCATCCCTGCTCCCATTGTTGAATTGTACGAGAATCTTTACGTGATCTGAGAAGCTCTTTTGGATTGTTTTGTGAATATTAGCTGTGGTAGCCTGAGCGGATAGTTGGATGTTGGTATGTGGCCCTAGCGGATAATATTCCAAGACCGATGTGAATTTGCCGATACTGAGAGGATATAGATTGAATCCGATTTTCGATTGATAATCATTGCTATTAGGATTTTTTAGCAGTCCGACTTTGTAAGCTAATTTATTCTTGTGAGGGCTTTGTGCGAAATCAGAGATGCCAAGAACCACTATATTATTCTCACTGGAGCTCTCATCCGCATCAAGGAGGTACTTCATTGCATTCTTTTTGTTGCTGGAATCGATATGAGATTGTGCCAACGTTTCGTCAATGTAGCTCTTATTAGCAGCACTGCTATTGTATTGAGGTGTGCCGAGGTTGTTAATCTGTTTTTGATTATTTGGTAATGAAGATAGGAATGTGATAGGATTTTTCATAACACCTCCTTTGTTTTTATTCAAAAAGGTGTCGTTAATATCTTTGAGATTGACAATATCTGATTCTGAATGAGAGGATGGATCAAAATCTGGTACTTGTATTCTTCCCTGAAATGTTTGTGTTGTTGTTTTTGAAAGGTCTGCTTTTGTACCCAATTGATTGTCAACATACTTCTTATTTACTCCATGGTCTGCATTGACTGGGTCCTTGATATTTGTTATGAATTGATTGTTCATATCAAGATTGGCTTCCATTAATACTGAACCATCTTTTTTGATGAATTTTGATGAATCAGTTATTGGAATCTTTCTTATCTCACTATCAACATACCCCTTATTACTAGCGTGATTAGAAGCAGTTGGTGATTTCAGATTTACGATGTTTAAACCACCCATGTCAATATGTTGCTCCATTCGACCTCCTTCCTTCTTTGACAGGAATATCTCTCTTTGCGATTCATAACTGATAACCTTGTTGAGATTACCATGAACTGGATAATTGTCTTTTGGGACAATGAGTGACCCTGTCATCGTATCACCAGATATTGCAACAAATTTAGATGTATCCACACTTGGAATCTTAGCTATTTCACTATCTAACTGACTTTTTGTAACCACATCATTATTATTGGTTCCTTGTTTTACATTCACTAATTTTTTATTCTGCATATCATAATCATTATTAGCATCTAATTTAAATCCAATACCAGGTAAACCTCTTGAACCTATCTTACCTAGTCCTTGAGAATCATCATGATTAAGAATACCGTTTGTATAACTCATATATTAATGGTTTATATTCTTTCATCGAAATTTCGGGCTACCTTTTTTTTGACCTTATCAACATACAAAAAACTATATGGATCCTTAGTAGCTTTCTGATAATCTGATTTATTTATGTTCAGTTCTCGGCAAATCATCGATTGCTCGTTTATAGAAGGAAAATCAAAAACACAAAAATGTGAACTATTCAGTCTTATTGTTTTATCAGTTCCGTAATAGCTTTGACTTAAATATATACAACAGCAATTTTTGTTTCTAGAATTGGTAAAGTAGTCACGTATCCGTTCGTCATTTTTCTTACCTGTATTCAAATAGTCATCAAATATGATTAATTTTTGGTTTTCATCAGACAAATCTGTTAAAGGGATGATGTCATCATTACTTGCTTCGATTACGTCATAACCGACCTCTTTTGATTTTGATATTGGTTCAAGAGATTTCAACAGATGCTTATATTTGCTTTGTTGGAGATTTCGAGCATAAAGGTATATCTTATCAAAATAGAGAAGCCTATATATCATATCAAGCAAAAGGTTAGTCTTGCCACCACCAGAGGGAGCACAAATAAGCATCCTGAAACATCGGTTTGGCATGAAACTCTTTAATTGAACAAAATCGTTGTTTTCATCATCTTGAATGTCGTAATTTTGAATCTTCATATGATAATATGTTATACAATTTTATCGCATGGCGACACGCTATGCGACACGCTATGCGAGCGTTTTTATATATGATAACCCTAATTTTCCGAACAAAGTACGAAATTTTATGTAAACAAATGATATAATGAGTTTACTCAAATGGAAACAATTAGCAGAGAGCCGATCCGAACTTGGTAAAAAGATAAACACAGTAAGAGAGACAATAAAACAAAAAACGATATCTGATCAAATGGGTGAAGTAGAGGCAGAGAAACTTTTCAAACCTATAACATCTGAGTTAAAGGAACTCACATTACCTAAAATGCCATTGAGAAGATTACCAAAGAAAAAGCAACCTGTTCCAGATTATGGAATAGCTATTGATGATGAAGTGCCTGATTATGGATTGGACGATTTGTTTGATCAACCTGTTTTACCTGAAAACGAGAAACAGATAGTTCCAAAACCTCCATCTTATGAAGATGTCCTCAAGGATTTAGCATCAGGTGAAAAACGAATTCATATTGACCCAGAATACATGTATGAACCTGAAGATCTTCCACCTGAATACGAAGAAGAAGAAGGACCTGATTACGAAATCCTTGAGGAGGATAGAATAAATCAAGCTTTAGATGAACTTCAAATTCCTAACTATGATGAGATTGAATTACTACTTCAACAAGAAGATATGAATGACAAAAAGAGGAAATCTTATCTTACCAAGACCCTGAAGATAGCTAAAGAGAAACGACATCAACTAAATGGTTATTGGAGTGATATCACTAAAAAATTAAATAGTGGTTCAATCACTGAAGCTGAGGCTCAATATCGAAGAAAAATTATTCAAGATACAAGAAAGGTTCTAAATGATTATATCAATTACAACAATCAAAAACTGAAAAATATTAAAGGGTCTGGTTTGAAGAAAAAAACAAAAAGAGGTGGACAGGTAATGTTTTTCAATAATCCAACAGAAATGATGAAAAAACTTGAACTGATTATCGGATCAAAGGTTGCTGGTAATAATAGCATAGAGCTAAGAAACACAGGTGTCGCTCTTCTTGACATCTTGTTGAGAAATTCAATACTCAATAAGCCGCAATATAACAAAATATACAAAAACTATTTTAGTCTAAACTAATCATATAAATGAATAGACAACTTGTATTATCCAGTCATATCGTCAAAGGTATAAGTGGTAATAAACCATCAGATTTCACAATCAAATACAGTAATCCGATAATACTGGATTCAAACAGACAATATGAAATCGGCCTAGATCGAATCATTTCGATGTCATTCACTTGGTTTAATGTGACAAGGGAACTTGATAATCAGAAAATAAGATATTCGTCTGATAGTGGTACTAATTGGACGGAAATTATATTCAACCCTGGAGTATGGAATTACATTGATTTTGACAATTTAATCAAAGAAAAAACAAAAACAGGGACCTCATCAAACCCTCAATATCCAATCACTCTGGAGTTTAACGATACTGTATTCAGGACAATAATAACACTAGCCTCAAATTACAGATTAGATCTTACTCAAAGTAATTTTAATGATCTTATTGGTTTCAATAAAAAGATTCTAACAAGTAGTGTAAATGTTGGAGATTACATTCCTAATCTCTCACAAGACAGAGAAATATTGAATGTTCATTGTGATTTGATAAGTGACAGTCTTGTCGATGGTGAAGAGTCAGATATTATATATAGTTTCAGTACCTCAACTCTCACCCCGAGTTATAGTTTCACACAAGAGCCTCGACGAGTACAGTACAACCCGTGTAATAAAAATACGATCAATAAAATTCGGATATATATAACAGATGGCAAACGAAGAATTATAGATCTTAATCATAGTGACACTTCATTCAGTTTGATTTTAAGAGAGAAGAGAGATTAATCTAACTAATAGTTATATATGTCGTCGTATGAATACAAGCGAATTTATCACCCGAAACTAGGTCGTTTTGTGTATAAGCATAAAGGATCTGGGATAATTGTTGATAACATATTCAAACCAGTTGGAAGGGTGTTAAGTAAAGTTCCAGAAATGGTTTTAAAACCTTTTGCCAAAAAAGCGCTAGAATCTGGTATTCCACATGCTGGAGACAAACTGGGAAAAAAAGCAGCTGAAAAAAGCGGAGAGCTTATTATGAGAAAATTACATGGTTCAACTAAACAATCAATGAAACCAACCAAACCTACTAAACCAAAACAAGAAGACTACAACATGATTCTGAATAGACTTATATCTGGTACTGGTTATTAAAAAGTGAATTTTATCTAAACTACTCATATAAATGAGTTTCAGAACAAATGAAAATCTACAACGATATGAATACGTTCGCTTCCATTTGGATAATGTCATTGAGCAACCTGCTAACAATCAAAGCCAGAAAAAGACAGGTTACAGATTCACTATCAACGATAGGTCGACAATGTTCGATTTTTTCAATGGGTATTTCGAAATAACTAAAGAGCTTCAAAAAAAGGCAGATGGTACTGGATATGCTCAAGCAGATCGCATCACCATGATAAACGGATCTCACAGTCTAATCAGACATATGGTTATCAAATCTTCAGGCAAAATTGTGTATGAGAGTGATAATTTGCATCGAATAACGAATGTCAAAAATCTCCTTGAATACAGTGATGATTATAGTAGATCCGTTGGAAAGAATTCGTTCTGGTATCTTGATACTGATGAAACTACAGCAAATACAAACACAGGTTTTGAGGCCCGTCGTATTTTAACCCAAGCAGCACAAAACAACGGTGGTGGGGGAGCTAAAAGTATTAATGAGATGCTTCCCTTAAACAGATACAGCTTTTTTCAAGAATTAGAAAGAAAAATGTTGCCTCCGATGCAGCTCACAATTGAACTTACATTTAACGAAGACAGTGAACTGATTCACATGGCAAATGGCACAGACCCTGGTCGTGTTGTAGTAAAGAGATTGTATCTTTGGCTCCCAAGATTAATCCCAAAAGACAGCATGTATAGTAATTTCGTTTCAGAGTTTCTTAAGCCAACAACCTGGACATATATGCGAGATCTCTACAATCAGTCAGCAAATACCAGAGCTATTCAGAATATGTTTCAAATCAGTCCAGCTATCGATGACGTTAAACATGTTTTTATATATCTCCAGAGGACAGACGGACCAAATGCTGATGAAGCAGAGAGGAGTCCGTATTTGTTTGACACTTTCAAGTTGAATGCCGCTGACGCTAATAGCTCTCTCTCAAGCTGCCGTTTAGAATACGGAAACAATACATTTTACCCAGAGCTCGAATATGATGCAGATTCAAAAATCAGGATATTCAATGATCTCATGTCATATGCATTTCGTAAGAACGATTACAATTCAGGAACACAGCTTAATGTATCCAATTTCACTGGTTTGTATGGATTATTGTATTTCGATTTGTCATATCAGAAAGAGGTAGTGACGAGAGATCCTAAACAGTTGATTCTCCATTATCGTCTCAATGTAGCCCCGACAGCAAACGTCCGAGCTCATAGCATCGTATTTTACGAGAGTGAGGTTGTAGTCAAGACAGTTGGAAACGAATTGATGATAGTTTAAATAAATAAGTTTTACATCGATGAAAATTTAAATGAATATGTTTTTTAAAAGAGAATTTATCTAACATATATTATATGACACAACTATACGAAATTAAAGTTAGTTTATCACCAAACCAGAAAAAGAATCTTAGTAACGCGTATCATAAAAGAGAAACAATAGTTCTAAGGCTCACGAAGGACTCTCTATCTGGGAATGATACTCTGTATGTACCTCAGAATATAGTTAAGCGATTGGAAAAAATTAGAAAATTGAAAAAGGGAATGGACATTAAACTTTCTAAAACAAACATTCGAAAGCAATTAGGTGGATCTCTTCTGTCTACAGTTCTGACGCTTGGAAGAACTTTTGGTCCAACGATTGCTAAGACTCTTGGATTGTCGGCTTTAGCTGGAGCAGCTAGTGAAGGAGCATCTCAGATTGTTAAGAAGATATCTGGAAAAGGTGTTCAAACCGATGGGTTTCTCATACCACAAAATAAAATCGATCAGTTGATAGCATATAAACATCTTTTGACAACCAAACAAAAGAAGGATATATTAAATGCTCTACAAACAGGCTCTGGTGTTCATATAAAACCGACTAAAGTACAAACAGGTGGTTTCTTAGGTACTCTTCTTGCATCAATTGGAGTCCCTTTAGCTATTGAGGCAATAAAGAAGATGACTGGTAAAGGTGCCCCTCAGATGGGTCAACCGAAACAAAGACCACCCAGATCTATATCACAACTAACCAATGATAATCAGGATGGTGGTTTGTTAATGCCAATGTATAGAACACCGCCTTTTTATGGAAATTGGCCGAACGGTACAATCGGTATGGGGACTAAAAAAAAAGCTCCCAAAAAGGGCAACGGTCTACTATTGGGCAAGAACTCACCCTTCAAAAACGTCCCTCTTCTAAACATTCTGTTGTAAAACCGAAATTCCATAAGAATGTCCCATTAAGCAATTATGATTTAATAAAATGGTGTAAATATCTGAATATCCCAATCAAAGATGTTCTGTCTCGAGATGAAAATGTTCCTCACAATCATAAACAGGCTCTATTCATTTACAATCTTGAACCGAGTTATATGTCAGGGAGTCATTGGGTGGCTACTTATGTTAAGGACAAAGTCATCAATTACTTTGATAGCTTTGGTTTGCCTCCCTTCCAAGAAATGGTCAAACATGCTAAAAAGAAGAACTTAACATTGCTTCATCAGAACAATCAAATACAAAATTTACTGACGACAACATGTGGATATTTCTGTCTGTACTTTTTGAATGAGATGAATAAGGGCAAATCATATTTTGATCTGTTGGAAGTTTTCAACATATATGATACGACGAAGAATGAGAAATTCTTAGAACAGTATTTCAAAAATATGTAATCAAGTTATATATATGAAATCATATTGCGTGAAACAAAAAAGGGTCACAGAATGTGTACCTGGGAGTGAACGATATGTGAGAGCCAAAAATAACAGACTTATGATGAAATGTATTTGTGGTGAATGTGGTATTACGAAAACCAAATTTATCAAAAGCCAAAAGGGAGGTGAAAATCCATTAGGTAAAGCTTTCGAGGCGGCTAAAATAGCCGAACAAATAACTCGCAAAGTAATTCCATCAACCAACCATGTATTTGACCGATATTGGTCTGGTGATATCTTAAAAGGTGCTTTCACAGGACCAACAGGTATAACAAGCAAGAAATTCTGGACTAAACCAAAGAAGGGTACTGTCATGCGTTTGGTGAAAAATCCAAAAACTGGTTAATATGAGAACGTATATATTGAACCTTAATCTAATCTAATCATATTATATATGAAATCTTATTGCATGAAACAAAAGATGGTCACAGAATGTGTGCCTGGGAGTGAACGATATGAAAAGGCTAAAAATGGGAGGCTTATGCTTAAATGTACTTGTGCAGAATGTGGAATCACTAAGACGAAATTCGTCAAACAGGCGGGAAACGGGTTAGCCCGTCGAAAGGGGCGGGCGTACTAGATACAGTAGCATCAACTGGTACTGATTTATTGATTCACCACGGTATTCCTTGGTTGGGAAAAAAGGCTGTTGAAATGGGTCGATATTATGGATCAGAAGCCTTGAGAAACCCAAAACTGCAGAAAAAGGCTATCGATTATGCTCTGGATAAGTTGAATCCAGTGATTCAAAATGTCGGAAGTCAAGCTCTTGATCAATTATCAACCAAAATCAGACCAAATAGAAAGTATAAACCGACAGAAAGGATTTGGATGGTGCTGGTGTTGATATACATAAACTAATTGGGAAAATACCAAAACCAAAAGCTGGATGGACTCCTGGAAAGTATAAATACATGGGACCATACAATCCTCTCGATAAACAGTTAGAGTATGATAGGAACACTGGAGAGGTCACCAAGTGGCACGTACAACCTTACAATAAAGTGGATGAAATAGCAGCTCATCATGATATTTGTTATGATATGGGGAAAAACAAAGGTGAATGTGACAAACAAATGGTCAAGTCATTGGATGGAATACCTTATGGACAGATGCCAAAATGGGGACAAACCGCTCGGTTCTTGATTAACACGAAGCAGAAACTAGGTCTAGGTGTAAAACAAAGGAAGACAAAAAACGGGAAAGGCCGTCGAGTGAAGAAAAAAACTGGCAAGAAAAATTAGCTGATGAGCTTCATAAGCCAATAAAGCGTAACTTTACTCGACGGCGTGTTTTAGTAAACGGCATTGACGAGTTATGGTGCTCTGATATTGTTGAGATGCAAAAGTTCAGTCGATGGAACGCTGGCTACAGATATCTTCTTATGGTTTTAGATGTATTCTCTAAATATGGTTGGATTGTCCCTTTAAAGGACAAAAAAGGAGAAACCGTTATGAATGCTTTTAAAACAATCCTTAAAGAAGGTAGAAAACCAGAATATTTATGGACAGACAAAGGCAAAGAGTATTACAACAAACATGTTAAGGAACTACTTGATAAGAATAAAATAACCTTGTACTCAACTGAGAATGAAGAGAAAAGTAGCGTATGCGAACGATGGAACAGAACAATTAAAACCAAGATGTGGAAGCAGTTTACTGTTCAAGGTAATACACAGTATTTAGACATGCTACCCAAATTAGTGAAACAGTATAACAACACTAAACATAGCTCTATCAAAATGACGCCGACAGAAGCCAGTAAAAAGAAGAATGAAGGAACTGTTTACTTTAATCTATATGGTGATATGAAGCCATTATCAGCTAAACCAAAATTTAAAGTTGGTGATAATGTTAGAATAAGTAAGTATAAACGAAATGTGTTTGATAAGGGCTATACACCAAATTGGTCTGAGGAAGTTTTCACAGTTGATGAAATCCAATACACCAATCCAATCACATACAAACTAAAGGATCTCAGAGATGAAGACATTCAAGGGAGTTTTTATGAACCTGAATTACTGAAAGCTGAACAAAAGGTATTCAGAATTGATAAAGTCATTAGGAGAGATTATAAAAAGAAGCAAGCTTTGGTGAAGTGGAAGGGGTATAGTGATGAATTCAACAGTTGGATACCGTTCAAGGACTTAAGAGATATATAAAGTGTTTTAAAGATAATTATCTAACATATATTATATCAATCGATACAGTATATGCTGTCTTTTGCTTTTTGTAGCCAAAAATATCATTGTTTCTGGCTATTATAAATATATAACCTTATTATATGAATACCGTAACTGGTGAAAAATTCAACTTATTAAAACATAGAGCAATCAACGTATATGGTGCTGAGAACCTTGAATACTCAAACAGAATGAATAAAAAATATATGGTAACTCTTAAAAATGGTAATAATATTCATTTTGGAGATCCTAGATATAAAGATTATTTAACGCATCAAGACTGGAAACGTCGTATTAGATATCGTAAAAGAGCATCTGAGATAAAAGACAAAGATAAGAATTCGGCAAATTTTTGGAGCTATCATCTGTTGTGGTGAATGACACTTAAGGAACATATACAAACACTTATAAAGAGATATTATTATTATATATAATTACAAGATATGGAAATTTTTACTTATGAAGGAAAAAAACTGAATATTATCAAAAAGGATGACGACATATGGTTCCGTGGTAAAACAGTTGCCGACATTTTGGGATATTTGAATTCACGAAAAGCGATTAATGATCATGTTGATTCTAAAGATAAATGTTCACTTAAGGAGCTTAAATCCAGGGGTAACGAAACGCCCCCCCTAACATGGAACCTCGGAAACACAATTTATATAAATGAATCTGGCTTATTCTGTCTGATATTTGGATCAAAAATGGAAAAGGCTAAAGAATTCAAACTTTGGGTAACAAAAGTGGTTTTACCATCAATCAGAAAAACAGGACGGTATGAATTCAGCAACAAACCATACAAAATGCCCGCATTCAGCATCAAAACAGAATATGACCTACATGAAAAGGTAGTCAACTTTATAAGAAACAATTATCCTAAAGCAATTCTAACCGCATCATTGGGTGAAAACCAAATTAATGGTAACATGAGAATAAAATCATACAACATGGGTTATCAAAAGGGATCTCCTGATCTGATCATACAGAATTTGCATTTGAATTACTCAGGTTTTGCAATTGAATTTAAAACACCACTTGGTTATGGAAAGCTTTCAGAAGAACAAAAGATGATGCTGCAAGAGTATGAAAACAACAATTACAAAATATTAGTGAGCAACGATTATGACGAAATCATAAAAGAAATCATACTTTATTTCCAGGGTGTGAGAATAAAATGCAAAAAGTGTTCCAGAAAATTCAAGTCATCGGAAACATTGAGCAATCATACAAAGTTCATACATGAACACCAATAAATAAAATCAACTATAGTTCAAAGGATCCATATGTGGACCATTTGAATTCTTGACTACTTAAAGACACAACCAAAAGAGGCTTAAAAAAAATATTATTATATAGTATGAAGATAATGAATAAGAAAGATCTTAAGAAACTCAGTAAAAGTCAATTGATAGAAATGCTCCTGAAGCAATCTATTATGAAACCTGTTCCAACACCAAGAACCAAAAAACCAATGGATAAACCTATTCCAGCACCTCGCAAGAGTGTTAAAAAAATGGTAAAAGAGTATGAAGACAACATCATTCTTCCGCCTCTAGAATTCAGGGATGATTACAAACCTATTCCAACACCTAGAACTAAGAAACTATTGGATAAACCAGTTCCAACACCTAGAACCAAAATAGAACAAACAAACAAAGCCTTAGAAGGTTATACCAAGTCTTATGAAATCAACATCAAGGACAATAAAGACCCCGTAGCTCAAATGCAAAACACTAGATTGGCTCTTGATTATAGTATAGCAAATTTGTTGAATGAGATGAAAGGCTTGAAATACGTTGAAACACTAAAAGTCACTTTCGAAAAGATGTCAGGTGATGAAATGGTTAATAAAACGGCATATTTCAATAGCACACCTCAGACAATAATCAACCAAACGGAAATCACTGATTCATCACAATTATCAAAACAGCAGATCACGAACAAGATAGCTCAATGGATATCGGAAGGATCTGGTTGGACAATTAAATCAGTTGACGGACATTATCTGAACGTTGTTATATACAAGCCCATGGAAGGGTCATCATATATTAAATTACCTTATGAATTGCAAAACAGTTCGAAAGGCTTAATAAACATGAAAAATGATGATCTCGAATGCTTCAGATGGTGTCATATAAGACATTTGAATCCACAAGATAAAGACCCACAAAGAATCAAAAAGAGAGACATGCCATACATTAAAAAGTTAAATTATGAAGGCATTGAATTTCCAGTAACTATTAAACAGATCAACAGAATTGAGAAGCAAAACAGCATCAATATAAATGTATTCGGGTATGAAGACAAACAAACGTATCCGATCTATGTTTCCAAAGAAAAGTATGAAGATCACATGGAACTACTGCTAATAACAGATGATGAAGACGAGCATTATGTTCTCATAAAGGATTTCAACAAGTTCATGTACAATAAAACAAAACACAAAGAAAAAAAGCATTTTTGTATGCACTGTCTGCAATGTTTCAGTTCCGAAAGGGTATTAAATGATCACAAAGTTATTTGCATTCAAGTAAATGGTGAGCAAGCAATAAAAATGCCTGAAAAAGGAGACAACATACTGAAATTCAATAATTTCCACAAGCAGCAACCTGTGCCATTTGTTATCTACGCTGATTTTGGGGCTATAATTGAAAAGGTGCAAGGATGCCAACCTGACCCCAGCAAATTAAACAACAAATCATATACTGAAGCCTACCAAAGACACAAAGACTGTGGATATGGGTATAAGGTCATTTGTTGTTATGATGATAAGTACACAAAGCCGCTACAAATATATAGAGGTGAAAATGCTGTACACAATTTCATGGAAAGCATGCTGAAAGAAGTAAAATACTGTATAAAAGTTATGAAAACATTTTTTAACAAACCATTAAAAATGACAAAAGATGATGAAACAAATTTCAAAAAAGCAACATCATGCCACATCTGCGATAAACAATATACAGAGAAAGACGTCCGAGTCAGAGATCATTGTCATATTACTGGTGAATACAGAGGTTCAGCACATCAAGACTGTAATCTGAAACTAAAAATTGAACCAGATAATATTAAAATTCCAGTGATCTTCCACAATTTAAGAGGATATGACAGCCATTTTATAATGCAAGAGATTGGAGCTATTGTTGAGGAAAACAAATACATGGATAAAAATGGAAAAGAGACACGGATGAATATCAATGCTATTCCCAACAACATGGAAAAATACATGGCATTCATGCTTGGTAATCATCTGACATTCATTGACAGTTTCCAGTTCATGAGCTCAAGTTTGGATAAATTAGTCAACAACTTACCAACGAAAGCCTTAAAATACACAAGCAAGCAATTCAAAGGCAGTAAATTCAATCTTATGACACGAAAAGGAGTTTATCCATACGATTTCATGGACAGTTTTGATAAATTTAATAAAACGGAATTGCCAACGAAAGAAGAATTTTACAGCATATTGTATGATGAACACATAACAAATGATGACTACAAACATGCCCAAAAAGTATGGACTACTTTCAAATTAGAAACGATGGGTGATTACCATAATCTATATCTCAAGTCGGACATCCTACTGTTAGCCGACGTGTTTGAAAACTTCCGCAAGACCTGTCTTCAGTATTACAAGCTGGACCCATGTCATTATTTCACATCTCCTGGTTTGTCATGGGATGCTATGTTAAAAATGACTGATATCAAACTGGAGCTAATGACTGACATAGACATGTTTCAGTTCATCGAAAAAGGAATGAGAGGTGGTGTATCATATATAGCAAACCGATATGGGAAAGCAAACAATAAGTACATGAAAGAATACGACGAGATGGCGCCCTCAAAGTATATCATGTACCTGGATGCTAATAATTTATACGGTTGGGCTATGTCACAGCATCTACCTACTGGCGGTTTCAAATGGTTGACAGAAAAGCAGATTAATAAAATCGATTTGACTCAGTATAATGAAAACAGTAATAAAGGGTTGATACTTGAAGTCGATCTTGAATATCCCAAAGAACTGCATGACCTTCATAACGACTATCCTCTAGGACCAGAAAAGGTTAAAGTAACTGATAGCATGTTGTCTGGATACTGCAAGAAAATACAAAACAAGTTCAAAATATCAACAGGGCTTGTACATAAGCTGATCCCTACTTTATGCGATAAACAAAAATATGTTCTGCATTATAGAAATCTACAGTTGTACCTTGATCTCGGTTTGAAACTGAAGAAAGTCCATAGAATTCTAGAGTTCGACCAGTCTCCATGGCTAAAGCAATACATCGATTTCAATACACAAAAACGTACCCAAGCGAAAAATGCATTCGAAAAAGACTTCTTCAAATTGATGAACAATTCAGTATTTGGCAAAACGATGGAGAATATCAGAAAGAGGGTTGATGTTAGGCTTATCACTGATGTACAGAAATTGAAGAAAATGGCATCTAGACCAACTTACGTCAGCTGCAAGATATTCTCGAATAGTCTGGTAGCAATACACAAGATCAAGCAAACGCTGACTCTAAACAGACCTGCATATGTAGGCTTGTGTATTCTCGACCTAAGTAAAACTATGATGTATGATTTCCATTATAACTACATCAAGGAAAAGTACGGGGACAAAGCCAGGTTGCTATTCACTGATACAGACAGTCTGACATACGAAATTGAGGCTGAAGATGTGTACCGTGACTTTTGGAATGACAAAGACAGATTTGACAACAGTGATTATCCAGAAAACTGTCAGTATTTCGACAAAACAAACAAAAAGGTAATCGGCAAATTCAAAGATGAAGCAGCTGGTGTGCCAATCACAGAATTCGTCGGTTTGCGATCAAAAATGTACAGTTACATAAAAGACAACCAGAAAGTAGGGAAAACAGCCAAGGGAATCAAGAAGAACATAATAAAGAACAATATCAAACATGAAGGTTATAAAAATGTATTAATTAATAACAAACAAATACATCATACCATGAAGACAATCAGAAGTATTAACCATCAACTAGGTAGTTACGAGCTCAATAAAGTGTCACTCAGCTGTTTCGACGATAAACGATATATAGCAAACGATGGAATCAACAGTTTCTCTTACGGACATTATGCAATCTGAAGATGTGACGTCACGCCACAGCTGTGTTGGCCTCCATACAAGTTCTGCTTTTCTGTTCACTACAAACTTTACTGACAAACTTTACTGACAAACTTTACTGACAAACTTTACTGACAAACTTTACTGACAAACTTTACTTCAAATACAAGTTCATCTGATATTACATGACAATCTGATGACTCATCGGGAAAGTCCCATTTCATCCGATGGCAAACTGCGCTCGTACTCCCAACTATGAGATAATGCCAAATATATTTTCCATGAGATAATACCAAATAGATTTCCCATGAGATAATACCAAATAGATTTTCCATGAGATAATGCCATATAGATTTTTCCATGAGATAATACCAAATAGATTTCCCATGAAATTGTGCCAACATATGGTAAAGTAGTTATAGTTGGGGAGTTCAGAGCGGATTTTTGAAAAAATGCGCTCGTACCCCCAACTATATAACTACTCTCAGCTACTTCAATGAAAGCAATGACTCATTTACCCACAAGGACCTCAAGCAGAAAATAGTTTTTAACCCTTAATACAGGGTTGTTAGGGGCTTTGCACTGATTATCACGACAAAATTATTGAGGTCACAGAGAACCTGTTTAGCTTGGATCCTTTTAAAACTAGTGAAGCACATTAGAGCAATGTATCCAATGTCATTTCTACAAATCTGTCAATTCTTTCAATAAGTAAAGTGATATTTTTATAATTATTAGAATTCTGTCCCAACTACAGAGCAAACTCTACCTAAAATATTTTTATTGTTTTCCTTGGTTGATCTTGCTCACTTATTTACTATTGGCTATCTCAAATTTTTGATATCTCAAACAGTTTTTGGTTTCTCTTACATGTCTAAGATAGCACCGTGAATTTCCAATCTGAGTTACTGATCAATACTGAATTTTTTTAGCTTTCTCAATAATTCACCGCACAGAGGTTGCAAGTTAAGAACCTTAAGGCTGCTGCTTAGGGGATCTTAGGAAACCAATCCACAACAGATGATGCGACTATATTATTAAGACCCTGAAGCCCAAATAATTTTGGTCATTTCAACAAACAAAATGTGATTCTTGAAAGTTTGTTGCATACAGGGCAACAGAGCAGACTGAAGAAACCATTTTGCCTCAACCTAAAGACAACAAAACAAAGAAGGGAAAACACTCAATTGGGATGCCACGCCATACTGTTGATACTTGTCATAATTAAAATAAGACGATCACGCGTTAATATTTCGCGTTTTCACATCTCGCAGCGCAGGAGTAATATTGGAGAGAAAATTCGACAACTTCAACAACGCATAATTCTCAAACTAGAGGGGCGCTATCGGGCGCTATATGATTTAATAAAAGCAAATTTATCCATCTTGATCTTGGTGTAAAATAAACGGTTTTAGATTTTTGGGTTAGCCTACAAATTCTCAAAATGTAAGACCTACTCAAATATCATGAAAGCACACATTGCTCGATCCACCTACGACGAAATTGTGCTTAAACTTGACTTACAAAAGATGACCAGATCCAAAAATTTCAAGACATCTAGTTACACACCAATCCTAATTATTCTTGTTAAATGAAAGTTGCACTGGGGACAGATAGCACGTTAAAATGACAAGAAGTGAAGCTCACATTCCCGTCAAAGGCCGCCATGTTGATTTCTCGTCCTGGTTAAGAGACTGCTCGTGATTGGCTGATATAATGATCCACCATGCCTTTCGGACCGTGTCCAACCACTACTGGCGACCACCTATCTCAAATGGTGCATATTTACCTTAATTTGTTCTCAGGTTGTCGTCGATGTTTGGTTTGTGCCCCGGGGGGGGGGGTACTCTGCAAATTTTTGGGCTGGGGTGTGCCGCTGGGACTCTGAAACCCTTACCCTAAACTAGACCAAGTTGAGGTGCATTTTGCAACCCTATACTAGACTAATCACCAAAAATCCGTAACCCTATCCCAGACTAGCTATTTTTGAGAAACTCCATTACTAACACAGTCCAGCGAAAACAAAATGTTATGTCACATTTTAAATAATGCTCTCAAAATAAAAGTTTATTTATACTTGTTCAGTTTTTGTTTCCATCAAGTCCTCAATTTCAGGTTAACCTGAGTGAATAAAGAACCGTCATGAGTGTTGCCTTTCGGATACAACAGCAAAAAACGTCGACTTTCAAAATAACTTCTACGTTTACAACAACTAAAACGCGTTTTAATTGATAGTATGTAAACCCATCTCTATTAACGCTTTCTTTGCTAGTTGCCGGTAAACTTGCCAAATTGATTTCTTTTTAGTGTCAATTGCCGGGAAACCTAGTCTAGACTAAATTATCCAACCAACTGATTAGTTTCCTTGAAAATGATACCCTATTCTAGACCAAAACTCTCTGATTTCCGTACCCTATCCCAGACTAAACAGCTTGAAAACCATACCCTTCACAGCGGCACATACCCATATAGCGTGTATATGGGAGTACCCCCCCCCCCCGGGGGTTTGTGCAATCCAATATGGCGGTTTCATGATCAAACGCTAGAATAGCCTCGTTCTTAGTATTCTCAGAACGAGGTTGGAAGTTTGCATGTCACGTGGGTATTAAGGGATAGACGAGAGGTCCCTCCCGTCAGTGTAGAGACTGGAACCCATTTTGACGAGCCCCGAAGACATCGTCGTGTCTTCGTCGGCGAAAACAAAATGGCGGCGAGATAACAAATTTTATATTACTTTCAATTTCAGATTAATTGTCATTAATAATATGATTTCTATTTTAGAAAGATGACTAAGATTGTCCTGTTCATAATACTCATTGTACAATTCACTCTTGTGTCTAAATTGACTCTAACTCTAGACACTGATCGGTAAGCGGAATCGGTACATGCACTATAAAAATAAGAGTATACAAGACAAACTCGAAGCGAAATCCATTAAACAAATCACCTCTTTATGTTCGTAAATGTTGTTTTGCTTCCAGACCTTACAGTCAACGCGGTTCACGCATGAACGCTCAACTTCAAATATTCATTGATTAGTTCATTCTTCGATTTCATTCTTCAAAAAATTTAGCGATTCTTTGAAACTTGGATTCTATATTCGAAACACTATTTTAGTTATTCGAAATTTTTTTTGTTACATCGTAATAATAATTCAAACTTTCCGAACAGAACTGAAAAGTTAGTTTTTTTAGCTCAATTTACCGGTATGTCACGCGTGATATTTTTATTGTTTTCAAGCCGGCGCAAAAAATGGCGACAACATAAAGCCGACAAAAATAACCCGTAAAGAGAAAATCCTTAGAAAGAAAATCCAAAGGAGTCTCTAATTTTAACAAGGCAACTTATTCTTTGGCTGGAAGTTTCGTGGCTTAATCGGAAACCCGCAGAAAATATAAACAACAGCCGCCACAATTTTAAACCTGTAACGGTTTTCGCCGCGGTGTGTTGCGGTCTACATGATCGGAACATGAAAGTTTAGGTTTCCGAACTCCAAATGGCAAGAAATTCGCTTGGGAGCTTTTAGGATCCTGGTAAACCTTTGCCTTCTAATGCAAGGAACGAGTAAACCTTTGCCTTTTAATGCAAGGAACGAAATCGTTAACCTTTTAAATGCTGGATTGGGGTTGTCATGATCAGATATTCCACGGAACACGAGAGTGCCAAAAGGAGCTGTTCATAAAATCGTCCGACACTATTCAGCCCACGCGACGACTCAACCATTTTCTTGTTTTCTTGTGGAGGTTAAGATCCTTGATAACGGATGACATCCCTGAAGTAATTGATTAGCACTTCTTCCGAGTGCGCCATGTAGACGATTTCTGATGTTACGTGTGACCTTTTGAAGAATCGATTTCGTTCATCGAAAAAAAATGGTAATCTTTCAATCTATCTACAAGAATACGTTTATCCAATTAAAGGAAGGAATGCGCACGTGAAGAATGCAATGTTCATTAAATGACCGTTCATGCGTGAAGCGCGTTGACTGTAACACAAGGAATAGGCTTTTGTACATTATGCTTTTGTTTCCCCACTAAAATGCTCCACCAAAATGCTCCATTTTTCCCACTAAAATGCTCGGTCTGCCCAAAAAAGTCACTAAAATGCTCGGATAATGCTTATTATACAAACGTTTTTTTTAAATTAATTTCAAAGTTTTTAACATGGTGTTAACCGTTAACTATGGCAAGCCGACTGTAGCAATATTCAATATTTTTATATTTATTCAATTTAATATTTATATTTATGTAATATTTTTATATTCATTCAATTTAATATTTATATTTATTTAATATTTTTATATTCATTCAATTCAGTATTTATGTTTATGTAATATTTTTTATGTTTATTCAATTCAATCCTCGTATATGTATGTAAACACTGTTTAATCATTTAATTTTAATCTGTCTATATTTATTTAATCTGTTTATATTCATTTAATTTAATCTGTGTATTTATTTTAATCTGTGTATTTAAACTCGGGGACTGGGGCAAGCCATCGGATCAGAAGAAGGAAGGACTGGGAAAGAAGCAATATGGCGGATGAGGAGTCGGATGAGGAAGGTTTTAACAGTGAAGGTTTTGACGTTGTAAGAGACCTGCCTGCGTTTTTAGCTTCGGTTTTAGATAAAACGGAATACATTTGTCAAAATGACGTCGACGAAGGAACTGCCGAAGCGCATGCTGAAGTGATTGACCAGAGTATTAGGCTGCTTAGATCGATAAGGGATTGTTATGATATTGGAACAAGTGAGAAAGAGGAGCTGGATTCACTTGCAGCAGCTTTTGCAGATGTGTTATCATCGTTAATTCATCACCTCACCATTAAGCCTCTCACCCCAACAGCTGTTGCTGAAAGTTGTTTATTTAATCTGTTTAAATTCATTTAATTTAATCTGTGTATATTCATTTAATTCAATCCCTCTTTTTATTTAAACTCGGGGACTGGGGCACACTGTGACATCAGGAGGAAGGACTGGGGCCAAGAACGTTTTCACTTGTGCTTGCTCGTCCGCCACTGCTGACATTGCGGTATATATACGAAACAGGTAATATCTGCTAAGGCGAGCGTCGGATATGTTGCTAACACTGGATTCGGAAAATTCTAATTCAAACTCCCGATCTGCATCAGCACCAGCAGGTCCATCAGTTTCAACACAATCACAAGGTCCACTGCTCCACAGCGTTGCGGAAAGCGTTAACAGAGCGAGAAACATGATGCAAAGGAGTCGAGATGGGGGAGCTTTCCGGAGACTTGGGATGAATGAAAGACTGCGATCTGTTTCCCCGATTCCCCGAGGACAAAAAAGTAAACAGAAACGGACTAAATGTGTCAAAGAAAAACCATTCGAGTATGTCCTTCTAGGCTGCAAGGACGATGATGCAGAGGACGACTTTAATCAATTTTTGAAGAAAGACATGATTGTCGAAAGGGGCATAGTGACACTTGGTGAACAAGATAGCGAAGACAACATTAGACAAAAGATTGCCTCATCGCTTAAAGAAAAGTACAGTATTATTGGACCGAAAGACTTCGAGTTCGTAAAAGTCACTCAAAAGAAAATCAGTGTGCTCCATTTAAGCAAAGGGACGGAGTACAGCTACGATGTAGTGAAGAAAATGGTGGGGCAAGGTCTTTTGTATATAAGAATGAAAATGGGTTTTGAATTTGTGCTTAATGAGCAACTGCATACCTCAGATTCCGACCCTGAGCCTCTGCAAAAGGAACTGGTTCAGCCTAGAACCTCTGGCATCGTCCCTGGCACCTCGGACAACTTGGATGGCATCTCTGGCCTCGTGGACATCTCTGGCTCCACTGAAGGCGCCTCTGGTATAATCCCTGACACTTCTGACAACTTGGACGGCACTCCTGGAATCTCTGGCGTTTTGGACACCTCTGGCATCATCCCCATCCCAGGCACCTCTGGTATCGTCCCTGGCACTTCTGACAACTTGGGCGGCACTACTGTGATCTCTGGTACCTCTGGCATCCCTAGCACCTCTGTACAGCATGGGAAAGAGCAGGAACTGGAAAGTGCACGTGTCTTCTTTTGCCAGGTTGTAAATGAGTTCCCATCAAACATCACAGAACCAACAGAGATGCTAAGATATCTGCAGAAGAAAATTGTCACTGGGCGACCATTAAATGTAACCGAGTCTTCCGAAATCCTTGAAGGAGAGACCAATTACATAACTGTAGACAGAGAGAACATTCTCAAAACCACATTTGAGGAACTAAAGCATGTAACTGATCCAAGGGTCACCTTTGAAGTTCAGTTTTATGGCGAGCAAGCTGTTGACACTGGTGGACCTCGCAAGGAGTGGATTAGACTATGCAATCAAAATATCAAGGACACTTACTTTGATAATGGCCTTAAAGAGTACCTGTCAGAAGATTATTATTATGTTGGTCAAATGGTTGGTATTGCTCTATGGACAATTACCTGTCTACATACCCGAAGAAATACTGCAGGCAATTTTTATCGATAAAGATCAGGAATTGTCACCTTGTGTCAGAGAGCTCAAACGTGGTATGGACACTTTAGGAATTCCTATGTTTGGAAGAGTTTACCCCATGCTGCTATATCTTCTGAGGCCATGTAGCATTGTTAGTTTAACCGTTCGAAAGCTTTTATTCTTGTTGGAAGCAGACTTCTCAGAAGAAGGATGCAACTTGCTTGTTTATGAAAAAGCTATTTATGCCAAATTTGTGAAGTATGTGAGAGATGTGTCAAGTGGCCGTAGAATTGTTACCCTTGAAAACATCCTTGAATTTGTCACTGGAGCAAGTGAAGAACCACCCCTCGGTTTTGCTAGGAAGCCTCGCATTCAGTTTCCAGAGGCTGAAGTAAAAGAGCCCAAAGTGAAAGAGCGCTTGACTGCAGATGAGGTAATGAATTAGCCCTTGGTACAGGTACTGGAAACTGATTATTTTTTTATTGAAAAACCCAATTCACACCAATGCTGCATAAAAGTTGAACTTTTATGGAAATATAAATCCCAAAATCATTTTCAATATTGAAAATCGAAAGAAAAAAGGTCAAGTGATTTGTATTTAGGAAAAACTAATTGGGATGATGAAAGCACTAAAAATATACATTGAGCTTAGAATAAACACTAATCAGCAGTCAGCATGTGTTGGAACATACGCCAAGCAAATCCAAATGCAACTACTGTTATGTGCATACAATGTACATTTTGTGTGTGGCATCAATAAATTAATGAATATTGCATTTTTATCATACTAGCAGTTTACACTTTTTTCCCTCTGTTGCTAATGGAATTAACTGTACAATGTATGGCTAAACCATGTTGATTTGGTTACAGTGGTATTGTTACTGACTCTAGGGATGACTTGTATACTGTTCTTTTCCTGTGCAAGTTATTTAGTTTCTTTGCCATTGTTAATTTCATGTTATCTTTACAACAAACATTGTTACAGTTACTGTAACTTTTCTTTAGCAGAAAACTGATGAACCACTTGAACCAGCTCAGAAGAAGAAGAACATTTGGCATTTCATGCCTACTTCCCATGCCTGCTCAAACACTCTGGATTTGCCAAGAGGAAATGCAGTTCTTCTACTCCCATCAGATAATGAACTATTTGAACTGTATGACCTAGCTTTCAAGAACAGTTACTTTGGTTTTAAGTAGATCAAGGAACACTTGGTTTCTTAGCAGTGACTCAAGCATTGTACAGAACAATGCAATCCACTTTTGACCTGTGTTAATTCCTTTGGATGGTTATTATACATTGCACTAAATGTATTTAAACTGAAGCAAATTGCCTTGTTTTAGTGGACATGTTTTTGTTGTGTTTCTTCTTGTTACAGTTCTTTTTGTTTTCCTTTGTGCTGTTTATTATAACTTAAAAGGAAAATGAAAATCAAGCAGGTTTATAAAATGTTTTTTTGTTATATTTCCAGATTAATATTAACCACTCTGCCACTTGTCTTTAACAGTGAAATTAGACAAAAAACCAAACCAATGTTATGATACCATCAAGATAACACTATTCGTAGTAACACAGTGCAACACTTATTATTAGCTAGCCCTAGCCTGTTTGCATTGCATTGTCAGTGACAATGCAAGTCGCAAGTGTTTGTGTACAATTTTTTTCTTTTTCTGCAGTTACTGTTTATTCCTCATAAGATTACTTACTGGTATTAACTGTTGAGTGTTGAGTTGAGTTATTGAAGTATTGTTTTAGGTGAAGATAAAAGGAGGGGAATACTAATTTTGTAAACCCAAATCAGTTTAGTTAGAGCATGAGTTGATGTTTTGGGATAATGTTGGATTGCAAGTAGTAAAATCATTATTAGTAACTTACAAATTAATTACAATTACTGTAGTATGCTGCAGGAGAAAAAGTCTGTCTATATCTTGGATTCTGATTTTCAAAAGAGCTGTTGTTTTGTCTGGGCACAGCCAGAAAGACATTAAAATACAACATCATTATTTCTTAAGTGTTTGACATCACATGAACATGTACCTTAAATCATGATGTAGCTTGCACCTTTTATTGTCTACTTTTATATGGTAAGTTAAAATTAATTTTGTTAACATTTCATTGCAAATAAAACTTGTCAACTCTTAAATTGAGAAATAAAATACAATTTGTTATTGCTGGCATTACTTCCACAGTAATTTATTATCTCGTCATTGCATACTTAAGAAAAATATACAAGGTTCTTTTGATGGATTAATTCAGTTGCTTGAGAATATTCAATCAAAGATGCAGCAAATTAACAGGAACAAGTGACTGGAACTCTCTATCTCTCCAAAACACAAATTGGCTTTGGATATAGACTGTTCAGTTGATGTTGCCAAGAAACCCCCCCCCCGAAAAAAAAACTTATTTTGACTATACTTTCTATAACTGAAACAAGAAGCATAATCTGCACTATTAATACATGTATTATGATACATTTATTCAAGTATCAGAAAGTTCTTCAAGTCTTAGAAATACCAGTTCCAGAGCTTCTGTGTATATATCTGCACCCATTTCACTTGATGGCCTCAGTGGATCCAGTTGTTCCAACACAAATAGCTCCAGCATATCACCATGCATGGCTGAGACACACAGGGTCAATAACAACATGATTGTCACTTCCAATTGGAGATGGTCCCTGGGGGTCATATCCATACATTTCCAAATCAGACGGTTCTTCATCTGGCAGTCCACGTGATAGTGGATTGTTAGCGCAGAACATGCCATTTGCCCACATTTGGTATGGGGACCAGTTTCCCTCTGTACGCACCTTGTGGTGGTTAAAAGCTTCTCGAAATTCGTCAAGGGCTTTGTTGATTCTTGGAATGAAGATCAAGTGTAAAGTAAACAGATGAAGAGGATCATCTGTGTTTAGGATACCAGTGGACTCCATAGGATAGAACAGATAGTAATAAAAGTGGCAAACACATCTAAAAACATCTCTCCATAATCTTTCAATGCGCTGGTTGTGTGTAGAGGGACCAGCAATAAAACTTCCCCTTCCCTCTCCCCTAGCTTGTACCATGGCATCACACACTAGGACATTTTCAACACCCTTGTCAACCCTTATTCTTGATGCCCAAAGGTTCCCATCCCGATTTATCGCATCTAAAAACAAATCAAGTACAGTTTCTGCAAGATTGTTTGAGTTACATCTCAAAAACATTATTCTTCTGGAAAAGCCATCTATGCATCCGTGAATAACAATTTTCCAGCGTATCAAAGCATGATGACCATCTAAGTGCCAAAGGGAGTTTGGCCAAGTGCCAAAGGGAGTTTGGCCAAGGTACTTGATATGTCCTACGTGAAACAACAACGCCCCAGCGTAGTGCAGTATTTTGTGGATCCACTCTTGCCATACTTTCTCTTATCCTTTTCCTTTGAATTCTAAGGCCAAGTGCTTTTATGTAACCTCCAACACAGCCCTGTCCAGTAGTTCGTCCATGATCTGAAATGAAGCCTCTCACTATCTCGTCTAGTTCCTCGTCAGACAAATGATGAAATCCTGTCATGTTTTCCAAACCATAGTCTATCACTCTCCTATGAATCATCCACCTCGAAACACCCAACATTTTTCCAATCTTAATCCAACTGAATCCCAATTCTCGCAATTCTTCCAACATCTCAGCAGGAATGTCAAAACGTGGTCTTCCAGGAGTTTCCTTTTCCTCTTTTCCTGGGGCAAAACAACTTTCAGCAACAGCTGTTGGGGTGAGAGGCTTAATGGTGAGGTGATGAATTAACGATGATAACACATCTGCAAAAGCTGCTGCAAGTGAATCCAGCTCCTCTTTCTCACTTGTTCCAATATCATAACAATCCCTTATCGATCTAAGCAGCCTAATACTCTGGTCAATCACTTCAGCATGCGCTTCGGCAGTTCCTTCGTCGACGTCATTTTGACAAATGTATTCCGTTTTATCTAAAACCGAAGCTAAAAACGCAGGCAGGTCTCTTACAACGTCAAAACCTTCACTGTTAAAACCTTCCTCATCCGACTCCTCATCCGCCATATTGCTTCTTTCCCAGTCCTTCCTTCTTCTGATCCGATGGCTTGCCCCAGTCCCCGAGTTTAAATACACAGATTAAAATAAATACACAGATTAAATTAAATGAATATAAACAGATTAAATAAATATAGACAGATTAAAATTAAATGATTAAACAGTGTTTACATACATATACGAGGATTGAATTGAATAAACATAAAAAATATTACATAAACATAAATACTGAATTGAATGAATATAAAAATATTAAATAAATATAAATATTAAATTGAATGAATATAAAAATATTACATAAATATAAATATTAAATTGAATAAATATAAAAATATTGAATATTGCTACAGTCGGCTTGCCATAGTTAACACTTAAAAAAACGAACAAGACAAGTGTTTCAAGTTACAACAACAACATATACAAGTTCATAAAAACAGCAAAAAAACCATAATCCTCGAAATCTTCTACAAGACTTGTAATGTAGATGTAATCTTCTAGGGTTTGTTCTTGTCGATTGTTGAAGGAATTCTGACCGCTGTTGTTAATTTGCTTTGTTGGTGTTATAAACGTCTCCCTGTCTGACGCTTGGTTCGTCGCTGTCCTTAATGTTTGTCAACAGTTGTCGCAAAGTAGTGATAGGTTTCTGCGCAACACAGATGTTGTAAGGTTGTAGCATCCTTTGCAGGCATAGTTGCAGTAGTAACAGGTGTCAAGTTAAGTTGAGGAAAACAGCAACTACGATTTCCTTCGGACAGATTTTGAATGGTTCTTACAATGACTCTACTAAAGGATGCATTTGAGACATTCTTACGAGGGGGATTTCAAAACATCCTACGAGAGAATCTTCACCAGTTCACATTTAATTTAAAGGGAATGATTCTTAGTTTCCGAATGGACTTGGAAATAGTATGGTGATGAGCTTCTACAAGCCTTCTGACTTCTTTCTCCCAAACTAGCATTATCTTCCATCAAAAACCGGCACTCAGTTTGTAAAATATCGAGATCTGTGATACCGCAAAAAATCTGAGTCTCCAAACGCATAAACTCTCATAAGTTCAAACAAGGCTGTGAGCTAATTGCTAGATATAAGACACAATATATAGCCATTTCCAAAAGATTCATATATCTCTGAAGGGCAAGTCACACTTGTAGCTTTCTTTTGAAACATAACTGATGCAAAGTTTCACTGCACATCTGCAAAACATCAGTCAGTAGCTGTTGAGAATCATGTTTGACACATTAAATGTGAGAAAAAGAAATTATAACTGATGCAAAGTTTCACTGCACATCGGCAAAACATCAGTCAGTAGCTGTTGAGAATCATGTTTGACACATTAAATGTGAGAAAAAGTAATCATACTCACAACATCTCGAAGAATTTACCCAAAAAGGCTGAAAGAGGTATGCCAAACAAGACAGGTTTTAACCGGTTATGAAGGAGAAAGATATGTAACCCTAATGCTTAGTGCAAGTGGATGATAAACTATTCTCTTGGTTACAAGAAACTCTACATTTTGATAATACAGTACCTAGGGCTAGTCCTCTATAGCCACCGGCCTTAGACACAAAACGTGTAACTGGACATTTAATGAACTGATCATTTAAATGGATTTGGAAAACGTATATCTCCACAGGAAATATTAATATTTCTAAATTGCTTCCACAGGAACAAGCGAAGAAAGTGCATCATCCTCAAAAAAAAAGTTGTCAAGAATTTCAGGGACCATTGCTGAGCAAGGTACACACCTAACTTATTTTGTTTTCAGATCAGTTTTTGTCGTAATTTGCGTATTATTGCAAGCTTATGGTGATGTTGCACTGAGCATCTATCAAATGTTAGATGGCTCAAACCACTTGGTCGTCCTGGACTTCCACTCGTTTGTTGCTCTTAGTACTAGTTCCTTCTTGCATGTATGCTAGAGGGTTTACCCCACATTTAGTCATAATCAAGCCGACCTGAAAGACTTTGCTTGATAATATTTAATATTTACTTCTTATTAACCGAGCGCAAGGGCCGTACTGGGAGAACATTGCCGGAGGTCTTTCTGGTATGGACCGAGCGAAGCGAGGTCCGTACGAGAAAGATTCTCCCAGTACGGTCCCAAGCCAGTGAGAGTACATGTAACTTAATTACATGTTTTGGTTCTTGGATTGTGAGAACTGAGAGGTACTCAAGAGGGGTATCCACCTTAAAAAGCCAAAATGCACCTAGGCATGACTGAAAGGAGCAATTCGCTGACATTGCTATTGTGAAAATGTGTTCATGTTCATGTTTTTTTGCATTGTGAATATGTGAATCTGATTGGCTGAAACATTGTTTTCTATTTGCTGATAGAAAATGATTGCATGTGATATGGCCTTGGAAAGTCAAAATTCTTTCAAAAGCCGAAAAAAACGAGTAGCACGTTCTTACCCACAGCCCTTTCAGTAAAGTTTAAAATAACGTCAAATTATTTTGGAAGGCTGGATTCATAAAATGAAAATTTGGCGGTCTTTTTTTAACCCTAATAGATGCTATTCTTGAGGTGTCAGATGAAAGAGTGCAGGAAACAGTTGTTGAGGTAAGAGAAGGACCAACTTGTCCAAAGTAATTCACATAATTCACATAATTCACAAACTTACAAGTGCTAAATGGAATTTCTGTAAGTGTAGTTTAAGGTAAGTCTCCCCCACTGGTAACTCTGAGTTTCTGGGGGAGAAACAAAAAAGGAGATGTAGGGGTAGGGGAGGGAAGGCAAACAGGGCATAGGGTTTTTCTTGTTTCTCTGTTTTTAGGCAAAATCTTTCATAAAAGTTTTTTAAGTTTTTTATTAGCTTACAGAGAAGAAAAAAATCTTACACAGTGCTTTGTGGAAAAGAAACAAAGAGTGGCTCATTTGCTGTTTACCATATCCATACAAGAGAAGCTATGAGTGTCTTACAGTGTATTATGAAAAAATAGTAAAAGGTTAATGTTACAGCTGATAAAAGTACTGGTAGGCTGAGTTTCTTACGCAGTGAATACAAAACAGAAGGTAAAAAGGCTAATGAATGATTCTTTGTTGTGTCAAGGGCTTAAGAGATGTGCTGCGGCAGCGAATCTTTTTAAAGATAAGCTAACAAATTTAAAAAAAAGAATGCTCACCAGAAGGTCGCACTTCTTTGCTGGAACGGTTTGCTCTGGATTCAATGACAAAATGTTTAAGATATTTAAGATAATAAAACTTTTATCTTAGTGTGGATACTCTCTTTTTACAGACCCAGATGTAATATCTTGCCAGAAGGCAACTGAAATTGGTTTGATGTTGATTTTTTGTTTCCACAAAAGACTTAAAGCTTCTTTTAGGCCAGTTAAGTCAGGAAGTCATTTTTGGTATTCTTCTGTGTAGGAGTTTAATTTGAAACTCTATCAATCTTCAGTGCTCTTAGTATATTTTAGGAATTAGCTGGTAGGCCTTACGCCATTCGTTGTGTTCACCTTTGCTCTCACTGAGGTCCTTTAGCCACTTATGTTGACTTATGGTTTAGGGCATGCATTTGTATTATGAGTCAAACTCTAGACAGAGGTTTTAGTAGTTTTTCACTGGAGAAACTTTCTCATACAGGGTTGTTAACACAGTTATTTTGCAGGTGTTCCATATAGTGACTTGAGTGCAGTTCATAATAAATACTATTACAAAGGGCAGTCTTTGAGATTGTATTAATGATTAAAAGCCTGCTGGCATACAACACGGACTCCAAATTTCCCAGTATTTTAGGGAATCAATAACAAAGCAGTAGACAGTTTTTGGAAAGTTTTGTTTTAGAAACCAGAGTATAGTACATTGTGTTGTCAGTTGAGACTCAAACCCTTATTTTATGATCAGGTTACTGGCAGAGTTGGGTCACAAGAAGCAGAGGGTGCAGACCCTTTGTGTGATGATTTGTCACGGTACGACAGTTTTCCAGTGGAGCAAATTCCGTAAGTAAAATTAATGTTTTTTACTGTCTGATTTCTCTGTATGAAGCTAAGTGCTAATTAATTATTGTTCAGACAGAAAAGGTAGACTACATTATTAGGCCTAGCAAAACATTTTCCCTTTTGATTAATTCTGAAAATCTGTTGATACTACATATACAGATCGATGCAGCTGAATTTATCTGGGTTATAATGTATTACGTGTAGTTATTTGAACTGATTAATGACACTTGTCAAACTGCTTTTGAATTAGTGCGTTTTATTGTAAGAAAGCTGTATTAGTAAATTGAAATTAAGGTGACAATTTATTTTGGCGATTTACCAAAAAGTAGCTAAATTTGCTAAACTTAGCTGTCACAAGAAATAGTGGTCTTGAGGTATATTAACGCTGCTGTTTCATCGCTAGTCTGAAAACGAAATGTAAGGTAAAGTCTGTTGATAAACGAGGAAGTTATGTCATATCACTCAGGTAAGTAAGTTGTAAAATGATTTCCATCTCTCTATGTAGCTACAGCATTAGAAACAAAAAAAAGTTAAAGGAACTATGTCATGGATAACGGCCCAATTTTTTCAACTCTCTCATTCATAATCCGACTTTTAAAATCTCCGTCAGTAGTAACCATCCTTGTTTAGGTTTGGTTTATTATTAATTCTTTGGTGTTTTTCTACCTTAGAAAACTATTGTTTTAAGGTTTCCTTCAATGTGAAAGTAATTTTGTGAGATCAAATAAATGAATGAAAATACCGTGACATAGTTCCTTTAACTTCAGCACATAGAAGCGTAGACTGGTAGTCTTTCTTTTCACCTAAACGTTGAGGAGAGTGGAATTTTTCAACATGTCAGTTTGGTGATTATACGTGAAGACTTTTATCTTTAATTAAATGTAGAGGACCGTGCATTCATTCATAAGTGAAGGTGTTTATTGCTTATTGGCGTCACCTTTCATTAACTGCTTGGTAAAAGCCTCGTTATTCAAGTGAATATCACTTGTGCTCACCAAATAAAGTTTGTATACCGGCTCCATCGAGGACAACAACGACAATGTTAATAAGTTTGGTATTCATGAGTATCGAGGGGTTTTAGGCAAAAGGCTTCATCCTTGTGTCACCAATAATTATTAAAAATTTGTTGATAGAAGTCCTCAAGTTGTACAGTGGCTTGGATCATTAACAAGAACCTTCTTTTTCTTAGAGACAGACACGGATACCGACACCAGGAAATAGAAACTTTACCAAATGGAAAGCTTGTCCTAAAGGAAGACATGGTTTGTTGACAAACCTGTTGAGGTGAAAATGTTTAGTTTTCATAAAATTTTCTCACTGTCCTCTGAGATCCTACTGTGGATTAGTTTCACAGTTGGTTCTAAGGCGGTTGTTTTGCGACATGGAAATCCTGAAAAGCCGGAATTTCAGTATTGTAAAATCCATGCCTATGAACCTGTCTCAAGATTAAAACCAAGAACAACTGAACATGACACTTTTTGCGTCACATTTTAACAAAATGACTATTAGTAATTATCATATGGGGCACTTCATTAGATGTTTATATCATGCTGAGATTGAAGACATAAATCATGATAATGAAAAACCTTTAAAATTTCCCTAAAAATAATTACCTTTGGTTTGATGAACAATGTACTTAACACACCACATGAATTTGGCCATCGTTGCAATTAATACACCCTTAACTGAAATTTGATTTTGTTTGATTTAACAGGTGTGGTGTGGTTGAACTGGTTCTTACTTTCCTTTACTTTGGAAAAAAAAAAACCATCATTGTTTAAAGCAAATTTCAACTACGTTGTGAAAATTTTGTTGTGGCTTATGTTCTGTTGTAGAATGAGAGCTTCTCGGGTCTCCCAGCTTCAGTGCAGCACTTAAAAAAATGTTTGGAACATGAACTTCGCTTGGTACCACTCTTGAAGGAAGAAGGTAACACAACACTTACCAAGTGGCTGAATTTTTACGCTATGCTGTAAAAAAAACTACCTTATTGTCATTAACTTTCACGGATCTTAATTTTCGCGATTTTCATGATTGAGAAAAAAGGTACCACTTAAGGGGGCAGTCTGGTCATATGCCCTGTTTTCCCAACGTTTTAGCCCTTAATTATCTCCAGGAAATTTTAATCAATCCAGGAACGCTTCAATAGGGTCGTTGTGCTTGCTCCCATAAATCTGTAAGAATTTTTTCGAGATTTTTAAAGTGAACGTAAAGAAAAAATGGTGGGTGGGAGGGGGGGGGAGGGGTTAATGAATTTTAAGGAAACTGAAAATTGATTAAAAATAAAGGTGAGTTAAAATTTAAATTGTTAATAATTAATAGATGGACACCTAAACAGTCCACAAACAACCCCGAGTGCTCTTGCGTGGGGTTGGACTGTCTGGGGGTGCGTACAACAATTTTGTCCCTCTTTCATTTCTGTCTTAAATCTTTCCTAAAAATTTGACCAGACTGCCCCCTAAAATCATAAACATTAAATTTGCTAAACATTTAATTTACTATACTGTTGTAGAAACAAAATAAACATGACATTTTGCATGTATGAGTAAAGTGAAATGTAGTTAAGTATTGTAAACTATTTTGAATTCTTTTGTTCAGTAAAATATTTTCTTTTAAGAAGAAAATGAGGAGGTCATTTCCACCATCACTAACTATGTTCCACGAACCAAAATTGTCTCATTTCTGTTTGTAATTATGCAGTTATAATATTGTAGCCAAGGGGCTAAACTATCTTGAACTTACGGTGGCCCACAACTGTCACGGCAAAATCTTTTTCGTCACGGCAAAATCATTTTGGCCACGGCAAAATCATTTTCGTCATGGCAAAATCATTTTAACCACGGCAAAATCATTTCGACACGCAAAATCATTTTAACCACGGCAAAATCATTTTCGTCTCGGCAAAATCATTTTAACCACGGCAAAATCATTTTCGTCACGGCAAAATCATTTTAACTAGGGCAAAATCATTTTCGTCACGCAAAATCATTATAACCACGGCAAAATCATTTTCGTCAAGGCAAAATCATTTTAACCACGGCAAAATCATTTTCGTCCCGGCAAAATCATTTTAACCACGGCAAAATCATTTTCGTCATGGCAAAATCATTTTAACCACGGCAAAATCATTTTCGTCCCGACAAAATCATTTTAACCACGGCAAAATCATTTTCGTCAAGGCAAAATCATTTTAACCACGGTGAAATCATTTTCGTCACGGCAAAATCATTTTAACCACGGCAAAATCATTTTCGTCACGGCAAAATCATTTTAACCACGGCAAAATCATTTTCAACCGCGGCGAAATCATTTTCAACCAAGGTAAATATATTTTCTACTCACGTGACCTCTGTTTGCAAGGTATGGGAGTGAATCAACTATGGCGGAATGGCGGATAACTGACTCACAGTTTCGAGACTAGTAGAAGATGTTTTGCGCAAACTGTGGAGTGCCTCTGAATGCGAGTTAAACAAATGTTGACGGGCCTGCACGACTCCCGCGTTCGTAGAAGAAATTCTAAAGCCCTCATAGCTTAGCTCTAACTAGTAGGTCTTGAAGGGATTTCCCTTTTCGATATGAGATGATGGGAGGCTGCTTAAAGATTTTTTTCAGCCGTGGTTGGTTCTGTAAAAGGTGCCATTTTCCCATCAGAATTTCCTTTAGGCTAGGTAATGCTGGGTGGTATCGTGTGACAAAGGGTAGTATTTTGTTACGTGCAGCCTTGTTCTTCTGTTCTAGTTTAGTTTTTCTCTCGGAGAATTTTACTTCTGAGAGGTTTTTTTATTACACCTGTTGGATATCTTCTACACTTAAGGCGTGATTCAAAGTTTTTGATGTTTTCCTCAAATGTTTCCTTTGTAATGTGTTTGCACGTCAAGGATAGATTTTTTGTGAAATGTCCCACCCTTGTACACTTTCGTGTCCAAGAATGTAATCTCTGTTTCTGATATTTCAGCCGTAAATTTGAGTGTCGGGTGAAAGCTATTTGCCTTTCTTAGGAATTCTTCAATTTTTTTCCATACTGGTGTCCCACAAGGACAACACGTCGTCAATGTATCTTTTCCACACTACCGTTTTTTTGCTGCTCTGCCTAAGTATTTGTCTCTCTATTTTGGCCACGAAGATATTAGCAAAAGCTATGGCCATTTTCGTTCCCATGGGATTTCCATCGGTTTGTAGATAATCGCTCCCGTTAAAGTGGAACGAATTTTCTTGCAAGATTAAACTGAGCATTTCTCTTAAATTTCTCGTAGGTATTTAAGGGGGGGGGGGGAGGAGGGTTCGATGTAGAATGCTTCGTATGCTTGGCATACCGTGGTAATTCCTTCCTCTTGAGGTATGTTAGTGTAGAGGCTAGTAACGTCCATGGAGGCAAGAATCACGTTCTGAGGCAATTTCGTCTGCTCAATGAAGTTAATGAAGTCTGTCTTATCTTATAGATACGAATCTTGTTTTTGTGCTATAGGCTGAATGAGTCGGTCAACAAATAACGATAAGCGCTCTGTACGGCCATCACACCCCGATATTATAGGTCTCCCGACAGGCGTCGGTTTGTGAATCTTTGATAGTGTGTAAAAACCTGGAATTCGCGGAGGATTTGGCGTAAGGGAAGGCCAATTACCTGCCATTTCGCCAATGTGGTTTCGTTGGAGGAGTGATTTTATCAACTGATGTACTTTCTTGGCTGTGGTTTCAACCACAGGTTTTTCTAGGGGTCGGTATTTTACTATTTATTTGTATCATCTAGTAGAACCTGACCCTCGTTGATTTTGTCTTTTCTGCTCATGATGCTCATAACGCTAGGTAACACTCAGCATTGCCTAGGCTAAGAAAATTCTGATGGGAAAATGGCCCCTCTTACAAAACCAACCACGGCTGAAAAAAGAAATATGTAAGGAGCCTTCCTTCATCTCATATCGAAAAGGGAAATCCCTTCAAGACCTACTAGTTAGGCTAAGCTATGAGGGCTTTAGAATTTCTTCTACGAACACGGGTACTGCGTAAGGCGCTGCGTACAAAGACGTGAAGTGGGAGTCGCGCAGGCCTTCCAGCCCCATTTTATAACTGGAACAGAGGTCATGTTAGCCTGCGAACGCAGACGTATTTCCGGCTGTCGTTTCTCTCCGCCAAAAATAACGGAGAGACAGCCTTCAATCTCTTTTACGTTATTAATTCAGTGCGTTGGATCGTTGGTCGGGTTTTAATGTACGCTACATAGTTTGCATTTTATTGAATGTTGCACTAAACCGCCTTTTGGCCATCATGGTTGTTACTGTTGGACAACTGATAATACAGATGTTGAAGCTGAATAAAATTTGGGAGACTTGTTATTATTGTTCTCAAATAGAATGTTACGGATAATATGGAGTAAGTAACACGTCATTCTACTTTATGATCGCTTATCTTTCTGACGTATTTGTCGAAACTCTGTCATTAGTTGTCAAGAGTTAATTTTAAGCGTTTAGCTGGGTTACATTTTGTTGTTTATTTACTTCCCTTTTTACGTATTTTATGTCTTAGTAGGTAACAGTGTCTCACCTATCCATGAAAAGCCTCTTAGTTCAAACGACAGTGACAAAACCTGTACCAAGACTACTAACAATGGTGCCGGCAACAGTGAACAATCAATAAGAAACGATGGATGGACATTGTTGCACTCAGCCGCACAGAGTGGAAACGTTGACACCATTGAGGCAATACTTTCTCTTGGATGTGACCTTGACTCAAGGGATAGTAATGGTTCAACACCACTGATGGTTGCTGCTATGAAGGGGAGACCTGAGGCCTTTGAGTATCTCACCAGTAAAGGAGCAGATCCGTCTTTGAAAGACAACAATGGAGGGAGTCTGCTGCACTATGCCACACATGGCGGAAATGTTGAAATCATTGAGAAGCTGCGTTCTCTTGCACTTGACCTTGAGTCAAGGGCCAGCGATGGTTCAACACCACTGATGATTGCTGCTATTAATGGGAGACCTCAGGCCTTTGGGTATCTCATCAGCAAAGGAGCAGATCCGTCTTTGAAAAACAACTATGGATGGAGTCTGTTGCACTATGCTGCACGAGGCGGAAATGTTGAAATTATTAATAAGCTGCTGTCTCTTGGACTTGACATTGAGTCAAGGAACAGCAAAGGTTCAACACCACTGATGTTTGCTGCTATTAATGGGAGACCTCAGGCCTTTGGGTATCTCACCAGTAAAGGAGCAGATCCGTCTTTGAAAGACAACAAGGGAGCGAGTCTGTTGCACTATGCTGCACAAGGCGGAAATGTTGAAATTATTAAGAAGCTGCTGTCTCTTGGACTTGACATTGACTCAAGGAACAGCAAAGGTTCAACACCACTGATGATTGCTGCTATTAATGGGAGACCTCAGGCCTTTGAGTATCTCATCAGTAAAGGAGCAGATCCGTCTTTGAAAAATAACGATGGAGCGAGTCTGTTGCACTGTGCTGCATGGGGTGGAAATGTTGAAATTATTAAGAAGCTGCTGTCTCTTGGACTTGACCTTGAGTCAAGGAAGAGCGATGGTTCAACACCACTGATGTTTGCTGCTTTTAATGGGAGACCTCAGGCCTTTGGGTATCTCACCAGTAAAGGAGCAGATCCGTCTTTGAAAGACAACTATGGATGGAGTCTGTTGCACTATTCTGCAGAAGGCGGAAATGTTGAAATCATTGAGAAGCTGCTGTCTCTTGGACTGGACATTAATTCAAAGAAGGAGAGCGATGGTTCAACGCCTCTGAGTGTTGCAACAGCTAAAGGTAACGCTGAAGCTGTCAGGTTCTTGCTTAGTAGAGGAGCACATTAGCCTCGTTATGGTGTTTTGTGAGTGTACAATACTCTGTAGGCTCAGTGAAATTATGACGGAATAATTTTGAGTATGGTAGAAAAACCTAAAACAGGAATAATGAGGTCAAACTGTACAAATTCCGTGAATAATCTAAAATCGGTTAAACATTAACTTGATTATTTTGTCTGATTTATTCTCTCAAGCTGTGAGAAGGGACGAGTTGGCGCCTTTGTAATTGGTAAAATTTATTCAAATTATAGCGTTCTTTGAATGTCAATAAGACACATTTGCTTACTTGTTTTTCATACACAATGTATGTCTTAATTTCCTTTTTTTACCTGTTGGTTTTGTCGCATCAACCACCAAACAGATACAGAGTGATTTTTTTGTGAGAGTCTTTTTTTTTTGGCGATTTCAAATCAACTGTGTAAACTGGCGATTTTCACATTTCGACGTTACAACAGTTTGATTGCAATATGTGGAATGTTGTGACGTTGTGATGTGTTGAATACGTCAAAGTTCCCTTGAGGGGAGGGGTTATCTCCTCGAGTACCGCAACGGCTTGCGCTTTTCTCTTCTCGCATGAAAATAGCAATGAAATTACTACGAAATTGCAGCAAAAACCGCCGGATAATTCGCCACCAAAATTGCATCAAAAATCGCCTGTTTAAATGGCCCTATAAAGAATAGCCACGCGGTAAAATATTGGAAATAATTTCGTCAAGCCTGCTACTCCGGGAAAACCATACTACAAGACTTAGTGGTTAGTGTTAATTATTTTCTGCAACTTCATTCAGTAAAGAAGCATGCACTTAAGAAAGATCACTCTAGATAGATCCTATATCCTTGTTTCATTTATTAATGATAACTACAGGCTTGAGATCTGCGATAAACAAGTTGCAGCAGGCTTTTTACCGTGATTAAAAAAAAATCATATTACAGTTCTGTATAAATTTCGTGAAATTCTATTATTAACTTTCGATTTCGATGTTTAGGTACTGACATTTGCTTTCTGGGACAGCAAAAATTAATTGCCTGTAGGAAAAAAAGCCTCTCCTGCCACATTCTTTGAGTCACCAATCCCCCAAATAAAATTGACGTAAAATTCGTGCTATGCGGTAGATAACGTACAGTTTGGCCTCACAAATTATAGCGTATAAACACGTGATTTGATTTTTGTTAGATATGGAAGAACCTCTAGTTGAAAGTTACTTGCAGAAAACAGTGACGGAAAAAATATTGCTGTACGCATTCAATAATATATAGATTTAGCCAAGCCTAAAAGCGGAGCCCCCCTTTTTGTTTTGTCTGTTTTTTGCTTTTGTTAACCGGCCGTCGCCATGATGGCGACCGCCGGTTTATAAAATGGACACGGTTTTTCGTGAAAGCAAGTTGGCTTAACATACGAAGAACGTGCTGTAAAGCTTGTGGTACGGGTACTCAAGAGCGGTACTGTCTTATATAAGACGCATGCGCATGTTAGTCTTCTGAATGTTACCTTCCTATGTTTTTGTCTTTTAATTTACAGTATTTAAGATATGAACGGCGAAGGGTTGTTTAAGTTTGGGGTTTTTTTGTACAGTACAGCCCAAAAATAATGCACGCGCAAGAACTTCTTTTTGCGTCCGCAAGCCGAGAACTTCTTGCGGCTACTTGCAGGATGCCTGCACTTGAATACTGCAAGCCGCAAGAACGTCTTTGCGTTTAGAAGTTAAAACCGCAAGAACTTCTTTGTGGTAAGATATCTGGACCGCAAGTAAGCGCAAGAACGTCTTTGCGCTAACATCTTAAAAACCCGGAACCCGGAGAAGGTAAAAAAGAGACCACTTTGTAGCGCAAGGCAAGTTCGAAATTGGCTGCCTTTGTAACTTGCAATCAGTTGTTTATTTGGTCCCTTGTAAGTTTTTTTCTTCGGTTTTGAATTTTTTATCCGATAAAGAGTTCACTAGGTTCTGAATTTGACACTGGTCGCCTTCTATGTTATTTTTTAACGGCTAGGGAGAAACGAGACTCAAACGAAGCACGCGTATGTTATTGTTTATGTGTCCCGGAGTCCCAGACATGCGTTACGCTTAGCGGCGCGAAAGACTTCGCTCGATTTATTTCACTTAAATGAGGAACAATGGCAAAGCACAGTCCATCAGTCACATTATTAAAGAACCGACATTCACCTGTTCAGTGTTGCTGTACTTCCACCAACATATTAAACTCGGACAAATACTTTTAATTAGTTGCGCTCACACATATGAGAAATGAACATGGTCACTCAGATGAGAAGAAATAATACCCGAAGTCTTAATTGGAAAAACACATTATGTTTGTAAAAATAGTTCCACTCATTACGCTGAAGTCGATATCACATTTTAAATCTTCGAAGTAAACCAGAAAAGTCTGAAGGAAACTAAAACTCCGCGATCTGAAAGAAATTCGGCACGTCAATTCTAACCTGAGTAAACACAAATCTGCCGTATGCAAATTTGGTATGATTTGCTTGAATGACATTTTGTAACGCAATGCATGAACAGTTCTCTAAGCCGTCAAGACAGCAAGCCCCGGGCAGCAAGCTGTGTCGAAAGGCGAATGTGTAGTTGAAATCATATGTCTATGCTATTTCTTCGAGTATCCCTTTTTTGCTGGGAAATTAAACTGGTAAAGATGCAGGGATTCTTGATGACTTCACCCACGCGATGGCATGACCTCCTGCATGTGTAAGTCTTGTCTTGTCTTGCCTGTCAAAGAAGAGTTCGCGCAGTTTGCCACAATTATAGCTTTTGGACCTTTTTGTTTCTAATTCTTGGATGGAATAAAAAACTGAATTGAGTCAGTTCTGAGCTGAACCCGTATCACTGTATCTGAGACACGCTTAAAAAAATTGTTCATGTTTTGTCATGTGCCGGAGATCATGTTTACCGGGTGTTTATCTTCCAGTCGGAAAGCTGGCGGATATTCCATTTCGTGATGTGAATTTTCTTCGATACTTCGGTTGTTCGAACATTTGCTTCCTTGATTTTTTGATTAGCCTTGTGAACTTTCGCTTGACTTGGCGAATTGTCGCGCCAACACGCCAACACGCCAACACGGCGAAAAATCGCTCGAAAGCTCGGTGATATTTCAAAGAGAATAGAGCGCGAGATTCGCTCTCATTACTTTTGCAATACCTCACACTAACACGAGCACTACAAGTAACTTCTTGCGGCTAGATTTTCAACTTCTTGCGTTTCGAATGTTCTTGCGGGTAAACTGCAAAAACCTAGTACTTTCACTTCTTGCGCGGGCTTGCGTGTTCTTGCGGCGCAAGAACTTCTTGCGCCACTTCTTGCGCGTGCATTATTTTTGATAGGATTGAATGCGAAAATAGGATTGAATGCGAAATTGACTGTGTTGTCTGATCTAGTTAGTGGTTATGGTGAAAATTTTTTTAGCGCAGAAGTTTTTTTTATTGGGATTGACATTTTGAGGGGTGTAAAAATGTGGGAGTCAGAAGGATTTGTGAATATCAGGAGCATATCACGCTTCTGTGAATATGATTTGCTTTGAAAGTTGCGTTTTGCGTGAGAGGCAGTTTCCCTTGGCGTTTTATGGGGGGGGGGTGGTTTGCGAAGTGGATTGTAAGGTTTCTGATTGGCTAACTTGTATTTTGCAGCTGACAAAAAGGACAGTTGCGTTTTGCCGGCGTGGGCTAGGAAGAGAAGGAATTGGTACTAGTATGGTGATGCAATAGAGCGGTTTTCAATTGAGTGTCGAAAGTAATTCGCGTTTTGCTTTGGTTTTACTTTACTTCGCTCTGTGAATGGTTAAAAAATCTCGCGCCACTTTCACGACCAATCAGAAGCAAAACTCAAACCAATCGCCACTTGCTCGCGCGCGTTCTCCCGCGCTTGGCGCTGGTTACATGTATTTGCTTCGAGTTCTGATTGGTTCATTGGGTAATTTGTGTTTGTTGTGATTGGCTGGGGTAATTACTTTGGTTTTGGTTTTACGACACTTATTTGAAAAGCGCTCTATTAGTTGATTGCACATCAGTACATGATAGTTCTTGTGAACGGAGAGAAATGAGTGTTTATTTGAGGCGAGAAGTTGATACGAAGGAATCGTCATTAATAAGGTGATTAGAGCGCTTTTCAAATGAGTGTCGTAAAACCAAAACCAAAGTAATTACCTCAGCCGATCACAACAGACACAAATTATCCAATAAACCAATCAGAACACGAAGCAAACACATATAACCAGCACAAAGCGCGGGAAAACGCATGCCTGCAAGCCACGATTGGTTTGAGTTTTACTTCTGATTGGTCGAGAAAATGGCGCGAGATTTTTTAACCAATCACAGAGCGAAGTAACGTAAGACCAAAGCAAAACGCGAATTACTTTCGACACTCAATTGAAATCCGTTCTAATTAATAAGGCAGGTGTTACGAGTCTTTTTGCATTGAAAGAACGAAAATATCTAAATATTATCGACGGATTTGTGTGGTTTGCGTGTGGTGTTCGCTAAAGGCTACGAGCAGTCTCACTTTCCGTTCACAGATAGATAGTGAAGGAATAGAAAAACAGGCGAGTGAGCGCGAAATCGATTGCGGCTCGACAGGCGCGTTAGCTTTCAAAGACGTGGGCGACTTTCGTCCCCGCTCGCTTGTTTACCGGGTTAGCAAACTGGATTTAAACATCACGTCATGAGATATCTTGACGTGTCCCATACTCTGACGATCTGCTCGAGCTCGTATTTATCAAGCGTTATATTTTGATTCTACTGCTATGTTCACTGTTTGTATTTAAGGTCTAGGCACAACAGTAAATACTTCGTCGTCCCTGTGTGAGCATTCTCAGTTGTGGACGAATTCATATCGACATTCGACGTTTGAGTGATTTTGCGTTTTTCAGCACAAATAAAGCGATAAGAAAGATAAGCTGGCTCATCAGAGTTTAAACATTACGTCATCCAGTACCGCTATAGTCAAAATATTGTGTCACACAATCACACTTTTCGTCACGCCGGTTCGTAAAAAAAGAGGATCGCGCTAACATTTGTGAAACCTAGGGGTGGGGAGGGTCAGAATGGCCGGTTAAAATGCCCAATGGGCTTTCTTGTTTTTTGTTTTGTTTTTGCTGGCAGTTATTAATTTGTGAAAATACTCTCATCCAAGTCGTTTTATTAAAAAAAAAAAAAAGGAAAAAAAAAGAAAAAAATTCTTGCTCCCGCTGAGTGTCGAACCCCGGCTCGTCGGGGTGAGATGCCGGTAATTAGTCCACTAGGCCATGGGCGTTTGACATTGTTTACGTCGTTAATTTTAATACTTATTTCTTTCTTCGTGACAAGCTGCCTATCAGCATGAAAATGCTGGTGTTTTTCCTGGCAAAATGTGTTCGAAACGCCGTAAAAACCATGGTTGTGGACAGAAAAAACCAAAAAGCACTAGCTCTGCTATATTTGGCATCGAAACCGCTGCGAAAAGCTGCGAACTCAAGCGGTGTGCCGACCGAGTTTGAACAGAACCGACGAGGCAAATTTGAACTTTTTGCCTGAACTTTATCGCCGAATTTCTTTCGCCTAGATTGAACTTTTCCCCTTCCACCAAAAAGACAACTGAGTGTTCTTTTGAACTTTTTTTTTCCACTAACAAATTTGTTTTTGACTTTTGTTGTCTTTACTTGTTTTGCTACAACGCGGGTCAACATGCGATTTCGCGCCGAAAACACACGGGATTCAGCACAGGATGCTATCCAGTGTAGGAAGTGTATTGGTAGGCCTGTGGTGCGGACGGACGGACGTACGGACGGACCAGGGCGGGAAAAGGTTGGGCGATGAAACGAGCGCGTCCGAGCAAAAAGGTGTGATGCAGTGGACTGGGATCAAATTCGGTGCTATTTCAAAATGGTTGCTTCCTTGGGTTTCCTCCATAATCCTGGTAATCTATGAAGTTCCTGAAAAACGCCGAGTTTGGTTTATCTTTTCTTCGTCTTATCCGCCTTGATCGATGCTAAAAAACTGCCGTAAGACTGTCTCAAAACAAGCAGAGTAAAGTAAAAAGATGGAAAATGGCGTTTGGATGACGCGTGGCATGACGCGTACTTATAATGCGTGCAGCTCGTGCAAGGTTAACCAGGACACCTCCCTGGTTAATTAATAAAATCAACATCAACATCAACACCGCTCTTCTTCTTCTTTTTCCCCAAAACCTCTCCTATGCTTGCCTGTTTCTTTAGGAACTACAAATAGAATTGCTCCTCAGTTTAGACGGTTTTCTTTGCTATGTTTTTGTGAGATAAAGGGAGGAGAGATCTTTAAACTTAATTTCAGGACACGCTGGTTAATTAATTAAATCAACATCAACATCAACACCGCGCTTCTTCTTCTTTTTCCGCTAAACCTCTCCTATGCTTGTCTGTTTCTTTAGGAACTACAAATAGAATTGCTCCTCAGTTTAAACGGTTTTCTTTGCTATGCTTCTGTGAGATAAAGGGAGGAGAGATCTTTAAACTTAATATCACTTTTAATTTGTTTACATACAGTTGACGACGTTGCGACGAATCATCGCCATGGCGCGTTGCAAGGAGGCAAAGTTTAAAGTTGCAAAACGTCACTATCTCCAAATATCTCCAGCTAATTTTTTATTATGTTATATAAAATTTATCGACCTTTAAAATATGCAAGATTTAGGGTGGAGTAATTTGGAGCTTTTGTAAAAGAGACGATGAAAGACAACCATGTCATGTTTTGCAGCAAGAGTAAGCATTCGACACCCTCAAATTGAACTCATTTTTAGCCAATTTACTGTGAAGAAGATTGACTAATATGCACGCAGACATAAACATTTTTAGCTGTGAGCCAGGACTGTGAAAAAACGTTTTAATCATAGTGCACGGCTGACTGAAAAATAAAGAAAGAAAATGAGATTTCCGGTTTGTTGAAAGGTAAATTTTGCTGGCTACCAAACGCACCGGAAGCGCGGAAAGAGCGCTCGTGCCAGTCCTTCTCCGCATCACACATCGCTTGAAAAGCGGACTGCTCGTTGCATCGCCCAACCTTTTCCCGCCCTGGGACGGACGGATGTACGGACGGACGGTCACGTGACTACTACGTCACTACCAAAATTTTTTGGCTTGATAGATTACCAAATTTCCTTAGCAATGGAGCTCCGCTGACGCGCTAGCGCGCTGGCTCCGCTAAAAACAAAATTACTTTCTCAATTATTGATTGCACGGTGTTTACACAGCGTTTTGGTGGAAATTGACAATTAACCCAGTAAGCATTTCACCAAAAAAATATAATATAACCACTGTGTGGTTAGCGTATAGAAACTGCAGAACGTTTTTTTTAAACATGAATTGGAAAGGAAAAAAAGCGCAAACAGAATGCAGTGGGCTGTCGGTGGACTTATTAACCTGTTCCCACTGTGCTTAAAAGTTTGCCATTAGAACATTTAATTTATTGTCAACTTAGAGTTGCTTTTGTATTTGTAACGTATATTGTTTAAAAATATATAGTGTATATTTTGATTTATGCAGATTAAGACTTTTTCACACGAATTATTTGCAGTAATTTTTTACTTTGTGCAAAGAAATAATATTTCTTCTAACGTACGGTTTTTACAATAGGGTCAAGTTATTACAAGGACTCATATTAGTGTTTTTACAGTTTGTTGTAGGAAAGTTAGGTTTTACAATAACGGGAGACGTGTTTCAACAAATTAGTTATTCAAGTTTTTATAAAGAGTTGCATTGGCTTTTAAAATAGAATATATGAATTAATACAACTAGCTTTTAACAATATGACATGAGGGATTTAGATTTCTTAGGAGTCTAATTAGATTTTTACAATAACGGAGCCTTTTTTACGACATTTTATAGGATATGGTTTTTATTAGGAAACTAGTCTTCTACAAATATGTATTATTGCTGATTGTCAGCAGTAACATTTTTTGTTTTTACAATAGATTAAAAGTTTGTGTATGACACAAGTTCAGTTTTGTTGTCTTAATGGTGGTGTTGTCAATTGACACCACAAACTCATAAGTCCTTTTAATATGAGTTTCTGTTGACACTGAATAAAATTAAGTGGCGGGAATTTTAACAATCGTCCAATTATTGCGGTTATTTAAAGGTTGGTATGCAAAAGTGCGATTGGGTGGAGTTTTCATAAATTATACCACCAACATTTTTGCGTCACTGCTTCCAGTTTTGTCGTGTTACTCTTTTCAAGGTAATACAGTGTAAATTAGAAAACGAAAACAAACAAACAATAACAGGTATGACTGCTAGTAGCGTACTAAAGTCTGGCGCGCGAGACAATTAGACTACAGTGATGATGATGTGCGGTGACTGCACTGATTTTCACTTTAATTAGACTGCAGTGATGACGATGTGCGGTGATTGCACTGATTTTCACTTCAATTTCAGAAAGAATGGTTGTCATAAAGGCTGGGTTTTCACAAATCTCTGATGATGTGACGTTTTTAGAAAGTCTGGGCCAGTGTACCAACCGTTTTGGTCTAATCACGTTTAGCTTCAGTTTCAGACTCAAGCAGAAAAGAAAGCAAAAAACAAAGATTAATTAGTCGAGCTCGCTATTTCAGTGGTAGTTTACAAGCAGCCTCTCCTTTCGCTCAGGGATAGTCGAACACACGCGAGAGTGGCTGCTGCGTGGAACGTCACGCGCGTGTGATGTTTTGCTCGCTCGACTGAAGAGGAAGGAGAGAGGGCTCGTGGACTGTTCTTCAGTGGTGGTTAGTTAACCAGTCCAGCTTGGTGAATGAATGTTAACAAAACGCCATTGCACTCCCACTGTTTCTCTTGGTAAGACACGAGCGAGGAGTCAAGTTTTGAGGCTTTACATTGTGCTTAATTACTTATTACTTGTCTTATTTTACTTTTGTCTTCTTTTATGTACAACCTAGTCAAAGCAATTTAATTTTTTTGTAACTGCTCAGCTCGTTTAGTTTATTTCTATTCTGGGTAGTTTTTTTGCCTATTTTAGTTAATTTAGTTTACAGTGTAATTTTTTGTATTTAATTTGGCAAAATAAAATGGTTGTTGTTGTTGTTTGTTGTTAATGCCTACCACACGAAACCTCCAGCGGCGCGGGAAGGGAAAAGATAATGAGGTTTCTTTTCTGACATACCAAGAAGATCAGCAAAACTCGGCTTCTCTTCAAGTCCTCCTTCCATTGTTGGGCTCCTGCCATTGTGCAATATTTCGTCTCATTTTCAGTCCCGACAAGACAACTTTTTCTATGCATTCAGACAGTGGGCATCAAAGGGAACGCGACAGGCGAGAAAGAAATGAATGTTGTGTTCGTCGCGGGTGAGGTGCTCATATTTTTTCCGCCTGCTGCCGCGAATAGTTCTTCCGCGCGCGCAAGTGCTCTTAAAAAGAAGACGAAAGGGTGCAGACATTTGCAGCTTTTCTTTTCTTTTCTTTGACTACAAGAGTGTCCACGCACCGCGCAGGTTACCCAACATTTTCCTCATAAAGTTGCATACCCTGTGCAAGGAAAACTGGTGATTCTTAGGAAAAACTGATACGACCATTTTCTAGGTTGAATGACAAAGTGCTATTAAAAATTGAAAGTCTTGTGAGAAACAACAACAATCTTGAACTGAAAACTTGCCCCTGTTTCCCGCATGTAGTCTTGTAGCTGTCTTACATAAGATTTATATTTCATCTATATAGGGTGCATTGTATTGAGCGTTTGAAATACTTAAATTCCATGCTTTCTCGTTGGTTCACACAGCTCGGAGAAACTTTCTCTCACATCGATTTCGCCCGTTTATTTATATTAGCCTGCTAAACACCAACAATCCTGAACACATTTTATTTGGCTGTACGCTGTGTCAGCAAGGGGCCAATAAATATCAAATAAAATCACTTCTGCTCCTTGTTAAGTTCATTTCCTAGCTTGTGGCCAAAATGTAGCCTCCACAGACCTCGTCTCCACCACTTACTTCCATCCGCCGATCCGCCAAACTTCGTGCAAACAAGAACTATAACAAAGATAACCGTCCTCGAATTCCTCAAACTACGATGTGTTGTTTGTTTGCAATAAGTAGAGTTTGTCTTAGGGCAATGTCACAGCACACAAAAATTTGTGTTTCACCCACCCCCGTCCCTTCCAAAAAAAAAAACAAAAACAAATTTCGGGAAATGTGCTTGTTGCAACTAAAAAAAGAAACTATATCTTCTTGTAATGTTTGTGAGAATTTCTGAATCTCTGGAGGGCATAAATACAGTATTTTTACAATCAAAGGTTTCATAAGCTGGTTTATATGTCGCGCCGGGGTCACCGTATCACTGATATCCTGTCTTTCTTGTCATTAAAAATTTAAATTTATAAAGAGTGAATGCCAGTAAAAATCAAAGAAAATTTAGACAATCGCGGCCACGGTCAAAAAATCAATTTGTCTCATTCTTTGTCTACAGGAACCTTAATGTATGTAAGAAAGTGAAATGGGGTCAACTTCTTGAAATATTCTGTTTGCCGGGAATAAACGGTTAAGAGGCTCTGACTGTAAATATCGAGAATCGGTGGACAGGCTCAAAAAATCGAAAATCCTGATAACTTGGCAGACGAACACTTTTGGGGAGCTATCTTCAAAAATATTACTTAAACTTTCTGGAACTCTATTGTTTTCGAGAAATTCGGAAAAAACGGTTTTGCTTAATTAATTATGCAAAAATCAGGCTCAAAATTAAGAAAATTGCGTGCGCTTGCTTTTAAACAATTTGCAACGCTATAAAACAATTTTAATTTTAGATGATAGCAATACTCTTCTACTTTCTATCAATGGGAGTTACTTGGAGTTTCGCTTTATTTATGTGGTTTGGTGGCTCTTTGAAACAAAGCCATTTTACGCACTTTGGAAAAAGGCAAAAATTGGGTAACTTCAGAGGCTGAAATTGGGTCTTGGTATGTGTAAAACAAAATTGAAATAAGTACTGTGATAAAATTCGGTCCTGATACTATTATGATATGAAATAAAAAATCTGGGCAGTACAGGCTCGCGCTGACAAAAACAAAAATTCGCGGACCAGTGTTGCCAAAATTTGCATAATTTACCTAACAGGAAATATGAAGTATTAATGGGAGGACGACTTGAAATATGACAAATCCTTTACCGTAACTACTTTCAGATAGTCTTACTACTTGATCTTGCTTTTGCTGGTATCCCTCTTTATCTTTCTAAAAAATTGCAATTGAATTTGGAAAATTGTTGGTGAAATTAGAGTGCAGTGAGTAGTGATATTTCGTCACGTCTAAGCTCTGAAGCACCAATGGCCCCTCTTTGTTATACTTTATTATTTGCAGTTTCGACGGGAAATTATTAATCTCCTCGAAAATTTACATGGTTTCTTTTACAAATCATTTAAATTGACGAACGCGTATTAATTGAGAACTAAAAAAGGAGTCTACTTGGGCCGTGTTAGCAAGGAAAACAAAAGCATTACTCAAAATAATGTCACGCAACAGCACTGAACCTTCATAGCGTGAAAATATTCTTCAATGAAAATTTTATCCCCTAAATGCAAACTGTTGAAGAGTTTTAAGCGTTCTTGCAAAGTCAAACCAAGCAAACTTTCTGGGCATTGATATCTCTAAGTTCTCTTAGGCCTGTTAAATGTACAGCCGCAGTACATGTACTGAGACAACTCAGAAATACATCACGCTGCCGGTGTCCTAGCAGATTTGGACCCCCTCAAATTTGGACCCCCCGGTCCAAATTCGCCAGCGGATTTGGACCCCCCGGTCCAAATCCGCTAGCGAATATGGACCCCCGGGGGACCCAATCCGCTAGCGGATTTGGACCCCCTATGTAATTCTTGTAAAAATAATTGTAAAAGCCCACCCTGTTATTCGCATATAAAGTACCGAAATAATTTCACTTTTCAATCTTGGCGAAGAAACGTTTCGTTTGGGTTTCAAAGTACTGCTACCTATTCATAATAGAGGTAGAGTCAGACTTTAGATCAAGTAAATTGACCGTTCGTTTTAGGCACATAGCCAGACCTCCAAACGTTGCAGTTAAAGCACGCGCTGCGGTATTTCTTACAGAGGATACGATTTTAAAATCTTGTTTTCTTTCATGCGCGTTGTTATTACTTTTCCAGGATACTGAATTTAACATAGTTTGAATGGGCGGTTTAACAAAGGAGGTTTTAAAGTAACACCTCTAGTTTGAACGGGCGGTTTAACAAAAGAGGTTTTAAAGTAACACCTCTTGGTTGAGAATCGCATTGTGCGCCCTGCAAAAAAAGTTTGCTTGATTACACAACTTCACAGGATGTTTTTTTTCAGAACCTTTTCCAATCATGATGTTTTGAATTTGTATAAGTCATGAGGACACCAAGAAAAACATCAAGACTTTGCTGCAACAAAATTCAAAAATTCAAAATTCAGTTATCGCATGTTAACTATGTCATCGATGTTACAAAAGGCCTCTAAATAAAGAGCTAATTTCAACAGTGCGTCTTTGAAGAAAAAATTGGATCAGTTAATTTCTCAAAAGGCGTGCTTACGTACACGCGCTAGGAAAAGTGATTTCTCTTGTTCATTTTAATGAAAAATAGCAGAGTCATGCTTAAGGGTCCTTCCCACAAAACTTCTAAAAGTGTCTGAAACACGCGCTGCGGTATTTCTTACAGACGGTGCGATTTTAAAATCTTATTTTTTTTTCTTTTACTCCCGTTGTTAATATTTATTCTAAAAAAATTAATTTGAGGTGAGAAAAAGGTGAGAAGAAAAGCTATTTTTAAAGTACGCTTGCTACTCCGTCCCTCCAATTACCGCGGCAAACTGATGTCAAATGCTATTGTTTTTCTTAGCGCGGCTTTATAGATTCGCTTTAAGTCAGTTATGGTAGAAAATATTGTAAGATATCTTCAAGAAAGTTTAGTTTTTAAAATTTATCGATACAAACTAGCGTTGTAGGTTCTCTTTGACCCTAAGTATTAAAGATTATTTGAAAAGAAAAACTGCTTCAATATTTTTATTTTGCCTCTTTAACAGCTCCAAAAAACAATTTTACCAATTTTACTCAATAGAACGCTTGTTTTCAGGGGGTCCAAATCCGCGAGAGGGGGTCCATATCCGCTAGCGGATTTGGACCGGGGGGTCCAAATCTGCGGGGGGGTCCAAATCCGCTGTGACACCGGGACGTCCGTGGCCTTGCGCTGAACATATTAATTTATATCAATACAAGAAGTGTGATAATTGATAGAAACGGCACTTATTTTGAAAAATACTGAAAAACAGTAATGACAATACACACTTCTGCTTGGCCGCCAAAACCACGTCGTTTCAGAAAGGCACCCAAAATCTAGCACTTTGAAAACGGAGAGATTGAATCACGTATGACTTGCCTGTCGGATACCAATAGGTACTTTCCTCCCAGTAGAATGTCAGCTGCACATGACAGTGTGCCTTAAACACACGGATGCGTAAGGTATTCGCTGAAGAACTGGCAAGACAAGATGCTCTGTCCCAATAGAAGATGCACGCCGTAAAAAAGCTGCCATTATGTTGACAAGAATGCCCACGTGACACCGGTCACGCAACAGCTTGTCCTTCTGTTTAGTTTTACGTAGTAACAGTATAAGCACAAATCAATGTAAGAATAGATTGAAGGGATGTTTTAGTTCAATCTTCGTGTGTCTTCAGTGAATAAAATCCTCGAAATTGAACTACCCAAACCAGATCACTTTCAAGAAGATCGACACCAAAAATTAGCATTATGCAAATTTTGGCAACACTGGTCCGCGAATTTTTGTGTTTGTCAGCGCAAGCCTGAATTGCCCAGATTTTTTATTTCATATCATAATAGTATCAGGACCGAACTTTATCACAGTATTTATTTCAATTTGATATTACACATACCAAGGCCCATTCTAAGCCTCTGAAGTTACCCAATTTTTGCCTTCTTCCGAAGTGCGTAAAATGCCTTTGTTCCAAAGAGCCACCAATCCGCATAAATAAAGCGAAACTCCAAGCAACTCCCATTGTTAGAAAGTAGAAGAGTATGGCTATCATTTTAAATTAAAATTGTTATATAGCGTTGCAAATTGTTTAAAAGCAAGCGCACGCAATTCTATTAATTTTGAGCCAGATTTTTGCATAATTAATTAAGCAAAACCGTTTTCCCGAATTTCTCGAAAAGAATAGAGTTTCAGAAAGTTTAAATAATATTTTTGAAGATAGCTCCCCAAACGTGTTCGTCTGGCAAGTTATCAGGATTTTCGATTTTTTGAGCCTGTCCACCGATTCTCGATATTTACAGTCAGAGCCTCTTAAAAACTGAACCGATCTCTAAAATTCAAATTTCAGTTTACGTGACCTCGAAATGTTGCACTTTTCAGGTAGTTCCTACGCTCATTAGAATGTAACAGCCAGACTTCTCTTATTATAAATAAACATATTGGGCCTTCTTCATTCTAGATTTAGTGATATTTTTTGTCTCACGTTGTTTTCGTAAGAGCAAGGCATGGATTGCGAAGCGACATTTGAGAAATGTAAAAAACACCAAAAACATGGACCAAAGTAGCTCCACGAAAATGCATGTGGTAGGGCATTAAAATCTTCCAGTCTTTATCCAGGGATACTTTAAAGATGGTTCTTCATTATTGTTGTTTTAATTTTCTGGGACCTTCTAATATTGCAATGCAAACACAAAGTGAATTTCTGATAAATTACAAATGGCGTCATGTTCAAATACAACAAAGCGCTCAGTATGTGTTCAACAAGAAAAATGTTTGGTACGAATACGGCAACTTGCCTCGTAAAAATCAACGTAAACTTTTCAAACGTTCCTTGTTACACTATTTTGGTTATACTCTTTCAAGTTAATTTAAGGTATCTACAAATAACGTACCGTAACTTCCTTCGCGAGTCTTCACAGACAGTATTATTTCCAATCAGTTTAGGACATGTCGGCACTTTAACTGCTTCCTTCGAAACGTCCATAAAAATACATCTTAAATGTATTAGGTAATGCTTTTGGGAAAAATTTTAAACTTTGTTTTTTGGTTGAAACGAGCGACGATAAACCGAAACTCCACAACAGGTGCGAGCCGGATAGATTGAAGATCAACACATTGGTATGTCACGCAACGCCTGATCGTACATTCGTGACGGATTTTGCCTATCCGGTTTCTGGTGACCAGATAATTCACATTCGCTTTTTCTGCAAAAATGAAGTAAAGTAAACATAACTTCCTTGTACACAAGGCTAGAACAAAAGAAAGTTATTTCATGAGACGCGAACAGACTATGAGTATGAGGTGTTTCGCCCGTTAGAGAAGGGGGGGGGGGGGGGTGGGGGAGAGGTGACGCTGTCAATGTCTTACACACTGCAATGTTTTCAAGCTTGCTGACTTGCTGAACGTGTAGGCACAGGATTTATTGAATCCACAGACCGGTTCATGGCGAAACAACGGGGAACGTCAGGCATTGAGGCATTGTTGGAACGGGTTTCCGTAGTTGAATTTCCACGGCCTTATTACAATAAGTAGTAGGCTATGCACAGTGGTAAGCCACGGCTTTAGCTGCAGAGTCGGTATCATCATCATCACACTCTTTTCCTGCTTTTTCCACTAAGCGTTTCTTAGCTGGCAGACGACCAAAGAAGCCTGTGATCTGTCGTGCACTGAGACCTTGTCGGGTTGAAATCGACGCACCCCGATCGGTCCCTCACTGACGTCGTAAGGATTACATTTATGTCCAGTTTCCCCTCTTTTTTGAAACTGCTCCGTTTCTGCTTGCCAGTGAATTACGTCTCCTTTCTGATAGTCTTCTAGCCTGCGTGCAGACGTCTCCTATTTCCTTCCACCCGCGGAAAAGGGACGTCTGCGAAACGGCGTCCCTAATCGTGTTCCAATATCCTTTCTTTTTTTTTTCAGGAATTCGTGGAAAGTGCTTTTATTGGTTGCTTGACAATAGCCACTGTTAGAAACAATTCTGATTGGCTATCGTCGGGAAATGCTCGAGATAATGTACGCGATCTACATTTTACTGGGCTTTCCATTGATAAAAACATCTCCGATTGTGTGTTGTGTTTCTCGACTATTCTGAAAAACAACGACAGAAACCTCGTGAAAAGTCGCAGTGAATTTAAAGTTCAGGAAGAAATCCTTTCTCTTCAGTTCATCATACACGAAACATCGCCATATATTTGTAGATCGTGCGTGGGAAAGTTGCGAAAGCGGAGAGGTCTTTACGCCAACGTGAGAAAAATCGAGGACGAACTTTTTAGCGATTATAGTTCCAAAGCTTTCAAGGCAGGACTTAACAGTAAAAAAAGAGATCGAGACACTAGGAAAGGACAGCGTAGGAACTTCGGCGTCGGTAGATTGTTCGTCGAACGATCTCAGTTCGCTGGTTACGTCAACTCCTGTGAAAGCCGTTCGCAATGCTTCTGTGAGAAAAATTCAGATTCCTCCTCTTAGTCCTGTTCGACCTCCGATCATGGAGCGATCAGAGGGAAACGATTCTGGCACAGAAAACAAAACTGTGTTATCATAATTTATGCGAAATTTAAAACCCGAACAGCAGGATACTGGAACACGATTAGCGACGCCGTTTCGCAGACGTCCCTTTTCCGCGGGTGGAAGGAAATAGGAGACGTCTGCACGCAGGCTAATAGTCTTCAAGGCCCAACCCTTTGTAGGCGGCGGTTATCCATCACCAGTCTGCAGGTTACTCTGAAGAGTACGAATTCATTCGTAAACCTCCGTCAACTTACAAGCGTACAATCTCGTTGCTTTATCATACAGAGTTTCCTCTTACAGTGCTATTTTATTTCTTATTGTATCGCGGTATGCCTAAAGGTAGGTAAAATGGCCGTACGCTGTCACGCTTCTTTCTTCAGAGCAGGGAAGAGCACGCCCTCCTCTGAAGAAAGAAGCGTGACAGCGTAAGGCCATTTTACCTACAGGCGGGCAGGCAGGTAGGCAGGTATTCTGAAGAAAAGTGCAGAGAGGCTTTCTTAAAGTGTCTGTGCCTGACAACTCTAAAAGTTCACCCACTTGTTATACGCTGGAATGGAGGAACTAGAACTTAAATTGGTGATTGTATAGCTCCTTCGAACTTGGCCCATGGAATAAGACTGTCAGATCCCAATGCTCACTCTCGAGCTAGCGAGTTTGTCCTAAGCTAGCAAGGAACTCCTGTCCTAAAAAGGAGATAGACTTTCGAACAGAAGCCCAACATGCGGCCAGACTTCTGTTTAGTGTTCTCTTGCTCCTAGACTCGAAGTTGGTCTAACAACAATATTGCTGATATTGTTGAACAATACGCTCTGATGTTCTCGTTCTACCTGATAACGTTTGGAATTCTTATTGTCTCACATGTTGGCATTTTCAGGAACTATTCGCTAAAAGGGACATCCTAAAAATACGTGGGGACTCGTAATAAATGAAGTCAAGTCTTTGCGGGCTTAATTCGCATTCTTCTAGTCTCATTAAGAGGTACGGGAGCAGTCCTCCCATGAAACAAGCTATGGAGTCGCGCGATATTGTAGCGATAGCTGGTGATCGTTGGGAAGAATTGTCGTAACTCATTGAGAGACAAATTGTCTGCTATAAAAGACAATATTTGCCGTTGAGTATTCCAGTGTTGCGCGTTCAAATAGCTTTGCGCACATGCCTCGAGAAATTTCACTTCTGTTTCGTTTCTACTACTGACGTTGTTTTAGACAGCATGCATATGCAGGAGGATGAGTAAGGGCTCCGTCCAAACCAACCATCGGCTTTGACTAAATGTGGCCTGGTTACTGCAAAAAAACAAGTTCCTCGCAAATCTGAAACCACACAAATGTATTTACTTACGTTGCACAAAGTGGATTTGTACGTTACGTTCACAGACAGGGAACAGTATAATATCCACTAACTAGCCTGCCCGTATCTTTGCCGCAACGCAGGAAAGAAATTTGAGTCATGTGTGCGCAGGTTATCCTCTAACTTTTCCGTCCTGAAACAGATCCTCTTATACACCTCACACGTACCATCCCGTTGTCCTCTCAACATCGTGTTTTTTAGGTTTTTTAGCCTTCGTAACAAGCGTTTCCGTAGGGTTTTCCGCAGGTTGGAAGCATTTTTTGCTTTTTTTACCGCGTAAAAATTGGGGAGGGTGCACTTTTTTCGCGCCCGCCCCAGTTTTCACTGGGAAATGCTTGCTATGCAGGCTATGTTTTTTTTGGCCATTTTTTGTTTCAGTATCATGATCAAGTTGTAAAAATAGATCCCAGATTATATTCAGAAATGCCAAAAAACTCAGTACTTACGGGCGACCGCTGAGCTAGTCTCTATTTTCTTACAGTTTTTAGTTTTTACAGAATTGCATTATTATTATTATTATATTTAATAAGTAATTTTCTTTTTAGCGGGGGGGGGGGGGGGAGGGAAGTTGGAAGCAAGGGATAGAAGACGAGAAGGAGTGGGGTCGATTAAAAAATAAAGCAGAATGGGAAGGATATCCTGAAAATTCGAAAAGCTAGGACAATAAAACTATAATCAATTACAAGAAACAACCGGGATAAGTTGTTTTGTTAGTTCATACAGCTTCCTGGAAGTTAGCAACTTAATCTCCCTTTCAGCTTGTGGTACCTGCTTTCTATGGCCCGAAATTTTCTGAGGAACACAACATAATTTCTCGCTCACCCCCATCCTATCCCAAGACTTGATCAATAAGACGGACAAATGGCAATTTCCGGAAAATGCTTTCCACATCTCGCTTAAATCAAACCAGCTTCCTTTTCAACCCTGGAGAACTTCAAAAACGTCTTGTGACTACTAATGTCTTTTTCGCAGGATGATATTGGTATGTCCGCAGATGAACAATTTCTGTCGCCAGTTACGCCATCCCCACAGACGCAATTTTTTTTTCAACAACTCCAAAAAAAAAAAAAAAAAACAAATAGAAAGCTTCTGAGTTAGTTTCCCTCTCCACTTCCTCTGTTTTTTCCAAGTTTATGCTTTGTACACATCTCAAAGTGACTTCATGTAAATTAGCCCTTTACCGACTGACCCTCCCACATTTACAAGAGAGAGGGCGATGGGAAACAAAACATTTCATGGGGATGGCCTTATCTGCGCCGCAAACACCACCTGCAAAGACGAAGAATGAGCAAAACATTCTCTATCGAAGTTGGAACCCTTTTTTGATTAACAGTTTTTGCCACTAGTATTTTAAACAAAACGAAGAGGTTCTTAGCTTTCTTATTTGGGTAACAATGAGTGTTTCCCATGAGTAAACAAATGTGCGTGTTTCATTTGTTTCTTCAATAGTCGAGACTTACAAATAATAATTTTGCATGCGTTTTTCTTGTTTACCGTTTGCTTTGCTGTCGCATTAGGGACGGACCATTAGAAAAGTTATGAGGGGGGGGGGGGGAGAACAAAAAAAATCATGCAAGGGAACGTTATGAGAAAAAAAATCATACACAGCCAGTAGCCCAGAAAAGAAGTTCTTGAATACGGAAAAAATATCCCTGCAAGGGAAATGTCAACGAAAAAAAAAATTGTGCAGCTCGAAAATTCCCTACCCCCAACCTCACTTTTCTCAGTTATGGTACGTCCCTTTTAGTAAGTTCAATTGACGTATAACTGCCTGTTACGTGACACGTCTATTTTGAGTAGTCACGCGGGAAAGAATTGGAACAGTTGGTATTGTTTCTTGACTTATTTGAGTCCAAACCAGAATGATAATGGACCGTAAAAAGTCCATAATGAGAACTTTTAAAGTAATAAAGTGCTTGTGGAGAAAATCAACTAGGGATTTTTACAAGACTTGGCTTTACGTGTTATCGACAACTGACAGCCGTCAAGCTGGTAAGTCTCATAAACTGAGTCAGTGATCTATTATAATGCGCCGATCAATTCGAAACTTCAACATCCCCCCCCCCGGGCACACCCCGGGCATTTGACTGTGCATCGTGCCCGGAGAGGGGGGAATTTGAACGTTGCGTTTGAAGGGTGGGGAATTTGAACCGGATTTATCTCTTGTTCTGACGTAATACGCCCGTGAGTTTTTTCGGTTTTTGCAGGGTTTGACGGATTTACAAGACAGAATTTCCCCTTTCTTAGTGAATAACTCTTTCAAAAAGGGTCTTTAAAAGACGTTTGAAGGTGCCATTACGGCATATCTCTCTGAAAAGCGTGCAAAGTGTTTGATTGAAGACGAAATTTGTCTTTGAGGAGAGGTATTTTAGTAGTAATTGGTGGGGCATTTGAACGGCTTTTTTGCCCCGAGGGTAGGGAATTTGAACAAGCCAATCTTCAAAAGTTCAAATGCCCGGGGGGTTGCCCGGGGGGGGGATGTTGAACTTTCGAATTGATCGGCGCATAAAATACACCAGTTTTGAGGTGAATTTCAAGACATCGGCAAAACGGTTTGATCTAAAGGTCATTTTATCGCTGTGAGTCCCGGTGAAAGTAGTTTGATTTCGTGCTGTAACCGAGCTTGCGTGTATAAAACAAGATTCAATCATGACTATGTTAATTCGGTCGTCGCGTGTAATCGGTCGATTTTAGCTGTTTTAGTTGTACGCATTTAAGCTTTATTTAACAGGAGGGATGCAAGACGATATTATTTACCTGATTCACCTAATTTGAGTGATTTTAATCGGATATTAGATGTTACTGAACGGAAGATTTCCGTGTTTATCGCATGCCGCACTTTTAATGTTATTGAATTGCGTTATGGTGTCACTTGTGTTTTGCCAAAATTCAGTTGGCGTTCGCATTCATAAATGAGAAGGTCCCAGAAATACAAAACCATAACTTTTTAGAACTATGTTTCAAGACTCTAAGTCTACAATATTAGACATTTTGATGCACTACCACATACATTTCTGCGAAGCTGTTTCGGGCATGCTTTGGCGTGTAATCGAACGGCTGAAAATATAACTTCAAACTTTGTGCTTTTTTTCTTCAGAAGACCCTGAGACGAAAAAGAACACCATATCCCAATTAAATAAGACCCAGTGTGTACATTTGTAGCTGTAGAAGTCTGGCTGTTGTATTTTATTTCGAACGGGAATCTTGCAAAAAGTGCAAAATTTTGGGCTCGCGCACCGCCAAATTCGATCAGATGATTTTTAACCGTTAATATTGTTCAAAATGGATATTTCAAAACACTAACCCCATTTCACTTTGTTTAGTACCTTAAACTTGCTGTAGACAAAAAATGGGCGAAATCGATTTTTTGACCGTGGCCGCGATTTTACGGTTTTTCTTTGATTTTTACTGACATTCACTCTTAACCTTTGATGTTTGTACTGTAATCAGTGAATGATTTGTAAGTAGTCATTAAATCCTAGGAAACCGAGATGCACGTCCAGGTTAACTTATGTTAGTAGGGGTACGTGGTGAGCGGACTGCGAGACTGTATATTTAAAATGTAAGATTTACCTGTACGCATTCCATTTGACTGTAAGCTGTGTCGTAAAAGGGTCGAAAAATATAAAAAAGAACCACTTCTGCTCCTTGTCTCTTAAGTTCATACTCTAGCTGGGAGCCAAAGTAGCCTCCAACACCCGTAATAAGCACTCTTTTGCCATGAAAGACTGGTAGTGGTAGTATTTTTCACATGTTTGTATAATAATCAGTATTTTGAATAAGGTGATTTGGCGCGTCCTTGTTTAGTTTTGCCGCATTTTTACCATCTTGCTATGCTGTACTGACCGTACTGATGAGCTCTAAGAAGAGCGAAACAGCTGTCTACGGCTCCAACCCTGCTCTGTTGAAGTTCTATCAGTGTCGTGTTGATGTCTTGGAAAGTCAAATCTTTCTACGTAATCAGAGTACGTCAGATCAGCTTTGGTGGTCTGTCAGACAGTCTGTCATAAACCACACCGCGGACAAGAGAAGCGACTGGGTACGAGTCTGCTCCCAATCTCTACCGAATCTCGTACCCAGAGGGACCCAGAGGGACACCCAGAGGTCCTGTTGTGAAGAACCCAGTTCGATTTAAATGGCGGACGTGGCTTCAGGAGATAACTACAGAAGAAAATTTGAAAGAGAGAAGAGAAAAGTTCAACTATAAGGACTTGCTGCATAATTTTCCATACACGGTTCTATTAGCGTAAACACTCCAATCTCTCAAACTCCAATCAGAATCTGCTGATCGATTGGACAAAACGTTTGTCAACCGTTGTCTGTTAACAACTGTTGAAGTACTTTTGGAAGAAGAACATCATGTGAAAGACATTGGTTAGGATTTCAGAATCTTAAGAATATACAAAAATACGACGATATGTAGCGTCGTGGCAGTTGAATCGATTTTGCTTAACTTCCGCTTTAGAGAAAAGAAACCAAGCATTTTTACGTTTCCTCCCTTCACCAGGAGAGTATACTCCGCCTGCCGAAGAATCGTCCCGTCCGCCACGGTGGACGACAGCAGAAAACACAAGATTAAGGGCCCTACAACTCTGACAAGTAAGTTCTCAGTTTACCCTCGCATTGGAAGCTCTTCTTGCAATGCTTTGGGTGGGCTCTTTCAGGAGCATTCACAGCTTAAATTTGTTACGGAAAGCCTGGGAAACGTAAGACAGTGAGAGTCTTATACTGTTTAGATGGTAAGCAAAATGCAATACTTTCAATCTCTCTTTTGCACGACTAAACTTGACTCAGTTTTGCTATGTGCAAACATAACTGAATCAAATGTTTGATCAATGAGATGGGCACTTATGCGCCGATCAATTCGAAACTTCAACATCCCCCCCCCTCCCGGGCATACCCCGGGCATTTGACTGTGCATTGTCCCCGGGAAGGGGGGAATTTGAACATTGCCTTCGAAGGGTGGGGAATTTGAACCGGATTTATCTCTTGTTCTGGCGTTATACTCCCGTGAGTTTTTTCGGTTTTTGCAAGGTTTGATGGATTTACAAGATAGAATTTCGCCCTTGTTAGTGAATAACTCTTTCAAAAGGGTGTTCAAAAGACGTTTGAGACTGTGATCACAGCATATCTCTCTGTAAAAAGTGTGAACAGTGTTTGATTGAAGACGAAATTTGTCTTTGAGGAGAGGTATTTCAGTGCTAATTGGTGGGGCATTATTTGAACCGCTTTTTTGCCCAGAGGGGAGGGAATTTGAACGATCCAACCTTCAAAAGTTTAAATGCCCGGAGGGTTGCCCGGCAGGAGGGATGTTGAAGTATCGAATTGATCAGCGCATTACAAGCTACAGTAAGTGATGTAAGTCATTGGAACACCCTCCCCTCCTACCCCTGTTCAGTGTTGCATAGTGTTGTGAGAACTTGTCTTGGTCCATTTGGTTAAAACGTTTTTTACAACATTGCCTAGTGGGAGAGGGAGGGATATTCCTGGTACTATTGTACCAACAGTATCCCAACAAAGTGACACTGATTGTAGGTTCGTGAACTACAGAGATAGACCGTTTATTAATAAAATACACTTTGCAGTCAAATGACTGAATTACGTGAATAAATTATTTACAATAAAAATATATGACGACAATTTAAAATATATTACATGCAGTGGCTAATTATGAAACTGTCTCTGAACCTGTTTGTCTTGCAGACAGGCGCAGCAAAGGCGCGTGTCGATCTCAGATTATAATTCTGCTGAGATCGTGATGGCAGAAGGTGACTGAGTTTATGGTTGCCCTGCGCGTCAATGTCTTTGAAGAGTTCCTTACATAATGTGCTCCTTCTATCATATAGGGTTGGAAGGCTTATTCTGTTAGGTAATTTATATTCTGTGGGATCTGTTTTGGAAATTGTGAAACATATGTATTGAAAAAGTAATAGCATTAAACCGTAGTAGCTAGAATTAAAGTGCCTACGAAGTAAAAACTAAGTTATTTGAAAGGCCTTCAAGATGAAGAAGGGTGGTGTTTTCAGTTTTGCATTATCTTCACTCATTCCAAAGTTATTCAAGTTTTTGTATTCTGCAAAGTAGAAATTGATGATTTCAAAAGTGGTTACAGCATTAAGACAAATCACAAAATGAAGAATATCTCTGGAAAGATTAGGTCAAGGAAACTGAAACTTGGCACCTAAACACACATTATGCCGATACGGTTATTAGTTTGCTCATCAACAATCAAGGACTGGACAATGTTTGTAAAGCCTAAAAGGGCAAATGTCATTCTTGCAAAAAAGAGGCCTGGAAGCTAAGCCATTGCCATGGCAACATCGCTGGATGCATGAATGTGTGTCTATCTTAAGGCCGTGGCTGACAAGCTGCTCTTGAATAAAAGTATAAGGCAAAATTTTGGTGGAGGTCTTATGTTAAAAAACGTTATATCATGAACGATTGGGGCCCGATTCCATTGAAACTTAACAGAGAGCTTGGGCAATGGTGGAAGTGCAACATGGTTGATTTTGGTTTGATAGATTGCACTTCATTGAAATGCTATGAGCTCCCAAAGTTAAGATTCTGTAAAACGTGGCTCCGTGTCCAAGTTTTCTCCTTGTGGGGAAGACGACACTTCTTGATTTTACCACTCACTGATCAGTTAAAACCTCTATTGTGTCACAACAGAAGCCGATTATAGGATTTCGAGTTCCATTGAAAGTTGTAACGTTTTAAATGAGTAAAATCGTCCTTGTTTAAATTTGAAGCCTTCAACGTTTTGTTAAAAAGCCTGTTTGAAAAAATTGCTTCTGTTGTGACAATCTACAATACACCTAGTTTGTCTGCCTGTTGTGTCTGTTCAGGAAATTCTGTAGCCGCGCTGTATTCTTGGACACAAAATTGGTGGTTTTAGGGCCTCCGAAGGCTTACCGAATTAACACGAATGTTTAAGGTAAGAATTTGCTGATTATGGAAATCAAATTCTAGCAGCTGTTGTTCACTGTCCTGAAAAGAGCAATACGTTGCAATTTAGAGATCGCAAATATTTGGATTGAAGAATATAGGCGTTTCCGAAGCTCTATGTTCGCTATAAGGAGTATTATTTTAGTTTTTGCTTTGTTTTCTTGGGAAACGTCAAAAAGTTTCTATTAACGTTTCGACATAAGAAAAAGCCAGACTTCGACTTTGACTTTATTTAAAAATGCTTAAAAGTCACAACTCCGTAGCACACGATTTAACGCACGTGCAATTATTGATTCAGAAACTGAAAGTTTTTATACTGAAGAGCCTATTCATGAATATTTTGCGCAATGTCGCTATCATTCGTCGCACTTCGTGCATACGCTTTAAATAAATAAATACTGATGACTTAGTTTCTCACCCGTGGCCTTAAGGTACATCACTGGTGCCAAGTTTCAGTTACAATGCCTCTATATTTCCAGAGATATTCTTGATTTTGTGGTTTGTCTCCACGCTGTAACCACTGATGATGTCACCACTTATTTTCTTTTAACTTGAATATCTCTAGAATGAGAGAGGACATTACAAAAAAGAATACACCATTTTTCTTCATTCTGAAAGGCCTTTCAAAAATATAAGCTTAACTTAGTTTTTACTTCATAGGCACTTTAAGCCTTTGAATTCTCTTAAACCCTTGCATTTTCAATATTTTGCAATACAGTAATATGGCACATGTTTTAAAAAATTGTGTTACCCACGTAGTTGCGTGAAAGAAAACCACTATTAAAACATAGCCCTCTGCCATGCTCACCCCCATAGAATATCAATCATCCTGACCTTGAACAACCTGTGTTTGTGAAAAACACAGACTGCAGACTGAAGGCTAAAGCTAACCCTGGAGACTAGATTAATTTTAATTTTTTCAAGTGACAATATACAGAAGCATTGCCTGAACCAATCATTTTGGTCCAAATCAGTTTTTACCCACTGCAAAGCTGTCGGTAACTGCACATGCAAATAAGCAATGAATGTAAACAAAGAAGTTGATCACATTTTGTTTTATTTTGTTATTGATCTACTCTGAATTGTAGACAGTTTTATTGCAAAATGCTGGATTAATCTACTTATTAAATCTTGCATAGAAATACAGTCGAACCTCTGGACCTTTTTCTGTAAGCTGACACCAAACTACCTCCCGGCAATTTGTCCATTAAAAGCTCTATTAATATTAATTTTATAATCTCCTGTAAGTGGACACCTCTTGTAAGCAGAAGCAGAGAGGTTTTTGAAGCCCCAGGAGCTAAATAACCTCCCTAGACCTAGTAAAACTCAAGCTTCATGACAGATTTCCACTCCATTTAATATACAACATCTCTGTCGATTTGCTTGCTTGTAAACCCTAAATGTATTTATTAATATTATATTCTAGAATCCATTGTGACTAGCACAGGAAAGGGCTATATATCCAAGTTTTAGGCATAAAATAGTTTACACTGTAAGTGACTTCCATAAAACAGCTTTTTATAAATATGTGTAAACACTCCTTTGCATATAACTGAACAAAAAAATCGAGGCAACATATTCTTGGTTTGCGAGTATCTTATTTACAAAAGCTACACAATAATTAATCCTTTGTTAATTTTTCAGTCAGTCTCATGAAAATGAGTCTTCTTGAGAAAAGATCTCATGGGGCATTTTTTGTTACTTTTGCTGAGTTTTTGGCTGCCTTAGAGACTTTCAATTCACAGTCAAGTCACCATAAGGTTTCAGATGGAACAGAGGCATGACAGACACACCCAACCCCTTATAATGCTTTAAGTCTTTCAACCTCCTATAAGCGGACACCTGCTGTAAGGGGACAGCTATGCTCGGTGCCAAGGGTGTCTGTTACGGGAGGCTAGACTATAGAACTATCTTATCATTTAATGTCACTGATTAAATGATTCAACATCCTGCATCCCAACATTCCTAGAGACTGTCATTTTAGCCGGTGATTGAAGAAAACTAAGAAAGCATTTTGTTGTTATTTCATTGCTGAAAAAGCAGGAGCAAAATTTTAGCACAATGTTTGAAGTATCAAAAGGGCGGGAAGCGGGAGAAATAGGGGGAAATTATGCAACATTGCATAATATTTTGCAATCGAAAAAGGGCAAAAGGGAGGAAGTCAATAAAAAAGGGGCAGGAGCCGGGATTGCAAGGTACGGGAAGCAGGAGGTTTGGACCCCCCTGTCCCCCCCCCTTACAAATAAACTAGGGTCACTCCTATGTGGTGCGGTTAAGTCTGCGGAGCGGCTTCCCCCGAGCCTGTCGGCTTTTTTTCCTTTATGCATCGCCTGCTAACCAATACTCTTGTCTGATCCAGCACGTGCTGTCTAGCATTCAACTCGTAGTGCCGGGGAGATGAGTGAGGTTGTTTCTGTCACGCTAATGGGAAGTCGCACAGACTAACCAACTGCAAGGCAGTGTTCCCCTCAATAATGCCATCTTGAGAGTGTTTATTTTGTTTCACGTGTCACGCGCTTATTTATAGCCTTTTGGAGTTGTGCTACGTTCTTCAGGAACACTGACATTAACACTGAAATTAAAGCTGAATATTTCAGGTGACCTAGGCCGTTCAAACAGATATCCCGGGGGGGGGGGGGGGACTCCCATATGAAAGTGACGGGGATGCTCGTCGGAAAATTAGAATTAACACCCTAAAGGAGACCAATCTGGGCATGGCTCCGGCTTTATTTAACCCCTAAGGGAAACCATGCAAAAACAGGCAACTAAATAAGAGCTATAGAGATGTTAATTGCGCTAAAGATGTTGCAATCGAATGCTGTCTTCTATGAGTAAATTTTTACAACGGCGATTTCTGTGGTGCTCTAGACCACTAACACAGTATAATATAGATATTTCTTCACACACAACCCTAAGCGATACCTGTGTGGGTAAAAATATAGGCTTTCCGTCCTTAACACCCTAAGTGAGACCAAAATCTGCAATTTACAACCCTAAGCGAGACGACAAGCATCCCCGTCACTTTCATATGGGAGTCCCCCCCCGGGACAGATATATTTCTCGAAAACGACCTGTTGGGTGCCCCTGAAAACAGCTTCGTTGTGTAACAATCCTCAAGCCCATACAGTCTTAGAATTAATCTTTGAATGTTGTCCTTCAATAGCATTTTTATAAAAATTTAAAGGTTCAAATGAGGCCTAACATGAAGCTTTTGCCGATCAACGGCATCATAAGGGATAAGAAAAATATTCCACGTAGGCCTATATATAAATGTAAAGTAAGATGTGAAAAAAGCGTAAGAATGTGGCAAGTATGTAAAATTTACAAAACAGGTACAAATATGAAAAGGAAATGAATAAAATAGTCTAATGAACGAGTGTCATTGTACAAAGGGTCTATCCACATATGTTCAAACAGTCACTAGAACAAAAGGTCCGTGAATTCGCTGCATTCCTCTCGGGAGTTGAGGGTAGGTTTGTATTTCCTTATGTAAAATTAGGTGTAGATAAGATTTATGGGGTCGTTTTCCAGTACAATGGTCTTGATTTCAATGCCTTTGTAGTCTTTGTTTTGGCATGTGGAGATGTGTTTCTTTACAGAGGAGTTTTCACTATTGTGTTCTTTGACACAATCGTGGATGAAACGCGTAGTGTTCCTGATGTAGTGTTGATTGCAATTGTTACAGGTGAATTGGTACACGGAATACCTTAAAGGCATAATTTGGTTTTGGAGGTGGGGCAGTTGTCCCTGGTGCATATACGCTGCGTGCTGTTGTGCGAGAGAGCCCACCTGAGGGTGTATGATCTGTGCGCGACACGTACTGGTGTGCCTTCTCATACTGGAGATGGCCTCACTGTCACTACTCAATTTCAAAGTCACCATCTCCAAAGATGGCAGAAGCTCCTTCGAGTTTTACTAAAAACCAGCCAAGAAACCACTATTTGTACACCATCAATCAGCCACACCCAAGAAATCAAAGATCAACTTCATTCGCAATGAGCAGAAACGTATCGAAGATAGATGCTGACCCACACAAACGACATCCATAAAGCACCAAAACATGTTTGATGACATCCTCTGCATAAATGGATATCCAGAAGACAGTATAGATCAAACAAAGCACCCCCAAAGCCATCAAAGAAACTCTCCACCTCCCAACGTGGATTGGTCATGCCTCAAGATTCCATACATCTCCAAATGTCTCAACCACAAGATCACTAACATTTTCCGAAAAGAGGGCATACCAGTACGTGTCACGCACAGATCATACACCCTCAGGCAGGCTCTTTCGCACAACGGCACGCAGTGTATATGCACCAGGGACAATTGCCCCACCTCCAAAACCAAATTATGCCTTTTAAGGAACGCTGTGTACCAAATCACTGTAACAATTGCAGTCAGCACTACATCGCGAGCACTACACGTTTCATCCACGATCGTGTAGAAGAACACCTCAATAGTGAAAACTCCTCTGTAAAGAAACACATTGCCACATGCCAAAACAAAGACTACAAAGGCATTGAAATCAAGACCATTGTACTGGAAAACGACCCCGTAAATCTACACCTATTTGAAGCATTTTACACAAGGAAACACAAACCTACCCTCAACTCCCAAGAGGAATGTAGCGAATTCACGGAACTTTTGTTCTAGTGACTGTTTTAACATATGTGGATAGACCCTTTGTACAATGACACTCGCTCATTAGACCATTTTATTTGTTTCCTTTTCATATTTGTACCTATAAATTTTACATACTTGCCACATTCTTACACTTTTTTCACATCTTACTTTACATTTATATATAGGCCTACGCAGAATATTTTTCTTATCCCTGATGATGCCTAGATCGCCAAAGCTTGGATTTTGGATTTTAATTTTAATTACAATAGTGTTAGGCCTCATTTGAACCTTTAAATTTTTAGTCTTAGAATTGTCTATCGGAGAAATTCCTTGGCAATGGAAATAATTAATAACTAGCTGGCACACGAAACCAATGAGTAACCTCTGCTCGTAAGGCCTATTAAAGTAATTTGTGATTTATGTTGATCACTACAATACACTCGTACAGTCACCTAGATTTTCGAAAATCATCGGCTGAATACTGTAAAAGTTCCACAATACCATAATTTTATTCAACCAGTTAGAGGCAGGAGAATTGTATTGTGAATAACGACTCTGCTCACAAGCGATGTTTGTTGATACAGAGACACTGATTATTTTGATTTTTCATGCCCACTGCTGAAACTACCGCCCCAGCTAAAAAAAATCCATGGCCAACCACTGTTGTTCAGTTTACAAGGCAGAAAGATTACTGTACCCTGAAATTTGCCTGTCCTGTGATTGGTTATCTTTGAAAGAATGATTGTTTTCAGGGATGTTTCTGAGTGGGTGGTGTTTAAAACATGTAAAAAAGTAAAAATCAGGACAAAAAGAATTTTACAGAAATCCTGAGTTACAACTTATGCACGTACAGTGCTGAGCTGATGTAGCTTAATGTTGCTTTGAACAACGGGGCCCAGGTTGTCTTTGTAGTGATTTTTACATCTGAAAAGAAGAAGTCAGCTATTGATCAAATGAGTTTTAAGAATTATGTTAGATTGCCCTCAGTTACTTTTTTGTTTGTTCCTGGTTGTTTTAATGTTTAATGTTGTCTTTTTCACTCTTTTTTTTTCTCCAGGGATAGAAGACAGCGCTAACTTTCCAATTCAAGCCTGTGGAAGTTCCGGAGGCCAGATTGAGTGACACTGGTTAGTGAGTTTTTCAGAAGGTACATTGAACTACATTGTTCTTTAAATCTTCTTAACATAACAATAAATAAATCAAATTGAAACGTAATCAATCAGTTGTTAATTAATGTTGTGCATTTGCTATTTGTTGTGTTTTTTCAATTCCTGTATAGATTTGCTAATTATTGTTAATTGGAGTTCAGTTTGTGACATGATTTACATGAAAATACACTGTACAAAAGAATATTATACATCAAGTTGATTTTAGTGCAATTTACTTTTGTTGATTATATCATGGGGCAGTAGCTTTAAATTCACCCTCTTTTAAGCCCTGATATAAAAAGGTATATTCTCAATTACTGATCTCAATACATTTCTTATGGAACTAGTCAGGAGAATTTGTCTAAATATCAAGACATCTTATCCTCAGTGATCACTTCCAATATTCTTGTCACTTGAATGTTCAAACAAGTAGTGATCATGTTAAGAGAAGTTTCATTTTCATCAGGGCTTAGGTCTTACAATCAAACGCAGAAAACCGTGAACACTGAAAATATTTCTGGAATGTTTATTGTGTTTTGACCAATCACATGCGAGACCTTGTAACCGCAGAAAACAAATGGGTTTCTCAGTCACGGAATCGAGTTGGTTCTCCATTTGTTTTGAAAGACCTTCATCTTAACTTACAAGGATTTAAATTGTTATTTCTTTTTATCTGAGAGCCACATGCACTATGGGAGCGAAAAATGTGTGAGTGGTGTTTGGATTGTTGCGGCTGCATTGTAGCAACGACCGCAGACTGTCAAAAGCGGCGTTCGTTATTCTTCAACAGCCTGGTGTAAGTACCGTTGCTAAATTTAAAAATATGTCATCTTCAAAATGTGCAACTACACGGTATATGATGCAAGCCCGGCTCGAAGGCACGGATGATTTGGCCTAAATAAATCGAGTCAGCTGAGCTGTCAATGGGCGAATTTGGAGAGAGAACATTGCAGTGTTCACTTCAAGGTGAAATAACTGCCACTTGAGTTGGTTTTATTTGAAATGTCGGAAACACTGATCGTTGCGTCGGTTTGTCGCAAAATTTTATTCAGCAAAAGCGCTCAAACCTATTTTCGCTTGCGTAGTGCGTGGGGCTCTCAGACAGAAAGGAATAGCACTTCCAATTTCTGTAAGATAAACTGGTGAAGATTAAACCTTGTCGTCTTTCGAAACAACTCGATTCCGTGACTGAGAACCCATTCGTTTTCTGCGGTTACAAGGTCTGGCGTGTGATTGGTCAAAACATACATTCCAGGAATATTTTCAGTGTTCACGGTTTTCTTAATTTGAGTGTAAAAGGTAATATAGTTGTTTAATTTGCTCACTTAAACCATGCATCAGAGCTTTTTGTCTTGTATCACTGCAAACAGTTTACACTGAAAAAAATAAAAGTGTAAAGGTGTATAGTTACATTTCCCGCAAACAAAAGCAGTTAACCTTTGCAAAAGAGAGTCTTCGAGTGCTGCTTTTTGAATAATTACAACCTGCATTCTGCATCCAGCAAAAAGCAAAGTGAAATATAAATTAGAAACATATTTTGATGAGAATGGAGTCAAACATGATAAATGCAATCTTCGTTTATATGTGAAAAAAGAAAATATGTTACAGAATGACGTTTTCAATATTATCTGAGTGACCCAGTTTAGGATCTCTTTGGTTTTGATGCAAATTTCATAACATTGCAGTCATTGCAAACTCTTCTTTGCTCTGTGGTTCTTAACTGACAACTTGACGGCCACTTAAATTATTTAACTCATTGCATTTAGCTGTTTACACGTTAACCTTCAAATTATGGCATTTCTGTTGCTGAAAAAATCAGGCTATAAAAGAAGCCAAACGTTTGAAGTACAAGAGGGCGACTAGTTGAGGTTCGCCTGCTCGACAGATCTAACAACTGTTCTTACCCTGAGCAGTAGCTGATCCATGCTAACTCCCTGACAAACCTCTGCAGAGAAGAGAGAGCCAAGGGACTGGTAACAAAAAATCTCCACCATTAGGTTATAGTGTTAAAAACAACAGTGGGCCCCGGTCATGATGAGACAGGCTGCATTAAATTAGTATATCAATCTGTAATAGGTGTAGCCTTGAAGATATCCACCCATCTGCCCATCTGTCCATGCCTTTGTCTCTTTCTTTATCCTGCCATCCCTCGAGATCCATTTATCAATCCAATAAGTAATTAACTAACCTATTTCTTTGTCTTCAATCCAGATGTAACCAACCAACTCTTTTTGTTTTGGATTGTTACATGTATTCATCTAGTGACTTCTTCCCAAACTGAGACAGAGGAAGCTGAAGACAGATGAAGAGACAACAGTTAATCGGTTTTTTGAAAAGGTACCATGTACTGCCTTGTTTATTTCTTCCAGGTTTACCCTTAAGTTACCAGAACTTTATCCCTCAAATTACATTCTTTAAATTGTATATTTTTAAAGGCAACAGTTATTTAACTGTTCATGTTCATGTCCATGAAATGAAACATCTGCCTCAAATTACATAGAGCTCTACACTCATTTTGTGCAATTAATGGATATCAGCTTTTTTGTCACCTAGCCGTAATTTCTACTGTTTTTGGAAGAGAAACAACATCTAAAAGTTTGTAGATACCACCATCTGTTTCATTTAGGATTTAAATGTTTAATATGCACTTTGTAATCTTTGGTCCAGTATTTTAAGGCCATAGGTTTGTCAGCAGTAAGTATGTTAAGTGCAACCTTCATAAAACAAAGTCAAAGTTAGGTATTAAAATTCTGTGAAAATCGACATGTTAAATTAAGGATTCTGTTGTATGGTCATGGCAATGACTTAATTAAAACATTAAAACAACAAGAAAAAAAAAACATGATTGAAGACAATCTAGCATAATTCTTTAAACTCATTTGTTCAGAAGTTGACATCTTCTTTTAAGATGTAAAAATCCCTACAAAGACATAAACTGGGACCAGGTATTCAAAACAGCATCAAGTTACATCAGCCCTGTGACTCAGGTCTCCCTTTAGATAGTTTAAAGTAATAGATCTGTTATATTTTTGTTAGCAAAACAACATTGATGAAAAGGAAAAGCTGAGAGAGAGAAACACCCTTAAAGCAAAAGTTATTGTCTGGTTCCAGCACTGTAGCTGCATGTACCATCACACAGCTTTTAAGTGAGACATGTTTTTAATCTCTATTGATATTGGGCCACTTAGGGTGCACATGAATCATTTAGTGAGCTTGATAAATATTCTGTTAATCGTTATTTATATCTCTTTTTAAAGGTTTGAAAATGTTTCAGCTGCATTAAGAAGTAATGGCATCATCCAACAAGATAAGAGTAGTACTACTGGCCTCAGAGTGGAGATCAAAGTGTGATGAAGTGTCCACTTTCAACAGAGAGCTAGCAATTCAGCTAGCTAAACACCCTGATGTGCAAGTCTCTGTCTTTCTTCCACAGTGTGACCAGGAAGAAAAGAATGCTGCTCTGAGTCACAACATCACTCTTGTTCAGGCAACGAGAAGACCTGGTTTTGATGATGAAACCCATTGGCTTTGTTGGCCGCCAAACGACCTCCTGATTGACGTTGTAATTGGACATGGGGTAGAACTTGGTCGTCAAGCACACATCATACAAGACAATCGCAACTGCAAGTGGATCCAGTTTGTTCACAGTGACCCAGAGGAGCAAGGAATGTTTCAAGATTACCCAGGTGCCTCTTTAAAGGGAGAAAAGAAGCGTCGAGATGAAGTGGACCTGTGTGTCAAGGCCAACCTTGTCGTGACAGTGGGACCAAAGCTGGCAGAGGCTTATCGGTCATTTCTTAACTTTTATGAGAAAGATCAGAACATATTCGTGTTAACTCCAGGCATTTTCAGTGACCTTTCTAACACACCACAGAGCAGGAGAGATGGGAAAAAGTGCCGAGTCTTAGCACTTGGCAGTGGTGATGATGAAGATTTCTCTTTAAATGGATTTGACATTGCTGCTAAAGCTGTAGCTGAGCTAAATGATGTTCATCTCCACGTTGTTGTCAAAAAGCAACATGATGAAGTTGCTGATCAGTTTAAAAACTGCAGTGATATTCCACTAAGTCGACTAAGGGTCAGGACTTTTAAAGAAATCAGAGAACATTTGAAAGAACAGTTTTCTGAGGTAGATGTTGCCATCATGCCATCAAGAACTGAGGGTTTTGGTCTCACTGCTCTGGAAGCCATGTCAGCAGGTCTTCCTGTTCTTGTAAGTGGCAACTCAGGATTTGGAGAAGCATTGAAGGAGGTTGAGTTCGGTTCACAATGTGTGATTGACTCTCTAGATGCCATGGTGTGGGCTGCAGAGATCAAGATGGTCTCGACAAAAACCAGAGACATCAGACTGCGAGAATCAAAAGCTGTGTGTAACAGCTATGCAGAGAAGTACAACTGGGAGGGGCAATGTGAAGATCTAGTTAAGAAGATGAAGTGCATCGTGCATGGTATGAAATGTTCCCCACTCAATGAGCAAATTCAAAACTGAAAGGTTTTATATCATTTTGAAATAGTTTGTCTTTAAACAACTGAACCTTCCTTGCTGGTAATTAGGTGAACATTATATAAGCAGGTTTTTAAATCCACCAATCAGAAGGAACTAACTCTTAACAAAATTTAACTAAAATCTGTCAATCACGTGTTCCAAGTTCTCACTTTTGTGAACTCATGATGGTGCAGGCATGGCACAAAATCAAGCAACTTAAAAAAAATACTGAAATATTTCACAGTTGTAAACAATTAATATTTTGACAAAATATGATGCCCATGGATAATTTGTTCAGCATATTATCATGGTCACATGACTTTTGTGAAATTACCAAAGAGGTCTGCCTATTGACCATGCAACTCCACAATTACTGAGGCTTTAGTTACAGTTTCATCCCTTGTTATTCTACTTCCTTGTCATTCTACTAGAGTTTACAAAACTTTTCAAAGATGTCTTGATTCCAGATCCCCCATTCAGATTGGCAACATTAATTCCTGACCTCGCTCCATCTGAACTCACATCCTAAGAATGAAAAAGGTGCATTATCTATTTTCTCTCAAGACAAAGAGGCTGACTTGCTATGGTTTGTATGTGTCATGTGGATGCGATATAAAAATAATTGTTGCGGTTTTTTCCAGAGCCTTCCCATACTGGGGAACAACAGTCTGATCCAAGCTTGCCAGAGGCCTTTTACCAGCCTCATTTAACAAACCAACCTCAGCCCTCTGAAGAAAGAAATGTTTCTAGAACAAATGAAGAAGGTACAGTGATGACCTTGAGCACAAGAAATGTAAAGAGGCCAGGCAAAAGAACTCACTCACAATCCACTTTGGATCAAGGTACAGTTGTTTTATTTACTTTTAATGTGTTATTGAACAGGGGTTAATTTCAAAATGTTGAAGAATTTTGACTAATTAGGATAGCCCCATATATATTAAGGTTAACAGCTTTTTAATTACAAAAATTCCACCGTTAATTAAATTTAATTGTTGAAAACATATCTTAACGGAGAACATGAATTACAGGACAAAACGTTGGAGGTAGCTTGTGATAACTGTGGGTGTGGTCAGCCAGGGGAATTAAGAAGCATTATTGTGTTGAGATGGAAACTGACTAATTTTTCATGCATTCTCAGTTACCATGTGGCACAAATTTTTCTGTGACAGTAATTGGTGCGATTTTTTCAAGTTTCTTCAAGATCCAAAATAAAAATATCACACACAATTCGTTACCTACAGAACATACCCCAGAAATGTTTATCCTCTACTATAACTATGTCACCAATTTCAGGCTTTGATGAGGAGCAAAATTCAAACAGTCTGTTTGCCAATTTGCCATGAAATTAAAAGCAAAAATGTTGTTTCAGTGAATAATCCAGATTGCCTGGTTTACATGTACTGCATACCATAACAGGAATTGTGCAAAAATGCATGTTAGCACGAGAAGAAAAAAAGGTAGCAGATTGCAAGACAGTTTATATAAGCTATTGAAATTTAGTTGCAGATTTTATGAACATCTGATGAGATGGTGAGATGGTGGCTGTTAACTGGTCAAGCCCTGGAATAACTTTTTATTCCAGCACAGAATGAATGGAAGTTCCAGCTTTATATTTCAGTTTTAGTGTAATTATAAAGATTTTATGTGTTTGGTGGAACTGTACGAATTATAGAACGAGGCATGAAGACAGCACCACTGAAGGTCTTAGTTCCCAATTAACAGGAAAACCATTAATGTATTCACCACAAGTCACACTTGTAGCTTAAACTTGAAAAAAGCTGATGCAAAGTTTCACTACATTCCTGTGAAAGATCGAACAACAACTGTTGAGAATCATGTTTGATATGTAAAATGTGAGAAAAAGAAATCATACTCACCCGGTCAGGAAGAATTTAGCAAGAAATCCTGCAACAGGTACGCCAAAGGAGGCGAGACCAGTTTTAACCGGTTGCAAAAGAAAAAGATCTGGAACCCAGACTCACAATACTTTTGTGCAAGTGGATGATTCATAGTCTCTAAAAAGGCTAGGCCCGCCTCAGGCCCGCCTCAGGCCCACCTTGGGCACAAAAAGGAAAAAATTCCTTTTCTTATACATATCCTTGCATTGCGTTTGTGTAAACCAGACCTTTATGAACTGATCACTTTTCACTTAACTGGATTTGCAAAAATCATATATCACCGGAAATTATTAATCTTTCTAATTTGCGTCCGCAGGAACAAATGAAGAAGGAGCATCATCCTCAAAAAAAGAGTCGCTATGCATTTCAGGAACAGATCCCGAGCTAGGTACACAATTAACTTATTTTCTTTTTAGATCAGTTTTTGTCATTCTTTATTATTCTAAGCTAAGTGTGATATAGATGCCCGGTATAGATGTACTGAGTGCTGAAAAAGGACAATTTATCAAATATGCATCAATGTATCAAATATTAGATGGCTTGCGGATCACCATGGATTTCCACTGGTTTAAATAGCCAAGCTGAGTTGAAAGACATTCCCTAGAGATGTATTTAGTTCTCTTCTTACGAGAACAACTAGAGCTATGAAAACCTTGCTACGCATCATGGATATCAGTTACCACAAACTTTTAACTACAAATTAAACTCTAATGCACGAAGGTAAATATGTTAATTGTAGACATGTTCAAATGGGTTCTCAGACTGTGAGAACTGAGAGGTACACCATGCCCAGAAGGTTATATATTGGCCTTAAAAGCCAAAATGCACCGACATGACTAATAAGAGCAATTAGCAGACATTTTGCTGAGTTCTATTGCAAATACACAAATGTGCTGGCTGAATCGTTGTTTTCTGTTTAAACAATAGTGTTTCTGTCGATGGACTATTGAGGAACATAACCTTAAGGCCTTATATCAAATTTCCAAGACACAAATACTCTATTTTTTTTTGTGCTAAATTTATTCCGCCCAAAAACAGCACTTTCGAATCTTAAGATGAAAGGCTTGGAAAAAAAAAATTAAACAGGCACTATTTCCTGACAGTTTTCCTTTGCGGAGGAGTAGTATTGCATCATGTGTTCAATTTAAACCACATCGCCCAGAATGCCGCGACACATCCGGGACTTTTATGCCCTTTCTCGCGCGAACATTTGAAAGCTCATTAGCGAAAGTACACAAAATAACAAAGAAAGTTGGGCAAAACCGGTCAGCACCACTCGGAAGTTCTAATTTTACGGGAAAACGGTTAGGTTTACTAGTTACCATTCATATGGCTTTTGTAGAAGGGATGTTAATAAAGCAAAAGCGAATATTTTTACGTGTGTAGCTGTTTGGGAAGCATTATAGTTTTCGATCTCAAATGTAGCTATTTTTTCGCTCCGTCTGTATGGGACCGATACTTTTTGATTGAAAAACTCGGGAAATAAGATGTAAGCAAGTTAGCATTCATATGGCTATTTATGCTTGACATTTAAAGAATCACTTGCCAAGTTTTCGCGCATATCTGACGGTTAGAAGTATTATCGATTTCAGCTTTTCTGAAACCAACTCCTGCAAAACTGAACTTACATGCAAATACGTCCCACAGAGCCCCCCACGGGAGTTGATTTGGCCGCTTTTAAACTTCCCGCGAGTGTTCTAATGAATTCATAACTCCCGCCTCCATAAACAATAGAGCGCAAGCCATGGTAATCTTAAAAGCATTGTATTACGAGGGTGCTAATGGGGTTAGTAGTTAACTGACAATTGGCCAAAATAATAGTAGTTAACTGACAGTTGGCCAAAAAATTAGTAATTAACTGATAAATTAAAAGTCAACAGTTAACTGACATGTTATTAATTATATTGAATACGGTTGTTGATGTTTTAAAAGCAACAAAGATTTTCTTAACAGCCAGGCTATTTCGTGACATTTACCTGTCACGCTGCATGACCTAGTAGCGGTATTCACTGTTATTTGGGTCACTTCCAATGCAAAAGTGCCATGCCAGCCAAGAGGGAGCGTGACTTGGACCTTGATCTCTGTGATGGCTTTGAGTGGCGTGGTCAAAGTAGACTGTGTGACAGGCGCAGAAAGGGGTCGGAGGGAAAAGGGTTCTCGATGGCGGAGGGGAGAGGAAAGGAGTCATGCAGGCCTTCCAACCCCATTTTATAACTATGTTGAATGGAAATTGAGAAACACGAATTTCGAGTACTTAAGGCCGCGGGTGAGAAACTAAATCATCAGCATTCATTTATTTAAAGCGTATGCACGAAGTGCGACGAATGGAAGCGACATTGCGCGAAATATTCATGAATAGGCTCTTCAGTAAAACTTTCAGTTTCTGAATCAATAATTGCACGTGCGTTTAATCGCGCACCACGGTTTTCTTGTGACGTTTAAAGTGCCACTGAGACGAAAATTCAAAGGTTTATTTCGGCCAAATTCTGTCGCAGAATATCGCGTTTTGTTCATATTTCTCCAGAAAACTGAACAACAAACCTTTCATCCTAATATTTTTTAGCTCCAAAGTCACGTAAAATGTGTCCGCCATTACTGAAAACGTGTTCCTGGGTGATTGCGCAATTTAATAGCTTGTGACGTCAGAGGCTCACCTCAGTCGGGTTCCCTTGTGTTTTGACTGAAAATGTCTACCGTCGACTGCGAAACCTTCGAAGAGTATTTCTACGATTCGGAACAGTCTTTAGCTTCCGAAGCCTCTGAGGATTCGTTTCATTCGGCAAATGAAGAATTTTTCTGACCGTACGATGTAAGAACTGATGTGAGGTTTCAACTAATAATCTTGTCAACAAACTGTTTAAAGTTTTTTTTTTTTCTCGCCATATTATTTGAGTTATTTGGCGGGAGTTCAAAACATAAGCGAAATATGCTTAGACAATGATTGTAGTTCAGGCCCCAGTTGCTCAAAAAGTGGATAACTCTTTTTCAACGGATAAGTCGCTGTCCGGTGGATAAAATTTATCGCTTCATCTCGGTTGTTCAAAGCTTGGATAGCGCCGATCCAGCCAGCTGTTCAGCCGCTATCCAGCGATCACAAAGTTGTCCATTCCAAGATAGGTTGTGTAACTTTTATCCACTGTAAACCTATAGCAAAATAGACATGGCTATTCGAAGAATTGATCTTTTAAGCTGTGGAAATTTAGACAAAACACCTATGAAAACTTTAGACTTCTCAACCATGGGTCGATGGATGTTACTGTTGGTGTGGGAGAAAATAAAAGAAGCGATACTTTGTCTGCCGTGGTTTATGTTCATCATATATTATAAAAAAAGCATTGAACTTTTTGGCCATTCTTGGCATAGTCTGGGAACTTCCTTGAAAAACCCGTAATTGTTGTAATCAGCTGGCAGGCAGCTTATCGTGTCTATCATAGCACAGTGGTCACTCAACACATTGAAACACAAGTGCTTGGCGCTGCTAAATATTTTAAACAGTTTTTATAGAATTCTTTTTCTGAGCCGAAAGAAGTGAAATAAATCAAAACCTTTTTTTTTTCAAGAACTGGAGGCCTTGTGTGACCGGAATCTAAATATTTGTAGTCAAAATTAAAAGCCACAAGGAAAATTTTCCGCTGCTCAACAACAACATGCGGACCGCCGAGGAAACGAAGCTTTCGCTTGCCTTATTCGCTGCGTAAAAATAATAACGACATTTAATCATTTTTCTTAGTAGTTCATTTACTAAGATTGCTATGACAGGTAAAAATAAATAACATTGTTAAACCCTTAGGCAAATAGTGGCGTGTGATATTTTTTCCCAACTTCAATTTCCACGCACCGACGATCCGATCTATTAAAACCTTTATCTCGAACAACAACAACAACATTTTATTTGCATTTCCAATCACAAATGCCATTGCACATAGAAAGGAGAAAAAATAAATAAATAAATATCCTTTATTTACCCTCGGCAAGTGATTATAGCAAGGTGCTAGCGGGGCCGAGCATTAAAACCTTAGAAACAAATATTTCAAACTGAACATAACAAGTTAAAAATCCCAACTGGCAGGAGGCAGACCAGTTGGCTATTTACAAGTGTGGCCGAGGAGTTGAACCTGGGTCGGCCGTGAAACAACTCCAGATAGCGGTCAGAGCGGGACTTGAACCCGGGACCTCCGGATTGCTACTGCCCGAACAATAATGTCAATCGACTGTTCACCGACAGGGAATAAAGAGAGAGAGAAAGAAAAAAGTTGCACAATCGATTAATTTACAATTCCTGTGTCTATTGATCCATTTCTTAATGCAAAAGCTTCGTAAATGAAGTAACCTAATTTTTTACAAGTGAAAGCATCAATGCTATTTAAGAGAAATACAATTTTAAGAATCGAAATCGGAATATTTACTAATAATATCGTCCATTAAAGATTTTCTAATTACATCACATCTATTTCAAGATAAGAGGAAGTGTACTTCGTTTTCAACTTCATTTGAGCCGCAGTATTGACAAATTCTCAGATGTTCAGGAAGTTTAGGGGTGGAATGTCTTCCTTTTCAATTCTTAACCATCTTAGGTTGTAATTACCTAACCTAAGTTTTGCTACTGCCCGAACAATAATGTCAATCGACTGTTCACCGACAGGGAATAAAGAGAGAAAAGTTTCTCCACATTCAGGATGGTATGTTGTAAAATAAATGTCCATGCTTCTAAGCGATTACTGCTCTGAAATTAACACACGCGGAATTAAAAAAGGAAAAGATAAGCAGTACAAACTATATCAGCTTAATCACAGCGGTCAGGATTGCATTCGCCGAGAATCTTCGCGCTAGCAGACGGCAGAACGGAAAGGGTTTTCCACGACGATAATAAATTTCAAAATACGTTAAAAGAAAATCAGTTTTGCACAATGGTGGATGCGTTAAAGAAGAAACAAACTATCACTTCAACTGCGTTATAAGATTAGGTAAGTTACCTTTCGTCTTGTTCGCACAGATAATGTTTTTTCCGGTCCTTTTTTCCATGTAGTTGGAATGGGCAATGGAATGATCGACCTCTGGGATCTTGCGAAATGAAAAGCCTTCTGGAAAAACTCGTCCGTGAAGTGATCAAAATGCCTCTCGGGTTGAAATTCGCACTGTGTGTGAGTACGAACATTGTCCTTTTTTTTCCATTGCGGGTCCGCTCGCAGGGCTTCAATGAAGGAAAATACCAGCTCGGTGGTTGGATTTATTGTTGTAGCATTGTACAACACAAGTACTACCTGTCATTACTGCTGCAGCAAGGAAGATTTCAAAGTCGTAAACAAACACTTGGCAAGAAATCTTTCCTCGAGGACAATTTACTTTCCCGTGGCAAGTAACCATGTGAAGGCACTAGGTTTGAGGTGAGCCTCTGTCACTTCCGCTCATTCACAAGCCAGCTTCCGGAACAAGGGCCAGTAATGGCGGCCGCAAAATCTCGACAAAAACCGTCCGAAAAAAGCGACTTCTAGTTGTCGTAATAAGTTAAAATTTGGCATGGCGACTAAGAACCGCAATCTATGTTCGAAAATGTAAAAATATGGAATACCAAAATTCTGGTCTCAGTGGCACTTTAAGCATTTTTAAATAAAAAATACTGTCGAAGTCCGGCTTTTTTTACGTTCAAACGTTAACAGAAACTTTTTAGAAGTTTTCCAACAAAACAAAACAAAACCTTAAATGATACTCCTTATATAACTAACATAGAACTTCGGAAAGGCTTATATTCTTCAATCCAAATATTTGCGATCTCTAAATTGCAACGTATTGTTCTTTTCTGGACAGTGAACAATAGCTGCTAGAATTTAATTTCCATTATTAGCATAACCTTGCCTTAAACATTCGTGTTTATTCGGTAAACGTTCGGAAGCCCTAAAACCACCAATTTTGTGTCCAAGAATACAGTGCGGATATAGAATTTTCTGAACTGACACAACAAGCACATAAACTAGATATATTGTAGATTGTCACAACAGAAGCAATTTTTTCCAACAGGCTTTTAAACAAAATATTGAAAGCTTCAAATTTGAAAAGGACGATTTTACTCATTTAAAAGCTTACAACTTTCAATGGAACTCGAAATCCTATAATCGGCTTCTGTTGTGACACAATAGAGGTTTTAACTGGCCAATGAGTGGTAAAATCAAGAAGTTTTGTCTTCTCCAGTAGGAGAAAACTTGGACGCGGAGTCGCGTTTTACAAAATCTTAACTTTGGGAGCTTACAGCATCCCAAAGAAGCGCAATCTATCAAACCGAAAACAACCTTGTTGCACTTCCACCATTCACCAAGCTCTCTGTAAAGTTTCAAAGGAATCAGCTCCCAAACGTTCAAGATATAAAGTTTTTTAAGGAAGACCTTCACCAAAATTTTGCCTTATAAATTTATTCATGAGCAGCTTATCACCCGCGGCCTTGAGGTGGCCGAACACAGTTTTCTTGTACCTATGCATTATTAGTCGTTAATTTCAAACCGCACTGGCAATTGGGCGGCCAAAATTAGCAAGGTGCAAAATCGGCTAAAAAAGATTATATTTTGATATGTTATATTGGACTAAGTGCCGTTGCCATGGCAACATAACTGGCAATAAACCAGCATTAAATAATGAGTCTGATTTATTTTCGGAAAATCGAATCGATAGATTTTTTCCATCATTTGTCTCTAGGAAAATCGGAAAAATACTGCCCTATTGACACTGGTCTGGTGAAATTTTGACAGAGAGATCTTCTGTAATTGTGTGTTTTGTATTTCAACGTTTTCTGAACATGTCCTCTGTCGGATTTCAATTTTTGTACACAGGCGAGTTAAGCATATTCTGAACTATTATTCTACCAAATTTCATGAAATTCTAAATAGCAGTTCCGTAGAAAACAGTGCATTTCCACTAAACCATGCAGTCACACTTTTCTGGTTAACTGCGCATGCGTTGCATTTGACTAGGTCTCGATCTTTCTCAATCCATACAAACAATCCCGGAAAGGCAGGGTCCAATAGTATTACCTTTTAATACATTGAAAAACAAACGTTTTTTACACATTACAAACTGTTTGATTGTTAAGAAGGAATATTAAGTAATTCTGACCAATCACGATTTTGGCGAAAGTAAAGTACGCCTGAAACAATGGCCTGGTAGTGGGCGCGCCCTCTCCATTCCTCTCGAGCTCCGCGCTCGTTGTTCGCTCTCGCGATTAATTTCAACCCTTTTCCCTCCCCTTTCCGCGCCTGCCATGCAAGCTATGGTCATCTCGATAAAAACTTAGAATAAGTTATTCTAAGTTTTTATCAAGATGATGACAAAGGGTAGGCATTCGAACGATACAGAGGTCGTGTGCCGTTTGACTTGGCAAACACAATTCAATGGACATAGTATGTAAACATTTGACAGATTTTATGTCAATTTTACGACAAGCGTTAAAGTTTAAACTGGGTGCGTTTGACTTGAAGCTGATCCAATCAGATATTTGACTGTCCAGCACGCGAACGTGGGTTGACCTCGTTTGGCCTGATTTAGATCTCGTCAATAATTGTTTACGGGTCAGAATGACAGACCCTCTGAGCAGACTAAACAACTAAACAAAAACAAAAACAACTTTCTCATCTTTCTCAATAGTTCGGACTGTCTTTCTCTTTCATTATGAGTAAGATTTCTGATTTGATTGTTTTTTTTTAATAATTATTTTCATGTCTGGAAATTGTAATTTATTTATTGATTTGGGTAAGGTCCACCCCCAAGGATGATTGACGTGCTGAAGTGAGGAAAAATTCGGGTTATAATTTTCGATGTAAGAAAAGGAAAGTTAATAGCTAACTACAATATTAGTAGTTGGCTGACAATTGGCCGAAGAATTAGTAGTTAACTGACATTTGGCCGAGGTATTCCCAAAGGCAAGGTCTTCTGACCAATCACAGCCGACTAGTTCTGGACATGCAAATTATTATGCCGCGCGTCCTGAAACCGGGCGCTGTAAGTACATGTCGCAAACGACAATAGCATTCTGGGCGATGACCAATCAAAACCGATTCCCACAGAATCGACTGGGACTGCTGAATACAAGAATCAACTGGGACTCTGCTGAATGTGTTACCTACAGTACGCACTACTATCAACGAATAACTCTTGAAAGCTGGTTTACTAACTTAGAACAAACACCACTGAACCATTGCCAACAGCTACCTGCACCTCACAAACGACTGATACCCGACAATAACAAGACAGACAAACAATAGACAAACCGACCTATTTGACTAACAATAGACCAACAGACATTTGACTAACAAAAGATGATCGAAATGCACCAATCACGTTTAACGGTCTTCACAGCCAATAACATCACGGCTTAACTGACAGACGACCAATAACATCACGAGATCGTCAACCAATCAGGACAATGACGATTCACAGTTCAATTGACTCTGATGATGACTTCCGCTCAGGTTGTCAAAACGTCAGTCAATGTCACCTCAAATAGTCCTCCTCAAACAGTGCTTCTCTTCGTCAAAATTTCGATGTGTTCACATGAGAAGACAGGCTTGCTTTTTCCAACCAGGATATCGGTAATTGGGCTGGAAATCTTTTCCCATATGAACTCTCCAGTCCGGTTACCGGGATGAATCTTTTTCAACTACGAATGCTTTTTAAAGTCACTGACTAAACGGAACGTGACCTCTAGATCTGACAACATGCTCAAACACTGCACAAAATTCTTCAAGAGATGGTAAGGCTGTTGTTTGACAGTTTGTTTGAATAAAAGTCAAAATGGCCCATAGAAGCTGATGAACTCGTTCCGATTATCTTTGGGTTGAACAGTCCATCTTTCACACCTTTTTCATCATGGTAACCGGGCTGAAATTTCCCATAGAACAGAAGACAAAATTCATCTTGCTAACCAGACCAGCCCGGTTATGAAGAGGCCCTGAGCTTTCCAGAATTGACCGTTATTGAAGTGTTTTTTGTTTCTATAGTTCATGTCAGTTTAGTTTTGTAGTTCCCACAGTTGAATGTGTCTTCATGGTTACCCGCGGTGGTACTCCCTACAGTGGGCTACACGGGGAGGCTTTGCCCGAAAGGGGTGCCTTTTTTAAGCTCACAGTATATTAAAGGGTAGGGAAAATTGATATTTTAGTATATGAAAGGGTCACACAATCGGCTGCAAAATGGGAGAAATGGTCACTAAAAGTTAAGTATGGATCAAAGGGTGCAAAATTTTGGCAGAAATGACAACGCGAAACACATACGAGCTTGCACCCTTTGAGCAACTGAACCAGGACATCTGAAAGCCTGAGAAAAACGTGGTGATTATAGGAAACTCTATTGTTTTGGCGTATCCTAGAGGTATAAAAAGGGGTGTGATTTTGCTCTAGGTATATGAAAGGGGTACCATTTTGGTAAAAATTAGTATATTAATCCACTTCCCTGTATAAAACTTTATTGAGTATTCCCCCGTGGAATATAACATTGATCTGATTGACAATAATTTAATGTAATTCTGATTTTTTTCAAATGATGTTCGTTCTCTTGATCACCAGGAAAGATTCTTGAAATCCTTGTCATTTAGCTGCAAAAATTTCAGTGTTTTCTCCCGTTTAGCCTTTTAAGTAGAGAAGCGACCCAATTCGTGAGTTTTTCCAGTACAAATTGGTGTCATTCATTGAGTGCACGTGCTGGGGAAGAAATGTATACAAACACAGCGGTGGTGGTGTTGTAACTAGAAATAGGGACTTAAGTGAATAACCAGTTTTAGCTTGTTCATTATATGTAGATATATTTCTACCTATGGTGGATTTCTTCTTTTTGAACTGAATTTTACATTTTTGTGGCTTACTGGCATAAAGCCAGTACGCCACATTGCCCTCCTGTGCGTAAGTCCATCCATAAGTCCGTAAAAGACTCATGGCCAGGCTCTTTGCGTCGTGCCGCCATGTTGGATTACGTGACAACTTGCAGACCTTTGTCGTGATCTTTCGTGAGAAATGAGCAATGACACGTTCAATCGATGTATTTCCACATGCTGTTGGTGTACTTTGGCTCGAGTTCCACTTATTCGGTAAGTGGCCTTTTTTTGTAATGACTTCACACTGTTTTACAAAACTGATCAGGCACAGCTTTCAACGAATGTGTCGAGTGTTTGTTGAAAAAGAGTTTTTCAGGTATTTTTACGCTCCACAAAAATTTTTTAGCGAAGTTGAAGTGTTTGTCTGAAAACAATCATCCCAGACATGATTTACAACTCGTCCTGTCTCCTACTGCCAAGCGTTCCGTAATCCAGAACCTTTTTTTTTGAAGGGCTAAATAATTCCTTTTCAAAGATAATTCTTCTTCGGGAAACAAAGAATCCCAGAAATCAGACTCTAAACCTCCTTTGGGAGACAAATAATAATCCCTGCAATGGGACAAATGATACCACTGCGAAAAATTCTCCATTCGTTGAAATGTAGAAAACTGAGAAGGAAACACAAAAATGCCCTCAGAAAGTCTGTTCCTGTTTCATCTGTTGTACATTAAGCCTTGCTACACATTACAAATGGTGGAAATATCAGATATTCTCCAAGAGAAGACAGTTTTTACAGAAATTATTTTATTAAAACTAAAAGATTATGTGTTAGATAATTTTACATAAACCCAGCAGAAAAAATATTTTCCAGTCTGGAGATATTGAATTAAACCCAGGTCCTGTATAAACAAACAAAAGTACTTCATTTACATTGATAGCAAATGGCAGCATCATTTCTTTAACTACAGGCTACTTAGACATGGATTAAGACCAGAAGAAGTTGGTGGAGGGGGTATTTGCTTTTTAAAGTCTGTGTCACATCAGTTACATGGTAATTCAAGCCATCACCTAGAGATTAGAACAGCAGATGTCCAGTGTTTAAGGGTCAATCCTGAAAGATTTATAGAAAGAAATCTAAATAGATCTTGGGTAGAATATTTATCTAATAAGTCCATCCAAGGAAGATGGGCTTATAATTACCACATTATTATCAGTACAAGATGTGGCAGATTCATTGAATCTAAGGACCCTGATTGAAGCAACAAATAGCAGCGAACCAACATGCTACAAATAGCGACACATAAACAATCGACCTCATCGCTTGATGAAGACTAGCAGTATTGCAGTCGAAACGTCGCGATCAACAACTCAAAGCGATTCCATCGTAAGACAAACGAATAAACATTCATCTTGCCTATCTTACACCACGATGAACACTAAACACATCTTTAATGACAAATTCTGTGCTACAAAATTGCAGGTCCGCATATTTAGAATATAGGTGAGATGCACTTTGTGTCAACTTTGCCATCTTTATTTGAAAGAAATGCAAATCATAATAATAGTGTCATTTTCTCCAGTTTTATCAGCTTGCTTTCCTTGTTTCTTTGTCTTTCAACAGTTCCAGTAAGCCACATGCACTTCTTGAGTGCTTATTTTTAATATTCATGATACTTGTTGATGCCTGGCATCCCCAATTTTTTCGCTTAGTTTACGTCCGATGAACGCTACAGCTGTAAAAAGTTCAGTACTCACTGTTTAAATAAAGTGTGATGTATGCCATTTAACATCTTTTTTTTTGCACGGACATAACTCTGTTAATTGCACAGTGACCTCAGGTTTTTTTCGATAAGTTACTTCCTCACTGATTCTCTCCAGTTTTACCAAAACCAAAAACTTCTGAATGTGAGAACATGTGATCAAATTTTTCTACAAATGCGGGGCATTCGTTACTTGCAAGTATCCTTCTGTGAAACTAATTCTACGATATAATTCCAGAGCTACGATACAATATTTCTTTTCAAATGCTGGACTCCTTTTCCTAAACCCCGTTAATCATGGTCTTCGTGGTTTTCGAGGTATTCTTTGAGCTGCCTGGTATCTCACCCCATCAGTGACGCTCTCTGTCATGCAACCAAATCCTGCTCCTGATATCGCACTGAACAACAAAGACAGCAGGGACAAAATAGTAGTAACATCTAAAAAACAACTGCAAACTATCTGAGTGGATCCTTCATTGTGGTTATTGGCAAACGAAATGACCAGTACAATAAAAGTACTGTCCTCAAATGACTGAAGATGAGTGGTGACCTAGCACGGTTTCCAATCTACAGGATAATTCAACAGTTGATGCATAGTCGATCGGCTCTTGTTCACTACTTCCAGTAGAATTGGGCCGCTTTTTCACATGGTGTAAACTTGCAAAACAGTCGCTTTATTGATCATGTAATGACCTCTTGATTTTCCCCACCGTAGTCTGAGGAAAAATTAATAAATCCATGGCCTTGCTGAAAGTTCAACTGTGACTGTAAAGAAATCAGTTGCGCTTTCATGTTGGAATTAGACCTTGTTACAATATTGCATGTCAAAAGGAAGTGGATGTGTACTTGTTCTTCAGATAAGGCTGTGAATCGACACCTTCTACTGCCAAACTTGGCACCATGGTTAACTTTGTGGTGCATTTCTATATAGTGAAACGTGTTTTACGTTCCTTGAAGAGTCACTTATTATCCTTTTGGTGTGTGTCATTTTAGTGCAGTTTATAACTCATGCGTAGTGAAACTTCAAGTGCACCTAACCCCTAAAATTTTTTTTCGGCTAAATAAATTCTGTTATTATCTGGAACATTTCTTCGCAAAAATTTTTTTATTTGGTTAAATTCTCGATTTTCTGTGCCCTGTTAAATTCAAGAAAAATTTGGTTCACGTCCGAGTAAGAGGAAGCTGGGGCGAGCCGTACTTGTGACGTCAGATCAAGAACCAAGAATTCCACGCCGCTTAGTTTTTAGCTGTGTTTCTCTGACTTTATTTGTTCATCGAAGCCTTCTGACCTTCTAGCTAATTCGAACAAAAGCATAGTATGACTAAAATTTCAATGTTGTAATCCAAAGCAGATACTGAGACGAGCTACGCGGATTCTGCTGATTTGTAGATGAATTTTAGCTCTGAATGCGAGATAGATGCGGAACACAAAGTCGACAGTACACCGCCAAAGGATGAAGAAAGTGTCGTCCTGCCCATATCTGCTAAAAAGCCGCTAACCAACGAAGAATGAATTGCTCGATGCAAAAAGGAAATAAAGGCAAACTAAGAACTGGAACAGCAAATAAAGCAACTTACGATTGGCCTTGGAGGGCCGCGAAGAAACCGGAATGCTGAGCTTCGCCCGTGAGTGTTTACATTTTATTTCGCACGTTCAGTTGGTGCACCATATACCAAGTCACCGGTGACGTCACTCATTACCAAGTCATTCACTATGGTGACGTCACCGGTTACCATTCGTTGGTTCGGTGCATTGGGGGTTCAATGGATCGTTGGTTCGGCGGTTCTATGGATCATTCGTTCAGTGGTTTGATGGATCCTTGGTTCGATGGTTCGATGGGTCGATAATGGATCGCTGGTTTCACGGTTCGGTAGTTTGATTGATCGTTGGTTCGGTGGTTCGATGGTTCGCTGGTTCGATAGATCGTTGGTTCAGTGGTTCGATGGATCGTTGGTTCGATGGATCTTCGGTTTGATGGTTCGATGGTTCGATGGTTCGATGGTTCGATGAATGATTGGTTCGATGGATCGCTGGTTTGTTTCGTGGTTCGATGGATCGTTGGAGACACGCGGAGATACTTACTTGACAGTGAACTTGAATCCGCTGACCACAAGTCCTGCTGACTTATCTGTCCGTGGCTTTCCCGCCAATTTTCGTCGCTTGTCGAGGTAAGTTAGCATGCAGGAAAATGCACTGGAAATTGGATTTATTCCGCTTACAAAGGAAGAACAGTAATGCAAAATACTGCAAAATGTGGAGTGAACATTTAAAGCTTCAGTTTCTGATCTGATTTTATTTGATTTCCTAGTATTTGGCAATTACTGTTATGTTTGCAGTCAACGCAACAGGATTTATCTTTGCCCTTACAGCTCTTGCTTTCTTTTTATTTGACACTGTGAAGTAAGTTAAGCTTAACTAAATTCAAAATAGCTACAGTGTACTACGATCAAGTGAACCTTTATAAGTCCATACTTTATAAGTCCAATAATAAGACATATTAAGTGCAGAATGTACCTTATAAGGCGGCGCGGTCACTCCATCCAGATTAAGGTTCTTCGGTTAATTATTACCAATTCAAAACATGAAATCGAAAACACTTTCTACTCGACTGTGCATTTTAACTTAGACTATGTAATAACGACTATTTTATTCATTCATAGGATATGGAGGAGATTAACTCCATTGATGACCTGGTGTCAAGGCTGACCAATGTTACCTTGCCTTGGGATGATTTTTGCCCTAGTGAACTTACAAACTGGTTGAATGTATTTGCACGTAGCCATGGAACATCGAAAGAATGGTTAAAAATGTTGACGGGCCTGCGCGACGCCCGCGTTCGTAGAAGAAATTCTAAAGCCCTCATAGCTTAGCTCTTACTAGTAGGTCTTGAAGGGATTTCCCTTTTCGATATGAGATGATGGGAGGCTCCTTAAAGATTTTCTTAAGCTGTGGTTGGTTCTGTAGAAGGTGCCATTTTCCCACCAGAATGTTCTTTACTAGGCTAGGCAATGCGAGGTGGTATTGTGTGACAAAGGGTAGTATTTTCTTACGTGCAGCCTTGTTCTTCTGTTCTAGTTTAGTTTTTCTCTCGGAGAAGTTTACCTCTGACAGGTGTTTTTTATTACACCTGTAGGATATCCTCTACACTTAAGGCGTGATTCGAAGTTTTGGATGTTTTGCTCAAAGGTGTCCTTTGAGGAATTTGTTCTAAGGAGCCTTAAAGCCTACCCTTTGATAAATCCTTTTGTAACGCCTGGTGGGTGACACGAATAGAAATTCGTGAATTGAAAAGTCTCCGTTGGTTTGTAATGTGTTTGTACGTCAAGGATAGATTCCTTGTGAAATATCTCACCCTTGTACACTTTCGTGTCCAAGAATGTAATCTCTGTTTCTGATATTTCAGCCGTAAATTTGATTGTTGGGTGAAAGCTATTTGCCTTTTCTAGGAATTCTTCAATTTTATCTGTGCTGGTGTTCCACAAGGAAAACACCTCGTCAATATATCTCTTCCACACTAGCGGTTTTTTGTTGCTCTGTCTAAGTATTTGTCTCTCTATTTTGGCCATGAAAATGTTAGCAAAAGCTACGGCCATTTTCGTTCCCATGGCAGTTCCATGGGTTTGTAGATAATCGCTCCCGTTAAAGCGGAACGAGTTTTCTTGCAAGATTAGAATGAGCATTTCTCTTAAATACCTCGTAGGTATGGGGGGGGTTTCGATATAGAATGCTTCGTACGCGTGGCATACGGTGGTAATTCCTTCCTCTTGAGGTATGTTAGTGCAGAGGCTAGTAACGTCCATGGAGGCAAGAATAACGTTCTGAGGCAATTTCGTCTTCTCAATGAAGTTAATGAAGTCTGTCGTATCTTTTAGATACGAATCTTGTTTTTGTGCTATAGGCTGAATGAGTCGGTCAACAAATGACGATAACCGCTCTGTAGGGCCATCACACCCCGATATTATAGGTCTCCCGATAGGTGTCGGTTTGTGAATCTTTGTTAGTGTGTAAAAAACTGGAATGCGCGGAGGATTTGGCGTAAGGGAAAGCCATTTAGCCGTCATTTCGTCAATGTGGTTTCCTTAGAGGAGTGATTTTATCAACTGATTTACTTTCTTGGCGGTGGTTTCAACCATAGGTTTCTCTAGGGGTCGGTAGTTATTTATGTCATCTAGTAGAACTTGACCCTCGTTAATTTTGTCTTCTCTGCTCATTATGACGGTTGTGGATCTCTTATCTGCTTTTTTGAGTATTATGCTTTTGTCACGCGATAGTTCTCTCAGTGCTTTTCGTTCTCCAAATGACAGGTTGTCCTTTGGCCTGTCAAGTTTAATCTCTGCAAGCTCGAGTTTGACCTCCTCTGAAAAGGTCTCTAAAGCCACTGAGGGTTGAACTGGTGGCTCCCAGTCCGATTTAACGTGGAAGGGGTGAGTTTCACTTTCTTTCCCTTAAAATATGTGTTGAAGGCGCATTCGTCTTGCGAATTGATTAAAGTCTAATAGAAGCTGGCGCCTGATGAGATTTTCTTTTGTTGCGGGTGTGGGGATAAATTTTAAACTCTTAGATAGCAAACTAATTTGCTCGTCTGTCAGTTGCTCATTTGACAAACTCTTGATGTAATTTTTGTGCGACTCAATGACGTTACGGAAACGTTTTATATCTTTCTCTAATCTCCGCTCTTTTCTTTTACGGTTTTTTATCGCTTTGGTATTTTTTCTGTATGTTTTTCCTTTCCCCCCTTCTTCTGAAGACTCAGAAAATAGACAGGGATAAGATTCACTACTTTTATTCTTTTTAGCGGTTTTCGCTTCTACAATCATGTTGTCGACCTCAGCAATCTTCACTTGGAGTTCTTGGGCTAGCCTATTTACATCAATATTCACATCGCTAGTTCTAGCCGCCGAGTGCGTTCTCTCCGAAGACTTGTTCTTAGTTACAATTGTAACACGATCTCTTTTACGAGACTTTGCTTGTTCAAGCTTACGAAGCTTGATCGTAAGTCTTTCCACAAGTCTGTTGTGGAATCTCACCAACGCTCCTACATAAGCGTGTTCAGCTTTCTTTCTGATCGAGCTAATGTCATTTTTAAAGTCCTCGTCGGGCGTGATATTGGCCCGTGCCGAGTATCTTAGACTCTTAGGGCATGTGCCCTTATCAAGGTGGTCTTTGAGTTTTCCGATGGCTTCGTTTGATGCATTCATTCTCTTTTGGATGGACGCTCTTTCGGTCCTCGTTTAGGTGGACTCGTTTTCCATCGGAGCTCGGTGTTCTGTTGGAGTCTTCTCTCGGGCGCTTTCTGTCCCTGTTGTTTTTGTTTTTGCTCGTTTCTGGTTTATCTTCCTTAACGTTGGTTCTTGGAGATTTTTGAGCGTTGGGAATCTTGTCTTCGTCTCCGTCATCGTCCTCGTCTCTTGTTAAGAGGGAGTCTGCATCAAAGGACACCTTTGAGCAAAACATCCAAAACTTTGAATCACGCCTTAAGTGTAGAGGATATCCTACAGGTGTAATAAAAAAACACCTGTCAGAGGTAAACTTCTCCGAGAGAAAAACTAAACTAGAACAGAAGAACAAGGCTGCACGTAAGAAAATACTACCCTTTGTCGCACAATACCACCCAGCATTGCCTAGCCTAAAGAGCATTCTGGTGGGAAAATGGCACCTTATACAGAACCAACCACAGCTTAAGAAAATCTTTAAGGAGCCTCCCATCATCTCATATCGAAAAGGGAAATCCCTTCAAGACTTACTAGTAAGAGCTAAGCTATGAGGGCTTTAGAATTTCTTCTACGAACGCGGGAGTCGCGCAGGCCCGTCAACTTTTTTAATCATTCTGTTTGGATAAAGGGATTCCACAGTATAACCGGTGGAATCCTGTAAGCTTCTGGGTCACCCACGTGATCACCGCCAGAGGGATAAAATACATTACTATAGCAATGTTTCGCACCCGATGATTTAAAAGAGGCAATGCAACTTTGTACGAAGTCTAGCCACGTTTTCGGGATATTCGAAGGATTAACTACTGGCGAATGAATACTTAGAAAAACTAGAAAAAGACTGACATGAAAAAGCTGAAAAGCGAACGCCATTTTTGTGCGACTGCAAAATACAAACCAGCGGATGTTCTGCACGTCAAGTAAGCTCCATCGATCCATCGAACCAGCGATCCATCGAACCAGAGATCCATCGAACCACCGATCTATCGAACCATGGAACCAACGATCCATCAAACCACAGAACCGGCGAACCATCGAACCACCGAACCAATGATCCATCAAACTACCGAATCGTGAAACCAGCCATCCATTATCGACCCATCGAATCACCGAACCATCGAACCACTGAACTAACGATCCACTGAACCACCGAACCAACGATCCATCGAACCACCGGACCAACAGAATTGCCTTGGTCTTGGAGTGACGTCACAGGTGACTTGGTAATGAGTGACGTCACCGGTGACTTGGTATATGGTGCACCAGCTGCACGTTCGGTCTTCACGTTTGGTCTTGGTTTTCCTGCTCTCCGCTTCTCGCATTTGAGATTTGTATTCAAGCTGAGGGAACCTCTTATAGAAATGGAGATTTTAATAAGGCATTCCTTTCATCATTTATTTATTTTACATAGAAGTAAATGTGGAAACTACGATATTACTTACGTCTTGTCCATTTCTGTAACCAGCATTAACAATAACAACAATTTATAACACTAGTGAATCAGGAAGGCAATTATTTTCTAAAGGACATTGACGAGAATTATAAGCACGAGAGTTTGTTAGTATCGGTTCAACTGAGATTATCTTACCAATCATTTTTCTCGTGTCAACGTGCAAGCAATTTCCTCAGATCCCAGTGCGAGCGGAAATGTACAAATTATGTAAATCAACCGGCCCTCGCTTAACTTGCGACTCGAGGCTTCGCCGCTCATCGCTCACACTTCGATCTTCTTGCGGCCTTTTTTAGCAGAAAAAATGGTAATAAAAGAATTAAGAAAGAGACTGCTTGTCCTCTACTTCAACGGAGGATATGAACAAGGGATCTCTGCACAGTAATGTTTTGTTATGCTGGAGTGATTTAATATGACTCAAAATTCTCATGGCGAGGCACGTTCATAGACTAGAATAAGGAATAATGGCAATGGTTTGTTATTGTACGTTGTGGAGAAAGCGCGTTCGGTTCTGCTGAAGGAGGACTTTCTATAAATACGGTCTTTAATTTTAAACCCTTAGCTGTTTTGGGCACCGCTTACATGTAATTATTTAGCGCTTACCGTGTAGCCAACTTGAATAATTCGCAAAGGTAATAATTTTCTGCGTACCACGTATCGCGGGTATTCTGTGGTTAATCGGCCGCTGAATCATTGGAAATACACCAAAAGCTATCGTTTGATCGGATACTAAAGTTGTTCATTCATTCATACCTTCTTCTGCGACAACAAATCTTTGCTTAAAATGCATCGAGCGTAGTATCGAGTGCTTGGAAGGCTCAGTGCCGCTTTGCTCGCTATTGCTTTACAAAATCCACTCATTTCGTCCCTTCGCCTCTGGTCGCTCGTCGTCAAAAAATGCTGTATTTTTGTAGTGATACGTCTTGTGATTCGTTTCTTTGGTTACTATGTCTCGGAGCAATACGAACGGTCGACAGTTTTCTGTACATCTTCGAGAGCTCAAGAGAAATATAGCTCCGATAGAGATAGCGCGAGACTGCGGGTTCTTGATTTGACGTCACAAGGTGACTAGTCCCATGCCCTCACTGCTCGACCCTGAACCAAAATGGTGTCTATATTCGGCCGATTTTCCGTACTTCAACCGCGCACAGAAAATCAGGGATTAAACCAAATCAAAAACTTTTTGTGACGAAATGCTCCAAATAATAACAGGATTTATTTGACGGGAAAAAAATTTTTAGGGTTAGGTGCATTCAGCACAGGCAACAAAATGGAAAGTATTAAAAAATTAAAAACGTTCTCTGGTTAAAAAGATTTAAAACGGTAAGCTTTCAGCTACCAGTCTGTAGCCTCTGACGAACACTGAAATAGAAACCGAAAAATTACAAATATGTGTAATAAATGTGCGAAAAAACTAACAAACAGTAAAAATATGCAGTAAAGATTGTGTGAAAGCTCTCGTCATGAAATGAAACAAACTCAGCACGGCCTCAAATCTCCTGTACCGGGCATCTAACCTCCCTAGTACTAACAAAGGCAAAACCCAAGAGATCACCCACGTCACTGAAGCGCTAAAAGCCAATGGTTACCACTTAACTGTTATCTCCGACACCTTAAACAAGAAGGCACCTTCACAAACAGTCCCTCCACCTGAAGAACTAGTTTCTATCTTTTTCAAATGGGCCACCACAGGTGGTTTCGCTTGTCTTCCTTACATCAAGGGGCCAACTGAGCCACTCATGAGATTACTCCGTAACAACAAAATCCGAGTGGTCAGCAAACCCTTTAAAACTCTCCAACAAGAATTCCCGTCTCCAAAATTTAGACAGCCCGTGGATCTCCAAACAAACGTAGTCTACAAAATTCCTTGTTCAGACTGCTCCTGGAACTACATAGGAGAGACTGGCAGAAGCTTTCAAACTCAAAAGAAAGAACACAAAAGAAATCTTAAAAACTATGCTAAAGGCTCAAATATTGCTAACCACGCTTGGTCAAACAACCACCTAATTGACTTTTAACGTGCACGCGTAATTGACAAGGGCAATTATCGTGTCCGTAAGACTTAAGAATCCTGGCATACTGCGAAAACCATCAATGCCGACAATAACTCAACAACGATAATTTTATCATGAGAAACAACAACTGATAAGCAGATTTGAAATTCACAGGTTCGCAATAATTACAACTTATAGTTAGACTGTCGCTATGAAATAAAAAGGAAGGAAACAACAAAATTACACTGACGAATACAATCGAAGCAAATACATACACAAAACACAAACATATACTTAACTGCATGCTATCTACGGGCGTAAAGGACTTTGTGTCTTATCCATCCTAATTCGAATTCAAAACAAAAACAATAATTTATCAGTAGGACTTAGAAATAAAGATGTGCTAAAGCGCAGTCGGGCTAGCTTACAGTCATACGTTGTCGAGGTCTTCCTGGGAACGGATTCGTTTGGGTGCGCCATCAGGCGAGGTCTTAACGTAAATCTTGCCGCCCATGGACCATACACTGACCAAAAGTCCATCTTTTTTCATTTGGTTGGCTTCTTTCATTAAATCTTTTGGGAAGGACGTTAGGTTTTCGTTGATGTATAGACGTTCCGAGGCCAAAGCCGCGGCTATTGTGGAATGTGGAAACAACTGTCTAATCTTCACATTTTTAAGTTCAATTCGCTTCTTATAAAGTGCAGTTTTCTTCTTGTGGCTGATAAACTTTACGATTATATTCTTCGGTTTGTTCTTTCCACTGTATAATTTATGTGAGATGTCGATATCTTCACTCTGGATCGGAACATTTAACACCTCACCCAACTTGATGACGACATCTTCTGTGGAAGTGTACAAATTTTCGGGGACGCCGTGGATTTCCAACGAGTTCTTGCGTGTGTACTGTTCCAGATCATCATGGCTTTCATACAGCTCATCCATCTCTGATTTCTGATCATTCACTTTCTTTCTAAGTGCTTGTAGTTCTACTTTCATCGCATCGTTAGCTTTCATCACTTTACTTAGGGACACCTTCAAGGAATTTAATTGCTGTTCTTGAAAGCCGAAGGAAGATTTTAAATCGGCCACCTCGCTTGCCAACTTTCTGTTTTCAATCTGAATATCTTTATGAGTTGTTTGGACGCTTGAAAGCATATCTTTTATATCTTTAAGGCTCGGTTCTTGCTCAGGAACTGTTTCGTAGAACTCTGAATCTTCGTCACCTTCGCCGCCATCTTTATCGCTGGCACACTCAGTCGCATCCATGTTGAGTTTCTTGGCTGAGTTTGAGTCGTCTTCAGTGGAACCTCTCTCGCCTCGTTTGTGTTTACCTCTTCTCTTTTTCATTTATGTTGCATACTTAAATATTTACTTCTTATAGCAGATTTTACTCGAATTTAGGACGGAGTTGGGCTCCGCTCAAAAGTCACGTCCGAACTCTACGGTGGCACGCATGCTCTCATATAATTTTAAAATAGTTTGCCTTAGACTACGAGCAGTCTCTCTTTCCGCTCAGAGATAGACGAGGATTACGAACAAGAGAGCGAGTGCGAAATCGCCTGCCGCTTTGAAAACGTGACGCGTGTGTCGAGCTGCCAGTGTCATGGGCTGGAAAGAGAGTCTACAGACTAAGCTACAGTGGTTGAATTATGCGTTGCTCTCACAATGCAAAATTCTCATTGGCTCTTTCTCAGAGATCCGTTAACACTCCCTGGGGACTTTTCAACACTCGCGAGATTAACGATGCGGTTTTAAATAAAGATGTGGTTTTTCTAGTTAAACTTCTTGAAATACGTTGGGTTACTGAAGCAGGAGCAAAAGCAAGCAGTAGAAGCGCTTTTGTCGGGACGTGAGGTCGTCGCCATTCTGCCGACATCGGCACAGACATCGGTGAATACGAGTGTGGTTTGGTGATTTCGCCGTTAAACAGCATAATCGAAGAGAAAAAGTCATTTAAATGAACGACCTTGGCATGTACCGTCCGTACAATTGAAAGCAGGCAACCAAGGGTGCTTGAAAGACATTTCAGAAGGAAAGTTTAAAATGATATTCGGTTCTGCCACCCGAATTACAAAATCGTAAGTAGAGGGCTTTTAAGCTGGTCTTCCTACAGTTTTCTTTGGTGTTAAATTCGAGAGCCCTCTCACAAAGACCGGCAACAAGCATGTTTTTCCCCGTGTTTACAATGCATTGATAATTCAAGGCAACATGTCCTGTGGTTTAGTGATGATATGACAAAGTGACAGAAAGATAAGAGGAGGAATACTATTGGACATGCTTAATTGGCTTGAAAGATGATACGAAATTGACACTTAAAAATCACTCGGCCGAGAAGGGTCAACCTTGTGGCTTAGTCTGTAGTCTCTCTTTCCGGCTCACTACACTAGCGGCTTGACACGCGCGTCACGTTTCAACGACGCGAGCGATGTTCGCGCCTGCTTGCTTGTTCGTTTCCCTCGACTATCCCGAGCGGAAAGAGAGACTGCACAACTAGGTGTACATAAGCGGGTTTTGAGTCAGAAGGAACGAACTCTCAGCAAAATTTAACTAAAATCTGTCAATCACATGTTCTAAGTTCCCACTTTCGTGACCTCATGGTAGTGCTGGCATGATAAAAAATCAAGCAACTTGAGAATTTGTTCAGCACATTATCATGTCACATTTACCCCACTTTTGTGAAATTACCAAAGAGATCTGGCTATTGACCATGCAACTCCACAGTTTTTGAGGCTTTAGTTACAGATTCATCCCTTGTTATTCTACTTCCTTGTCATTGTACTAGAGTTTACAAAACTTTTCAAAGATGTCTTGATTCCAGATCCCCCATTCGGATTGGCAACATTAATTCCTGACCTCGCTCCATCTGAACTCACATCCTAAGAATGAAAAAGATGCATTATCTATTTTCTCTCAAGACAAAGAGGCTGACTTGCTATGGTTTGTATGTGTCATGTGGATGCGGTATAACAATAATTGTTGCGGTTTTTTCCAGAGCCTTCCCATACTGGGGAACAACAGCCTGATCCAGGCTTGCCAGAGGTCTTTTACCAGCTTCATTTAACAAACCAACCTCAGCCCTCTGAAGAAAGAAATGTTTCTAGAACAAATGAAGAAGGTACAGTGATGACCTTGAGCACAAGAAATGTAAAGAGGCCAGGCAAAAGAACTCACTCACAATCCACTTTGGATCAAGGTACAGTTGTTTTATTTCCTTTTAATGTGTTATTGAACAGGGGTTAATTTTGTAAAAATGTTGAGAAGAATTTTGACTAATTAAGGATAGCCCCGTATATATTAAGGTTAACAACTTTTTAATTACAAAAATTCCACCATTAATTAACTTTAATTGTTGAAAACATATCTTAACGGAGAACATAAATTACAGGACAAAACATTGGAGGTAACTTGTGATAACTGTGGGTGTGGTCAGCCTGGGGAATTAAGAAGCATTATTGCGTTGAGATGGAAACTGACTAATTTTTCATGCATTCTCAGTTACCATGTGGCACAAAATTTTCTGTGACATTAATTGGTGTGATTTTTTCAAGTTTCTTCAAGATCCAAAAGGAAAATACCCCACAAAAATTCATTACCTACAGAACATCCCCTCAAAAGTATTTATCCTCTACTATAACTATGTCACCAATTTCAGATTTTGAATTCAAACAGTCTGTTTGCCAATGTGCCATGACATTAAAGCAAAAATGTCGTTTGAGTGTATAATCCAGTTGGCCTGGTTTACATATGCAGCATATCTCAGGGATGTTTGTATGTGTGGTAAGCATAAGCACAAGGTGCAGCTTATTTGCGAGTGCAGCTTACATGTACGTGTATTTGCCAGTGTTTACAGTACCTGGTATTAAGTGCGTTGTGATGTGTACCACTGAAATAAAGATGCAGCATATTGTTTTGTGATAACTTTAGATTAAAAATTTGTGCTTGTTCAATAGAGCTGCACAAATTCAAAATTTGAAAAAAAAAGCCAGACTTTGTCTAGACGAGGCATTAAAATAAACTATCCGAGAACTATTAGTGATACTTCCATTGTATTTTACTCGATGATTTCTCAAATGTCGTTCATGCACCTCCAGCTATTTATAATATTAAATGATAATCTGGAACACCGTAAACATGATAAACCATTTCCACCTACCTCAACCGGTCTTCAACTGAAGCTGATTTAATCAAGGTATAAGAACAGGTGAATTATTTCATGGTAAGTGACAAACAGCCTTGATCTGAAGTCTTGCTGTTTTGATGACCCACAGTACTTACTGTACCTGTATGTATGTATGTATGTATGTATGTATGCATGCATGCATGCATGCATGCATGCACGCGTGCCTGCATACATGTATGTATGGTGTATGTATGTATGTATGTATGTATGTATGTCTGTCTGTCTGTCTGTCTGTCTGTCTGTCTGTCTGTCTGTACGTACGTTCTTTAAATACAGCTGCAAATGGTTTGAAACCCGGGAGTCATAATCATAAGTCAGTAAAGTATGATTGTCTGGGTGAGTTCTGAGAAGCACTTTTCGTGGTGACATTGACTGACGTTTCGACAACCTGAGCAGAAGTCATTGTCAGAGTCAAGTGAATTGTGAGTCATCAGTGGATGTTATGATTACATCTCTGGTCATTTTTCTGATTGGTCGATGAACTTACGATGTTATTGGTCGTTAGCTCTCATGCAGTTAAGCCGTGATGCTATTGGCTGTGAAGTCTGTAAAATGTGATTGGTGCTATTCGATCCGTCTTTTGTTTGTAAAATTAGTCGGTTTGATTTGTCTATTGTTCATTTGCTTTGTTGGTGTTATAAACGTCTCCCTGTCTGAGGCTTGGTTCGTCTTTCAGGTCGGCTTGATTATAACTAAACGTGGGGTAAACCCTCTAACATACATGCAAGAAGGAACTAGTACTAAGAGCAACAAACGAGTGGCAGTCCAGGATAACCTAGTGGTTTGAGCCATCTAACATTTGATAGAAAAATTGGTCTAAGGCTCAGTGCAACGTATATCACCATGAACTTGCAATAACACACAAATTGCGACAAACATATATGTAATTATATGGCTGCATTCAAAACTCAGCAGTTCTATTCCACACAAAATTTATATCGCACAAGAAAAAGTAAAAACTTCCAAAGAAAATGTCTCTTTTCATTTAGCTTCAAATCATTCCAACTATTTGAATCAATGTACTTTCACATTTTCTATATTTTTGCTTTATCAGCCGGGCATTAACATCGCTCGTAATACCCGTGGGCATTACGGGAAAATTCGGCCCCGAGTATTGGCCAATCACAGCGCGCATTATATATTAATTTTACAAGCCTTAGCCAGATAATAATATAATATTATTGCGGGAAAAGCAAGCAGCTCAGAGATGACTGTACTTAGTTCTCCTCTTTTGAGAAGAACTTGAGCTATAACATATTTGCTGGTAATGCATCAGTTACCACAAACAATTAACAACTACAACCTCGAATGCCCTAAGCTAAATATGTACATGTAGTTAATTACATGTTTGGTTTTTGGATTGCGAGAACTGAGAGGTAACCTAACCCTAACCTTCAAAGCTAAAATGCACCTAGGCATGACTAACATGAGCAATTAGCTGGCATTTACCATGTTCTGTTGTGAGTTTGTGAATCTGATTGGCTGAAACATTGTTTTCTAATTGCTGATAGAAAATGATTGCATGTGATATGGCCTTGGAAAGTCAAAATTCTTTCAAAAGCCGAAAAAAATGAGTAGAAAAGTTTAAAATAACATCAAATTATTTTGGAAGGCTGGATTCATGAACTCAAAATTTGGCGGTCTTTTTTTAACCCTAATAGATGCCATTCTTGGGGTGTCGGATGAAAGAGTGCAGGAAACAGTTGTTGAGGTAAGAGATGGACCAACTTGTCCTTCTTTTTAAGTGCCAACATACGTAATTCATAATTCACAAACTTACAAGCACTACATGGAATTTCTGTAAGTGTAGTTTAAGGTAAGTGTCCTCCACTGGTAACTCTGAGTCTCTGGGGGAAAAACAGAAAAGGAGATGTAGGGGGTAGGGGAGGGGAAGCAAACAGGGCATAGAGTTTTTCTTGTTTCTCTTTTTTAGGCAAAATCTTTCATCAAAGTTTTTTAAGTTTTTTATTAGCTAACAGAGAAGAACAAATCTTACACAGTGCTTTGTGGAAAAGAAGCAGTCAGTGGCTTATTTGCTGTTTACCATATCCATATAAGAGAAGCTATGAGTGTCTTACAGTGTATTATGAAAAAATAGTAACAGGTAAATGTTACAGCTGATAAAAGTACTGGTAGGCTGAATTTCTTAGGCAGTGAATACAAAACAGAAGGTAAAAAGGCTAATGAATGATTCTTTGTTGTGTCAAGGGCTTAAGAGATGTGCTGTGGCAGCAAATCTTTTTAAAGATAAGCTAACAAATTTTAAAAAAATGCTCACCAGAAGGTCGCACTTCTTTGGTGGAACGGTTTGCTCTGGATTCAATGACAAAATGTTTAAGATATTTAAGATAATAAAACTTTTATCTTAGTGTGAATACTCTCTTTTTACAGACCCAGGTATAATATCTTGCCAGAAGGCAACTGAAATTGGTTTGATGTTGATTTTTTAAAGAGTGAAAAAAAAAAAGAACTCCTGAAGGATAAAGCTCTACTGCAAGTCGAGAAAAGATGGATTCATTTTCTATTTTGTTTCCACAAAAGACTTAGAGCTTCTTTTAGGCCAGTTAAGTCAGAAAGTCATTTTTGGTATTCTTCTGTGCAGGAGTTTAATTTGAAACTCTATCAATCTTCAGTGCTCTTAGTATATTTTAGGAGTTAGCTGGTAGGCCTTACGCCATTCGTTGTGTTCACCTTTGCTCTCACTGAGGTCCTTTAGCCACTTATGTTGACTTATGGTTTAGGGCATGCATTTGTATTATGAGTCAACCTCTAGACAGAGGTTTTAGTAGTTTTTCACTGGAGAAACGTTTTCATACAGGGTTGTTAACACAGTTATTTTGCAGGTTTTCCATATAGTGACTTGAGTGCAGTTCATAATAAATACTATTACAAAGGGCAGTCTTTGAGATTGTATTAATATTAAAAGCCTGCTGGCATACAACACGGACTCCAAATTTCCCAGTATTTTAGGGAATCAATAACAAAGCAGTAGACAGTTTTTGGAAAGTTTTGTTTTAGAAACCAGAGTACATTGTGTTGTCAGTTAAGACTCAAACCCTTATTTTATGATCAGGTTACTGGTAGAGTTGGGTCACACGAAGCAGAGGCTGCAGACCCTTGGTGTGATGATTTGTCACGGTATGACAGTTTTCCAGTGGAGCAAATTCCGTAAGTAAAATTAATGTTTTTTACTGTCTGATTTTTCTGTATGAAGCTAAGTGCTAATTAATTATTGTTCATACAGAAAAGGTAGACTACATTATTAGGCCTAGCAAAACATTTTCCCTTTTGATTAATTCTGAAAATCTGTTGATACTACAGATCGATGCAGCTGAATTTATCTGGGTTATAATGTATTACATGTAGTTATTTGAACTGATTAATGACACTTGTCAAACTGCTTTTGAATTAGTGCGTTTTATTGTAAGAAAGCTGTATTAGTAAATTGAAATTAAGGTGACAATTTATTTTGGCGATTTACCAAAAAGTAGCTAAATTTGCTAAACTTAGCTGTCACAAGAAATAGTGGTCTTGAGGTATATTAACGCTGCTGTTTCATCGCTAGTCTGAAAACGAAATGTAAGGTAAAGTTAACATGGTAGAAATGTAGCTGTTTTTTTTTCTTGGCGAAATCATACTTTGCTGTGTGTGGAAACATTAATAATTCAAAAAAATATATGTTTTTGTAGAGCATTACTGGTGTGTAAAATTTAAAAACAGTTAGGTCACGGAAAAATAGTATTTGTAGCTATGTGCAGTTGAAAAAACATTCATTTCCAGACATTCATTTTGTAGATGGTACTTTGGAAAAGTGACAAAAAGAAATGCTGAGAAACTCCTCCAGAGCCATGATCTGGGGACATTTTTAGTACGTGACAGTGAGTCTGTTGATAAACGAGGAAGTTATGTCATATCACTCAGGTAAGTAAGTTGTAAAATGATTTCCATTTCTCTATGTAGCTACAGCATTAGAAACAAAAAAAGTTAAAGGAGCTATGTCACGGATAACGGCCCAATTTTTTCAACTCTGTCATTCATAATCCGACTTTTAAAATCTCCTTCAGTCGTAACCATCCTTGTTTAGGTTTGGTTTATTATTACTTCTTTGGTGTTTTTCCACCTTAGGAAACTATTATTTTAAGGTTTCCTTCAACGTGAAAGTAATTTTGTGAGATCAAAAAAATGAATGAAAATACCGTGACATAGTTCCTTTGACTTCAGCACATAGAAGCGTAGACTGGTAATCTTTCTTTTCACCTAAACGTTGAGGAGAGTGGAATTTTTCAACATGTCAGTTTGGTGTTTATACATGAAGACTTTTATTTTTAATTAAATGTAGAGGACCGTGCATTCATTCATAAGTAAAGGTGTTTATTGCTTATTGGCGTCACCTTTCATTAACTGCTTGGTAAAAGCCTCGTTATTCAAGTGAATATCACTTGTGCTCACCAAATAAAGCTTGTACAGACTCCATCGAGGACAACAACTACAATGTTAATAAGTTTGGTATTTATGAATATCGATGGGTTTTAGGCAAAAGGCTTCATCCTTGTGTCACCAATAATTTGTTGATAGAAGTCCTCAAGTTGTACAATGGCTTAACAAGAACCTTCTTTTTCTTAGAGACAGAAACGGATACCGACACCAGGAAATAGAAACTTTACCAAATGGAAAGCTTGTCCTAAAGGAAGACAAGGTTTGTTGACAAACCTGTTGAGGTGAAAATGTTTAGTTTCCATAAAATTTTCTCACTGTCCTCTGAGACCCTACTGTGGATTAGTTTCACAGTTGATTCTAAGACGGTTCTTTTGCATCATGGAAATCCTGAAAAGCCGTGGAATTTCAGTATTGTAAAATCCATGCCAATGAACCTGTCTCAAGATTAAAACCAAGAAGAACTGAACATGACATTTATTGCGTCAAATTTTAACAAAATGACTATTAGTAATTAGTAATTATCATGGGGCACTTCATTAGATGTTTATATCTTGCTGAGATTGAAGGCATAAATCATGATAATGAAAAACCTTAAAAATAGTTACCTAAAAATTATTACCTTTGGTTTGATGAACAATGTACTTGACACACCACTTGAATTTGGCCATCGTTGCCATTAATATGCCCTTAACTGAAATTTGATTTTGTTGTTGGGGAGTCACGTGATGACGCCAAGCTAAGCGGACGTGGATCCGAGCTCTCTCCAAGAAACTTTCAAGAAAATGTTTCTTAATAGTTTTACTATGACCGCGTGATAACCTTTTGAGTATATTAATTGTTGACAAGCGAATGTCTGCTCGATTGACAAGGTCAAAAGCAAAGCAGCGAACCGAAATGTCAGTTTCTGAAGCGAAGTTAGACGCAGTACTTGCAAAGATGGACGACTTGCTCGCCGCTTCAGACGAACAAGAGTCGAAGTTGAACGGCATCCTGCTGAAGTTAGAGAGTTTGGAAAAAAGTCAAAAGAAAACTGCTAAAGATGTCAGCGAATTGAAAGACAGTTATAAACTTTTAGACCACGATGTGACAGAGATTAAAAGCGCTATTGAAGAAAAGGCGAGCCGCAACGAAATAAACGCCCTCAACAAAAAAATTGATGACCTGGAGAACAGGTCTAAGAGGAACAACATAGTCGTATGGGGTTTAAAGGAAGGCGCCGAAAAAGACTGCAGCTCCATAGAAGAATTCTTAAAGGAAGAACTATTCAGTAAGCACATGGGCCTCGAAAATATCGAAGTTATGCGAGCCCACTGTACGAAGATCAACCAAGCGGCTGAGAGCGCTAGCGCTCCGCAACCAAGGACTATCCACGTTTACCTACTTAGATATCCTGATAAAGAAAGAATTCTAAAGGCTGCAACGAACACCCTGAAAGATAATCCTTTCTGTGACAGCCAGTTATTCATATCCGACGACGTGTCAAAAGCAGTTGAAAGTGAAAGAGCCAAACTAAGAAAAGACCATTTAAAGCAACTTAAAGAAAGAGAAGGAGTTCAGTTGGCGTTCATCGCATGGTCAGTTCCCGGGCAGATATTGTATAAAGAAACCGATTCTGAAGGTCTCAAGTCCTTTGAAATCAGGCATGAGTAGTCCTTATGTTGCTGTTTTGTTGTCATTATGAACTACGTAATCATAGTTAAATAAACTGTATGATTTATAGTTCGTTTACAATTCAGCGCAGGCAAAACTGCTTGTCACTTTTAATAGCATAGTGAAATACAATCATTTGCTATGGAGATCTCGGCGAAAGTGTGCAGCAACCAAGATGGTAAGTGCGCTTTCGTTTGTTTGTATATTTTGTGTTGTTTTGTGTCTGTGTTGTACTTCTTGTTCAAAACATAAATTATTCTCTTACTACTTTTGCATTTGTTTTGCTATTTTATTCATATTCCGGGCAAATAGCACCTATTAATGTGATAACGCTTAATAATAACAATAATGACTTTGTTACCGTGTCAAGCAAGAATCTAGCAGAGGGGATTCCCCACTGCTAATAGAGGACACCTAACTTTCTAAAATACAATCTAAAAATACAAAAATCTAAAATACAATTTTATAATTCTCAAATACAATCTAAAAATACAAAACGAATTAGCATAGAGTTAACACTAGAAACTACTAAGAGTTAGAATTAAAAACTACTAATGATTACTCACACAACATACATACTACAAAAATTCCATTTATAATTATAAAAAATTCTAAAATCTTGTAATTAAAATCGTAATTAAAAAATTACGAATTGCAAAGGTAGCAGCCACTACATCCATCTAAAATGCTACTTAAATCAAGACGCTTAATCATTTTTGCATTAAAAATGCATAATTCGAAAGCTAAGCCTGAAAGCATCAAATTGCTTTCCTTGAATGTTAGAGGCCTTACCAACTTTCACAAGGGCAGAGCAATTTTTTCCTGGTGTAGGAAGCAAAAAGCCGATTTAATATTTTTAAAGGAAACCCATTCCACAGCAGAACGACAAGATCAGTGGCGAAAAGAGTGGGGCGCTTCTGTTTTATTTTCACACGGGAGTACAAATGCTAGAGGTCGAGAATTGTTTCTTTATTGTGATTATAATATTAATGACTATAACATTTCCCCAATATTCTATAAGGAGATGTTACATTGGTGGTCAGATTTTCGTTCTAGGTTTGACCTTGTAAGTCTACTTGAAACAATTATCTGGAACAATCATAATATTAGAGTAAACGGTAAACCTATATTTTATAATAATTATAATAGCGCAAACATTGTTCTCTTAAGCGACTTAAAATTTAATTTGAGTAACACAGAGTCCTTTAACCTTGCAAAACAAAATGGTTTAAGAGATTGCAACTTTCTGACCTGGACTGGTGTGCGTTGCGCTGTACCAAGTCATCTTAGAATTCGAAGCCGCGAAGTTAATAGAAATCATGTCAGATCACTGCAATTTAAAATCGGTGACAGAATTTTTGATCCAGCACTTAGTAAGTCTTGGGATTTCTACGGTCTGCTTATAACCAGTAAGGCGACAGAGTCCAGAGGCTTCATAAAGTTGAAATCAAAATTTTCTATTGATGATGTGGAAGCAAAAAAGGCTTTCTCATTAATAAGGTCCTGTATCTGTGAAACATATGTGCAATGTTTTCAGTTTAAAATACTGAACGACATTTTATTCACAAACTCCCGCTTAGCTAAGATAGGTGTAATACAAAGCGATCTTTGCACCTTTTGTAGTACTTGTCCGGAAACAATTGATCATTTATTCTTTTACTGTGTTTACTCACGTGCATTTTGGGAAAAATTGAATCTTATTGGATCGCTATTGCCAAAGAACAAAGGAAACTCGAGTTGAAGACTATTTTAATTGGCGTCACAGACACTAAATGTCCTCTGTTTAACTATTTAATCGTTTTAGGTAAGCTGCATTTATGGAACTGCCGTAGGAATAATAGCCTTCCTTTTTTCTCTTCCTATAAGAAACTAGTTTAAGAAAATATGAAACTGAACGTCACATTGCTGCTAAATATAATAATGTGAAGATGCTAGAGGCTAAGTGGAAACCTGTTTCGAATTGCAATTTGCTAGGTACATAGGTGTGTAACCGGAAAACAAACTGTCTAAAAGTAGTCTTAAAATCGTAGTCTAAGGAAGTATTGCATAGTAAGTAGTGTAGTATAAGTAATGTATTGTAAGTAGTATTGTAAGTAGTGTATGTCTTGTTTTGTAAGTAGTGTTCTTTGTGTTGCAATAAAAAAAAAAAAATTGATTTTGTTTGATTTAGCAGGTGTGGTGTGGCCATGGTGTGGTATTTGAACTGGTTCTTACTTTTCTTTACTTTGGAAAAAAAAAACAACCATCATTGTTTTAAGGAACTTTCAACTACGTTGTGAAAATTTTGTTGTGGCTTATGTTCTGTTGTAGGATGAGAGCTTCTTGGGTCTCCCAGCTTCAGTGCAGCACTTAAAAAAATGTTTGGAACATGAACTTCGCTTGGTACCACTCCTGAAGGAAGAAGGTAACACAACACTTACCAAGTGGCTGAATTTTTACGCTATGCTGTTAAAAAAACTACCTTATTGTCACTAACTTTCACAAGTCTTAATTTTCGCGATTTTCATGATTGAGAAAAAAAGTACCACTTAAATCATAAACATTAAATTTGCTAAACATTTAAGAGGCCGTCCGTGTAAGGACCGACCACTCGATTTTCGGCCCAAAATAGAATTCCTTCAAATTTTCTGTGCAAGACAATTGATCCATATGATAAACAAAAATAGCAATATTTTGGCTTGTAGTGTTATTTTTCAATATTTTTGGCGATGATTTCTGAGAACGGTCCAAAACCGAAAAAATCGTCCTGTTTCGAGTCAAATTTAGGCGTCGCGCTCAACGCGCTGAAAAATTACGCTTTAACTCAAATAAAATAAAACTTGTATATGACTTTATTTTATGTTTTGCCTATAATTTGATGGTAAAACATTTGAAATTGGACTTAACAAAAATTAATTATGATTTTTTTAAAACACCCCATAAAGAGCCCTCGCAAAGTTCACGCAAGCATGCTGTTGGTTAAAGAGGTATTTCTCAAAAGTATAACGTGATCTGGAGCCCTGAACACTATCCACGATTAGTACTAGGGTTGGTGTACCAGAAACAAGAAAAAAAGTTTTGGGCACTAAGCTTTTCGAAGTTCAGGAGTTCTATCAACGTAGCCTATATTCAACGGTCGTAACGCGCGTCACGCAATTTCTCACTATTGTGCTTCCTAACTTTCCCACATAAAATAATTTTCCGAGGCTGCAAATATTTTCGAAACTAGCTTTCTGCTCGGAACAAGGCATGGACAATCCTAAATTTATCAAATATTGCCCCAAAATTAAGAATTAAGAAGGTTGAATAATGAGCGGCTCCGGTGTGAGTTGTCTTCAGTTCCGTCTTAAACTGTGCAAAAAGCTTCGAAAAGCGGTTTCCGTGATCTGGAACCCTGAACACTATCCACGATCAGCACTAGGGTTGGTGTACCAGAAACAAGAAAAAAAGTTTTGGGCACTAAGCTTTTCGAATTACAGGAGTTCTATCAACATACCTTAAGGTTACTATTGTTAGCGGCTACTAATTTTAGCGATTTTAGCGAGTTGGGCGAAAATCGCTAAATTTAGTACTCGCTAAAATTTGTCTCCATTATCCTCTCCCCCCTCCCACCCCAAAGGAAAACAAAATTAAATATACCGCCCTTGACTTGTAAAATTCTTAACAAATGGATGCCGGTAACTTTTTTCTTTCTGGCAATGCAAGTGGTCGTTCAATTTCTAGTGAGTTTGTTCTTTTCCTGAACATTTATTTCCATCTCAGCTATATGTTCATTATAAACTGGTTTACACGATATCACTAATTTCTTAAAATTTCTGGAAAATCGCTAAATTAAATAGTCGCTAAATCTTGCTTAGAAAAAATTGCTAAAATTAGTAGCCGCTAACAATAGTAACCTTAAGGTAGTCTATAACGCGCGTCACGCAAGTTTGCGCTATCGTGGTTCCTAACTTTCCAACATAAAATATTTTCCGTTGGAGCAAATATTCATGAAACTAGTTTTTCGCTCGGAATATGGCATGGACAACCCGAAATTCATCAAATATTTTCCAAAAGTCGAGAATTCAGATGGTTAATTAATTAGCGGCTCCGGTGTGAGTTGTGTTTAGTTTCGCCTGAAAGCTTCGAAAAAGATGTTTCCGTGATTTGGATATCATAAGGAATGAACTATGAAAGAAACCCTTCAGCATTTTGACAACGAGATTTTTAACAACGAGAAGTTTTATTCATAGTATAAAGTGCCTTAAAAAAATTATGTACGGCGAATTTACATCGACTCACTGCAGCGAAAATATTTATCTTTGCAGGGAATGTAGATTTCAATCGGCTAACACGCTGGAATGTCATAGTTATTTTTAGGATGTCACGGACGTTAATGTTTTGCCCTCCCTTAATACTTCATTTCGTAAATTGTTACGTTGGCAAAGCGAAACGCTTTCTATCAGTATTGTATCTGTTCCATTATTGGTTTCTACTTTTGAAAATAGCCCATATGCCTTACCAGTTTTGTTCAGGCTCAAATACTTCTCAGTCTTCGCTGAATTCAATTGATGCAAATTTGTAGCAGGTTTACATGTCGCCGCGTGTCAAAACAAAGTTGATTTCAATGTGGTAAAATTGACCAAAAAAAAAGAAAAAAGAAAAAAGAATTGGGTGTCTAGTTTCCTTCCCTCTGCTGCCACTTTTATTAAGAAATACTGTATCGTTTACATCGATGGCGAGGAAGAAGGGAAGTAAGGGACCTGTCATTATTTATTGGAGGGGGGGAGGGTCACTAATTTTTGAGCGCCAGTTAGGGGAGGGTCATTACTTTGTAAACTGTATGTAGGGGAGGGTTCTGACTTTTTCTAAGCGTAAAACTCTACCAAGTGTTTCAAATGATTTTTATATCAAGTTCCTAAGTTTGAAACTGATGTTCGCCCTTTCTCATGATGTCAAAACAATGGTGTTGACAAAAGATTCAAGTCAATATTCAAGTATGGCCAGTAATGAGCTTTTCTCTTTTCAAAGACTGTATTTTGACTTTGCTTTACCTCTTTGCCTCAACTACATATTGTCTTTTGCCCTCGGCAACAGCCAAACATTTTGTCAATAGTGCCTATTTTACTAGTAAGTTGCAACAGGTATTGAATGCCTAATAGTTTGTACCTTTGATAACAGGTGTTTTTCACTGGTATAAATTGATAACTTTTCATTATATTTGACAGTTTTGAGTAAATTTCTTGTGATTTTAGAAGACGTAAAATAAACCCCTAACCCCCCCTAAACTTTCTTGTGTCATGTGAAACAGCTGTTTGAGTCAAGGCTTCTTGGGCCTTACGCATTAAGCTTGAGACTCGTGCAATCAGATGCAATCTCACACTGAAGCAATTATTTCCAGCATGAAATAATTTTTAATTAAACAGTTCATTTTGAAGCCAGGAAGTTAAAGTACACCTAATCAATGATAGTCCCAAAACATAGTATATCGGTACTTTTTAGTTTCAATTCGTTACCTCCATTTAATAGCTCGAAACAACAGTGATCTAAATGGCGCTCTGGAAGGGCCATATTGTTGCTCAGAATCGCGGAAAACAGATCTAGAAGGAATCGATATTCCGCAAAATTTCCTGGGAGAGAATACAAGGCCACCCTAGAGGGCACGCAGCTTCGCTCATTCCAAAGCTCACCCTTAACGCCGATTTCAATTAGAAAGATCTGGGGTTGCGATCACCAATAGGAAAAACATAGAAAACAAACAAAAGACAAGCAGCAAAATAAAATGAACTGCAAACCAATGGTTTTTACAACATCAAGAAGCTGTTTTTGTATGTGTACATTTTAAGGGGAGGGTCACAATTTTTTAGACTCCAATTTGGGGAGGGTCACAATTTTTTTGGCTCCAATTTGGGGGAGGGTCACAATTTATGAGCCCACTTCTTCCAAGATTTAGTGGCCCTCCACCCCTGATAAATAATGACCGGTCCCTAGAGTTGATAGTATAACTAATTTCACTCAGCAACGAAAAAAGGACGACTTTTATCCTTTCCTACATTTACAGTAATACATGGCTTTAAACCATTTTCATTTTCTCAGTTCATATATAGAAAACTATTAAAAGTTTTTACAACAGCCGAACGCATCCGCGAATAGATGGCATTTGAACGTTTTTCCTATTGGCGACAGTCACATTCTTCCAAGAATGAGGACAAGTTCGCTACTAGATTTTTTTTCCGATCTCGTGAACCAAAGGGAATCTCAAAATATGTTAATATCTCCTTGAGCATAACTACACTGAAACTGTCAAGACTCTCGTCTCGTGCCAGGTCACACAGGCAGTAAGAATCATAGCAGATTGGATGCCTGGGACTGAGTTCAGCGGCGACGCTCTCCAGCACTTCACGCCTTTCTTGCTCTTCCTCCTCTGCGTACACGTCCTCCATCTGAATCTCTTGGTTCCCCTGCTTTCTTCATGTGGCCGCTAGTCTCGAAAAAAAGCCCTGTACTTGACTCTTCGTTAGCCAGTCTTTTCTGTCGAATATCCGATAACCATCTGGTCTTCTTGCTGTTCTCATGTCTGCAGCCACTTTTCCGGGATCTGCCTTGTTGCCGGTTCGCTCTCCAAGGTCGAATTTCGTCGTTAGGTATTGTCCAACCTCAGCAGGAAATCGCACACCTTGATTTCGCGCGTAGTGTAGAGCCCAGCCAAGCTGTAAGTCACTGCAAGAACTAAGAGCTTGATATTCAAATTCGTCTCCTCGCTCATCGCAATTTGCTACTGGTGCCCTGCTACTTCCCTCGGTGTTGTCAACAGTAAGGAATTTCTCGGCCCAGTCTCTTCTGAGTTTGTCATACACCGTTTCGGACCCTCCGCGCACTTGGCGGTGCTCGCCAACATCAAGATGATTCTCAAGCTCACTGACTTTCTTAAAGACCATCAGACACCCAGGCTCAGGACAAGAGAAAAGACCGCTGGTTTCCTCACCATCAGTTGATGTGGCGTTATAGATTCGTGCTTCCTTGACTGGGAAAAAGTCCACATCTATAACAAGATCTGTAGGACCCTGAGGCTTGACGATGATGTCTTGGTAGGGAATGAGCCTCCCTTGCCCTACACCATAAGCTCTCCAGATCCGAATTCCGTTTGATTCAAATTGAAAGTTACGATATCTGCTGAAATGATCTGTCTTTTTTACTTCAAGTGTCTTTTGAGTCTCATTCACTGATCAAACACTGGCAGTTGTGCCTCGGACAGGACGTTGGGAAAGCGCTAGCGCTGTACGCATGTCCTTTGCAGAAAGAACATCGTGTCCCTCGTTGCAATAGTGTCGGATAGCTGTTTTGGGCTAAGTCTTCGGCGTGTTTCTTTCTGCATGTTGTGCAGATGGCTAGCAACAAAAGGTAACTGTTACTCGCCCTAGAAAATTGTCAAGCATCCCTGCAAAATGCCCTGGAATCTGCTCTCCCTTGTGAAGAGTACATGATCTTACTTCACACCCACCTTCTAATGTCGGATGATCGTTTGTTCTTCGGAGCCTCCGGGGGGGGGGGGGGGGCTACTCAAAAAGGTGTTATACAGGGAAGCTCCGCCTAGAGGTCCAACCCCTTACCTTTTCTATATACCATTTTGACGGATAAGGTACCGCTTTCGTATACCTTTTATTGAAAAAAGGTACCCCTTTCATATACCTAAATGACATAACGTATACCTAAAACAGGAAGTCTTATTGCCTTTTTTGTAGCGTTTAATAAATTAAAATGATACAGCTATAATGTGTGTCTGTTCGAAATATATATATATTTTTTTATTAAAGGCCCTTTTGTATTCCTACCCTTTTATATACTTCCCTACCCTTTTACTTTATACTTGATGGGAGGCGCGGTGGCCGAACGGTTAGCGCGCTAGACTCCGGATCGAGCGGTCCGGGTTCGAGTCCTTGCCGGGTTCAATGTGCTGTGTTCTTGGGCAAGACACTTTCTTTCATAGTGCCTATCTTCACCCAGGTGTATAAATGGGTACCGGCGAATTTACTGCTGGGGGTAACCCTGCGATGGACTAGCATCTCATCCAGGGGGCAGTAGAAATACTCCTAGTCGCTTCAGGCTACGGAAGCCTGATGGGCCACTAGGCTCGTAAACAGGCTTTACCTTTTTATATACTTAAACTTGCAAAATTTCTACCCATTAATATACCTGAAACATACAAATGGGCAGAGCCTCCCCGTATACAATGGGTGTAATCCCACCCCCCTCCCCCCAACCACCCTCCACCAACCCTTACCCCCGTGTTAGGAGCAAACTCGAAAGAGTAATTTATTTAGACACGGTTAGAAAAATCAGGGGTGGCAAACTATGTCACTAAGAATAAATTATTTAAGTCGCATTCCAATTACCCTATAATAACATTTTATCCTGCATTTGAGCCGGTGTCAGGTAAGCCATGCAACAATAGTAATGACCTAGCATTTCATATTTAAGAAAGTGAAATCTGCTTCAGCCTAGGGCTTAACAGTGTAAACAATTTTTAGCGATTAAGAACAATCTTTAACGAAAAAACTTACGGGAACCAACGGGTGCAGCTTCTCCAAAGAGGTTTTTAATTTCCCTGGCCAGCTTGAAATTGATAACATGAGTTCCTGTTACCGCCGATTTCTTTCCATGATGTCTTGGATACTGGCAGGTCTTCGGGGCTTGCCAGTACTTTCCTAAGGTAAAACGATGGGCTGGACAAACCATCATATTCTTAATCTGTTCTTCTGTGAGCCGCTAAAAGACCTGCTCTTGCCAGTATTAGATCCCTTTCACAAGTATTTTCTCTTGACAGGTGGTGATTTGCTAGATGCGAACTGATATCGCCGTCACAGTCATTTAGGGCTATACATTCTGTATATCCTCGACTACTTCCGCACTTACCACCTATAGTTGCCGAGAAGGAACAAAATCCTGCCATTTCACAGAACGACACAACACGAAACGCAGAGAGCAAAACTATCCCTGCCGTAATGTAAGCACGCACGACATCAACTGTCAGAAATTTGCATAAGTTAAATTTAGCACAAGGGCAGTGCAAAAAAGAAACAGTGGAATGAAGAAATTAAATATAAAAGGCAAAGCTTGTAGGCTATTCACAAAACTGAAAAACAAATAATATAAAGCAAAACAAGATATAGTTTTAGTAGCAAGCATTTTTCACACAGGTTGAAATTAACCTACGAAAAATAACTTTGACATTCCCGCTTGTAAGCCGACTGAAACCAACATTTTCTGAGAAACGATTTTCGCTTTGGCCTATTTTCATTCGTGGTACATTTTCTCTAGGCGTGCACGTAATACTATGATAAGAGTTTCTAGCTGTTAATTGTGTTAAATTATTAAGGTTATCTTTCGCAGTTCATTCCCTATTTATGATTACCGAATCACGGAAACCACTTTTCGAAGGTTTTTGCACAGTTTAAGACGGAACTGAAGACAACTCACACCGGAGCCGCTCATGATTTAACTTTCTTAATTCTTAATTTAGGGCAATATTTGATAAATTTAGGATTGTCCATGCCTTATTCCGAGCGGAAAGCTAGTTTCGAAAATATTTACTCCCTCGGAAAATTATTTTATGTGGGAAAGTTAGGAAGCACAATAGTGAGAAATTGCGTGACGCGCGTTACGACCGTTGAATATAGGCTATGTTGATAGAACTCCTGAAATTCCAAAAGCTTAGTGCCCAAAACTTTTTTTCTTGTTTCTGGTACACCAACCCTAGTGCTAATCGTGGATAGTGTTCAGGGCTCCAGATCACGTTATACTTTTGAGAAATACCTCTTTAACCAACAGCATGCTTGCGTGAACTTTGCGAGGGCTCTTTATGGGGTGTTTTAAAAAAATCATAATTAATTTTTGTTAAGTCCAATTTCAAATGTTTTACCATCAAATTATAGGCAAAACATAAAATAAAGTCATATACAAGTTTTATTTTATTTGAGTTAAAGCGTAATTTTTCAGCGCGTTGAGTGCGACGCCTAAATTTGACTCGAAACAGGACGATTTTTTCGGTTTTGGACCGTTCTCAGAAATCATCGCCAAAAATATTGAAAAATAACACTACAAGCCAAAATATTGCTATTTTTGTTTATCATATGGATCAATTGTCTTGCACAGAAAATTTGAAGGAATTCTATTTTGGGCCGAAAATCGAGTGGTCGGTCCTTACACGGACGGCCACTTAATTTACTATACTGTTCTAGAAACAAAATAAACATGACATTTTGTATGTATGAGTAAAGTGAAATGTAGTTAAGTATTGTTAACTATTTTGAATTCTTTTGTTCAGTAAAATATTTGTATTTTAAGAAGAAAATGAGGAGGTCATTTCCACGAACCAAAATTGTCTCATTTCTGTTTGTAATTATGCAGTTATAATATTGTAGCCAAGGGGCTAAACTATCTTGAACTTTACGGTGGCCCACAACTGTCACGGCAAAATCATTTTGGCCACAGCAAAATCATTTTCGTCACGGCAAAGTCATTTTAACCACGGCAAAACCATTTTCGTCACGCAAAATCATTTTAACCACGGCAAAATCATTTTTGTCTCGGCAAAATCATTTTAACCACGGCAAAATCATTTTCAACCGCGGCGAAATCATTTTCAACCAAGGTAAATATATTTTCTACTCACGTAACCTCTGTTCGCAAGGTATGGGAGTTAATCAACTGTGGCGGAATGGCGGATAACTGACTCACAGTTTCGAGACTAGTAGAAGATGTTTTGCTCAAACTGTGGAGTGCCTCTGAATGCGAGTTAAACAAATGTTGACGGGCCTGCACGACTTCCGCGTTCGTAGAAGAAATTCTAAAGCCCTCATAGCTTAGCTCTAGCTAGTAGGTCTTGAAGGGATTTCCCTTTTCGATATGAGATGATGGGAGGCTGCTTAAAGATTTTTTTCAGCCGTGGTTGGTTCTGTAAAAGGTGCCATTTTCCCATCAGAATTTCCTTTAGGCTAGGTAATGCTGGGTGGTATCGCGTGACAAAGGGTAGTATTTTGTTACGTGCAGCCTTGTTCTTCTGTTCTAGTTTAGTTTTTCTCTCGGAGAATTTTACTTCTGAGAGGTTTTTTTATTACACCTGTTGGATATCTTCTACACTTAAGGCGTGATTCAAAGTTTTTGATGTTTTCCTCAAATGTTTCCTTTGTAATGTATTTGCATGTCAAGGATAGATTTTTTGTGAAATGTCCCACCCTTGTACACTTTCGTATCCAAGAATGTAATCTCTGTTTCTGATATTTCAGCCGTAAATTTGAGTGTCGGGTGAAAGCTATTTGCCTTTCTTAGGAATTCTTCAATTTTTTTCCATACTGGTGTCCCACAAGGACAACGCGTCGTCAATGTATTTTTTTTGCTGCTCTGCCTAAGTATTTGTCTCTCTATTTTGGCCACGAAGATATTAGCAAAAGCTACGGCCATTTTCGTTCCCATGGGATTTCCATCGGTTTGTAGATAATCGCTCCCGTTAAAGTAGAACGAATTTTCTTGCAAGATTAAACTGAGCATTTCTCTTAAATTTCTCGTAGGTATGGAAGGGGGGGGGGGGAGGGTTCGATGTAGAATGCTTCGTATGCTTGGCATACGGTGGTAATTCCTTCCTCATGAGGTATGTTAGTGTAGAGGCTAGTAACGTCCATGGAGGTAAGAATCACGTTCTGAGGCAATTTCGTCTGCTCAATGAAGTTAATGAAGTCTGTCTCATCTTATAGATACGAATCGTGTATTTGTGCTATAGGCTGAATGAGTCGGTCAACAAATAACGATAAGCGCTCTGTACGGCCATCACACCCCGATGTTATAGGTCTCCCGACAGGCGTCGGTTTGTGAATCTTTGATAGTGTGTAAAAACCTGGAATTCGCGGAGGATTTGGCGTAAGGGAAGGCCAATTACCCGTCATTTCGCCAATGTGGTTTCGTTGGAGGAGTGATTTTATCAACTGATTTACTTTCTTGGCTGTGGTTTCAACCACAGGTTTTTCTAGGGGTCGGTATTTTACTATTTATTTGTATCATCTAGTAGAACTTGACCCTCGTTGATTTTGTCTTTTCTGCTCATAATGCTCATAACGCTAGGTAACACTCAGCATTGCCTAGCCTAAGAAAATTCTGATGGGAAAATGGCCCCTCTTACAAAACCAACCACGGCTGAAAAAAGAAATATGTAAGGAGCCTACCTTCATCTCATATCGAAAAGGGAAATCCCTTCAAGACCTACTAGTTAGAGCTAAGCTATGAGGGCTTTAGAATTTCTTCTACGAACACGGGCGTCGTGCACGCCCGTCATCCTATTTTTTTTAACCAGAAACCACATTAAGTCGCTTAACAAACGATCGGAGGTCAAATTAAACTGAGAATAGCAAACAGTGCGAGCCACAAGAATCTACCGATTATCAGAAAATTGATCAGATATGACCTCAAGATCCAAGTCTTAAAAATGTGACGCTTAAGTTGTAAAGGCTCAGTTGACCATTTAAAAATCCTACAAACTCAACCCACTACAAAAACACAAGAAGCAAAATTGGTCAAAAGACCTAGATAAGGCGCTGCGTACAAAGACGTGACGTGGGAGTCGCGCAGGCCTTCCAGCCCCATTTTATAACTGGAACAGAGGTCACGTTAGCCTGCGAACGCAGACGTATTTCCGGCTGTCGTTTCTCTCCGCCAAAAATAACGGAGAGACACGACAGCCGGAAATACGTCTGCGTTCGCAGGCTAAGGTCACGTGAGTACAAAATATATTTACGTTGGTTGAAAATGATTTTGCGTGGTGAAAATGATTTTGCCGTGACGAAAAAGATTTTGCCGTGACAGTTGTGGGCCACCGTATGAACTATCTTTACCAATGAAAAAAGTAATAAAGTTGTCAGTTAAATTTCAGCCTTGGGTAAGGTATGTTTTCAAACTTTTGGACCTTCTCAGCTTTAACTTTTGTATAAGAGGGTTTTTGTTTTATAGAGAGTGCCCAATTCAGGGAAGGGGGAGTAGAAATATTGGCTGTTTCAAAACCTGTTTAAATCTGTGCTAGCTGCTTTCAAAAACCAAGCGACACTACCAACTAGCCACTTCCAAAGCAAGATTTATGTTGACAAAAATGCTGAATTATAAATTATAAGTGCTCATGCCGTATTCCACTGGCCTCCTTCATCTCAGTGCGTGCCGGCTACATTGCAAGGCTAGCACACCAGACTCAACCGATGGTAACGTTTCTCAGTCTTGTCAATCATCGTAGCGGAAGTCTTTTGAAACAAAGAAGTTTAGTTCAAGGGCTTCCCAAGGTCACATGCGGGCGCTGTGATTGTTGGATTCCAATCCACTTTGTTTTTCATGGTCCGTGGATTGTAGTAAGAAGCGCAATCGTTTTTCACGTTGCCATGTCGTCGCCATGTTCCTACCAATAGCGTAGTTCCAACACACTCCATATAAACCAAGTGCAACCCACAATTCATTGATTCGCTCTGACGAAGGGCTAACACTCAAAACGTCAGCCTTCAATCTCTTTTACCTTATTAATTCAGTGCGTTGGATCGTTGGTCGGGTTTTAATGTACGGTACATAGTTTGCATTTTATTGAATGTTGCACTAAGCCGCCTTTTGGCCATCATGGTTGTTACTGTTGGACAACTGATAATAAAGATGTCGAAGCTGAATAAAATTTCGGAGACTTGTTGTTATTATTGTTCTCAAATAGAATGTTACGGATATAATATGGAGTTAGTAAGACGTCATTCTGCTTTATTATCGCTTATCTTTCTGACGTATTTGTCGAAACTCTGTCATTAGTTGTCAAGAGTTAATTTTAAGCGTTTAGCTGGGTTACATTTTGTTGTTTATTTACTTCCCTTTTTACGTATTTTATGTCTTAATAGGTAACAGTGTCTCACCTATCCATGAAAAGCCTCTTAGTTCAAACGACAGTGACAAAACCTGTACCAAGACTGCTAACAATGGTGCCGGCAACAGTGAACAATCAATAAGAAACGATGGATGCACGTTGCTGCACTCAGCCGCACAGAGTGGAAACGTTGACACCATTGAGGTAATACTTTCTCTTGGATGTGACCTTGAGTCAAGGAACAGGAATGGTGCAACACCACTGATGGTTGCTGCTATTAATGGGAGACCTGAGGCCTTTGAGTATCTCACCAGTAAAGGAGCAGATCCGTCTTTGAAAGACAACAATGGAGGGAGTCTGCTGCACTATGCCACACATGGCGGATATGTTGAAATCATTGAGAAGCTGCTTTCTCTTGCACTTGACCTTGAGTCAAGGGCCAGCGATGGTTCAACACCACTGATGATTGCTGCTATTAATGGGAGACCTCAGGCCTTTGGGTATCTCATCTGTAAAGGAGCAGATCCGTCTTTGAAAAACAACTATGGATGGAGTCTGTTGCACTATGCTGCACGAGGCGGAAATGTTGAAATTATTAAGAAGCTGCTGTCTCTTGGACTTGACATTGAGTCAAGGAACAGAAAAGGTTCAACACCACTGATGTTTGCTGCTATTAATGGGAGACCTCAGGCCTTTGGGTATCTCACCAGTAAAGGAGCAGATCCGTCTTTGAAAGACAACAAGGGAGCGAGTGTGTTGCACTATGCTGCACATGGCGGAAATGTTGAAATTATTAAGAAGCTGCTGTCTCTTGGACTTGACATTGAGTCAAGGAACAGCAAAGGTTCAACACCACTGATGATTGCTGCTATTAATGGGAGACCTCAGGCCTTTGAGTATCTCATCAGTAAAGGAGCAGATCCGTCTTTGAAAAATAACGATGGAGCGAGTCTGTTGCACTGTGCTGCATGGGGTGGAAATGTTGAAATTATTAAGAAGCTGCTGTCTCTTGGACTTGACCTTGAGTCAAGGAAGAGCGATGGTTCAACACCACTGATGTTTGCTGCTTTTAATGGGAGACCTCAGGCCTTTGGGTATCTCACCAGTAAAGGAGCAGATCCGTCTTTGAAAGACAACTATGGATGGAGTCTGTTGCACTATTCTGCAGAAGGCGGAAATGTTGAAATCCTTGAGAAGCTGCTGTCTCTTGGACTGGACATTAATTCAAAGGGAAGCGATGGTTCAACGCCTCTGAGTGTTGCAACAGCTAAAGGTAACGCTGAAGCTGTCAGGTTCTTGCTTAGTAGAGGAGCACATTAGCCTCGTTATGGTGTTTTGTGAGTGTACAATACTCTGTAGGCTCAGTGAAATTATGACGGAATAATTTTGAGTATGGTAGAAAAACCTAAAACAGGAATAATGAGGTCAAACTGTACAAATTCCGTGAATAATCTAAAATCGGTTAAATATTATCTTGATTATTTTGTCTGATTTTTTCTCTCAAGCTGTGAGAAGGGACGAGTTGGCGCCTTTGTAATTGGTAAAATTTATTCAAATTATAGCGTTCTTTGAATGTCAATAAGACACATTTGCTTACTTGTTTTTCATACACAATGTATGTCTGTAATTTCCTTTTTTTACCTGTTGGTTTTGTCGCATCAACCACCAAACAGATACAGAGTGATTTTTTTGTGAGAGTTTTTTTTTTTGGCGATTTCAAATCAACTGTGTAAACTGGCGATTTTCACATTTCGACGTTACAACAGTTTGATTGCAATATGTGGAATGTTGTGACGTTGTGATGTGTTGAATACGTCAAAGTTCCCTTGAGGGGAGGGGTTATCTCCTCGAGTACCGCAACGGCTTGCGCTTTTCTCTTCTCGCATGAAAATAGCAATGAAATTACTATGAAATTGCAGCAAAAATCGCCGGATAATTCGCCACCAAAATTGCATCAAAAATCGCCTGTTTAAATGGCCCTATAAAGAATAGCCACGCGGTAAAATATTGGAAATAATTTCGTCAAGCCTGCTACTCCGGGAAAACCATACTACAAGACTAAGTGGTTAGTGTTAATTACTTTCTGCAATTTCATTCAGTAAAGAAGCATGCACTTAAGAAAGATCACTCTAGATAGATCCTATATCCTTGTTTCATTTATTAAAGAAAACTACAGGCTTGAGATCTGCGATAAACAAGTTGCAGCAGGCTTTTTACCGTGATTAAAAAAAATCATATTACAGTTCTGTATAAATTTCGTGAAATTCTATTATTAACTTTCGATTTCGATGTTTAGGTACTGACATTTGCTTTCTGGGACAGCAAAAATTAATTGCCTGTAGGAAAAAAAGCCTCTCCTGCGACATTCTTTGAGTCACCAATCCCCCAAATAAAATTGACGTAAAATTCATGCTATGCGGTAGATAACGTACAGTTTGGCCTCACAAATTATAGCGTATAAACACGTGATTTGATTTTTGTTAGATATGGGAGAACCTCTAGTTGAAAGTTACTTGCAGAAAACAGTGACGGAAAAAATATTGCTGTACGCATTCAATAAAAACAAAATTACTTTCTCAATTATTGATTGCACGGTGTTTACACAGCGTTTTGGTGGAAATTGACAATTAACCCAGTAAGCATTTCACCAAAAAATATAATATAACCACTGTGTGGTTAGCGTATAGAAACTGCAGAACGTTTTTGTAAAACATGAATTGGAAAGGAAGAAAAGCGCAAACAGAATGCAGTGGGCTGTCGGTGGACTTATTAACCTGTTCCACTGTGCTTAAAAGTTTGCCATTAGAACATTTAATTTATTGTCAACTTAGAGTTCTTTTGTATTTGTAACGTATATTGTTTAAAAATATATAGTGTATATTTTGATTTATGCAGATTAAGACTTTTTCACACGAATGATTTGCAGTAATTTTTTACTTTGTGCAAAGAAATAATATTTCTTCTAACGTACGGTTTTTACAATAGGGTCAAGTTATTACAAGGACTCATGTTAGTGTTTTTACAGTTTGTTGTAGGAAATTTAGGTTTTACAATAACGGGAGACGTTTCAACAAATTAGTTATTCAAGTTTTTATAGAGTCGCATTGGCTTTTAAAATAGAATATATGAATTAATAAAACTAGCTTTTAACAATATGTCATGAGGGATTTAGATTTCTAAGGATATTAGATTTTTACAATAACGGAGCCTTTTTTACGACATTTTATAGGATATGAAGGTTTTTATTAGGAAACTAGTCTTCTACAAATATATTATTGCTGATTGTCAGCAGTGACATTTTTTGTTTTTACAATAGATTAAAAGTTTGTGTATGACACAAGTTCAGTTTTGTTGTCTTAATGGTGGTGTTGTCAATTGACACCACAAACTCATAAGTCCTTTTAATATGAGTTTCTGTTGACACTGAATAAAATTAAGTGGCGGGAATTTTAACAATCGTCCAATTATTACCCCGCCGTCAGGACGGGGTCTAGTAATACCCCCTTTTTTTTTTTTTTACCCCGCCGTCAGGACGGGGTCTAGTAATCCCCTTTTTACCCCGCCGTCAGGACGGGGTCTAGTAATACCCGTTTTTTTTTTTTTTTGTCGTCGTGGTCACTTGCCCCAGACCTCCGCTCGGTCAAAACAATCCTTGCTGGTAATCTTGGTTCGTTTAGCGTTATTTCGCCAGAATTTTCATGAAAGTTGGTGTAGAAAATTACTGGCGATTTAATGGCATTAAAACCCCTTCGATGAAAGCAAGAACGAAGGTGCTAGCGAGCTTTGAAGCTGGCATGAATTCGCCAAACTTGCCCTGGCACGTAAACATTACATCACTGAAACACAAAAGGCGATTCGGGGAAATCCCTCGCTTTCGCCAAGTTGAATAATTCACCTGTAAAATGCAGGGACTTTTTTGGCAGTTTTGCTTTGCTTCACCAAAATCTTTAGGGTTGTGTAGAAAAGTACAAGAAATTCAATGGAGTTGACTTCTCTTCGATGAGAGCAAGGAAGAAGGTGCTAGCGAGCTTTGAAGCTGGCATGAATTCACCTAAACTTGCCGTAGCACGTAAACATTACGTCATTGAAAGACAGAAGCCGATTCGGGGAATTGTTTTGCTTTCGCTAAAGCATTTATCGAATCATGGCCTAAAAGTAGACCTTTACGTTTCATTTTTCAGTAGATAACCGTTCCCTTTCGATTTAAGGATAATTTTTCTTCATCAATAAATCTATTTAAATTTCAGTGCCCTTGTTTAATATTTAGAATTACGCTGAGATGTCATTTCGTTAACAAAATTGACGTAACTAAGTCACGCCATGGTCAAAACTATTTCGTCACGTTCTTCTTTGCGAGTGCTAGAACAGGTGGATGACCAAGGAATGAGGGAAGGGAAAGGTATTCATACTATAAGGGATCCATGATTTCACAAGGAGAAGGGTGCAGAGAAGACGTTGGGGGGGGGGGATGGCAGCACACACGTCAAACGTTAGAAAAATCACCAACTTCAAAACTTTATACCACTTGGGCACATATCTTGAGTGACCGTAATGTATTTGCACCCCGAGGTGGGGGGGGGGGGGAAACGGCGGGGTCCAATGCCCCTGGGGCTTTTCTTGTTTTTTTTTTTTGGTGGTCACTTGCCCCAGACTTTCGCTCGGTCAAAACAATACTTGCCGGTAAACTTTGTTCGTTTAGCGTTTATTCGCCAGAATTTTCATGAAAGTTGGTGTAGAAAATTACCGGCGAATTAATGGCATGAAAATTCCTTCGATGAAAGCAAGAACGAAGGTGCTAGCGAGCTTTGAAGCTGGCATGAATTTGAGAAACCTGCCCTGGCACGTAATCATTACATCACTGAAACACAAAAGGCGATTCGGGGAAGTCCCTTGCTTTCGCCAAGTTGAAAAATTCAACAGTGAAATGCGAGCATATTTTTGGCAGCTTTGCTTTGCTTCGCCAAAATCTTTAGGGAAAGTTGTGTAGAAAAGTACAAGAAATTCAATGGAGTTGACTTCTCTTCAATGAGAGCAAGGACGAAGGTGCTAGCGAGCTTTGAAAGCCAGTGATTCATGCTACGTGCCGTAGCACATAAACATTACGTCATTGAAACACAGAAGCCGATTCGGAGAAGTAAACTTGCTTGCACGAAATCACTCATCGAATCACGGCCTAAAATAGACTTTTACGGTTTTTCATAGCTACCAGTTTCCTTTAGATTTTAGAATGAGTTTTTTTATCAAGAAATCTATTTAAATTTCCGTGCCCTTGCTATTTAGAATTACGCTGACATGTCAGTTCGTTTATTTAAAAAAACGTGACTTAACTGAGTCACGCTATGGTCAAAATATTTCGTCACGTTCTTCTTCGCGAAAGCTAGTACAAGTGGATAGGGATGGGGTTCATACTATCAGGGATTCATGTTACCACAGGGAGAAGGGTGCGGAGCAGACGCATAAGGGGAAATGGCAGCAAACACAGGTACGATAAATCATCAACTTTAAAATTTACACCACTTGAGCTCGTATCTTGAGTGACCGTAATATATTTTGCTCCCTGGGAGGAGGAGAAAAACGGCGGGGTCCAATGAAAGTAGGAACGAAGGTGCTAGCGAGCTTTGAAGCTGGAATGAATTCGCGTATCTCGCCGTGGCACGTAAACATTACATCACTAAAACACAGAAGCCGATTCGGGGAAGTCCCTTGCTTTCGCCAAGTTGAATAATTCAACAGTCAAATGCAAGCATTTGTTTGGCAGTTTTGCTTTGCTTCGCCAAAATCTTTAGGGAAAGTTGTGTAGAAAAGTACAAGGAATTCAATGGAGTTAACATTTCTTCGACGAGAGCAAGGACGAATGTACTAGGGAGCTTAAGTTTGAAAGCTGGCATGAACTCGCGATCGCTATGAACTTAGTAATTATGATGTAAGGTATGTATGGATGAGTGCCAAGAAGTGAGTAATACTGCCCTCCATAATTTCCCCCCGACCACAGGCCTTAAAAGTAAGAAATTAGAAATGAGAACCAAGATAAAAGAAAAATCTTTGACCCCGGCGGGATTCGAACCCACGACCTCCGGATTAGAACACCGTCGCTCAACCAACTGAGCTACGAGGCCAGGCTGAGTCACGCTATGATCAAAATAATAATTTCATCACCCTCTTCGTCACGCACGCTAAAACAGGGTGATTAGGCAAGTCGTGTCTTGATTTATATTATCATCGCAAGCACGTAAAAGATAGGATAAATCACCAACTTTTACCTGGCCGTAATATATTTTGGACCCCAAGGGCAGAGAGAACAACGGCGGGGTTAATGCCCCCTGGGGCTTTTCTCGTTTTGTGTTTTTTTTGGTGGTCACTTGCCCCAGACCTTCGCTCGGTCAAAACAATACTTACCGGTAATTTCCGTTCGTTTAGAGTTTATTCGCCAGAATTTACATGATAGTTGGGGTAGAAAATTACTGGCGCTTTAATGGCATAAAAACCTTTTCGATGAAAGCAAGAACGAAGGTGCTAGCGAGCTTTGAAGCTGGCATGAATTCGCCTATTAAACTTGCCCTGGCACGTAAACATTACATCACTGAAACACAGAAGCCGATTCGGGGAAGTCCCTTGCTTTCGCCAAGTTGAATAATTCGACCGTGAAATGCAAGCATTTTTTTGGCAGTTTTGCCATGCTTCGCCAAAATCTTTAGGGAAAGTTATGTAGAAAAGTACGAGAAATTCAGTGGAGTTGACTTCTCTTCAATGAGAGCACGAACGAAGGTGCTACCGAGCTTTGAAGCTGGGATGAATTCGCCTAACTTGCCCTGGCACGTAAACATTAGATCACTGAAACACAGAAGCCGATTCCGGGAAGTCCCTTGCTTTCGCCAAGTTGAATAGTTCAACCGTGAAGGGCAAGCATTTTTTTGGCAATTTTGCCTTGCTTCACCAAAATCTTTAGGGAAAGTTGTGTAGAAAAGTACGAGAAATTCAGTGGAGTTGACTTCTCTTCAATGAGAGCAAGAACAAAGGTGCTAGCGAGCTTTGAAGCTGGCATGAATTCGCCTAACTTGCCCTGGCACGTAAACATTACATCACTGAAACACAGAAGCCGATTCGGGGAAGTCCCTTACTTTCGCCAAGTTGAATAATTCAACAGTCAAATGCAAACATTTTTTTGGCAGTGTTACTTTGCTTCGCCAAAATCTCTAAGGAAAATTGTGTAGAAAAGTACAAGGAATTCAATGCACTTAACTTCTCTTCGACGAGAGCAAGGACGAATGTACTAGCGAGCTTTAGTTTGAAAGCTGGCATGAACTCACGATCGCTATGAACTTAGTAATATTATGATGTAAAGTGTATGATAGAGTACCAAGAAGTGAGCAATACTGCCCTCCATAATTTCCCTGCGGCCACAGGCCTTAAAAGAAGCAATTAGAAATGAGAACCAAGATAAAAGAAAAATCTTTGACCCCGGCGGGATTTGAACCCACGACCTCCTGATTAGAACGTCGTCGCTCTACCAACTGAGCTACGAGGCCAGGCTGAGTCACGCCATGGTCAAAATATTTCATCAAAAACTCTTCGTCACGCACGCTAAAACAACGCGACACTTGGACTCTCGACCTTTCCAAGACACGTGATGGCGTGATTTGGTGGGCGTGCGTCCTCGTTTGGGGCTTTTAACAGAGTGCACGGGTATTTTTACGGCATTTTCGCCATCTTGCTATGCCGTACTGATGAGCTCTAAGAAGAGCGAAACAGCTGTCTACGGCTGCAACCCTGCTCTGTTAAAGTTCTATTAGTGTCGTGTTGATGTCTTGCAGAGTCAAATCTTTTTACGTAGTCATATCAGCCTTGCTGCTTTGTTTGTCATTTGATTAGGCAGGTCATGTTTTATATTATGATTGCAAACATGTAAAAAATACGATAAATCACCAACTTTTAAAATTTACACCACTTGGGCTTGTATCTTACGTGGGCGTAATATATTTTGGACCCCAAGGGCAGTTCGAACATGGGCGGGGTTAATGCCCCTGGGGCTTTTCTTGCTTCTTTTTTTTTGGTGGTCACTTGCCCCAGACCTCCGTTTTCGCTCGGCCAAAGAAATACTCGTCGTGTCTTTCGCTACACAGCCAAGGGCTTTCGGCTAACACGCTGGAATGTCAAAGTTATTTTTAGGATGTCACAGACATTAATGTTTTGCCCTCCCTTAATACTTCATTTCGTAAATTGTTACGTTGGCAAAGCGAAACGATTTCTATCAGTATTGTATCTGTTCCATTATTGGTTTCTACTTTTGAAAATAGCCCATATGCCTTACCAGTTTTGTTCAGGCTCAAATACTTCTCAGTCTTCGCTGAATTCAATTGATGCAAATTTGTAGCAGGTTTACATGTCGCCGTGTGGGTGTCTAGTTTCCTTCCCTCTGCTGCCACTTTTATTAAGAAATACTGTATCGTTTACATCGATGGCGAGGAAGAAGGGAAGTAAGGGACCTGTCATTATTTATTGGAGGGGGGGAGGGTCACTAATTTTTGAGCGCCAGTTAGGGGAGGGTCATTACTTTGTAAACTGTATGTAGGGGAGGGTTCTGACTTTTTCTAAGCGTAAAACTCTACCAAGTGTTTCAAATGATTTTTATATCAAGTTCCTAAGTTTGAAACTGATGTTCGCCCTTTCTCATGATGTCAAAACAATGGTGTTGACAAAAGATTCAAGTCAATATTCAAGTATGGCCAGTAATGAGCTTTTCTCTTTTCAAAGACTGTATTTTGACTTTGCTTTACCTCTTTGCCTCAACTACATATTGTCTTTTGCCCTCGGCAACAGCCAAACATTTTGTCAATAGTGCCTATTTTACTAGTAAGTTGCAACAGGTATTGAATGCCTAATAGTTTGTACCTTTGATAACAGGTGTTTTTCACTGGTATAAATTGATAACTTTTCATTATATTTGACAGTTTTGAGTAAATTTCTTGTGATTTTAGAAGACGTAAAATAAACCCCTAACCCCCTCTAAACTTTCTTGTGTCATGTGAAACAGCTGTTTGAGTCAAGGCTTCTTGGGCCTTACGCATTAAGCTTGAGACTCGTGCAATCAGATGCAATCTCACACTGAAGCAATTATTTCCAGCATGAAATAATTTTTAATTAAACAGTTCATTTTGAAGCCAGGAAGTTAAAGTACACCTAATCAATGATAGTCCCAAAACATAGTATATCGGTACTTTTTAGTTTCAATTCGTTACCTCCATTTAATAGCTCGAAACAACAGTGATCTAAATGGCGCTCTGGAAGGGCCATATTGTTGCTCAGAATCGCGGAAAACAGATCTAGAAGGAATCGATATTCCGCAAAATTTCCTGGGAGAGAATACAAGGCCACCCTAGAGGGCACGCAGCTTCGCTCATTCCAAAGCTCACCCTTAACGCCGATTTCAATTAGAAAGATCTGGGGTTGCGATCACCAATAGGAAAAACATAGAAAACAAACAAAAGACAAGCAGCAAAATAAAATGAACTGCAAACCAATGGTTTTTACAACATCAAGAAGCTGTTTTTGTATGTGTACATTTTAAGGGGAGGGTCACAATTTTTTAGACTCCAATTTGGGGAGGGTCACAATTTTTTTGGCTCCAATTTGGGGGAGGGTCACAATTTATGAGCCCACTTCTTCCAAGATTTAGTGGCCCTCCACCCCTGATAAATAATGACCGGTCCCTAGAGTTGATAGTATAACTAATTTCACTCAGCAACGAAAAAAGGACGACTTTTATCCTTTCCTACATTTACAGTAATACATGGCTTTAAACCATTTTCATTTTCTCAGTTCATATATAGAAAACTATTAAAAGTTTTTACAACAGCCGAACGCATCCGCGAATAGATGGCATTTGAACGTTTTTCCTATTGGCGACAGTCACATTCTTCCAAGAATGAGGACAAGTTCGCTACTAGATTTTTTTTCCGATCTCGTGAACCAAAGGGAATCTCAAAATATGTTAATATCTCCTTGAGCATAACTACACTGAAACTGTCAAGACTCTCGTCTCGTGCCAGGTCACACAGGCAGTAAGAATCATAGCAGATTGGATGCCTGGGACTGAGTTCAGCGGCGACGCTCTCCAGCACTTCACGCCTTTCTTGCTCTTCCTCCTCTGCGTACACGTCCTCCATCTGAATCTCTTGGTTCCCCTGCTTTCTTCATGTGGCCGCTAGTCTCGAAAAAAAGCCCTGTACTTGACTCTTCGTTAGCCAGTCTTTTCTGTCGAATATCCGATAACCATCTGGTCTTCTTGCTGTTCTCATGTCTGCAGCCACTTTTCCGGGATCTGCCTTGTTGCCGGTTCGCTCTCCAAGGTCGAATTTCGTCGTTAGGTATTGTCTAACCTCAGCAGGAAATCACACACCTTGATTTCGCGCGTAGTGTAGAGCCCAGCCAAGCTGTAAGTCACTGCAAGAACTAAGAGCTTGATATTCAAATTCGTCTCCTCGCTCATCGCAATTTGCTACTGGTGCCCTGCTACTTCCCTCGGTGTTGTCAACAGTAAGGAATTTCTCGGCCCAGTCTCTTCTGAGTTTGTCATACACCGTTTCGGACCCTCCGCGCACTTGGCGGTGCTCGCCAACATCAAGATGATTCTCAAGCTCACTGACTTTCTTAAAGACCATCAGACACCCAGGCTCAGGACAAGAGAAAAGACCGCTGGTTTCCTCACCATCAGTTGATGTGGCGTTATAGATTCGTGCTTCCTTGACTGGGAAAAAGTCCACATCTATAACAAGATCTGTAGGACCCTGAGGCTTGACGATGATGTCTTGGTAGGGAATGAGCCTCCCTTGCCCTACACCATAAGCTCTCCAGATCCGAATTCCGTTTGATTCAAATTGAAAGTTACGATATCTGCTGAAATGATCTGTCTTTTTTACTTCAAGTGTCTTTTGAGTCTCATTCACTGATCAAACACTGGCAGTTGTGCCTCGGACAGGACGTTGGGAAAGCGCTAGCGCTGTACGCATGTCCTTTGCAGAAAGAACATCGTGTCCCTCGTTGCAATAGTGTCGGATAGCTGTTTTGGGCTAAGTCTTCGGCGTGTTTCTTTCTGCATGTTGTGCAGATGGCTAGCAACAAAAGGTAACTGTTACTCGCCCTAGAAAATTGTCAAGCATCCCTGCAAAATGCCCTGGAATCTGCTCTCCCTTGTGAAGAGTACATGATCTTACTTCACACCCACCTTCTAATGTCGGATGATCGTTTGTTCTTCGGAGCCTCCGGGGGGGGGGGCTACTCAAAAAGGTGTTATACAGGGAAGCTCCGCCTAGAGGTCCAACCCCTTACCTTTTCTATATACCATTTTGACGGATAAGGTACCGCTTTCGTATACCTTTTATTGAAAAAAGGTACCCCTTTCATATACCTAAATGACATAACGTATACCTAAAACAGGAAGTCTTATTGCCTTTTTTGTAGCGTTTAATAAATTAAAATGATACAGCTATAATGTGTGTCTGTTCGAAATATATATATATATTTTTATTAAAGGCCCTTTTGCATTCCTACCCTTTTATATACTTCCCTACCCTTTTACTTTATACTTGATGGGAGGCGCGGTGGCCGAACGGTTAGCGCCCTAGACTCCGGATCGAGCGGTCCGGGTTCGAGTCCTTTCCGGGTTCAATGTGCTGTGTTCTTGGGCAAGACACTTTCTTTCATAGTGCCTATCTTCACCCAGGTGTATAAATGGGTACCGGCGAATTTACTGCTGGGGGTAACCCTGCGATGGACTAGCATCTCATCCAGGGGGCAGTAGAAATACTCCTAGTCGCTTCAGGCTACGGAAGCCTGATGGGCCACTAGGCTCGTAAACAGGCTTTACCTTTTTATATACTTAAACTTGCAAAATTTCTACCCATTAATATACCTGAAACATACAAATGGGCAGAGCCTCCCCGTATACAATGGGTGTAATCCCACCCCCCTCCCCCCAACCACCCTCCACCAACCCTTACCCCCGTGTTAGGAGCAAACTCGAAAGAGTAATTTATTTAGACACGGTTAGAAAAATCAGGGGTGGCAAACTATGTCAGTAGTATAGTGGGACACTTTGGGTAAATGAATCGAAAAGACCCACCCCCCTAACTTTTTGAACCAATGAGAGACTCGTGCCATTCCTTTTTATCATGTGATCCCGGTCAAGAGAAATGGACCAATGAGAGTTGAGGTCAAAGGTCATTCAAGATGGCGGCTGATGGTGGAGGCATGTTTTGGGTGGGACAACCGCTGACCAGTTCCCAAAAAAAGGATCGCGGGCTCAAGATGGCGGTTGATGATGGGAGTGTGTTTTTTGGGGGAAGACCGCTGACCAGGAGGGGGAAAAGATCGCGGGCGCAATGAGACAAAGAAAAAAGAGACTACAAGGATGATGTTGGAAATGTGGCTTTTAATGACTCCTGCATCAACACTAAGGCATATCAAAGCGAAAAACATTGGCTCATTTCAAGTTAGAGGATGGCTGAGTATACATGTAATGTTTGTGAGAAGAAGTTTACGAGAAAGGGTAATTTACTTCGCCATCGCCGACAAAAACATCCAAAGCTAGGAGGACGATGAAGACAACTTGTGCTATTTTCGGTGTCTGACGAGAAGCAATTATGTGGTATGTTGTTCTTGATGTGATTCTTCTGTGTCAGGAAGAATTAGTGAGAAGACGTCCGAAGCCGTGTGATGGTGACAAGATCGAAAAAAAATGAGGGGGCTCGCAGTATGTTCAAGAGGGATCCGAGGTGCCACAGAGACCACAACAATGTTCGTCGGGTGGGATGACACACCCTGCGTCTATGCAACGTTGACAGGTGACACTACCCCAATTCGTATCCCAATCGGTGGGTTTCCAAGTGGTATCGGTATCGACAGGTAAGACTTGGTGACAAATTTTGCAGGGATCTCGAATATCGTCTCTTTCACACCAATGGAAAGAAGGGAAGGTAAGTTTGTCGTCTTTCTGATGGATATTGGTATCGAGTCCTTGGAACCATCGATCCAGTGTACGTTGTTTGACTTGAAGGTCTTGATTTTTTTCTTGGTAATCGCCTGGGTAATAACAGCCGGGATGAAAATGTCCTTTGCACCAGGCTTTGACAAAGGCGTGGGTGTCAATGGAGGTTTTGGGGGAATTGTTACAAAGTAGAAGTCCTTCGGTGGTTCGACGTTGTTGAAGAATGGCATCGATGTTCAAGGGGACAAAATGTTGGTAGATGGTACATGCCACAGTGGGATTTTCTTGATGATAACGAGAATGGGCCAAGATGACTTCTCCTTTGTATTTTTTCTTGCCGATGGTTTGCGTCGGATGATAATTCAGGGGCATTTCTTCCAGGAGGAGATCAATTTTGCTGCCCAGATTCAGATTGCGTATAATGCGTCGTACTTCATTGGCTAGGTCCTCCATGCTGGGTTGGGTAAGAAATGACGGAAGGTAGGGGCTGGCGTTGACTTTTTCTAGAGAGTTGAAGGGTGATGACAGTGTTGCCTGATTTGAAGGGAGCGGGTTGACCATTGGCTGTTTGAATGTCAATAGTAATGGTGTCAAAGATGTTTTTGCGTAGGGAGTAGTAAGGGGAGTCACTTTGGCACTTTGTATCGAAAAGACCCACCCCCCACATTCCATTCTGATGACGTCACAAAGCGATGGGACTTTGTATGGAAAAGACCCACCCCTCGAGTTTTTTAAACCGCGAAGGATCACCGGCGGGGGTGGCGCGCGCGGGCGGGCGGCCTAGTAGTATAGCCCGTCTGACTAGATCTGAACTCGGCTTGTGATTGGTGGAGAGCCAAATCCAAGATGGCGGCTAGAGGTTTTTTGTATGGAAAAGACCCACCCCTAAACAATCAGAAGTGATGATCAGAAGTGATGACGTCATCAGAATGGAATGTTGTTGGAAATGAAGAGTTCACGTGTTTTTGTTTGGAAAACCGCTGACCGGTCTAGGAAAAGGAGGTCGCGGGCTCAGATCAGCAAAGAGAGGACATTTCGTGACGATTACATGACGTAGGGGAATCACCCTCTGGCTAGGGTGGGAAACCGCTGACCAGTTGGTTAAAAAAAGGGGATCGCGGGCTCAAAGGGTTGGGGTTCATACAGAGGTTTGATACCGATCGGATTTTTGTCGATACCGAGGTTCGATACCCCTCTCTTTTTTCCGATCCCGATTCGATGAGATGGTGGTGTTGGTGGGCAGCAGCAGCGGCGGCGGCGGCGGCGGGCGCGCGCGCGCGCGGGGAATCGGCGGCAGCGGCGCGCGCTTGGCGCACGCTGTGGGGGAAACCAAGATCTTTTTAATGTGAGTTCGAATCCCTGTCGGGGGTGGAAAAAAAAATTTTTTTTTGAAAAAAGCATGGAAATTTCTTTTTTCGGGTCGAAGCGAGTAGGAGACAATGGATGGAAGAGTGTTTCTTGGGGATTTGGGTGGGAGGGTTTTTTTTTGGGTTAGAAGCGATCGATCGATCGATCGAGTTCGGCTCGGTTTGAAAAACAAAAATCCCTTTTTTAAAAAACAAAACAAAAGAGAGTTGATTGATTTTATTTGGATGACACAGGTTTTTTTTTATTCATGTCAAGGTAGCCTGTGGACTCTGTCATGATCCTTCTTTTCTTCCCCTGGAGTTCTGTGTTGTTGTGAAGGAAACAAAATGATCACCAAGCTGTCAACAGATTGCTTGCTTGCTTGCTTCACGTTCATTTAAATTGACTGGTGAAGGCTTCTTCTTCTTGTTTGTCATGGGCCAGAATAGTTTTGACGTTTTCGGTAATATCGTTCCACTCCACGATAAAAAAATACAAATGTCTATGGTAAAGCACTCAACAACTGTTCCATGTGTTTTTTTCCCGCTTTGTTCCACATATTGCGGCAGGGACGGCAATGGACACGATGGTAGGCCTTGGTGGTTTCAAACTCTATCAGCAACTACCAATTTAATACAAATAGAACATAAGTTTCCAGGTCGATAAAAAGTCACAATTATCCGCTAGTTGGCGCATCATTTGTAAAGAGATTCGAACGACATAGAGATCAGAGGATTGTTCATTCATTTGCTTTTCAAGACGTTTAAATTCCTTGCAAAGGGGACAACTCAAGGGATGCCATCGATACCATTCTTTTTTTTTAATTGGGTATGGACCTACGCATAAAAAATAATTCAGAAGCTCGCGCGGGAACATGAACCGAAAGGGTTTTGATTCAAAAGGTATGTCTTACCTCTTTTAAACATTCGCGATGAAGTTGTCCAGCGCGTAAGTCTAAAATATACTCCTTGATTTCAGGTGGGAGCAAATCCCAAGGTGTTTCTTCTTCAACCCTCGATGTCTGCATGACGGGCCGCAAAAAAATCCGGAACTTCAATGTACCACGGACAAGTCAACTGACCCACTCTTTTATATACAAACAGGGAACCAATGAGAAATCTGTCTTACAAAAAACATTTCTAAACATATTTCGTTACCCGCGGGCAGCGGGTCGCGCGCGCTATGTTTTTTCAAAAAAAGTCCAGTTTTGGATTGTTTTGTATCACCGCACATTCCACAACATGTTTCGTGGCAGGATCAATGACTCTCTTGTCGTACACCAACTGGTAACGCTTGTAATCCGGAAAGGTGACGTGGGTGGAGGTATAAAAAGGCAACCATGGGCTATTTTGTTGTCACCATGAGTTTCTACATCACCCTCCTCAGTGATCAAGCGCAAGGCACGGGGCAAAAATTTACTGCCAGACTTCCTCATTCACATTATCTGGTAGAAGATGATTGGGAAGCGGCCTTGGTGCATATCTCACACCCTGGTTTTAATCAACAATTGGGAGATCAAACCAAGCAGAATTGGACGCAAGAAGATAGTCAAAAACATTGGATGAAAACAGATATCAGATACATACCAAAACGCGGCGATGGAACGGCTCCCATTCAAGTCACCAAACAAATCCATTTACCGCCAGGGTATTACCACAATTTGAAAGAAGCATGGATCGCCATCGGTTACGAAATGGAAAAACAACACATGGAAGTCATGATGGATATAGCCAAAATGGACGTGGACGATCTAGCCAAACGACAACAACTAGCCGCTCTCAACCTGGCTCAACCCTACGTGAAAATCACCAATGCCGGCATTGCCTCCGAATTAGATTCCTTGTATGTACTCATTCCAGCCAACATGCAATTTGAAATGGAATGGAAATTAGCTGGCTTGATGGGATTGGTGAAAGATGGAACGCGTACGGAACGCGTGGTCCAAGAAAAAAATTATCTGGTGAAACATATTGTGGATTACAACGATCGTCATAAATGGGAACCAACCACCGGTCCTGCCAACAAATATCCCCCGTTGGGTCATGTTTCCGTCAGCTTTACCCACCCCGATTTCGATTATTACTTCTTCTTGGGGCCGAATCTGAGTCGACAACCTTTTCCCAGTACGCCCACGGTCAAACCACAAGAAGGACAACAACAACTCATGATTTACACCGATCTCGTCGCACAGAGCATTGTGGGAAATCAACAAAAAGGGTTTTTACGTACCATGGATGCCGGCAATACCGATCATCAGTTTGATACCACGCAACGGATGTATTTTCCTCTTGGTAAAACGATCTTTGACAGCATTGCCATTGACATTCAAACAGCCAATGGACAGCCTGCTCCTTTCAAACAAGGCAACACCATCCTCACTCTTCAACTCTCCAGAAAAAGTCAACGGACATAAAAACAGGACGTGGTTGTTTTTTTTATAGAGAACAAAGGTCCCGGGGGAGGAGGGAATGGACCAATCACCTATCAGGGACATGGGGTCCCCCAGGAGGGGGGACCCCCTCCCCCTCTCTGAGGTCCCATCAGGCCTAGCGGGGAACGACGCGAAACCATAAAAACAGAGGGTGCGCCTGGCTGGAGCATCTTATCATGACCACGAGAAATTATTGGAAGAGTTTGAAACATTCGAAGACGATTTAGAGGTGAAGGCAGAACGTGTCCAAAACAAGAGTCTTGCTGAACAATTAGAGAAGAGAGAGCAGCGGGGAGGTGTGTGACTTTTTAAAGCACATGAATGACAAATGGGAACAATTGAGATGTGGACGATCCGTTTGATTTGGATGATTCTGTTTCTTGAACAAAAAAAAAGACAGGTGCAGACATTTTCATTTTGTTTTATTTTCTCCCAAAAGAACACAACATGGGCTGTAACACGAGGTGATTAAGACAATTACAATTTTAAACGTTTCTTGGCTTGCATGATTTTTTTGACCACGCGTTCCGTCTTGGTTTTCTTGCCGGGTAACCGATCAATGGCTTGGATCATCTTGGTATCGGCTTTCCATTTGTCTTGCAAATTCTTGGCACGGCTGTAATCAATGTCGTGTTGTTTAGCAATCTGGTCCAAGCGATTGATCCCGGGATCTCCACGTTTCAGACGTTTGGCTAAATGCGTCCCAGGGCCCATGTACTGATAGCCAGGCCAATGAAATTCTTTGCCGGTTTTGGCGATCCATTTTTGGACATCCACCGCCCCACCGGATTGGCGGCGTTTCCGTTTGACGCCCCGTCTCCTCCTCTGGGTGGGCATCTTTTTACTCACTGTCGTAATCCAATCGACGTCGTAACTTTTTACCTCGGTGCCAATCTTCCCAACCGGGTAAGGGTTTTAATGCTTGCACTTCACGGGAGACGCCTTTGCCTTTGCGACTGTCGGCTAACTTTTTTTCCAACGTCTTGCGTTGTTCTCGAATGGCTTCTAAACGCGATTGTAGATCCCCTCGACTGGTGGATGGGCTCCCTTTCTTGACAATTTTACCAGTGGTGGCTGCTCCTTTGCCTTTCTTGGTGGCAGGGGTAATGGGTGGTTTGGGGGTGGACGGGCTCCCTTTTATCATGCGCTTCAACCATTGTTCCACGGGTCCCGTCACCAAATCCCCGGCTTCTTCTTCTTCCTCGCCTGGCGGTGCACCCGGGGCACCAACCCCCACCCCGCCAGGAAATTGACGGATGCGTTTGGTTAACTTGGTTAATTCTTGACTCATCGGTTTGATTTGAGCATTGACCACGGCGGGGGGTAATTCGGGATTGGCTAACAAGACATGTTTTTTGGCGGCTAACGTGGCGGCTTTGTTCAACAAGGCATTTTCGGTGAGTTCTCCTTTGTAATATTGAATGAGTTGTTCCAAGTCCTTGTGGGGAATCATGTACACCTCGTCCATCGTTGACTACAGTCAGAGCAAAGTTCCCCGTCTTCCACTGCACGACAGCTCTCACAAAGAGCAGAGTTCAAGATATGCATGTACTCTTGATGCAACAGGTGATATTTATGCTTCCAATAATAACAGTCGTCTTTCCACTTGTTGGTGGCCCGATTGGCCTCTTGTAAAAGGGTGATCCATGTGGCCAGGGTTAACGGGTCGGTCGAGCACATTGACATAACACGTGATGTAGTCCTTGAAATAACCCGCGTCCTTTTTGTCGGACCAACCACTGACGACGTTTTTTGACGGAATGTTTACGACGTCCCAAATCCCGTAGCACCTTTTTATAGGGTTGAAGTTTGGCCAGGATGGGTGGGGTGACGGGAATCTTGTTTTTTAAGAAGTTAAGAACCAGTTCACTCACAGCATTGATTTGATCGGCATTGGCATGTTGTAACAACTCTTGTCGTTTGGAGCCATTGGCTTCTTGTAACATGGACCGTAAAAACGGCAATTGACGTCGAAGACGTTGCATCTTTTACCGATGGCGACGACGATAGCGTTGGTTGGCTTTTTGAATGGTGCGTTTTATACGTTTATCCGTTTCCAAGGCCACGGCTTTCCCCAATCCCGCCATGGCGGGGACCAATAGATTTAAAAAACCGCCTCGTTGACGACGACGTCGTCGTCGTCTCCTCAAGGATACCATGAGTGCAACAACACACGTTGAAGGGCTTTGTTTTGTTTGATGGCATCTCGCGTCTCTTTATAGCCTTGACGGGTATTGCGTTTGAAATCTTGCCACCAGCCACGGCCTTGTTGTCTGATTAAACCCCCTCCTCTTTGACGTCGTTTCCTTTTTCTGCGTCGTCGTCGTCGTTGGACGGCCATGGTTCTAAGAGCGTGGGACTGGGAGGGAGCGGCTTTTTATCTATCCAATAGTCTTTGGGTCTCAAGGGACGAGGACATCCGTCCACATAGCATAGGGCTTCCACGGGTTGGTACATAAAATGACGGTGGTAATCTTGTAGACACCGTTTGGGTAACGGAGGGGTGAAATCCACAATGGTATCATCCAACGTTTGCATCTTGATCAAAAACCTTTCCAGGTCCTCGAAAGGAACACCACGCACATAGGTTTTCAATTCGGTCAAGGCTTTGGCATACGTGGTAAACGCAAACCGACTCATGGTCACTTTAAACCGGTATTGTTTAAAATCGTTCCATCCTTTGACCACCGTACCCACGGCCGCCAAACACGCCACCAAAGTACTGTTTTCCAAGAGGGGTCCGGCAATCATGCCCGCTGCCATCAGGAGTAATGCCAAGCCATTGAACAAGGCGTTGACAAACTTGAAATGATTCAGCATTTTCCGATAACACCACCACTGTTTGTGGTAAAAGGCATACAAGGAATCCATGCGTTGCAAAAGTTCCGGTTTGAATTTTTCACCGTGGCTTCTGGACAACGGTCCATTCAGCAAGGATACCACGGTTTTTCTTTTACTTGACATCCTGATCACTGCGACGTTTTTTGATACGTGCGCGTCCATCCCTCGTCTTTTAAGACGTGGCTCAACAAGCGTTGTTGATCGGACGAGGCCGGGTGCAAATCCAACACCAAATACCCATAAGGCCGTGCAGTGGCGTGATGAAACGTCTCTAACGTGTCTTTCCACGTGGTCGGAAACGATTGCAGCATGACGTTGCGTACCCCTAATTGATCCCGGGGGTTCTTGAACGCCACAATGTAATGGGCATTGCGGGATATACTTTTCGCATAGCGACCCACGGGAAACATGTCTTGACACAAGTACAACACCGTCACCCCTTGATGATGTGAATGTTTGGTGAATAAATCCAACACGCGTTTATCGTGACTCCCTTCATCCATTAAATCATCCAAGACCAGGACCCCCTGTCCTTGAGGAAACCATTGCACCAAGGCGTCATGATCGGGAATCCCTTCGTGAAACAGCACCCCTTGATCTTGCATGCCTCGAAATCGATCTTGCCAGGCCCCATAACAATAATGCACTTGAGTCGGCGGGGTGTCAAACAAATCCGGGTTCTCTACCAAGAGTTTTTCCGTAAACACGGTTTTCCCACATCCCGAAGGACCCACCACCAAGATAGAGGAGGGGGTATGAAAACGAAACGGTTTCGCCGTTTGCATGATGATGATACTACCCAGGGGAAAAAAAAGGCACCTTTTTATTGGAGTCGGTGGGACTCGAACCCACGCACAATCCCCCACACCTGTTTTTTAGGGGATCCAAAGGCTCTACCAACTGAGCTACGACTCCGACACCGTTTTTCCAACGAACTTTTTTATTTAACCATTACATTGATGATACGGATGACAACAAAGTTGATACCATCTGGCTTCTTGGCCTACAATGAGTTGCTGAAGGCGTTGACCGGCTTGATGGTCATTGCTTACATAATCATGATCGGAAAACTCATTTAAAAATTCTTGCAAGGTCCGGCCACGGGCTTTGGCTTTCAAGTACAACAACGCATAATCGCCACAGGACTTGCTTGAGATGGCTTGGAGGGACTTGCCATTGGTCACCACATATTTCCAATGTTGAACAATCCACGCTCGTAACGGGGCAGCTTGCACGTACGTGTCCAATGGCAAGGCATAACTGTCGAGGACTTCACACACGTTTCCCTCGGTCCACACCGCTAACCAATGTTGTCCGGGTTGATCGTGCGGGTCGGTGTTGACAATGTACCCTTGCGGAGTGGTCTTGACAGGACTCTTGGGTAATCGATCACAGGCCACTGTCCCGTAAAACATCGGTTTCAATTGGGGGTCGTCACGGGCTAAATAATCCAACTGCACATTATTCAAGGCCACGTGTTCCATCTTCTTTTTTTCAGTGTTGGTAAATGTTGTACAACACGGCTCCGTTGCGGTCAATCTCCAGCAAGTTCTCAAATTCCCCATACACGAGCACAGTTATATTGGTAGCGGGCGCGGCTCCAAATTCCAAACTGAGTTGTAAATCGCCTGTTTGCTTGGGGTTGAGGGTTTGACTGTCAGCACATCCATTGGCCACATTGTCATACATGTACAAGGTACAATTTTTAGCTTGGCCCCAATCTTCTAGTTCCACCATATTGCCTTTCTTTTTACACCAGGCTCCACTGGCTTGCAGAAAACGGAAGTAGCCTAGATTATCTCGGCTGCCATTGTCATGCACCAACTGCAGGGTTTCATAAGGGTATTCTTCTCCTTTGACAATCTGTTTAATGGAGGTCAGCCCAAATTTCTGAAAGCAGAAGGGATCTCGGGTCACATCGCCATTGAAGGCGCGGCTGTCCACTAACCCCACAATCAATCGGTCAGGCACTCTGTTTTGAAACAGGTTGGGGATATCAAAGCGGACCAGGTTGCCTTGCATGCTAAAGGTCCGGATTTCACTGCGGACGGTGGGGTAGGCAGCCACTTCGCCTTCATTGTGTCTTTTTTCAGACAAACTCTTGTAGATGGCGTCATTCAAACGCAGTTGACAGAGATGAAACCGTAGTTTGACATCGCCTTCCATCAATCGGCCGGCTAGAGCCACGCCATTGAAAAACAGGTTCGGGCCATTGAAATGAAATTTCATCTTGATTTCGATGCCAGGCACCAACAGTTTGCCGGTGTGAAACACTTCCAAGTGCGGGGTAAACACCAGACTGTGGGTGACACCTCCAGCATACTTGGCGGTTTCGGCTACCATGGCGGCCAAGGCTCCTTTGTGATTGGCACTGAGATTCCTGTAGTCTGCATGCGGGGTGCCACTGTCTGTGTTATTACCTGTCCATTGGGGTGGGAAATCCACTTGATTGTACCAGCCTTGGGGTCCCAACACGGTCTTGCCATCTTCTCGGTCATAATTCAGCAAGGTTTCCAGGTAAGCTTTGTAATGATAGGTGTCGGATTGAGGACTGATCAACGTGCCATTCAACTGCAAGTCAATTTGTTTGATGATGGAATGGGCCAGATTGTTGACGGGCCACAGTTTTTCATTGGCCACCAAGTCATCGTTTGTACTTTTCTGCAATCTCAATTCCATGGTAAAGTAACTGCGTCCCAAATCCACAAAATCGTCCAACCCTGGCACAATGAATTCCATGGGATTGATGCCCGTGGTGGTGGGTTGAATGGTGACCATGCGATAGGCATTGATGCTAATGTCGGTGTCTGGCACCTGGAAAAGCCGTAACGCCGGGTTGATTGTCCCTTCGGAACGTGGATGAGCCGGTGGGGTTTGCGTACTCACGTCAGGCATGTTTAACGTCGTCGTCGTCGTCGAGTGGTGGTACCTCGTCGTCGTGAGGGGTTTTTATAGCGTCGTGCTAAGCGTTGTCTCAAATCAAACCCGGGCACTCTCATCACCTCGGGACTCAACCAGCCTCCACGTTGTCGTCGCATGAGTTTCCAAAAAGGATACAGTCCTCCCCATTGAGACAACCCTCGATTACTACGGATCCGTCGAGGTCGTGAAGGGACGGGTTCCATGTTCACACTCCAAAAATATCCCGCGCTCGTTTCACTTGTTTGGGAAACAAAGCACTGGCCACCCGCACGGCTTCTTTCACGTTCTTCTGATTCAAGGCTTTCTTGGCTTGTTTGGTGATTTCCTTTTTAATGACGTCTTCGGCTTTGCGTTTAACACCTCGTGTCAAACCCGCTTCCAAGCCTCTCTTGATATTACTAGGCAATTTTAAAGGATTTCGCGTGCTTTTAAGGCCTTGGAACCCCCCACGCAAGAGATCCGTCATCAATCCTTTGCCTTGTTGATCATACCACTCGTCGGTCCGAAATCGTGTCAAACTTCCCCCACGCATCGTGCTCTTCACGCTTTACCAAGGATCACGTTTGGTTGGTGTCACAGCACTCGTCTCTTTTTATACCGTCATCGTCTTCTTTTTCGAAACGCGGCTTCCAACCCTTTTTTAGCCCCGTAACTCGCAGCACCACCCGCGGCACCCAACGCCACGGCTTTTCCTCCAGCGATCAAGGCAGGAATGAGAGCGGCCAGTGGGAATAAACCCCCTCGTTGCCTTCTTCTTCGTCTCGTTCGACGCACTCTTGTCTTTGGCATGTTTGTTTGTTTTCACAACTCTTGTTTTCTTTTTATACTCACATGAGGTTGCACGTAAACGATTCCCCCGCATAGCGTTTTCGTTTCCCACTTTTGATCTCTGCCATGCGTTTCAAATGCGCTTTTCTGGCATTCTTTTTAGCCAACTTTTCTATCCCTTTGGTGATGGACCATGCAGTTTTAGGAATCCCGGCAATCACTGCGTTGATCCCTTCCCCTGCTTGGGGACGCTGTTTTCGTCGTCGTCGTCGTCGTTTCGGAGGCATGATTGACTTGGGGTCCCTTCTCGTCTCTCTTTTTTATGCCTTTTTGAAGTGCAACGTGACAATGGTATGGCCGTCGCCAAACTTGACCAAGTCGCCTCCGGCACCAATCGTTTCGGCCACTTGAACGTGAACGATTTCCACCACCTCGTTACGAAGAGCCATGTATTGAATGTGCAACGGTTCAAAGTAGATGGTGCCTCGTCCTTGTCGCTTGTACTGGATTTCACGCAACAAATCGGTCACGCGATTGCCCACCACCGTGCTGCCGGCGATGTCCGAGTACACGTGCAATGATCGCGTGGGTTCCCCCACCACCGCCCGAAACGCCACATTCAAATTGGTGAAACGCCACCCACAACTCATACTCAATTCCATGTAGTCTTCCACTCGACTGGTGGTCCAAAACACCGGGTTCCCATCCTTATCGGTGATATCCTTCCAATCGCTGTTCTTGGTCATGTCGGGGATTTGATCCCCCAGGAATTCTTGCTGTAAGTTCGGTCCCAAAATCCATCCGCTGGCGATTTTACGTAACCATCCCATCTTGGCAGCTAACTTGGTATGAATGGCAAACGAGGGCGTGCGAACGGATCCATCATGAGAGACATTCGTGTTGTCAATGAGCAGATCCTCCCCTTCCCAACGAAACTTGACGTACGTGTGTTTGCCTTGATCGTCCAAAAACGTACCCCCTTGGATCACCGATTCCCGTCGTTTCTGTTCCACATGGGTAATGGCTGCTTTCATAAAACTCACCCCGTCCACCACCCAATCCCAGTCGTTAATATCGTCAATTTTGGTCACGGCCGCTCCATATTTGTTATAGGTACCTCCGCTTTGACTGGGGGCTTTTAGGTGCCATTTGATGCCTAAGACGTGTTGTCCTTTCATCACCAACTCGTACAAATTGACGCGGGCATCCGGTAAAGAAATGGCACTCAAGCCCACTTGCCATCCACCCCCCGTGAGCTGTAACGGTTGAGGTAAACGAATCTTGAAGGAATTGGCTTGGTTGTTGGGAAATTCACGTCGGTTGGCATGACTGGGTAACGTCACGTAGAACGACATCTTTGTCTTCTTCACACCACCACCTCCCTTTTAAAGTGCAGGGTGAGGAGAGCATGCCCTTCGCCAAATTGGACGAGATCCCCATTGGTTTCGGCCATCTGGGTTTCCACGATTTCCACCACTTCGTTGCGTACTGGGATATATTGAATATGTCGAGGTTCAAAGTGGGTGGTGTTTTGGGGCTGGTACTTGATTTCTCGTAAGAGATCGGTGATGCGACCTCCTACCATGCTGCTGGTCCCTACATTGCAATACACGTGCAAAGGGCGCGCCGAGGGAAATTCCAACGAGGGACGAAAGGCGTTGTTCAAATTCACAAACCGCCAAGGGCACGATAGACTCAATTTCAGATAATCCCCCTCCACTTTCCAAAAGAGGGGTTTGTTGCTGGTATCGCGGACATCCGTCGGGGTGGGAATGGTGGAAATGCCTTGAAATTCTTGCAAGAGATTCGGACCCAATCGATACACGCCCGTCGACACTTGTTCAATCCATCCCATTCTCAGGGCCAAGGTTCTGCCCCATGACACGTGCGCTACTTGTCGTTTGTAATCCACATTGGTGGTATTCAACAACAAATCCCCTTCGGAGGTCCATTCAAAGGTCGGAACCAATTTGACGCCATTGTCCTCGGCCCATTTGTTTTTAGGGGCGGTTTGTTTGGCACGGCTTTGCTCGTAACGGTACACCAGTTGATGAAAAAAGTGCGATCCCGTCGACGAGGCCAATTCCTTTCTCATATCTCGTCCGTACACAGTGAGTTCGCGACGTTCATGGTACCAGACATCGTCTCCTTGATCGTCTGTGTCATGCACCCGTTCGTGCCATCGTACATACAACAGAGGATGGGAATCACCCACACCTCCTTCTTCCGCGACCACGGGAATGGTGGGTAAGGATAAACTCACCATACCCACCATCCATCCTCGTCCCACAAATCGAATGGGTTTCGGCAACCGGTTTCTGAAATGATGACTCTTGTTCCCAGGAAACTCTTTGGTACTCGCATGACTCATCAACGTCACGTAAAACGAAGAATTGGGCACCCACGTCATGCCTGTCTAGTCGCGTCGTCGTCGTCGTCTTTTGTTTTTCTGGGGTGAGCTTGTCTCTTTCTTTGTCTGGGGCGGTCGGAGGGAGGTCACGTCTCCCCTAGCAATCCAACTGTTGTACTTGTCCGGCCACCCTTTCCACTTGACCAACAGGCGATCATTTTGACGCTTAAGTACCTTTTCGATACGAAACACATCGGACACGTGTACTTTTTGTAAATCCTCCTTGTAAAACGTGCCATCGACGGGCGTGTCATCCCATTCGCGAATCTTGTAGGTGGGCACAGGACCCGGCACCACACGATGCACGACAAACACTTCTTCGGTCCAACCGGGTAAATACCCTTTTTCAAACGTACGATGAATCTTGTTGAGACGCACACGATCCCCTACTTTGAATTTGGGTTGGGAGTGTTTTCTTTTCAAACGTTTCTCGTACAGGCGTTTCCACACGGCTTCATCGTTTTCCCACGTCACGTCTTGAGGGGCCATACCAATACTTCGATGACGTGTGGCATTGTAGCCTTGGACCAACTCGGGTAACACATTGTCAAATTTCAACGTGTTGGCAGCAGTGAAATAGCGGTACAAACGTTCTTTCAAGGTGCGGTTAAATCGTTCCACCACACTCGCTTTGGCATCCCCTTGGGTAGAAAAATGCTGGATTCCTTGCTCCTCGAGCCAACGTTGAAACGTGCGATTGTAAAATTCCTTCCCTCGATCCGTTTGCAATCGATTGGGACGTCGACCTCCTTGTTTCAAAATCTTGTCAAACGCTTGGACCAAAGCCACCCCCGTTTTGCCTTTCAACGGTTGCACCCACGCGTATTTCGACAACACATCCAACACCGTCAGTAAATACCGAATGCCACGATTATACTTGGCCAAGGGTTGTACTTCCACCAAATCCGCGACCCATTGATCGTCTAAGCCTCCTACGATCACGGGCAAGGTCGGAAAACGACGACGTCGCGGTTTATGCAACGTGTAGGCCAAATCCCGTTCCAAGATCCGTTGGGCTTTTTTCAAAGGGAGACGGTGGGCTTTGGCAAACCGTTGCACGCCTCCTAAACTCCCTGGGGCTCGAGGATCGTGGTAACGACTCAACCATGATGACGAGACATCGAGTTTGGTTCGTTTGGTCTTTCGAGGCGCCATACGTTGACACTCATCCCACAAGGTGTGTATGGAAGGGATGGTGTGGGGGTGTGCCTTTTGAATGATGCGATACCATCGCCACGCGTTCGGGTGGGCTTTTAACCATAAGACAAACACCACCCATCGATACAGGTTGCGGTCCACATGGGTTTCTTCAAAGACGTGGAGAGGATGCGTGTCCTCGGGACAAGGGGGAATAGGGATTTTGGCGCCCGGTTGATGGTCATATAACATTTGGCACAGGGATTGATGGCATTGCCATTGCACCAGGGACAAGAGACCCTCCCATGCATAACACAACCACACCGACTCCATGGTCAAACTAATTTTATTCGTACCACATCTACCTTTATAGAGAGGTCATGTTATCAAAAGAGCGTGCGTATTTTGGAAAATGCCGGCGCCCCGACCGATCATGCTCTTTTTTCCGGACCTGCTTTTTCATTTGTTTTTATCATGTATCATAATCATTGTTCATTGGTCGTGTCTTGTCTTTGTTTTTTTCGGTTCTTGGGTTTCAAGGGTTTGTCGGCCCATTGAAAGAAAGGACATCGATCCTCGGGTGTTTCTTTGCATGTGAAATAAGGGCGGTTGGGGTTGGCTTGGGATCGGCTGATTCGTAAGACCACGGGTTCTTCACAGTCACACACCAGGGTTCTTTTGAGATAATCAGGATGGAGTTTTTCATTAATGATCTTGAGATAAGTGGCGATTTGATCTTGATGACAAAAGAGGCCACATTTCTTTTCTTGGCATTTGATGTAAGTGTCTCCTGTGGTTTGGGCTTGAAAGCAAGTTAGGTCTGTTTGATGCATAGGGCAGACAACGGATCGACAAGCTTGTTCCATAGGCGGTAGTTGTACTTGATAACTAGCAGCAGGCGGATTTAACAAATTGAGAATATTGTCACCATTGAATAAGTCATCCATATTGATGAGCGGTGGTGGTGGCGGCGGCGGTACTGGTGGTGGTGGTGACAATGTGGTCGTTGTAGGTGTTGACGGTACTGGTGGTGGTGAAGAAGGATCCACTTGGAGTGGTTTTTTGATTTTGATTTTTTTGTCTTTTTTGGACTTTTTCTCCGTGGGTGCAGGGGGTAAAGCAGTCACCATCTCTTCGAGTTGTTGCAAAGGTCTCTTCGTGGCCATGGTGAATTGAAGAGAGAAAGAATGAAAAAAAGAACACGCTATTTTATAGGCGATGATGACGTGATGTTGACGTGATCTTAGCTAGGATTGGTGGAGACAAAAAAAATAAGGGTCAACGTTCAGGTCCATCGGGTATGTCGATGCCCGCCCATCCACGTTGACGTAAGGTTGCACGTGACCACCCAAAAATGTTATCCACGTCTTCATGTGTCAAACCCAAAAGTTCATAGGTGAACGTACTAAATTGGTGTCGAAAAGACACGATTTCTTCTAAAATTTGTTCTGTCACGATGTCGGGGCTCGTGATGTGCACGATGAATTCGATGTCGTTAGGTTGCCAACACGGGACGTCCATGTGATATTGGGTCAGTAGATTGCGCCACGATTGATACACCAAATCCAAAGACAGATGGCGTAACCCTTCTTTGATGGCCTCATTAATATGGCGCATATGAAGTAATACTTCTTCACTGTAAACGGGTTGAGTGGGTGGTTCTAGATCGTGCACGTGACGATGAATATGTTTGAGAATGGCCACGATCCAACATCGTTTCCATCGGCATTCGACCATTTCTTGATAAAAACGAGTGTTATAATCGATATTGCCGCTTGCAGTAAAAGGAGATTCCATTTTAGGGACTTGTTTTGTTTTTTGGTCTCTCCATACATTGAACAAATAAAAAGTGATGAAAAAGGATGAGTGGTGCCTGTATATATAAGAAAAAGAAGCTGTCAATCAAAACAGTCTATATATCACCTTTCTATCTTTTCAACGCATCATTTTTTTGTTAGCATGGCAAGTAACACCGAGTCCGACGATGATCTTAATGACTTTATGGATTTATGGGAACAGCAAGGTGGTGCTGTACCGCAACGACGCAACCATTATCAATTTCGACGTGTTAAATTCCGAGAACGTCAAGCCAAGAGCTATGGAATCACACGTACAAGCTATCACTTACGCGTGGAAAGCCCGCCAGAGAGTTTTCCAGAAGGGCATGGCAATATTGTGCGCGCGTTTGAAGAAGGATTGGCGGATCAAATCGAAGATCTCACGCGTAATATGCCGGACCATGACAGAATACAAATCTATTTATCTTCCAACCGACTTCAATCGGCCCACACCTCAGCCAATGTAACTATCGGCGATTGGCGAGACCCCTTATCCGGGGCCCGCCGCATTTTGCATCAGATTAGTAAAATGTTGAACTCAAATGAGAACTTTGAAGTCGACGACAGTTTGCAGTTGGATGTGACGCACATCACCATGGTGTAACACCTGTCGAGCTCGTTTCGAGACGGAAGAGGATATAGAACTTTGTTCGAGTTGTTCACGTCGAATACAAAAAGAACCCCACGTTGAACACACCTTAATTATTTAACCATGCCGACGAGTCACTACCACATCTACAGCGGAGGAGCCATTGGCATCGACGAATATGCAGAACAATGCGCTAAAGAATATGGCATGCAGATGCATATTATCATACCACCCCAACACAGTCGAAGCAAATTTATCACACCACTCCGTCAACAAGATCTCAACGAAGCCGAGCCGCACTTAAAACGAGCCGGAGAAAGAAGTGGCAAACACTTGTTTACTCCAAATACGTTTTCACGCCATCTTCAACTACGCAATTTTCACATCGTCAAACCTGCCACCATCGTGTACGCTTTTGGTTATTTCCAGCACACAAATGACATTAACTACACAGCAGCACGTGACATTTACCATGACACCACCTTGAAAAGGCAAAGCATTCAAGGAGGAACGGGATGGACGGTGCAATTGGCTGTCGATCAGCACAAACAAATTTATTTTTACAACATACCAGAAAAACGATGGTACGAAAACCATCAAGATCATTATTATTGGGACGAAAATCAATGGACATCTTACAGTGGATTTATTCCAATGCAAGGATCACCCACGCTTCATAAACACAGCGCCGTAGTAGGAACAAGACACCCCCCACCAGACACTTTGGCCGAAGTAAAAAGGCTCTTTCAAACCACCAGTTCTTTAGAAAACATTGTTGATAAAAACAGTGATCTTTACAGTCACATTCAAGAACATGGCGACTGAAGACCACAACACCACTTTCGAACAAATGATGGATGACATCACTCAAAACGAAGATCTGTCATTCGAACAAAAAATGAAACGCATTGGTCACTGCTTTAAAAAAGAAATGGAACGCATCAGTCGCGACTTTCAAACCCGCCTTCATCAAGACATGGAACACGAACTACAATATCTCCGCACTCAACTCAAAGACATATGGAAACCTCACCTCACATGGAAACCCCAGTTACAATGGAAACGATAAAAACGGTGCATTTCCAAGAACACGTGGTCCGTTACACTTACCAATACGATCCATCCGCGCCCCTCGTACAAACGTCACCCCTCATCGATGATCGATCTCATCACGTCACACCTTTCACTATAAAAAGACAATACCTCAAAGCTAAACTTCATTCGACTCATCTACAACGCAAGCAACAACAGCAACGACGATCTTAATATGGACTACTGCAAGAATTTAGATCCCAAAACCTTCAACAACACTCATGACTACATATTAGAACTGGTTCGACAAGGTCTACAAGCTGGTCATGATCTCGAAGACGTGACCGAGCACTACAAAGAATTGATTCAAGATGAAGCCACCGCCATCATGAAAAATACCGAACACAACGAACTCAAAAAACAAATCCAAAGAGATTTGGACAATCTAGCGGTCATTGACAGAAACAACACCATTGTCTTTCCTTTGGAACTAGCAGGACGCACCTACAAGACTGATGAACGAGACCAGTATTTTGAGGAGATTTTACAAAAGAGACTCGAACGACGACACAAAGTCAACAAACTGCGTGAAAGTGTTCTCCAACATAATTTGGACGATATTACCGAAAACGTCAAAACTATTCTGGCCCATGACAAACAAGAAGAAGAAGCCTTCACCAGTCAATTTAAATGAACGTGAAGCAAGCAAGCAAGCAATCTGTTGACAGCTTGGTGATCATTTTGTTTCCTTCACAACAACACAGAACTCCAGGGGAAGAAAAGAAGGATCATGACAGAGTCCACAGGCTACCTTGACATGAATAAAAAAAAACCTGTGTCATCCAAATAAAATCAATCAACTCTCTTTTGTTTTGTTTTTTAAAAAAGGGATTTTTGTTTTTCAAACCGAGCCGAACTCGATCGATCGATCGATCGCTTCTAACCCAAAAAAAAACCCTCCCACCCAAATCCCCAAGAAACACTCTTCCATCCATTGTCTCCTACTCGCTTCGACCCGAAAAAAAAAATTTCCATGCTTTTTTCAAAAAAAAATTTTTTTTTCCACCCCCGACAGGGATTCGAACTCACATTAAAAAGATCTTGGTTTCCCCCACAGCGTGCGCCAAGCGCGCGCCGCTGCCGCCGATTCCCCGCGCGCGCGCGCGCCCGCCGCCGCCGCCGCCGCTGCTGCTGCCCACCAACACCACCATCTCATCGAATCGGGATCGGAAAAAAGAGAGGGGTATCGAACCTCGGTATCGACAAAAATCCGATCGGTATCAAACCTCTGTATGAACCCCAACCCTTTGAGCCCGCGATCCCCTTTTTTTAACCAACTGGTCAGCGGTTTCCCACCCTAGCCAGAGGGTGATTCCCCTACGTCATGTAATCGTCACGAAATGTCCTCTCTTTGCTGATCTGAGCCCGCGATCTCCTTTTCCTAGACCGGTCAGCGGTTTTCCAAACAAAAACACGTGAACTCTTCATTTCCAACAACATTCCATTCTGATGACGTCATCACTTCTGATCATCACTTCTGATTGTTTAGGGGTGGGTCTTTTCCATACAAAAAACCTCTAGCCGCCATCTTGGATTTGGCTCTCCACCAATCACAAGCCGAGTTCAGATCTAGTCAGACGGGCTATACTACTAGGCCGCCCGCCCGCGCGCGCCACCCCCGCCGGTGATCCTTCGCGGTTTAAAAAACTCGAGGGGTGGGTCTTTTCCATACAAAGTCCCATCGCTTTGTGACGTCATCAGAATGGAATGTGGGGGGTGGGTCTTTTCGATACAAAGTGCCAAAGTGACTCCCCTTACTACTCCCTACGCAAAAACATCTTTGACACCATTACTATTGACATTCAAACAGCCAATGGTCAACCCGCTCCCTTCAAATCAGGCAACACTGTCATCACCCTTCAACTCTCTAGAAAAAGTCAACGCCAGCCCCTACCTTCCGTCATTTCTTACCCAACCCAGCATGGAGGACCTAGCCAATGAAGTACGACGCATTATACGCAATCTGAATCTGGGCAGCAAAATTGATCTCCTCCTGGAAGAAATGCCCCTGAATTATCATCCGACGCAAACCATCGGCAAGAAAAAATACAAAGGAGAAGTCATCTTGGCCCATTCTCGTTATCATCAAGAAAATCCCACTGTGGCATGTACCATCTACCAACATTTTGTCCCCTTGAACATCGATGCCATTCTTCAACAACGTCGAACCACCGAAGGACTTCTACTTTGTAACAATTCCCCCAAAACCTCCATTGACACCCACGCCTTTGTCAAAGCCTGGTGCAAAGGACATTTTCATCCCGGCTGTTATTACCCAGGCGATTACCAAGAAAAAAATCAAGACCTTCAAGTCAAACAACGTACACTGGATCGATGGTTCCAAGGACTCGATACCAATATCCATCAGAAAGACGACAAACTTACCTTCCCTTCTTTCCATTGGTGTGAAAGAGACGATATTCGAGATCCCTGCAAAATTTGTCACCAAGTCTTACCTGTCGATACCGATACCACTTGGAAACCCACCGATTGGGATACGAATTGGGGTAGTGTCACCTGTCAACGTTGCATAGACGCAGGGTGTGTCATCCCACCCGACGAACATTGTTGTGGTCTCTGTGGCACCTCGGATCCCTCTTGAACATACTGCGAGCCCCCTCATTTTTTTTCGATCTTGTCACCATCACACGGCTTCGGACGTCTTCTCACTAATTCTTCCTGACACAGAAGAATCACATCAAGAACAACATACCACATAATTGCTTCTCGTCAGACACCGAAAATAGCACAAGTTGTCTTCATCGTCCTCCTAGCTTTGGATGTTTTTGTCGGCGATGGCGAAGTAAATTACCCTTTCTCGTAAACTTCTTCTCACAAACATTACATGTATACTCAGCCATCCTCTAACTTGAAATGAGCCAATGTTTTTCGCTTTGATATGCCTTAGTGTTGATGCAGGAGTCATTAAAAGCCACATTTCCAACATCATCCTTGTAGTCTCTTTTTTCTTTGTCTCATTGCGCCCGCGATCTTTTCCCCCTCCTGGTCAGCGGTCTTCCCCCAAAAAACACACTCCCATCATCAACCGCCATCTTGAGCCCGCGATCCTTTTTTTGGGAACTGGTCAGCGGTTGTCCCACCCAAAACATGCCTCCACCATCAGCCGCCATCTTGAATGACCTTTGACCTCAACTCTCATTGGTCCATTTCTCTTGACCGGGATCACATGATAAAAAGGAATGGCACGAGTCTCTCATTGGTTCAAAAAGTTAGGGGGGTGGGTCTTTTCGATTCATTTACCCAAAGTGTCCCACTATACTACTTATGTCACTAAGAATAAATTATTTAAGTCGCATTCCAATTACCCTATAATAACATTTTATCCTGCATTTGAGCCGGTGTCAGGTAAGCCATGCAACAATAGTAATGACCTAGCATTTCATATTTAAGAAAGTGAAATCTGCTTCAGCCTAGGGCTTAACAGTGTAAACAATTTTTAGCGATTAAGAACAATCTTTAACGAAAAAACTTACGGGAACCAACGGGTGCAGCTTCTCCAAAGAGGTTTTTAATTTCCCTGGCCAGCTTGAAATTGATAACATGAGTTCCTGTTACCGCCGATTTCTTTCCATGATGTCTTGGATACTGGCAGGTCTTCGGGGCTTGCCAGTACTTTCCTAAGGTAAAACGATGGGCTGGACAAACCATCATATTCTTAATCTGTTCTTCTGTGAGCCGCTAAAAGACCTGCTCTTGCCAGTATTAGATCCCTTTCACAAGTATTTTCTCTTGACAGGTGGTGATTTGCTAGATGCGAACTGATATCGCCGTCACAGTCATTTAGGGCTATACATTCTGTATATCCTCGACTACTTCCGCACTTACCACCTATAGTTGCCGAGAAGGAACAAAATCCTGCCATTTCACAGAACGACACAACACGAAACGCAGAGAGCAAAACTATCCCTGCCGTAATGTAAGCACGCACGACATCAACTGTCAGAAATTTGCATAAGTTAAATTTAGCACAAGGGCAGTGCAAAAAAGAAACAGTGGAATGAAGAAATTAAATATAAAAGGCAAAGCTTGTAGGCTATTCACAAAACTGAAAAACAAATAATATAAAGCAAAACAAGATATAGTTTTAGTAGCAAGCATTTTTCACACAGGTTGAAATTAACCTACGAAAAATAACTTTGACATTCCCGCTTGTAAGCCGACTGAAACCAACATTTTCTGAGAAACGATTTTCGCTTTGGCCTATTTTCATTCGTGGTACATTTTCTCTAGGCGTGCACGTAATACTATGATAAGAGTTTCTAGCTGTTAATTGTGTTAAATTATTAAGGTTATCTTTCGCAGTTCATTCCCTATTTATGATTACCGAATCACGGAAACCACTTTTCGAAGGTTTTTGCACAGTTTAAGACGGAACTGAAGACAACTCACACCGGAGCCGCTCATGATTTAACTTTCTTAATTCTTAATTTAGGGCAATATTTGATAAATTTAGGATTGTCCATGCCTTATTCCGAGCGGAAAGCTAGTTTCGAAAATATTTACTCCCTCGGAAAATTATTTTATGTGGGAAAGTTAGGAAGCACAATAGTGAGAAATTGCGTGACGCGCGTTACGACCGTTGAATATAGGCTATGTTGATAGAACTCCTGAAATTCCAAAAGCTTAGTGCCCAAAACTTTTTTTCTTGTTTCTGGTACACCAACCCTAGTGCTAATCGTGGATAGTGTTCAGGGCTCCAGATCACGTTATACTTTTGAGAAATACCTCTTTAACCAACAGCATGCTTGCGTGAACTTTGCGAGGGCTCTTTATGGGGTGTTTTAAAAAAATCATAATTAATTTTTGTTAAGTCCAATTTCAAATGTTTTACCATCAAATTATAGGCAAAACATAAAATAAAGTCATATACAAGTTTTATTTTATTTGAGTTAAAGCGTAATTTTTCAGCGCGTTGAGTGCGACGCCTAAATTTGACTCGAAACAGGACGATTTTTTCGGTTTTGGACCGTTCTCAGAAATCATCGCCAAAAATATTGAAAAATAACACTACAAGCCAAAATATTGCTATTTTTGTTTATCATATGGATCAATTGTCTTGCACAGAAAATTTGAAGGAATTCTATTTTGGGCCGAAAATCGAGTGGTCGGTCCTTACACGGACGGCCACTTAATTTACTATACTGTTCTAGAAACAAAATAAACATGACATTTTGTATGTATGAGTAAAGTGAAATGTAGTTAAGTATTGTTAACTATTTTGAATTCTTTTGTTCAGTAAAATATTTGTATTTTAAGAAGAAAATGAGGAGGTCATTTCCACGAACCAAAATTGTCTCATTTCTGTTTGTAATTATGCAGTTATAATATTGTAGCCAAGGGGCTAAACTATCTTGAACTTGAACTATCTTTACCAATGAAAAAAGTAATAAAGTTGTCAGTTAAATTTCAGCCTTGGGTAAGGTATGTTTTCAAACTTTTGGACCTTCTCAGCTTTAACTTTTGTATAAGAGGGTTTTTGTTTTATAGAGAGTGCCCAATTCAGGGAAGGGGGAGTAGAAATATTGGCTGTTTCAAAACCTGTTTAAATCTGTGCTAGCTGCTTTCAAAAACCAAGCGACACTACCAACTAGCCACTTCCAAAGCAAGATTTATGTTGACAAAAATGCTGAATTATAAATTATAAGTGCTCATGCCGTATTCCACTGGCCTCCTTCATCTCAGTGCGTGCCGGCTACATTGCAAGGCTAGCACACCAGACTCAACCGATGGTAACGTTTCTCAGTCTTGTCAATCATCGTAGCGGAAGTCTTTTGAAACAAAGAAGTTTAGTTCAAGGGCTTCCCAAGGTCACATGCGGGCGCTGTGATTGTTGGATTCCAATCCACTTTGTTTTTCATGGTCCGTGGATTGTAGTAAGAAGCGCAATCGTTTTTCACGTTGCCATGTCGTCGCCATGTTCCTACCAATAGCGTAGTTCCAACACACTCCATATAAACCAAGTGCAACCCACAATTCATTGATTCGCTCTGACGAAGGGCTAACACTCAAAACGTCAGCCTTCAATCTCTTTTACCTTATTAATTCAGTGCGTTGGATCGTTGGTCGGGTTTTAATGTACGGTACATAGTTTGCATTTTATTGAATGTTGCACTAAGCCGCCTTTTGGCCATCAAGGTTGTTACTGTTGGACAACTGATAATAAAGATGTTGAAGCTGAATAAAATTTCGGAGACTTGTTATTATTGCTCTCAAATAGAATGTTACGGATAATATGGAGTTAGTAAAACGTCATTCTACTTTATTATCGCTTATCTTTCTGACGTATTTGTCGAAACTCTGTCATTAGTTGTCAAGAGTTAATTTTAAGGGTTTAGCTGGGTTACATTTTGTTGTTTATTTACTTCCCTTTTTACGTATTTTATGTCTTAATAGGTAACAGTGTCTCACCTATCCATGAAAAGCCTCTTAGTTCAAACGACAGTGACAAAACCTGGACCAAGACTGCTAACAATGGTGCCGGCAACAGTGAACAATCAATAAGAAACGCTGTATGCACATTGTTGCACTCAGCCGCACAGAGTGGAAACGTTGACACCATTAAGGTAATACTTTCTCTTGGATGTGACCTTGACTCAAGGGACAGCATTGGCGCAACACCACTGATGATTGCTGCTATTAATGGGAGACCTCAGGCCTTTGGGTTTCTCGTCAGTAAAGGAGCAGATCCGTCTTTGAAAGACATCATTGGATGGAGTCTGTTGCACTATTCTGCAGCCGTAGGCGGAAATGTTGAAATCATTGAGAAGCTGCTGTCTCTTGGACTTGACCTTGAGTCAAGAGACAGCAATGGTGTAACACCACTGATGATTGCTGCTATTAAGGGGAGACCGCAGGCCTTTGGGTTTCTCGTCAGTAAAGGAGCAGATCCGTCTTTGAAAAACAACAATGGAACGAGTCTGTTACACTATGCTGCACTGGCCGGAAATGTTGAAATCATCGATAAGCTGCTGTCTCTTGGACTTGACCTTGAGTCAAGGGACAGCAATGGTGTAACACCACTGATGATTGCTGCTATTTATGGGAGACCTCAGGCCTTTGGGTTTCTCGTCAGTAAAGGAGCAGATCCGTCTTTGAAAAACAACGATGGAGTAAGTCTGTTGTACTATGCTGTACTGGGCGGAAATGTTGAAATCATCGAGAAGCTGCTGTCTCTTGGACTTGACCTTGAGTCAAGGGACAGCGATGGTTCAACACCACTGATGATTGCTGCTAAAAATGGGAGACCTCAGACCTTTGGGTTTCTCGTCAGTAAAGGAGCAGATCCGTCTTTGAAAAACAACTATGGATGGAGTCTGTTACACTATACTGCAGAAGCTGGAAATGTTGAAATCATCGAGAAGCTGCTGTCTCTTGGACTTGACCTTGAGTCAAGGGACAGCAATGGTTCAACACCACTGATGATTGCTGCTATTAATGGGAGACCTCAGGCCTTTGGGTTTCTCGTCAGTAAAGGAGCAGATCCGTCTTTGAAAAACAACGATGAAACGAGTCTGTTGCACTTTGCTGCACAAAGCGGAAATGTTGAAATCATCGAGAAGCTGCTGTCTCTTGGACTTGACCTTGAGTCAAGGGACAGCAATGGTGAAACACCTCTGATTGTTGCAGTAGCTGAAGGTAATGTGGAAGCTGTAGAGTTCTTGCTTAGTAGAGGAGCACATTAGCCTCTTTATGTGGCGTTTTGTGGGTGTACAATACTCTGTAGGCTCAGTGAAATTCTGGCGGAATAATTTTGAGTATGGTAGAAAAACCTATAACAGGGATAATAAGATCAAATTGTACAAATTCCGTGAATAATCCAAAATCGGTTTAATATTATCTTGGCGGTAGTGACTTTTGAATCATTTTCTGATTATTTTGTCTGATCTACCGTATTGTAACGAGCGCTGCGTCGGTCGACGACCACAACAAATCCAGCTCTCAAATAACCGTTTATTACTACACTCAGCGGCTCCTCTATAGTACAGGATCAGCGCACCAAAAACCACCGTTACAACGTGTAAGTTCCTTTTATACCTAGTCTTGCGTGTATACTACGTTGGCTATTCGCGATATAACCGTCCTACATATCTACGTTAACTATTTGTAATCTTAACGGTTCCTTGCAGCTCGCGCACAATAGCTCTAAAATAGCTGTTTCGTTACAGTATTTACTCGAATAAGCGCCGCCCTGGAATAAGCGCTGCGGTCCCGATGCGGCGCTTATTCGAGGAATTCCGTATAACTAAAAAACCACGACAAAGCAACTCTAAAACGGCATTGGAAATTTCTTTTCATCAAAAGCGATGTACTTCAGTTCGAGGTGATTATATTTCACAGCTCGCCCATTAAGTTCTCTATCCAAAATTCTTGCAATACGTAGCTGTGTTACTAGTTACTGTGAAATTTTCTTACAGATAGAAAATATACCGTTTAATTAAAAGAAAAGATTTCTTTGTCGCGTCCAATTTTTAAATAAGCGCTGCCCTCAAATTAGCGCCGCCCTTGAATAAGCGCCGCATTTGACGCGCGAAAAACTTCATAAGCGCCGCGGCGCTCATTCGAGTAAATACGGTACACGTATTCTGTCAAGCTGCGAGAAGGGACAAGTTTGCACCTTTGTTGTGTCAATCATTTGTGAAAATTCATTCAAGTTAAAGCGAGTTTTGGTTAATTTAAACGGTTGAGAAACGTTTTTTGAATGTGAATAAGACACAACTTGTTTTTCTTACACAATGTGTGTCTGTAATATGCGTTTTTGAGCTGTTGGTTTTGGGTTTGATTTCTATTGCGATTTCAACTCATCTGTGTAAAATCCTGGCGGTTTTCACTTCAATTTTACAAAATGTTGGAAATAATTTCGTCAAGCTTACTACTGCGGGCAAAGCATACAGCAAGACTAAGTGGCTAGTGTTATTAATTTTAGTGTTAATACTTTTTCTACAACTTCACTTAAGAAGGATCACTCGAGACATTAAAACTAATGCTGTCCGACGTTTTAACGGTACTACCATCATTATCAAGGCAAACTGGCTGTTTCGTCGTGGTTTGAATATAAATGAGTGAAAATATAATAGACATTTTGTCTTGGTATAAATGATGGTAGTATCATCGAAACGTCGGAGAGGATTAGTCATACGTTGCACATAAGAAAGATCCTGTATCCATGTTTTTTTCATTGATGAGACCTACAGACTTGAGATCTGTGACAAACAACTTAGAGCAGGCCTTTTACCGTGATTTTAAATAAGGATGTTACAGTTCTGTAAAAAATTCGTGAAATTCGATTGTTAACTTTCGATTTAGGTGCTTAGGTGTTTAGGTGCTGACATCTGCTTTCTGCTGGGTCAGGAAAATACAATTCCCCGTAGGAAACAAAATTAGTCTTTGCTGCGAAACTTTTTGAGTTACCAGTCCTCCAAATAAAACTCACTTTTAAAAAATTCATGCTATGCAGTAGTTGACCTACAGTTTGGCCTATCAAATTATAGCGTAACACGTGATTTCATTTTTGTCAGAAAAGAGAAAACAGAAAAAAGAAAATAGTGACGGAAAAAATGTTACTGTACGCACTCAATAAAAACAAAATTACTTTGAATTCTCAATTCGTAAGTGCACGTTGTTTGCACGGGACAGCGTTTTGGTGGATATTGTATTAACTCCGTAGCTCAGTAAGCATATCACAAAAAGAGATAAAATATAACCACTGTGTGATTAGCGTGTGGAAACTGCAGGACGGTTTGTAAAAACATGAATTGGAAAGGAAAAAACCGCAAACAATACAGTGAGACCCAAATTTACAACCACTACTGATAATACGACAACCTCGTTATTGCTAATGTCGTGATGTTTTTATCCGTCAGATCAGGAATTGTGCACAGTTTCCCGCCCATTTGTCCGGCACATTTTTCTGGCCTGTTGGTCTTACTCAGGGTTCTTATTAACCTGTTTTCACTGTACCTTAACGTTTATCATTAGAACGTTTAATTTATTGCCAACTTAGATTTGCTTTTGTATGTATAACATGTATTGCTAAAAAAAGTGATATAGCACATATTTTAATTTGTGTAGATATTCATACAAATGTTTTAATGTAATTTTTTACTTTTAGTGTAAAGAAATATTTTTCCAATGTACCGTTTTTACATAAGGGTCAAGTTATTACAACTTACAAGGACTCATATCGGTGTTTTTACAGTTTGTTGTAGTAAAATTTAGGTTTTACAATAATGGGAAATGTGTTTTAACAAGTTTTTATAACGAATCGCATTAGTTTTTAAAATAGAATATTCAAATAGTTTTTTTTACAATATTTCATGAAGGATTTATAATTTTTAGGAGTCTAGTTAAATCTTTAAATAACGGAATATACGTATTAATAAAATTAGCTTTTTTTACGATGTAGGTTTTTATTGGATTAGATATTCCTTTTCTACAATATATTATTGCTAATTGTCAACAGTCAGTTTTTGTTTTTATAATAGATTAAAGTTTTGTATGACACAAGTTCAGTTTTTGATGTATTAATAGTTGTGTTGTCAATTGACACTGAATAAAATTTAGTGGCGGAAATTTTAACAATCGTCCAATTTTGCGGTTATTTAAGGTGGCCCGATACTATTTATTTGCGTGAGGGGCAACTGATTTGAAATAAAATTTTTAGCTGCTCAACAGCATTCCATTACTAAAATATTTTAGAAGCTGAAAAGGAATACTTGAAGTTTATCAAAAGCGTACTTTATTGAGATCGATAGGAATATACGAAATTTTTCAGAAATTTTCTCATGAACGTGGTTTTCAAAGAAAATGCGTATTATCGGGAAAATGAAAAGATGTTTTTCCTTCATATTACTCTGAACAGGTCCTGGAACCTCAAAGATTTCAGGGACCAAGTTTCAGATAAATCGGCTCCACACAACCTTTATAGCAAACAGTGATTAAAGTTGTTACCAGAATATTATGTACACGCATTTAGCCATAATTACTACGAAAAGGATTTAAGCAACGAAGAATCGCACTTACTAGAACAAAGGAAAATATGTCTTGTAACTTATGTATCAGAGTCATCGCGAGTATTCCTTTTTCAGCGTCTAAAATGTCTCAGCAATCGAATACTGTTCAGCAGCTAAAAATTCTTTTTTCAAAACAGTTGCCCCTCACGCAAATAAATAGTATCGGGCCACCTTGAGTGTTGGTATGCGAAAGTGCGATTGGGGAAAGTGTTCATAAATTATACGACTAACATTTTTGCGTCACTGCTTCCAGTTTTGTCGCGTTATTCTTTTCAAGGTAACTGCCACTGTAGATCAAGTTGAAGAAACCCAAACAAACAGTAACAGGCTGCCAGTAGTGTACCTATAATCCTCTGAAGTGTGACGCGCGAGATAATTAGAAAGACTACAATGATAATGACGATGTGCGGTGACTGTATTGATTTTCATTTCAATTTCAGAATAGTTGATGCGATCATCAAAAAGGTTCGTTGGGGGGAGGGGTGGGGGAAGGGATAGCCCACAGTCCAGGAGCAGATCCCTTTCTCTTGCTGCAGTCACATTTTCACAAATCTCTGACGACGTGACGTTTTTAGAAAATTGGGCCAGGTACCAACCCTTTTGGCCTAATCAGTTTTAGTTTTAGTTTCAGTTTCAGACTCAAGTAGAGAAGATAGAAAAAAAATCAATAATCGACCTCGCTACTTCAGTGGTAGTTTACAAGCAGCCTCTCCTTTCGCTCAGGGATAGTCGAACACACGCGAGAGTGGCTGCTGCGTGGAACGTCACGCGCGTGTGATGTTTTGCTCGCTCGACTGAAGAGGAAGGAGAGAGGGCTCGTGGACTGTTCTTCAGTGGTGGTTAGTTAACCAGTCCAGCTTGCTGATCGAATGTCAACGCCACTGCACGCCATTATTTCTATTGGTAAAACGCGAGCAAGAAGTCAAGTTTAAGGAGGCTTTAATGCCTGCTCCGCAACACCTCCATGCGCAGGAAGGAAGAAGTCTCTTTTGCTGGCCTCCTGCCATTGTGCAATATTTCGTCTCATCTTCAGTCCCGACAAGACATTTTGTTCTATGCATTCAGACATTGGGCATGAAAGGGAAGGCGATATGCGAGAAAAAAAAAATGAAAGTTGCGTTCGTCGCAAGTGAGGAGCTCTTGTTTTTCCTCTCGCGCAAACGCTAATAAAAAGAAGACGAAAAGGTGCAGACGTTTGGAGCTTTTCTTTTCTTTGACGTCAAGAGTGGTCATGGTCACGCCCTGCACAGGTTACCCAACGTTTTCTTCATAAAGTTGCATTCTCTGTGCAAGGAAAACGTTTGGTTATCCTAAGGAAACACTTATACGACCATTTTCTGTGTTGAATGAAAAAGTGCTGTTAAAAATTGCAAGTTTTACCAATCTTCAACTGACGGGCCGATTACATGGCGAATTTCAGCAAGGTTAGCCGGCCTGACATTTCAGCTCGGCTTCCTGAACAAATCTTCTTAAAAAGACGTTTGCGATTACATGAGGAGAGCTTCAGCCCGCGCTGAAATTTCCGGCCCGATTTCACAAAACGGGCCGGAAATTTCAGCCCGGTCAAACGGGCTGAAAAACCTCATGTAATCGCGTTCAAATTTCAGCCCGGGCTGAAATATGACCTTGGGCATGCGCACCGCTTGAGTTGTCAATGTAAAACGCTTTCCTGACGCCCTTGCCCCCGGGCTGAAATTCGCCATAAATCGGCCCCTGAAAGTTGCCTTTATTTGCGTTGTATCCTGTACGTAGTCTTGTGGTTGTCTTTCATGAGATTTATATTTCATCTATGCACAACTAATCAGTTTTATCGTGAAGGCAAAGGGTGCATTGTATCGAGCGTTTGAATACTTGAATAAGCCATAATAATAAATTCAATCTCGCCTATAGCATTTCAAGTTTTCTCGTTGGTGCACACACGTCCTCGGAGAAACTTTCGCTTATCTGCCCCTGTTCTTTAAGGATGGTTCACACATGGGTTATCAGCAAATTACCCTACTTTTTGTAAGGAAACTGTTTCAAGTGTCACGGCGTTCAGAAGTTTAAGCCGGGAAGCAGAAGGTTTTTTTTAAATACAATTATATCACACTTGTTAGATGTAGGGTTTCGGCCACATTTGATCAACTGCACGCGTTGAAAAAATTGTGAAGCAGTCTTTTTCCTTTAAAAAGTAATGTGGATTTGTTTTCCAAAGACGTTTCACATACTGCCTGACATCATATCCAGCGAATGCTGATGGAATAATTGTATCACAAAGCAAATTTAGAGCTCAACGGTTTAGAAGGACTGTAAATAATTCTTAAATTTTATTTAAAAAAAAAACACGTTTATCGAGCTAAATAAGTTTTACTTTTATTCTGTTAACTCCCAACAGAATTCGTATGCCAGCTGGAATTCCTAAAAAAGTCTGTTTTGAAAACATATTGCTGGTTTTCACGTGACGTCATAAAATTCTAAAATCATAGATGGCAAGGTCTTCAGATTTTATATCCCCACCAGGTTGAAGATGACTTTAAAATATATCTTTTCACAAGTTTTCAGCTCGGTAGCGTCTTTCGTTTTGAAAATACAGAATATTAAATTTCTGGCTTTTCACCCTACGTGACATCAACACGGCGTCCGTGACAAAGCTTTCTCCTGTGCAAAAAAGGACTCTCCTTGTGATTTTTAGCAGTTTGGACAGTTAAAGCATTAGGAGAGAAATTAATGTGGTTGTATAGTAGTTCACGAGAGAAAAGTAATCGCTGGAAGAGCAGAAGTAAATTCCAGATGTTTTCATTGATTTCCGGCGGCCATGTTTGTGCCCCTCCAAGGGACACCAACATGGCGTTTCCATACTGAGCTCTACAAATTTCAGTTGAACGTTTTGGCAAATAACTCAGCAACCGAATACCATACAGATATGAGACTTGGTGAAGTTGTTTAGTTGTGTATCCTTTCTAACATTACAAATTCTTGGCTTCTTTCATCAACTGGTTTTGATTTTAATATTTTATGGCGTGACAGTGACAACCAAGAATTGTAACTAAAGGATCGAGAGAGCAGCAGATAAACGGCAACTTAAAAATTAAAAAGTGTTTTTTGTAACTATGCTTCGGGTTTGTGCACATTCAAGTCACCTGCCACGCGGAAACGCCACGCGCGAGTAAAGGGACTACTGGTTGATGTACGTCTACGGTCTCAAGCTGAAGTACAGAGAGGAACACGCGAGTGCGGCCGAAAGTCACCTGCCACGCGGAAACACAACGCGCGAGTAAAGGAACTGCTAGTACGTCTACAGTCTCTCAATCTGACGCACAGAGAGGAACACGCGAGTGCGCACACAAGCCACCTACCACATAGTAGTAACAGGACTGTGGATGACATGAAAAACATTGGGGATCTTCAGTACACAAGATGGCAAGGGAATGCATGGAGAACGTTGCTAAAAATTAACAAGCAAAACAATGCTTCCGGGCAGGTATTATTCACTCTGGTACATTTCTTTGTAATATACCATATTTTTAAATTTTATTTTTATTATTCTTGTAAAGCGCTATTGATCAGGATATGTAAATAGCGCTATATAAGCTATATATTATTTATTACTATTAATTATTAACAGCAATAAGAAGTTTTGTTGAGAACGTGAACACACCGGCCATGGTTAATTCTCCTTCTCTATCTGAACTTGAACGCTGTCCCTGCTAATTCAGCTTCTGGATAGTTTGGTCACATCATACAAATCAGTGCACGATTTGGAAAAATGGCAAATTACTTAAAAATGGCATGAATTTGTTTTTCACAAGACATTCCAGGTTTTGCCATCGTTGCCTATTATATGCAGACTAAATATCTTCTATACCAGACAAATCATTGCTTTTTGAATGACTGTTCATAAAAAGTCACTTCAAGTGATCAAACATCAAGTTTTTCAGTGCACTTTAAAGTATCTATCTATCTATCTGAGTACGTAGCCTTTAATCTCGTACCCAGATCTCACTTGTACACGACTGAAATGTGAGTAGAAGATCTGAGTACGAGATTACGTAGCCCTGTTTGTTTCAAGGACGGTGCCTCCTAATACAGATGTATTTTTGGAAAGATTATGACTATGGAGAAAAAGTAGATCTTAGCAAGGGTTATTGAAATCCAAAAAGAAAAATGTAGGTAACCACACAGTTTTCATAGATATTTAAGTAACCATAATTCCAAAAAAGTGCTAAAATATAAAGAACGTGTGGCATTTTCTTTCCAAATTTAAGCTCATTTATCTCTGAAAGATGAGTGGTTACCCCCAAATTATTTTCTTTTTGGATTCCAATAGCCCTTGCTAAGATCTGCTTCTTCCACGTAGTCATAAACTGTGCAAAAATATTGTTGTATTAGTGGGCAAACTCCTTAAGAAACTTGGATATCAAGAGATGCACAGAATGTATGTGCAGTAACAAAAGGAGGCACCGTCCTTAATGGCTTATGATTCACAACTTGCTATAAGCCTTCATTGTTGCCATGGAAGCAGCTGTTGTCATCCAGCTGCCACCATCCACTATCAGCGTGTTAGCTGTCATGTAAGAGGAAGCACCGCTGGCAAGAAAGACTGTGGCATCTGCCACATCTCGGCGAGTACCCAGTCTTTGTAGAGGGATGTTCTCCAGAAACTTTGGTGGTAGACGTTTGCCACCTGTGAACATAATCACCATCAGTAATGTAAAGCATAGCATTTTTGGATGGTCTCATTTGGTAGGTTATCAATTTTAGGAAGTTTTTCCTATTTTATTTATGAGCTAAAGGAAGATTATTATTTTTCTGGTGAGAAACAATTATTAAAGTTACAGGAAGCCATTGCCATCCAAGTTGAGTTATGAAAAAAACAAAACAGCTGAGTATAACACAATGCAAGACCATAAAGCTGTTCTTTTACTTAGTTGAGGAGGCGTTAACTACATAAATGTCTGGTTTTAAACTGATAAACGCTAGGTGCAAGAAAACGACCAAAGTAATGTTTTTTTGGGGGGGGAGGGGGGGAATCTCCCAAATTTGTATGATCTCCATCTGTCAAACTTTTAAGAACAGGACAACCAAACCCCTGTGAGGATTTGTCAAATAACATCATTAATTTCTTGGTAAACCAAGCCAATTTCTGCCCTCTGATTGATAGGCGGTCAGTAAATAGATCAGATCAGGTATTGATGTTGTGTTCACATTAAAATACAACAAACTTACTAACCTAGCCTACGAAAACCCTCGGTGTCTGCCACAGCTCCAGGTGAAACACAATTGACACGAACACCATCTGCACCCCACTCTACTGCAAGGTGCCTCATCATACCCTCTAGTAAGGATAGAAACACATGCATTAATTCTCACTAATCATACCCTCTCATAAAGACAGATATGCAGGCACTCAGGCATTATAATTATCTCTACAGATGGCCAGTCATCATACACTCTTGTAAAGACAGGTATTCATTTATCAATTCTCACTAGTCTACCGATGCCATGACATTTTTTTCTGATGTTAGTCACCAGAAAAAAAAAACTAAGATTAAAAGAAGATTGTGTCAAGCAGGCAGCCAGGTTTTATTAATAACACCAATTTTCAATTTTAAAATATACCAGACCTGGATGATAATTGACATACCAATAGCTGCTTTGGCACTTCCTGCATGGCACTGCAAAGGTAATAAATATAGTAAGGTTGTTTTTCAGTACAAACTGTTGACAGATGTTCTTTTTCAATCATTGAGATTGGTGAGTGTACGAGCAAAGGAATTATCTCATTTTAGATAGCGTCTCTATCTAAAAAAATGTCACTGGAAACAAACAATTTGAACATACAATTCTCAAATAACTGACCAGGGTTGTGATTGATTTTCAGAGCCCTGACACCAATAGATGAGTTCTCCCACTTGTCTTCATAGATTTCTCACAGTTATAGGAGATCACATGTTAAGTGTCAAAACAATCCCGATTTCAAGTGATCATTCTTTTTCTTTACATAACCTGTATGTTTGATGGTGTATTAATACTGCAAAAAAAGAACCGTAATTTGTAACACCTGCCATGAGCAATCTCAAATTTAGAAGCTCCAATTTGACCACAAACCAACAAGTCTGTTATAAACGGATAGACTAAGGCAACAACAACAACAACAAACAACAACAAAACTTTATTTACATGAAAAAATCAATATATTGCACAAAAAAAATAATAAAAATACAATACAGGGAAATCACAATAAATTATTTATGTATGCTACAAGAAGTATTAATCTTGATTTAAATGAAACATTGTGTCTTTGGTGATGTTGATGTGATGTTGTTTGTTAGTTTTTTTTTCTTTCAATTTTGATCTATCTCTTGCAAACAAAATTAGACTAAGTATCCTGGGGAGTTGACTTTTAGTTTGACATTGCAAGAGGTTCAAACAGACAGAGTTTGAATGCTGGTGCAGTCCTTGATACATTATTACAGACCTGTAATGGATATCCATTGTAATGAAGAGTGGCTGTGATGTTAATGATACTTCCACCACCATTATTCTGCGTATAACAAGAAATAAATAAACTAAATTAAATAATATATAGTAAATGTGTTCATTATAGAAGGGATTCCTTATATCAGGGTTCTTTTTATACATTTAAAAATATCATTTGTTGTACTGGGGCCTTCACTGCCGGTATAGGGGTTCGTTTTATTAGGGTTTGACTGAAGAAGGGTACAAAATTTGATCTTAAGGTGAGGGGTATGTGTTGTCAGCATTCATGATATTTCAAAGCTCGCTAGCATCTTCCCCCTTGCTGTCATCAAAGAGAAGTTAACTCCATTAAATTCCTTGTTACTTTTCTAAACACAAATTTTCTTACAGATTTTGGCGAAGCAAAGCAACACTGTCAAAAAAATGCTTGCATTTCACTGTTGAATATTTAACCTCGTTTGGCTTACCAATGAGAATATAAACAACACCGAATTGGTGACTTTTAAAGCTTGCTAGCAACTTTGTCTTTGCTCTCGTTAAAGGGATTTTTATGAGATTAGATCCCTAATAATTTTCTACACCAACTTTCATGAAAATTTTGGTGAAGCAACGGTAAAGGACCGAGCAATGCTTATATTTAGCGGGAGTTTGCAACCAATATCTGTTTGGCTGAGCAAAAACCAGGAGCTGGGGCAAGTGACGACCAAAAAAAAAAGAAAAAACTGCGGAAAAAAACGGGTATTACTAGACCCCGTCCTGACGGCAGGGTAATAATCTTTTTTTGAGCAATATGATCTATCCCGATCAAATTGTGTTAATGGACTGCCATACAGTAAACATTTGGAAACCTTTAAAAGTCTAAGCACCCCAAAGATTAAAATTGCATAAATACGACTTAATATAAAGGAGTTGGCAAGTATTGCATTGAGAACCTTTGTAGAAACGTAATGTATGTTAAAATGTAACATACAGCATCCATCTCACCTTGAAAAATTTATTGTAAACTGCTTTGCTTGCATTGAAGGTTCCCAGTGTATCAATGTCAATAACTACAAAGCAAGGGGGAAGGTGAACAATGGTACAAAATAGTATTGGAGTTGACCTAGTATGTAATTCAGCAGTACCATCTAATTTTTTTCATGTCTAGCATTCAGTGATTTATTTTGGCACACAGGTGTACAAGTAAACATTGGCCTAGCCTCACATGCGGCGCACCTATTCAATAGAGTAACATTCAAGGCGGCCACTCCCATAAAACTTGTGGTTTCTTGAGGTCTCCTCACCAATCTCTCCAAGCTGTAAATTTCTTGTATATTATTTGTTATGGCAAATACATGATGATGATGATGATGATGATGATGATGATGATGATGATGATGATGATGACGATGATGATGATTATGATGATGATGACGAAGAATAAGAAAACAATGTGAGACTACAATTTTCATAACTTAACAACTGGGGACCTATTGAATGCATATTAATATATACCTGTTTTCATTCCATTGTAAGATAGCTGACTTGCAGGACAAAGGAAATTTCCTGCTGCTCCTAAGATAGTGAACATTTCATAATCCATTATTCTAAAATTTAACTGAACTGCATGTACCTTTAGCATAATAATATTACACACTGACAAGAAACAGAAAAGTCTGGTGGATCCAGGGGAGGGGGGTAGGCTGTGGAAATTCAACCCCCTCTCTCTCTTCACCCCCTTTATGGGAAATTGAAGGTGAAAGTAAGGTTATGTATAATTCTTACACTCTCATTCTTCCATAAGATCCTGAATTCACCACTGTAAGTTGGAAATCTTGGGCTGCTTACTGGAACTTGCCACATAAACTACCTGGACAAAGGATGTGTATTCACAAAGCTTGGAACACATGTGCAGCAAGGAAATGTTGAAAAAAACTTACCATTAACCAAGATATCTATTCGTGAAAAATGTTCCAGTGCCTTGTCTACTGCAGCCTCAACGTCATTCACCTAATGATTAACAAACTATGGTACACATAAACAATGCAGACTAAAAATATTTTGGTGACAAGGAGGAACTGTCAAAAGGTGGGGCAATTCTACACTTAAGGATGTTTGCATCCAATATCTTCCCATGTTCAAATTTTTTCAAAACTTTTGCTGCAGTTAGATAATGACCAACTCACGTGAGAAAAGCAAAAAAATTGGGGGGTCACCGTGTGTTTGTTTTCAGAAGCTTTGGTACAGTGAATCAGCTTCATTGCTACCAGCAAAAAAACATAAGTTTAGTTTGAGAACTCTAGATTTATACTGTTTTATTGATTTCAATGAAAATAGGCCTGTTTAGTAAATTTTTGCAGCTGATGTCACCCCTTCAGGTAGAATTAGCCTCAGAGAAGGATAATTGTAAGTCACGCATACCCGCATTGGTAGGAAAATTTGATCGCATTTGAGTAGAAATATCAAAAAAATTAATTCTCCTTGCATTCAGAATTTTTTTTTTGGAAAAAATGAAGAGAACTAGTAAGGGAAGAGATGTATCGAAAAAAATCTGGGTTCACCCTACATTTAAGAGAGTTTAGTACGAAATTATGAATATATGAAATTCATATATTTGAACTGCGGAATGAAGAAATAAATGTAAAGAAGATCCTCGCAGTTATTAATAAAAGCAAGTTATGCAGTTGCGAAAAGAAAGCCTGAAAAAATCAGACTTGCCGGGATTCGAACCCTGACCTCTACGATACCGGTGCAGTGCTCTAACCAATTGAGCTATCAAGCCAACTGGGAGCTCGTCATTAATTTGGTTCGTAATATACCCAGGAAAGATGAAGATGAAATTATGAGTATATGAAATTCATATATTTGAACTGCGGAATGAAGAAATAAATGTAAAGAAGATCCTCGCAGTCATTAACACAACTTATGCAGTTGCGAAAAGAAAACCTGAAAAAATCAGGCTTGCCGGGATTAGAGTGTAGTACATTTATAGATGTTACAATACCCACTGTATTTGTCTACATTTCTTTCTCAGCTCTCGTGCACGATGCGTCATATGGTGTGACGTTGCAACGGGAATTGCATTCGCAGTAAGGATGCATGTAAACAATTATTAGTGCAAACGTCCTTAAAGAGATGACTGATGTTTAGAAAAATGATGATGTTGATGATTTATAATTATTATTTTATTAGAACAGTCAACTTAGCAACATTTTGAGAAAAAGTCTAGTTTTAGTAGTGTTTAAGTTCTAGAATACAAGAATAGAAATTATACAAAAATTACCTTTCTGACATCCACTTTCAATGGGAGGCACTTTTGCCCTGTTAAATCTTCTAGTTTCTTGGCAGCCTGGAATGGGAGGTAAGTGAAAATATACATAATTTTTCTTAGGAAGCCATATAGTGATCATGCCTGGCTAAATAAGAGGCAAGTTGTCATGGAGTGTGTACAACATGCGAGCCAGCAAGGCATGCGAGCCATTCTTGCAAGCCATGCGAGTCATATAAAATAACTGTCACGTCATGAGTTGAATTTTTTTTTTTAATGAGAAGTACGAAACTAATCTCTGTGAGGGACTCTGTGGGGTCACTCCTGTATTTTTGGTCAGTGGATTCTCTACGATTATTTATTTATTTATTTATAAAAGTACAAGTGGCAGACAAAATCCTCTCTGAATCATCTCTCTCGAGTTCCTTGTTTAGTTGTTTAATTTACTCCCTCAAATCATAAATTGGAAACCTAACGTCTTCCCTTGACCGACCATCCTTTCCGAAATCATTGTGCTTACTAGTCTACGATGGTTGTCAGTTTCCTTGTGGCAAGCTCTCGCAGTTTTGCCTGCCAAAGAAACCGTAATCTACACAGGGTATTACATTTTGATTACATTGAGAGCTGGATGGCGGATTTTTTTAAGCCCTGATGCCAATATACAAATTGTCCTTCCGGTCTCTAAATGTTTTCTGTAGCCTATGACTATTTTAGAGAACTCGTTTAAACTTTAAGACAATTTCTCTTTCATGATCACTTCCTTTATTCTCACAACCTTTTTATGGGTATGAACAAGTGTATTGATACTCTGGGGAGAAATTTGATGCTGACTGGTGGGACTTGAAGGGTTAAAACATCCGTACAATTTGTTAAAGTGCTACTATGATCAAAAAATCACTTTTATTTTTTCTTCGGATTTCGAAACTATGTTTATTAAACACTCACCAAGCGAAATTATAAGCCTTAATTTTGAGAAGAAGACCGTTAATTTAAACTGCAATTTTCCGTTTTAATGGTCCGCCATTATTACACCAGAAAGGATACAATGACGTCATACACTCACGAGATGTAGAATGCAGTGTGTGTGAAAGTGCCTTATTTAGTATGCAGCACGGGAGTTTTGAGCTTTCACACTCTCAAACTCGTGTTTTGCATAATTTGTAAGCCGCGTTCACACACCACATTTTACAGCTCTTGAGTGTATGACGTCATTGTATCCTTTCTGGTGTAATAATGGCGGACCATTAAACCGGAAAATTGCAGTTTAAATTAACGGTCTTCTTCTCAAAATTAACGCTTATAATTTCGCTTGGGGAGTGTTTAACAAACATAGTTTCGAAATCCGAAGAAAAAATAAAAGTGATTTTTTGATCATAGTAGCACTTTAAACAAATTAGCGTCCCCAACATTGCTTTCATGGCAAGGCTGTTTGCATGCCATTTAAGTCAACTTTTATTTTGTTAGAAACTTCACTAATTACATAATTGTGAACTTGCGGATTAATTTTCAATTTTGATTAATTTTTCAGTTTTTCAATATGTGCAGTTGGTCACTGAATTAGGTTAATATGAACCGCAATGAGCTATATATATCAAGAAGTACAAGTGGTATTAAATCAGGCTATTCCAAGGCTAAGTCTCTGTTCTTGCGTTAAATCTTAGTTGAAATACAATGTCACTTTTAATAGATGAACAAAAAAGAATGTTAAATAACGGAATTTTTCAACAGACCAGAACTGGGAACTGATATTTGCCTCGCATGACTCGCATGACTCGCATGGCTCGCTGGCTCGCAGTTTGTCAAGACCCGTTGTCATGCCTTGACAAACTCCTCCCAATTCAAATGCCTTTTTTGATTGGACAAAGATGTGACACATGCCATGAGTCAAGACAGTCTAACTTCATAGGGCCAACAAAACTCACTGACTCCCTAGGGAAACAACACCTTGAACTTTCGACTCGCACATGATCAGGTCGTGTGCCTTGAGACTAATTCGCAGCTCAGTCATGGCCATGAAGCGCTTTTAAGTCCGAAGAGAAGAAGAAATTGAACTATTAATGTGGGATAAAAGCTCGAAATCCACAAACAAAGCAACACAAAATGCTGTTAAAACCTTAAAAGAGTTCTGTAAGGTTTATCACAAATCATTTTTTTATTTATCTTTATTTTTATACAGCTGAACTTTTCTCTATATAAATTATGGACACTAACCTAATAAGGACACCTGTCCTTGTCATATACAGTTTTTTAACTATGCTAACCAACCTGATGAAAACTCTAACAATTTTTCCCTAAAATTAACCCACTTAATAGGGATACCCATTTACCTGACACAATCGCATTCAAAAGTCAAGTACTATGGATGCTGCTTGTTCACATTCATCTACGGAAAGTGTAGTAGTAAAGGAGTGAACGAGGTTGCAGATAGTCATTCAAAAGTAGCTCAAATGTCTGGGACACAATTCATCTAACTGACTAGCTGAAATGTTTGACATTTGTATTCATACATGTTGTGTTACAATTTACAAACAGTTCAGTTTTTAAGTAGCATCATTTGGTGAACCCACTTAATAATGGACACCCAGTCCCAAGTGTTGTTGAAAAAAAGTACTGCACAAAAGTCACCCTAATCAGTCCCCCCCCCAAACCCCTCCCACCCCCTCCAACCCTCATAGGTTTACTACCAGAACTATGCCCTAACACAAGCTCAGCAGTTGCCAATACAGTCAGTCATGGCAATTATGGTACCTTTTTAAGCCTGTCAAATTTTCGGCCCACTATCACTGTAGAACACTGATGTCTGAAAAATTAAAAAAAATCTTTTCTTGTAAACCACAAAACAGTTGATTGATGACAGATTTATGAGAAATGAAACTTGTCATATCAATAATGCACTTGTCATCAGCTTCCCTGAGGGGGGGTGGGGGGGTGGGGGGGAATCCGGGCTGTATGTGGGGGAATTGGGGACTTTGTGGGAACTTTGCAACAAATATGAACCTCTAAGGTGCGGGAAATGTGGGAACATAGAAATATGATGCCCCAGCTCCCTGGGCAAATGTGGGGGCTTTGCATCTGGTAAAGCGAGAGGAGATTGGGAGCAAGTTGTGTTTTCACTCAGTTGATGAAAAGATTTGAAAAATATCTGTGGGTGAAAGCAAGGAGGTGTATGTTAAAATCTATCAGTTATTCTTTTCTGTGCATGAATTAGACCAACCGTCAAATATCTCTATGAAAAGAACAATATAACAACTAGCGGAAAATTCAGGGGAGAGAAAAGAACTGTTAAAAGAACTTAAATGAGGAGTATAGGTCTAATCTTTCATGAAGTAAAGTGCATTGTGTTTAGAGACATGCAGCAAATGAGCCATGGTCATAGTATGTTCTTTATCATCATTTGCCTATACATAACTATACAGTTGTAGGGGGCGAGGTTTAGAAAAGCTTGTGGACTATTCAGGGCAAAAAATAAACGTTGAAGTTTTCATCACAATGTTTATTGTCTTGAGCATTGGATAACTGTTCAAGAACTAAATTGAATTGCATCTTCAAGTCTTGTTGGTTGTTTGGCTTCCACCTAAAATACTGGGGACTTTGCTTTGTGGGAATACAATAACTTTGAAATGGACAATTAGCAAAGTCCCCATATCAGCCCGGGGTCACCCCCCCCCCCCCCCCTCCCCGTCAGGGAAGCCGATGACAAGTGCATAATAAATAATAAACACTTATTATGTGACTTGTGAGGTTGCTTCTCTCTGCCAAGAAAGGCACTTAAAGTCGCCTTTATTGTAACTTGCTGCAGCGGGACAGCCCCCTCCCCCATGCAGACGATGCAGTTCAAATGCATCTCAGGCTTTAAATTAAGGTGGTCAAGGTTGTACCTCATCAGAACTTCTGTAATGGTAAAACCAATACCCGAGCCACCTCCAGTAATGAATGCCACCTTTCCAGACAGAAGATCAGGACGGAAAAAATAATCATACTGATCTAAACAGGCAATGTCACTTTCAAGGACCTCGTCCGCCATCTTGAATTGGAATAAGCGATCACGTGACTAGGAGGAGGCGCGCATTGCATGTGTGACACTCAAGACGGACATGGCGGCTGCTCTGAGCTATGGTGAGTGATGTGTTGTGATTGCATTTGCTAGGGTTTAAACATGGATTGCTCCGAAATGTTAGAGCTGGCAAAGTGATCCTTATTTTGGAGATTCTTGCATAAAAATTGTCTGGGTGAATCTGCAGGTTCTATTCCCGTGTTCTACCGGGAAATATACCAGATAGTATGTCCGAATCAAGAAGAGAGGATAGAGAGGGATATGTTTGTCAAGATCTTGGTGAAATCGAGTCTTCCCAAGTCTTCCCTGAGCCAGGTCAGTTGCTGAAAACATAGTCTGTTTGCTAATCTCTGCGTGATAAAAAATTAACAACGGTAAAGTGGTCAAAGATTAAAAGCTACATAACTGAAAATGATTACCTTCGAGTTTAGACATGTACATGTACAAAATCTTTCTTTGCAAGAGGAACTCAGCTTAGTATTCTTTGATGGGATCAACATTCATCACCTGTCTTTCTGTTTTGGTACAGCATATTAGTAACCTCAGCTCGATCAAGGATAATTTGAACCGCAAATATTTAGCTGGTTTGTTTTCGTTATAAGATTACATTTCCTGACAATTTGAAAGCCCAGCACGAGGCATATTTATTTAATTTCGTTAATTATTAACTTTTACTAATAATTAACTCTGACGTAAATTATATATTTTTGTGGACAATAATTTCAACTTAAGATGACCATGAAAAGGTTGACAAATACCACTATTATTGTTAAAAGATACAAAAAATTTTCATAAACTAATAAAACAACTTAATGCTAGTGGCAATGTTATGGGTGCAGTACTGTAAATAATAATAATAATAATAATAATAATAATAATAATAATAACGTCACAGATTTTAACCTCATGTACATCCCCATCACTTTCAGCCCTGAGTATTCCCCTGGCATTACTATTCATGCTAAAAACTGGACAAATTTGGAGCATCTCATTCTACATTTTAATTGGCCAAAATCCCTCTTGCACATGTTGGTTCTTTTTCAAAATGTCAGTTGACGAATTATGGGTATCGTAAATTGTTTCTTTTTCGTTTTCTGGTACAGATTTGGGAAGCGGTAGATCCCAGACAAGATGGATATGTTACAAGGGATGGCTTGTACAAAGCATTAGCATTAACAGCTCTTGCTCAACAAGGAAAAAGTATATCTGACAAAGCACTGGAACAATTTGTTGATTCAGGTAAAAACTGGAGATGATGCATTTCTCCTTCTATTGAGTTGTAAAAAAAAAAGCTATTGGTATGCGTGACTTCAATTTATGATCAGACTGTATCCATCAACAGTATTCCAGATATATTTTTAAGACAGGGATTCAATGAGGAAATTTTACATGGTCAATAGATTTTGGATTCTCCAAATGTTCTTGTTTTTATAAGTGGATCTGTCTGGTCAGAGGTCCAGCTTTGCCAGGTTTTTGACCTGAGACCCCCTTTTACCTGTTACACTGCTTCAATAGTCATTACTTTCAGCCTCTGAAAGAAATGTGTACCTGAAACTTACCTCATGTTTATTCTTGGAGCTTTCTTCCTGTCTGTCACAAGGCCACACTTATAGTAACCCAGTCATAGACAGTGTGAAGAAAATGTAAGTGTGCATGTTAACTGAGCTCACTGAAAGCTGATAAACTAATTAAAGGAAAAACAGCCTACAAACAATTAAAATAATGCCATAAAAATTAAGGACCAGGGACAGGATTCACAAAGCTGTCCTAAGTCAAGATGAATCCTAAGTATTGTTTCTTAACAATAGGCTTTTGTTTTGTAGCAATACATGGGACACATCCTATTTTTGAAGGGCTTCTTGAATCCAGCCCCAGATGACAAATTCTTAAGTGTAATTATGAGCATCAATCAATCATTAGACAGCCATTATCATCATCATTATCATCATCATCATCATCATCATCATCATCATCATTATTATTATTATTATTATTATTGTTTATTTATTTATTTATTTGTTTATTTTTGCAGAATTGCCAAAGCCTTCATTAGGGGACCTTTCAGATCTGAAGACGCTCAGCGTACGACACAGACGTGAAAACAACCCAAATGTCCTGGGATATAACTATGACGAACTTGTTACTCTGGATACAGTTGAAGTTGAACTTGTACCAGAGAAAAAAGGAATCATCCTGAAGCACAATGAATACCATGTTTCTAGTAGGGTAAGAAAAAAACTAAAAAGGTCCAGTGTAATAGTGTATCACAATCTTTTTTTCTTTCTAATGCAAGGTATGGATCAGGCTTTCACTCACTCACTCAACCTCTTCGTGCCAAGTGGCACATGAGGCTTTCATTGTGGTATTATTCATTTTTATTACATGGCTAGAGCTTGTAAATAATATAATATGCGCTGTGATTGGCCAATACTCGGGGCCGGACTTTCCCGTAATGACCACGGGCATTTAATTATGAGCGATGTTAATGCCTGGTTGGTAAAGCGGGAATATAGAAAATGTGAAAGTGCATTTGATTCAAATAAAAGGAATAATTTCAAGCTAAATGAAAAGAGACAATTTCTTTGAAAGTTTTTACTTTTCTTTTACGACATAATTTTTTGTGTGAAAAAAAATTGCTGAGTTTTGAGTGCCTTCTGGTAAACTGTTTCATTCATCCCAATCTGCCACGGCTCACTTTTCAAGTCATAAAGTGTTAGGCACAGCCATATGAAAAATTCTTATTAACTCTCACTGGCTTAGGACCGTACTGGGAGAATATTAGCCTCAGTCTTCCTTGTACGGACCTCGCACAATATTCTCCCAGTACGGCCCTCTGGTTAATAAGAAGTAAATCTGGCCCCAGTTGTTCAAAAGTTGGATAGCGCTATCCACCGGATAAATCACTATCCAGTGGATAAGTATAAGGGAAACCAATTGCGTTATCCACTGGATAGTGATTTATCGGGTGGATAGCGCTATCTAACTTTTGAACAACTGGGGCCAGGACTTTAAGCAATGACGATGGCAACACAAAGGAAAACGTCAATTAAATTGTGTATTTCTTTTTTGTTTATTCTCCTTTGCAATTCTTCCAACTCGTTTAATATGTCTGATGTGGCTGAACTGTCCAGGAACTGAATTCATAGGGACAGCACTCAAGTTCAGGTAGAGAAAGAGAAATTCATCGTTATGTGTTTCTGTTCTCCAAAAAACCTTAAAAATGGTCATGTCAAGTTGTTGTTTTGCAGAGCATGGCAAAAAAAATGTACCAGAATGTAAAACGCATGTGCAGAGCCATTGTTTTGCTCGTTAAAACCTATTGTTTTTTACGTTCTCGTGGCCGCTGCCATCGTGGTTGCTTAAACTCCCTGTTATGAGGGCAGTGGGCCCCCTGTGTGTGTTTGTCCCCAGTGAGAATCTAACCTCTGACCTTGTCATGTGTACAGACACTGATAGGATGCTTTGACCAGTGAGATACAGGAAGAAAGTTTCGTATGTGACATATTGTCCTGTTTCAGAGGCATAAATGTTTTTTAAATCAGTGTTATTGTGTTTTGCTGGCTACAACACTGCACAGCAGGATTTTGTGGGTTTAGTTCCCAGTTTCGCTACTAACCAGTGTACTAGAAAAACTGCATGGTGATGTCATGTGTACACAAAAAGTGTTGCAGATGGTCGTGTCCATTATTCTTTGTTAGACACCGGTTAATACAGACAATGGACACTTTTCCATGACTTAAATGACAGGCTTCCATTCAAAACTAACCTTGTGTTGTGGCGATTATAACAGTCTTTTAAGTGTTTGTCCAGTATTCAGTCTGTCTGGTTGTACCAGAAACTGAAAATGTCAGTGGAAAACAAAGTTACACACTACACAGCTGTATCTTAAATGGACTAAGTTATGTTGTGCTTGTCTGAAACAAGAGCACATTAATGTTAGTGAGGTCCTTTTGGGGGGGGGGGGGTACGTGTGTTTCTAGTCTGAATTTCAAACCCCTTCGTTTCACTTATTGAGGAGGAAGCCATGTCCCTGTCGGTATTTTACTATTGTATTTGTGCTTGTCTTCATTGCTATCATGGTTTCAATCCATCTCTATGTCGTTTGTTGCCATTTCATCTGTCTTATGTTACTATTTCAAGGCCATGTCGCTTGTCAGAATTTACCCTAACAGGGCCTTGTTAGTGTGAGATACATGTATTTAACCATGCTTAAGTCTTCCTCAGTTTGACGTTAAGTTATATAGGTGTTATCTGCCAAACAGAACACATGTTAGAGAAAATCAGAAGTTTCTTCTCTTACTTATAAATTGCATGCTTTGGTCTTTGTTTAGTCTTTGTGGGTGTCAGTGATGTTTATTCCAAGAGTCTGCTTAATGCAGATATCCAGACAATACAGACAAGTTTGGTTGTCCCTTTGAGTCCCCATTACCCAAGTGATATTGTATTGCTAGGATCATTTGTGGAGGGGAACAGGGTTGGAAACTTGGTCAAAACAAAGAACATTTGTTATAAAACTAGTCAGATCCTTTGATATCAATGTCAGAGATCAATAAACATGACATTAGTAATACTGAATGAATAAACTGAAAATCTTTATTACTTAGGTAAAAACAAATACAGTATTTCGCTGAATCTGGCTCTCGCTAAACATCAGTTTACTGTTATGTTTAACTGAATTATCGGTTGACTTGTTGATCTTTCTTGGCGAAAGATACTTAGCCTAGTCCCTCTGCTGTTCGTTTTGTTTCGTAAAAAGCGGAACAACCACTACTCTGTTTATCTTTTCAATACTAGCTGAAAGCCTTCAAATGAAAACTTCGAGATACGATGCGATAAAATGGGATACATACTTCACTGTTGCTGTACTTCTCTGCTCCAAGTTAGAGACAGCTTGCGTCAAACCGAATGCCATTCTCAGGAGAGAAAGAAATGATGACAATTCTCCTAGAACGACAAGAATATCTTAGAGCGACACATTAATACCTCGGCAGACTTGTTCATTGGCGATGGCGGTCGCATCGAAATATGTGAGCGAGTCTTGCAACAATTTACTTCCGTTGACAGCTCTATTGTTAAAGGACCAATCACATTGCGAGATTCCCACAGCCAAAATTTGGCCGCCGCCACACAAGGTCCTGTGTGAGATTGTATCAGGCCCTATTTTAGCAAGCGACCTACATACTGTAAGAGAATATGAGAGGGTTGCTGAAATTCGGCCTGGTGGCAGGTTATTGTTGGGAGAACTTGTTGAAACATCAACACAATTCATCTTAAGCGATCATGATTTCTCTTATTCTCATGACCTGTATGTGCTGTAATGCACTGATATTGATACTAAACACTATCAGGGCTAAAAGGGTTAATGGACTTTTATTTCTCTTGTTTTAGAAGCATAACTGCACTGTGAATCGACGATACAATGACTTTGTTGCCTTCCACGACATGCTGTTGTTGAGGTTTCCATACCGTCTCATCCCCACACTTCCTCCAAAGAAGCTGATGGGTGGTATGTTGAAGATTAATGTTGCATTCAATTGGCCTTATTCCAGAATAATAATTCACCTAAAAATCACAAGAATCTCTTAAGTCAAATTTAGAGCTAATAGAATAGCAATTTAATACTTCTTGAATTTCATGCACCAAAAAGAGTTTTCACTAGATAGTTCAATCTTACAAAATGATATCTGAAGACTATCTGTTGATTCTCAGTAAACATTAAGAATTATTTTTGGAATATTCATTGTGTCAGGACCAATCAGATGCAAAATCAAACCATGAGAAAGAACCACAAACCAAAAAATTAATTACCATTACAGCTTGTGGCTCATTCATCTCAAAACTGATTCGTTTTCTTTCCCAGTACAATAAACATTCCAGAAATAATTGTAGTTTTCATGGTTTTCTTAGTTTCACAGTAATTAGTAGAACATGAAAAGTCCTTTACCAAAAGAGAATTACTTTAAAAGTGGGAGCAAGGAAGTAGTAGGCACAGCATGTTGCATGTTGTTCAAGACATCAACAAAATAATAACTTATTCTTGTTGTTGTTTTTAATTGCAGCAAGTAAAGAATTCATTGAAGCCAGAAAGAGAGCATTAAAACGTTTTCTGACGCTTGTTGTGCGACACCCAGTGCTCTGTGAGGACAAGATTGTCAACTTTTTTCTTACAGTCAAAGGCTCGGTAAGACTGTTGCCTGGGAGAACCCAAAACTCAGACCCCAGGAACCCAGACTGGGATCAAGCCTAATTTAGGCACTTTGTAGTTAAGTCCTGTTCAAGGAATATATCATAGAGTCTGATTCTCTCTGAGCTATCCTTATCATGGTGACTGTTTCCCTTGAAAGTCCTCTCGGAATTTCCTCTTAAAAAAATTCTTTATTTTAAACTCCCATCAGCCAGCATCTCTCACAGGCATCCACCTTTCCTGAAAAAGCTAATTGACACGCTAGCCGATTCTTTTACATTCTTCATGGCCATGAAATGTTGGCCAGCTATTGTTGGTAATTTTCCTTTTCACTGTGGGAAATGATGCACTTGGTGATTATTAATCACTGCATGGTAGATACTGGTGATTTTGATCGCTTGTCATGCCAACAACAAAAAATTGCTGGCGAAATCACCATTGCAGTAGCAGGCACATGTGACAACTTTCACCAATCGTGGTGATGAGCGCATAAAATTGCTTGGTGCACATGTTGATGCTTTATGAGAATGGTTGCTCACAGTTTCAACTCTCCAGTATTTAAGGTGAAATTTTGTAATGATTAAATGTTTCTTTGTTTGTGTCTCTAGGATATTGGGCAGAAAATGAAGGATCAGTTTAAATCAATGCCTGATGAATTTATGTCAAGTCCTCTTGCCTCCAAAGCTAAGGTGCTTTTCATAATTAAATCTAGATTGCCCAGGTTGGCCTCCCAAAACACCAGTACAAATAATAATAATAATAATAATAATAATAATAATAATAATAATAATAATAATAATAATAATAATAAGGATCAGAACTGGGGGTGGCTTGAGGTAGTTGCAACGTTCACCCTATCATTATTTCCTCTAGATTGTGGCATTACTGGCCTATCAAATGTGGCATACCGAACTTTACTAAGGAAGCCTCTAATTACGAAGAGGTTAAACATTTGAATAGCATTGGAAATTTGACATTTGAAATCGCTTTGCAGTAGTTTCCTACAAACCTGAAGGAGCTCCACTTCAAACATTTAATATGTATTTGGAGCAACATGTTTGGCTATTTTGAAACTTAAATGCACCCTTTTGAAATACAGTTTTTAAACTGTCAATATCTAACCTTTGATTAATTGTACCTACAGGAACTTGTTCCTATGGATGTGCAGGCAAGCTTTCAAAGCAGTCGATTACAGATTCAGGCCGTTCACAACAGCGTGGAAAAGCTAAAAGATATCGCTGACAGGATGACTGCTCGAGCATTAGGTTGGTCAGGTATCTTTTATGTTCAACCAAAGTAATAAATGCTACAGACTGTTAACATATTGAGTTTTTTCTGCTTAAGATCAATGAAGCCATTGTTTCGGCAATTAATTTCTACTTGAGAACAGACTAATGAATTAAGCAATGCAACAGGAAATAAATCCTCAGCTGTTTTTGTGTTCACAATTTATATTTCATGCACAGACTCAGCACAGAATGTTTAATGTTTAACGACACTGTCACGTATAAAGGAATTTATTTATTTTATTTGCCCGAGATCATTCACTAAATACAATATTTCATTCATCACTGTAGTGACAGTATTGAGCAGGAAGTCTCAGAAGCCTTCCTAGGTTTATCTAGGAGTCCCCCCTTACTATCTGATATGAATATGAAATTGTAGGAGACAAAAACTAAGAACTACTTGTTCTAACTACTAATATTTTAATTGACAGGGTTTTCTTCTGACATGCTTCACTTTGCGAAGGAACTTTCGTAAGTTGGTTAGATTTGTTGACCTAAAAAAGTAATATAAATATGCAAGATAAGTATTGTTAGAAGATGATTTGAACCTAAAATATCACCAGCTTACCTACCGAAGAGTACAATCATCTGAGCGCGCACTCGTTTAATCTTCCAGTGCTTTGAGCAATGAGTCACACCCAATAACAGTGTGGGCGAGCGGTAATGACAACACATGGGGAACCCTTAAGCATGGCTTCACTGGTATCACACCTTATTTCTCCCAACTTTCAGAAAAAGGAGCTAGTTGGGTAAGTACGAGACCAGCAGTGTGGATTTATATGGATACTGTAGATTTATGGGATTAATTCAGCTTTTCTGAATAACCTATTGCAAATTATAGTACAACGCTAAATTTTGGCGTGCTCCCATTGGTCGAAATTGATCACGTGACGCGGTAGTGTCTCTCCTTAGCAGGTGTCTATCAGTGCATAGTGCCCGTTTTGGCAATTTTCACTCAAAATTTAGCATTGTACAATAAAAACAATAGAGTTCTTCTGTCTCAGGCCCTATGTGTGATAGGTTCCCTCAGAAATTTGAAGTTCAAACTTCATATAATATTTGCTGTGAACATCAAATTTCCTTGGGCAACCTATCACATGATTGTCAGGGCCAACAAAGAAGTTGAGGGCAGTGGGAGTATAGAACTTGCAGGAAAGTGGACAATCAGACTGCCTTGTTTGATTGCTGCTGCAAACTTCGGAAGCTGTTTGAATCTTATTTGGCCATGATCAATATCAGATTATCTCAAACATGTCTAATCTTGTTTGTTCTGCATTTTATTCCTTTTCCAGTTTAAAAGGGAAGACACTGGTGCTGTTGAATATTTAGCCCTTTTCTTGGATTTGACATCCAGCTACAGGGTAATTATACTTGGAATTGTTTATGGTGGCAAAATACAATACAATACAATCAAGTTGTTTAATGTGCACCTTCTTAGGGTGATGTTTAAAACTATTTTAAGCCTATGACTTTTACTTTGTCAATGATTTTGGACAAAGATTTGCCAAAAAACTCAGATTTTGGTTGTTAATTTTTATTTTAGATAATTATTTAATAACAGTGCTAGCTTATCAGAATTGTAAATTAGTTGTATGCATACTTGTTTGCAGTAATAAATGTACTTACTACTTGTGGTTCAGGCAACTAAAAGTTCGTAGAAAGTGTTTCACATTTGCATTGTATTGCATTGTATTGCATAGCATTGCACTGCATTCTACCAAACCAACCAACTCAATGCCACAAGCAAAGCTGACTTGGTTTTGTGGAAGTTCTTTGCGAAAAAATAAACCAATAAAATAAAAATAAAAATTCTACTTAGTAGTAAATTTCCAAGAACATTTTAAAAAGGTTTGTTAATTTACATGCTGTAATTGATGGCAGGAAAGAAAAATTAAAATAACAGTCAATAATTTTTTTTCAGTACTCTACATTTTTATCTGCATTGTTTATGTACATAATCCTGGAGAGGACAGTCGACAGTGCACAGTGCAAAGTAAAAAATTCTTGTTTATTTGCAGTGCCACCAAAAACAAAAAAGTGATAATCAGAAACAAAAATGAAGAGTGCAAAAAGGGAAGGTTAAAAGTTCAGCAAAAGAATGATTAGATGCACTTTTATGTGACATGCTGGTTTTAATAACAGGTTTACAGCAAGTTATATCCATTTGATTTTATCAGGATCTCTGTGATCGGCATGAGAAAGGAGTGTTAAAAGACCATCAAAACTCCCTTCACAAGATGCAGCAGATTAAAAAGCGACAAATTGCTGCTCAGGCCAAGGGGCAAGATAATCAAGTCGACCAACTGGAGTCCAAAATAGTTGAACAGGAAACTGACATCAGTAACATGGAAAACAGAAACTATTTCTCACTGCACTGTCTCCAGTTAGAGACACAACTGGTGCATGCTAACATGAAGATCCTAGCCATTGTCCTGCAAAAGATGGTAGCATCACAAGTTGTGGGACACAAAGAGGTTAGACATTAACAAGCTGATAAACTGAGGTGTCAAGCCCTAATTTTTTAAAATACTGAAAGCATTACTGAATGAAAGTGCTGCTGGAGAGAGCTTTCATTTTGAATTCTCACACAGTCATAAGGATTTCATCCCCGACTCAAATGTTAGAGCCACCTTGTACAGCATAATAAACAGTACCACTGAAAGGTACTGCTCAGTAGCTTTCATTTGAATGGCCACACTTTAGGATTTCTTAGTTTTTAATTTTAATTTTTATTATAATTTGCAGGGCCCCATTGAAAACCGCCAAGGCGAGTGGGCTCCCTGGTTAAATATTATTATTATTATTATTATTATTATTATTATTATTATTCACAGATGCAGCATAACAAACAGTACCACAGGAAAGTACTGCTCAGTAGCTTTCATTTGAATGGTTCACTTTAGGATTTCATTCACAGACTCAGCATAACAAACAGTACCACAGAAAAGAACTGCTCAGTAGCTTTCATTTGAATGGTTACACTTTAGGATTTCTTAGTTTTTAATTTTAATTTTTATTATAATTTGCAGGGCCCCACTGAAAACCGCCAAGGCGAGTGGGCTCCCTGGTTAAATATTATTATTATTATTATTATTATTATTATTATTATTATTATTATTATTATTATTATTATTATTCACAGACTCAGCATAACAAACAGTACCACAGGAAAGTACTGCTCAGTAGCTTTCATTTGAATGGTTACACTTTGGGATTTCATCCACTGACTCAAAATTTAAAACCACCTTGTACAGCATAATAAACAGTACCACTGAAAAGTACTCTCAGTAGGTTTCAATTGAATGGTAAACTTTAGGATTTCATCCACAGACTCAAAAGTTAAAACCAACTTGTACAGCATAATAAACAGTACCACTGAAAAGTACTGCTCAGTAGGTTTCATTTGAATGGTTACACTTTAGGATTTCATCCACTGACTCAAAAGTTAAAACCACCTTGTACAGCATAATAAACAGCACCACAGGAAAGTACTGCTCAGTAGCTTTCATTTGAATGGTCACACTTTAGGATTTCATCCACTGACTCAAAAGTTAAAACCACCTTGTACAGCATAATAAACAGTACCACTGAAAAGTACTGCTCAGTAGGTTTAATTTGAATGGTTACACCATAGGATTTCATCCACAGACACAAACCTTAGAACGACATTACACAAATTAAGTTTGACTGCTGCAAGTTATACAATTAAAGGCAGTGGTACTGCAGTCTCATTCAAACAGAATAGAGCACTTTATCACTTAATGGATGATGTTAGCTTGCAAGGATTGCTTGCTACAAAAGATTCAAATTGAATTGATAAGTTTCATTGTACAAAAAAGTCAGTTCAGTCACTACAGGTTATGAAAAGTATGCCACCGACATAATTTAACACAAAGAGTTTCCCACTTAAGGGTTTCATAAATTGGTTTTTAAAATAGTGTTCTTTCAAGAGTAGGTTATCAAAAATCATTAGAAATGACCAGAATTATTAGCTTATTTTCCTCAACTCTGATTTTTCTGAGGCTGGGAGTAGGGAAAGGTAAAATTGTCATCACCATCATTGTCCCTGTCATTTTCGTTACCCTCATCGTCATCCTCTGCATTTTTCTTTTACACACCAGTGTTGTGTGTGGTGGTGTGTGTAAGTTGAGGCAGTGCAAGGAAATTTAAGATTTTTGTGGCGAAGGCTTTATTGGTAAGTAGGACAGGTGCTGAATCAAGGGATTTGTAGGTGGGTGTGCTAATAATGTGAAACTTTGGGTCAGTTGATTCATCCTTCAAGTACTTCTTTTAAGCTCTTTGTCAAGAACTCATTAAATAGTTTTTTTTTTCTTTTTTCATTTTGCCTTATTGGTTTTGCTCATAACTTGCCTTTTATGTACATAACTCAGGTTGGTGATGTTTGGAATGAGCTTGAGCCGCTTGTGGATGTTATAATTCCCAACAGTTCTCCTGCATCATCTCCACCAGGGTCTCCACCAATGAAGTAATTACTGCTCAAGTCTCATCTGACGTACATTCCCGTGACAAACATCACATTAATGCTTTCAGTCCAAACATTCCCAGGTTAAAAGCTGAATATATTGTCACAAATTTCATTTTGCGAAACACTGAAAAATAAGTTGGAACACAGTAAAGTTGGTCTTAAAATTACAGCCGATTTCTGTGTTGTGTGCAGACCGAGTATTTCAAACGTGATTTGCTGGTTATGATTCACCCACTGTGGTTCTGTCAGACACCCCTAATCACAGAGTGTTGAAGGAAATTTTCACGTCTTCTGGGTTTTTTTCTTTTGTGATTGTTTGTTTCAAATTTTTTTCTCTGCAATTTCATTTCATGTGCATTATTGCTGTTATTTGTGGCCATGGGCACATCATGGCAGGGCATTCTTAGCTGGCAATTCATGATTTGCCTGTCGTGATTTGCCCACGATTGCAAAATAGCAATGAAACTTTGCACTTGAAATGACTTTAAGGAGGAAGTACTAACATAACTTCCCAAGATGTAAACAGTCATTATGCCCTTTTATGACTGTAGGTGAATGATGAGGGGCAAATAAGCCAGTGATTCAATCTGGGTACTGCACACAACAGTGAAATTGCTGTAATGATTTAGGCAGCCCAGTTTTTAGTACAGGAAGACTGCTGGAAAAAAAAACAGACTCAAGATGCTTTTGTGCAGGGTTGGTCTCAATCTGAAGTAAAATATTCACAAATACCAGCAAGTCAAAGGTGCTGAATGCTAAATTAAAACAATACACAGAGCTGTAAACAGTTCATCTTCTCACTGGTATCTGTAAATAGTTCACTTGGTATCAAGACTAACCATGCACATGTTCATCTTTGGTCTTTTTATCCAATGGCCTAGCTGAACCTTAAACTGGACTATTAAAACTTAGCACTCAAGATGTAGAGCCAAATTACACAGCCCTAGGTTTGACCCAGGAGTGAAGGATTAAAGGCAGAGTTATACTGCAGAGTGTTTTCTGCAACTTGTTCCATAATGTCTTTGATATTTATGTTGACCAGTGTTGCGAGACAAGTAGCTCTATGTAACCTACTTAAAATGCAGAGGGAAAATCAAGATGTAGAAACTGTTGGTTGAAAGTAGAATCATGGCTCTGTCTATTGTAAGATATGTGTCACAACATGCAACGCTTTAGTCATGTAACTTGTCTCAGCACGTTAAAAACGGTACCTCCTTTTGTTACTACACATACATTCTGCACATCTCGGGATATTCAAGTTTCTTAAGGAATTTGCCCACTGATACAACAATATTTTTGCACGGTTTATGACTATGTGGAAAAAGCAAATCTTAGCAATGGCTACCAGAATCCAAAAAGAAAATTGGGGGTAACCATGCATTTTTCAGAGATGATTGAGCTGAAATTTGGTAAAAAAAATTGCCATACATTCTTTGTATTTTGTGCTTTTTTGGAATTATGGTTAGCCACATTTTTCTTTTTGAATTCCAGTAACCCTTGATAAGATCTACTTTTTCCTCATGGTCATAATGTTTGCAAAAAATTATACATCTGTATTAGGAGGCACTGTCCTTAACATCAAAGACAACCATAATCATAAATTGGCTAAATTGGTTATAAATATTTTTGTTGTGTCTTTGGTAAGATTTTCAAAAGCCATATCAACAGCCTTTTAGCCTGAAATTGTTTAGTGGTAATCCATTATACAAGTTCCTTTGGTGACAGTGCCTTGATTTCCTCAAAAACGTAGACATTCATAAAATTCTAGACAATCTTCTGGCTAAAGGCTTGCATAGTTGTCCTATCTGCCGTTGTACTTAAAATTAACACATCAGAAAAAGGAATGCATGGATATACAGTATGGCGATTTAATAATGGAAGTTGTAGAACTGGCAATCACAAAAGCTAATTATGAAGTGGAATTATAATTTGTACGCATAAATTCCTTCAGATATTGAAGGAATGTACTAAACATTGTTTTACCTTAATATAAAATTTTGTTCAGAAAGGGAATCTATATGCCCTTATGACTAATTATTGACTCTCTGCCTTCATAATTTATCTGGTTGCTAGACAGTTTGTAAATTAAATATATTTTAGAATTTCAAAGTAAGTTGAGTTTTTGAAAAATAGAGAAAACTTGTGGTCTTAAACAACTTCCTGTATTCTTAAAAAACATAAGCCCACATGTTATAACATACTGACATTCAATCTGTAAGCTCATGTAGAACTAGCGTTAGTACAATGATGTTACTTGCCTTCCAGTAACACTCATACTCTGAAATTCATTTCAAAGACTCATCTAAGCCATTTACTGTTTTTAACTGCCGTCAATTATTGTAGCAGGATTCTCAAAAACCAAAGATGTTCTAAGCTCTGTGGGGACAAAAGGTCACTTCTTGTCCAGTCATTGTTGGAATTCAATCCGCTCTGTCAATTTTCTGTTTCTTCTCACAGTTTGCTGGTTGTTGATTTAACCACGATTGACAGCAGTGAAAAAACACCATTGTTAGAGGGGTTTTTAAGCTCAGACTTGGCTGTTACTGAAAAGCTAGAAATGTATATGGCTCCGAGGCATCTGTAATTATCTGGATTGCCCTGCAATAAAATCAGATATTTTTAAGAAGATTCAAGACTTCGTACTTCTACCATGAAGTACTTGAAGGGCTTTTACATGATAATAATAATAATAATATTGATGACAGCATTTGCATTTATATAGAATGTGTAGTTCCAGATAATATCCATACCCTCCCCTCAAATGGCATCTGCCATATGACCCCTCTCCACCCCCCTGGAAATTCCAATTTAGCTTCATACAATGCTTTAAATTTTTGGGCCTTTGAGATCCCCCACCCACCCCGGAATTTCCAATCCCTTCTGTTAGGGGTATGGATATTCTCTGGAACTACACAATCAAGAATGAGAATAAGCTACGAACTAGTAGTGAAAAAAAGGAGTCAAGATATTAAAATTATTCTTAACTTAATATCTTGTCAAGAAAAAGACAAGTTCTTTGGATATAATAAAAAGTATTTTGGCCAAGTTCTTGTCACCATGTGATCAAACAAACCAATCACAGCACACTAGGGGCATTAGAAGGGTGTTATTGACCCCTCATATGTATGCTCAGCGGGGCAGCAATTCCTTTTGTTGATGCTACAAGGGATGCGATGCGGGGACAAGTTCATTTGTGCCAACCTTTTGACCTCATCCCAAGTCAACTTTTCTGAATTGCATAATTTACACTGTATTTGAATGGGAATGGGAAGTAATTTCAGGCAAAAACTGCAAAATTGCCTCACTTCCACTTCAATTTGTATATTTGAAGACACAACCTTTTATCTGGGGTTTTCCCTCACAGTAGCCTGCGTAGCAGGCGGTTTGGGGTGGGGTGTTTTTCGGAAGGTAATAGCCCTTTTTATGGTTACCTTTTCTCATTTTCATTACAATGTCTTTGAAAATTGTCTCACATCCACGTTCAAATATATTGTGATGCAAATGAGAACATTTCACTGAAAAGGGCTATTCATGAGAAGCAAAAATTTTCAATGAAACGGTCACGCGAAGCCTGGACGGAGGTCAAACAAGAAGAAGAGTGGGGGAGGGGATGTTTGACCTCGGTTCAGCTTTCGCGTGGCCATATCTCCTTCTCACGAATAATACTTTACGATAAACACACCAAACCGCCTGTCACACGGGCTATCCTTGCAGCCATTTAAAATAACGAGAAAAATCTGATGACAAGGGTGGCAAAAATTTGGGACGTTCATTTAGTGAACAAAACAACTACTTGTAATAAGGCATTTATTATAGTTTCAGAGTTCCTCATTTACAATGTCATAATGAGTACATTACATTTCCAAATAAACGTTAACCAGTACCAGGTCATATACTACTGTAGATGCACAGCATCATAAATTTAATTAGTATGAAGAAAACGTTTTGTCTCAGACAAACAACCATTATTACGGCCTTTTCACGGACCTAACACTATAAAGTATACATGTATATTCGTGGCATCCATTATAAACATGCTGCCCAGAATACCTCATTTCATCTACCTCAAGCTCACTTCCCATGTTATTAGAAAACAAAAAAGTTAACCTAATTCGGTCAAAAGGTCATGCGCATTTGTAATGATGAGTGGTAGATTTTAACCCACTTTGCTGTTTTCCGCAATATTCTGGTAACTTGTTAACCTTATAATTTGTGAAGAGTGTTACAAGCAAAGGGGAAAACTCTCCAATTCAAATCCAGTAAGAAATTTAAAAAGAAGACAGCCTTCAGAATAAACAAAAAGAAGATTGTGCTGCACGCAACGGCCTTGTAATCTGCACTTGTAGGCTAGGGCCATTCATGCATGAATTTACTGTCTTCGGTTGACTTCCACCAAAACTTAATTTGAAGTGAGCGGAATAATAAATTCTGTTGGGTGTGTCTGTGCTTATCACTGTAAATTTTGGCTTTAGTTGCAAACAAAACAAGTCACACTTTGCACATCCCTTAAGTTTGTAGCTAGGTCATGGTAATTAATAGCCCTAATGGTTTCTCTGTCAACTAATTGCTTCGATTAATATTTCCTGTACAGTATTAAGGACACAATCTTTAACAAACTGTAATTTGTTGTTTGCAAGCCCTCCCTCTCTTTCTTCCTCCTTCCAATTCTCTCAACAGTAGTTTCCAGATGCATACAGACAGGGGGAAAGCTACAACTTAGTTTATAGGATTTTTACAATACTTACATCTTACTTCATAATTACATCATGATAATAACTTACTACTAATAATTTGGTATGAAACAAAGTAACATGATTTTATTTTAGAAGCGGTTAATTACGTCCTATCATCCACTTCAACGTCACCTCCGTAGAACAGGCTTGGCGGTGCTGTGTAGTGGGATGCACCTCTTGTTAGGATTCCCTAAGAAAGCAACCAAACAAAAAACGTGGTTTAAAAGCCAAAATGTACAAGACATTCCACTCATAAGAGAAAGAAAAGAGTGGAGACCGTGGATGGTTTGAACTACAGGTAACCCAACTTTACAACACAAACTTAGATTACATGTGTTATCCAGTGGGAAAATATAACTCTCCAGAAAACCACTGATGTCTTTAAAACTTTAAATCTAAAAAAAAATAATAATAAATGTCAAAAATAAAAAGAAATTAGAGCAGAATTTGGGAGTACTTACTCTTCTCTGCTGTTCCTGTCTCCAGCGCCTCTGTGACGCTGATGGAGGCTCATTTACTGGGTAAATAATCTGCAACTGAGGACATGACATGTGCAGTGGGCGGGGATCAGAGTGACGACGTAGCCGCCTGGACTCTTCTTGACTCTCATTTAACTGGTCCTTGTAGATGTCAACCTTGACATTTAAAAAATCATTTTTAAAAAACAATATTACAGCAAGAATTTGGTCATTATTTCCCTATCATTGGCAGAGTCAACTGAAATCAAGGTTTTATTTTCACCTCTTGTGTTAATGTAGCAATGATCTCTTGCGCATCTTTCAGCTGCTGTTGAAGGCAATCTTTCTCACTCTGTGCTCGCTCACGGTCCCTTCTCTCAATTGAGAAATCTTCCTTGTACACTTGAATCTGCAATCAAATTTTAACAGCCTGTTATTAACTGCCCTGATATAAAAATGCATATTCTCCTTACTGTTCTCCATGTACATTTCTTATGGAACTAGTAAGGAGAATTTGTCTAAATCTCAAGACCTCTAATCCTTGGTGATCACTTCCTTTATTCTTGACACTTGAATGTTTAAACAAATCATAATAATGTAAAGAGAACTTTGATTTTGGTCACTGTTACAGCTTACAGGGTCAACAGTAAAGGGATCAGTTTCTGTAGAAACTGTGGTACTGTGTCTGTTAGGTAGTGATACACTTCAATTTTTAATGAGGAGGCCTACATCACAGAGTGGTTTACAGAAGAGTCCCCAATTAAGACAATAAAATATACATTAACTAAAGGAAAATGACCATAAACTTACTAATTTTAAAAATACTATTGATTAACATGCTAAGTACATGCTGCTGATGTTGATGAGGTAAACTGACTACCATACAAAGATTCAGAAGCTGATGTTTTGATCACTTAAGCCCTTCCTTAAGGGCAAATCCGAGTAACATACTTTAAAACTCACAAAGGGATTATAAAATCACTACCATGAACACTATCACCATCTGATTCCCTGACAGGTTCAGCGACAACCTTCCCTACATCTGGTATGTTCTAGGCACTGAGTGGGCTACAGGCAGGGAGACCAGTGGTGAGCTAGTTCATTATTTTTGTTTTATATATAAAAACTTCTGCATACTGCTAGATCACATACCTGTTGTTTGAACACTTCATAATCACCCAAGTCAACTCCTGATGGGAGAGAAGCGCCTTCTCTCTGATAGATTTGATTAAGCGTGGTAGCAAGCCTTGTGACTTCAGATCCAAGTGCAAGGACTTGTGTTTCCGCATTTGCCAGCTTTTCTTTAGTTAAGTCCAGCTCTCTTTGAAGACTTTCGTTTTTTGTCTCATATTGAAGTTTTATAGTGTCGTAATCTTCTTTCCACTTTCGGTTGATTTCCATGACCTTTTAGAAAAAACACACAAAATAATGAGGATTCTGTATGATTCAAAGAATTGATCACTATACAGATATTGCGAAGTATAAACTGAGAAGCCACCCAAAAAGACAACAGAAAATAATCAAATCCTTAAAGAAATATGTCAATGATGTCCTCTGAGATATTATCGGCATGAGGACACCAAAGGTGTACATGGTTGCTGTGTGCTCTTCATAATTTACAGTTCAGGTTGCCACTGTTTCTCTACAAATTTCTTCCAAGTAATATCAAAGAAATTGACAAAAGAGCTGTAATAACAGATATAATATACAAACCACATTAGATATCAAACACCTAAGTTAAACAGTTGTAAGTTAAGGTTGGAAGTTTCATGGAAAATTGAAACCCTCCCAATGACTTCTGTGCACTTGCATGTGACTTGTCAGAATGCAAGTGTTTCAACATGTTTGATCAGCCTGTGCAAGACAAGGCTTTGGTGGTTTAACCCTTCAAGCCCCAATATTAACATCCCTATTCTCCTCACTATGCTCCTTCTACTTCTTATGTTACTAGTTGGGAGAATTTCATTAAAAATCAAGCCATTTGATAATCAGTGATCAATTCCTTTATTCTCATGACCTGTATGTTTGATCAAGTAGCAATAATGTAAGGAGAAATTAGATGCTTGTTACATTTGGGGCTTAAAGGGTTATCCCTGGGTCACTTGCTTGGTATACTGATGACAAATAACTTGGTTACATAATTGAAAGTGACCGAAAATTTTAATTTTAAATTTAAATTTATTGGACAGGAAGTGAAACATATTTAAAAAGTGAAAAAAAAAAGATGTTAGCACTGAATTTGAATTTTGATGCTACACAACAAATTACAGTGATTGAGAACAAGTCACAATGGAATTAAGTCACACATTGATCTATGACAAGTAATGTTTGTGCAGCATCAAAAGAGCATACTCCTACAAAATAATTTGATTGGATTGTGATATATGAATATATGAAAAACCATACTTTTCAAGCACATAGTTTGGAGTTGAATTTGTTAATGAAAATTATTGACAATAATGACAATAATATTGGTTTACTCATGGCAGTGCATGATAGTCATAAAAATGAATAATAACTACAAATAATTATTGATTCAGCACTTGTGATGTCTCTTGTGTAATCTATTGGGATATTCAACGCCTTTGACAACCTTGTTCCCAGGAACAGAGAGGACTCTAGGTATGAGGTTGCGCCTTTGACTTTAACTTGCTAAAATTGTTTCCCTAATAGTATGTAGTATATAAGCTTATATATACCCCATCTTACCTCATTCAGTTGCCACTCTAAGCAACATTCTCCGTTGCTTTCACTAGGTGGCCTTGAAACATCCCTCGCATTCGACAGCTCCTAATTTTGTACAGAATAATGAAAAACAATCGTCACTGAACGGTATTATTAGTGAAGGACTCTCATTTTGCTGACATGTATTCCCTGAGGTGCATCATACATTTCTAGATAGCTTTTGTTACCAAAAAACATCAGATCTTCGCCTTTTATGGGTGCACTACAAGAAAAAGATACAGCAAATTCTAAAGATATGCTTCTTTAGGAATTATGTGCAAGTCTTCGTCATTTTTCTGTTCCGCTATATCCGGACCAAGCCCCCTGAAACACCCATCGATCCTCCTTCCTACACGCAAGCCCCAACGGGGTTACAAACTCCGTTTTCGCACGAAACTGAGCTTTATCTCAAAAACAGAAATTTCGTTTCGCGTTTTCGAGGTTACTGCAATAAGCATATGATTTTCATTACCCTAACATAGGTTTAATTAATCGTATCAAGCTACGACCTTCAGAACCCTGAGCAGAAAAAATCACATAATCGTGTAAACGGCTCGTGTCTTGCAACTTGCTGTGAATTTCAATAACCTCGAGAGCCCTACCCCGACAAGACTCGTGAACAGTAAAGCAAACATTCAGATTAGTCCTTCGTAGCGTCCTATAACACTACCCTTGTTGCCAGCTGAGGATTTTGCACAGGCAGTTACGCAATATGCTAATACCAAACCGAACACGGAGTGTTTGTGATCGAAGATCGAAGGATGCTTCTCATCGATTTGCTCGCCATTTGCTATCTTCGGTAACGTTTAGTAAATCCTCATACCTCTCCATCCTTTCTCCTTCCTTTTTCTGCTTCTCTTAGCAGCTTTCTTATTCTTGACTGTTCTTTCTGTAACCGTAAAAGCAAACTCCTTTTCTCTCCTAAAGTCTTCACTAATGAACGCCGCAGTTCCACACACTGTTCACAATGATATTTCTCGTTAGCTACCGGACTGGTCATTTTCCACGTGTATTCTCCACACAACTTAAAGTGCTCCTTGATATACGACTTGACTAGCGAGCTAAAAACGAACTGTTGTTATATAAACGCAACGACAAAATCCCCTGTTCATAATTGTGTAACGGCTCCAAATTTAGATATGCCATCGCCATGACTTTTCGAAAAATCTCGAATTACTGATGACGTCATTGATGACGGAAAACGTGACCGCCGATCGAAACGTGACCAAAGAAAGTCAAAGGGAGGTTAATAGATTTGGCAAACACCGGTAGAAAACTCAAGGCCTTTCCTTTTGATTTGGGAGGAGAAAATGTTTTAATCCGGTTGTCATTCTTATAAATTCTCCGGTGAATAAAATAAGAAAAAAGAAATCGTTATGAAGTTCAGTGTGTCTTGACATTTTTGGGGACTCCGTATTGTTATTTTGGAGGCGGAACAATAAGTTGTTATCCCCCACCCGCTGCAAGGGAAACTTTGGGATTTTTGAAAAAGAAAAGAAACAATACAGAGATTTTTACGTCTGGAACTAACGTGATTAGGAAAATTTCCGATTGGGAATAAAATGGAATAAAGAGTTTATTTATTTCTACATCAGCCATACGGCCACATAGCTAGTTACATGTGTCATATAAGTAACTGCATATACGTACGTTTCACGTATTAACTGAATTGATTAACTGAATTGTGTAAATAGATTATGAAAATTTGAGAAGGAATTGCGAAATCCCGTCTCAGATTCGTTGCAACTGAGAAACAGCAAAATTTCGTAATGAGAGCAGTATCAGAGCAGAGTCCGACAGAATCATCCTTCCGTGACGTTATCACGCAAACTGTGCCTGGCAACGATGCACACACACATACACATACGTCGAGGAACATTCCGGGAATTTCGTATGCAAACGGTGGACTTATTTTTGGAGGGTTTTGGTCTGGGAGGAAACTTTTGTCGATGTGTCGGAAAAACGGCTGAAATATTGCTTGGATAGCAGTTTGTGCCTATAAATATGCTACTAAGATGTAGAGGAAGGCATATGAGTAAATCAAAATCAAACTCGCTGAACAGAACGATTTTGAAAAAGTTGTCGCCAGGGACCTGTAAAACTCCCCAAGAGAAAAATGTAAGATAACAAACAAGTTCTAACGAACATCAAAACCTTCTGAACATGTTGCAACAACTGATTTCCTTCCTGCTTTGGCGAGGGAGCCACGGGAGGCAAAACGGCCCACAGTTGGTGGTTGAGAACACAGAAGGAACACATTATTAGCAGGGGTATGTCATCATCTCAATAAAAAGAATTTCCTTTTCTATGGACAGCATATGTTGGGGCTTCTTTATCAGTAATAATAGCAAAACAAATTTTATTTCCGGTTGGCACAAGTGCTGAAACGGCACCGACTCTCTCGAGTGTGACTCATCGAAAACTGGTCACGAGAATGTTGGTTGGTAAAACTACTTCAATCTATCATTATTATTATTATTAATATTATTATTATTATTATTATTATTAATATTATTATTATTATTATTATTATCATTATTGTTATTATTATTATTATTTTATTTACCTATGTTAATGTTTTTCTTTTAACTGGACATTTTTGCTTTATTCAGCTGAAACCATTGCTATTGAAAGAAAGCTATTTACAAATCTTAGAAAAAGAGAACTTGTTCCTATTCCTAACACTTTCCTCGTGAAATAAAGAAAGATAAATAAAAAGACAGCCATATAACAGGTGATAAGTTCACCAGTTTCTGAGTTCCTGGCCGGCCTTATATGGAGTTATAAAAGGGACATACCATTTAACTAATTTTCACTAGTACAGATTGACGCAATCGTGCATGTAAGCGTAAACACAAGACGCAAATGCAAACTATCTTAACGCAGGCACGACTGACAAGGATAAAAACATTCTGATTGACCGGTTTCGAAAAAACTTTCTGTTTTCGGTACTGTTATAGGTAATAACTACTTTGGAAAAAAATGTTATGTCCATTTAAGACATTGAAAGTTTTTAACTTTTTCTTTTAGTTTAATTTTCCTGCCTGTTCCAGTTGTAAGCTGAACCTCTTCCCAGTCCTCTATCCCCGTCTCAGTCCTTTGCCACTATCTAAACCTCTTCTCAGTCTTTTATCCATTTTTCAGGAGCCCGTCTCAGTCCTTTGCCATCGGTCTCTGGCTTTCGTTACTTGACTTCAAGGTACTTGAACTGAATTGAATTGAATTGACGCTTTGCTTCATTACGAAAATATAAGCACGCAATGCGTGCAGAAACGACGATGTTTTGGGGATGAACACGCTCACATGCACATTCGTCATGAAAAACGAACTAGTCGCGCAAGAAATAAGGAGATTTACTAGTCACGCAAAGCGTAAATTGTCAAGATTGGGTATTGGGACCTTTTCTTTCCCATACGCTTTTTAACATCACGTAATTTATTTTGATAAGAAGTCATAATTCTTACTAGATTTCAAGCGATTCTGTAAGTTCCAAATTAGACGTCCATGTGAAGTAATTTTGAAAATAAACAAGCCACAAAATTTCAGTAGTATAACGGGTTAGCCTAGTTTTTACTGCATGTGTCGTTTCAGAATGATCTCACTACCGAGAGTATAGAAACCTGGTAATTCGACCCGTCAGGGAAAATACTCGAAAAACGTTTTGAAATACCGAGTTATCAGGGGTTAAATTAAGAGCAAAAACAAGGCAACAAGCTTTTAATTCGAGTAATGTACCGGTCAAATTGAAGCTTCAACATCCCCCCCCCCGGGCATACCCTGGGAATTTGACTCTTTGCTGTGCCCGGGGAGTAGGGAATTTGACAGTTAAAGTCTTCGCAGGGGTGGGGAATTTGAAAACCGCATGGGAAGGGTGGGGAATTTGAACAAATTGCCTCGGTGTCATGTTACCTGTCTCAGCGCTTGTACGTGACGAAAACATGGCGGAGTTTACAGAGCGTCTTGAGGATTTTAGAGGACAAAATTGCGCCTTTTGTTTGCGACTGGCTGCAAAAGAGAGGGCTGCAAAAGCTTTGCTCCGTATTTATTACGAAGTGTTAATCGATCTTGAGGTCAGAAAAGAATAAGTACAAAATGGAATAACGGCCTCGGTCTGATCTAACTTATATTGATCTATATCGATCTATTGAAATAAACCAAAAGTTTGTGTTTGCTATATTGAAATTATGACGTTTTCCATCAGGTATATACCATCTAGGTTTTTGTGATCAAAGTTTGTCAACTGTTTAAGAGTTCGAGGTTGGTTCTCTTTATAGTGCTTTAATATATGGAATAAAAACTATCTTATGAACGCAGAACTGTCTGCCTGTTTCTGGTTTCTTGATTTCTGTTGTCCTTTTGGGCTATTTCATCGTTTTTGGATGAAATAGCCCAAAAGGACAACAGAAATCAAGAAAGGTGAGTACATTTTCTTTATTTTATTGAAAAGAAGGTAAAATTTTATTTCGCCGAGCGCTTTTATTCCACGTTATTTTAAACTCCATACAAAGTCTTCCCTGCTAGCAGAGTCCCCTTTTCCTTTGAATACGCTGAGCTGACGGACGGGACGAAAAGGGACCTCTGCCATGGGTCGAAACTCCCTTTGATTCAATCGTGGACGGCGGTTTCCGAAACGCATGCTCCCTGTATTGTTTGCTGACCGTGACTTGAGCCCACTGTATCTCGCGCATTCCTTTACAGTTATTCCGCTGTCATTTAGTGAGCCCGCATAGTAACATGCCGTCCGATGCCGTCCTGGAAAGAGAACTAAACTCGTGAAGAGTTCAGCTGAGAGTTACAACGGTTACTTTCTCTCGTTTTTGTTAACATGGACGACGGAAAGATAAACAATCGAAAGAAGAAGCTCAAAGAAACACTCGACAAGTTAAGGAATGGAATTTAGAGCGAAGAAAACATCTGTCAAGGCGAAGGACAACCTTCCACCTCCAAAGATTTTGCGAGCTGCGGACTTTCTGTGAAATGCTCCAGCACTTCTACGAGTCTACGGTAGAGTAAATTACACATTTGATTGTAAATTTGTATCGAAATCGCTTTTTAATTGAGGGATTCTTCATATTCCTTACAGTTTTCGTAAAAGTTTTGAAAAACGTGCACATTTCGCATCACCAAATGCTCTTCAAAATAACTTGCACATCGAGCGAAATCGCTTGCGCGTAGCTTCCCTAGGCCTCGAAGAAAGAATTGAACGCGTTTGGTTTTAATAAATGTATTATTTAGAAAAGCTTACTGTCTCTTCTTCTGTGTACCTTCATTCATAAAATTTCGAAAAGTAGTAATCTGACCTAAACAGACAAATGCTCTGTTGTGGTTTGATTTCACGCGCGAGACAACCTGAGAAATCTCTTGCGGAAATTTTCAAAATTTTGACTTTGAGATTGTATTTTTGGCTTATTCTTAATTGACAACTGGTGTGTTTTATTTAAAAGTAAGAAATTTTAACTATTCTAGATCAAGTGAGTGTTGTTTTTTCGAACCTATAAATTGTCCTTTCGTACTGCACATGGGTTGTTTATTACCAACTGTTAATTTAGTGAAGCGATCACAAAACACGGGTCTTTCTTCAGGTACCGGAGTACATTGTCCTTCTTTTGTTTGCGAGACATTGTAATTTGGTTCTATTTTGCAGTTGAATTGTTTTACGTCTTTTGTTTCTTTTGTTTTACGTCATTCGTTCCCCGGTACTCACAGAAGGAACCCAAAACACGCAGCCTTCAATGGGTTAAATTCTCTTTGATTCCTGGAGTTGTGGTCATGTTAAAAAAGCTTCCTTGTCCAGATAACTTGAAATTAACACCGTAGATTAGACAACACCTATCTCTAGATGAACTGTCTACTTTTTTTAGGGTTTTGGTGAACTCGCCATTCATGACAACAAAACTGTGCAGGTGTTTTTTGGCGGACTAGTTGAGAAAGGTGGGAGTCGTCAGCTGATCACGTGCTAAAAGCATCACGTGACGTTTCGGTCGCTAAGTAACCGTGGCGCATGCTCAACACAGTTCATTTCGACCCATGGCACATTCTCGTCCCCAGAGCCCACGATCCCTTTGGTCTGCGCCAGGGATCGAGACCTCTGGCAGGGACCGAAGCAGGAAGTCCGCGAATCACGGACTTCCGGCTTTTGTGCACAGCCTCAGAAATTTGAACAATAACGGTTACTATCGGTTACAAAAATGGTGAGCTATTGCGCTTGCGCGTTACCTGGTCCCTGCCAGAGGTCTCGAACCCTGGCGCAGACCAAAAGGATCGTGGGCTCTGGGGACGAGAATGCCTATGGCAGAGGTCCCTTTTCGTCCCGTCCGTCAGCTCAGCGAATACTTAACAATTATCCTGCGAAATCGCGCGGAATATCACCTGATACTTAGCCGACGAGGCCGTAGGCCGAGTTGGCTAAATCAGGGGATATTCCGCAAGATTGAGCAGGATAATTGTTTTACTATTCAACAAATTCCCATCGACTACCAATTTCAGAACGAGAAAAACTACGGCTCTATGATAAAAACGCTAAAAGCTAGTAACACATAAAGCTTAATAAAAATCAGAACAGAACTTCAAGAAATCGAAGTTTACTACCGTTCACTTAAAAAGACTTATTTACAAACTCATGTTTGGAAATGACGAGACAAAGGGAAAAAATATTGCTACCTTACCGAGAATAAGTCCTCTTCCTGTGAATTAAAATCTTTTCAACTTTAGTCTTTACAACTTTCCGTGAGCAAGTGTGCTGCTTCTTTCGCAATAGCATTTTCTTGGTTGAGTTCTCACTATGAAAATTCCAAGTCAACCGCTGGATATCTTTGTGAGCTGAAGCACATACTTGTTGACATTTTGAGAGCATTTAATCGTGAAAAGTTTCTTCCAGAGAGTTAAAATTTACGGAGAACACTGCTAAAACTGCCTCGCTTTTCAAAATGGCCGCCAAACAAGCAATGAAAGAAAATCTGCAGTGCACTTCCAAATATGGTCATTTACGTATATCGCAGGATATCTGTCCTGTAGGATGACAGATATTGAGGGCTTCCTTACCATGTATGGGCATAGTGACAATTTGTTGAATAATAAAAAGTCTTATAGAGCGCTCAAATTTCCAACGGCCTAAATTGTAACACAACACCTTTCACTTCAAGTAGTCACGTCCCACTCGATACGCTTACATAAATCACTCATACACTTACATAAATCATTCATACGCTTACATAAATCATTTATTCGATCGATTTCTCGAATCGTGAGTTTGGGACGCCTGTGAACGCACACAACGAAAAATGTCATTTGAAAATGAAGATTGGTAAATCGTTATTTCATCTCAGGAGTACCTTATTGGAACGCGAATATCCAATAAACATTAATTTCTTGACTATGTTTTGAAAGGCGCTATTTTTGTATATTTTGGCTTAGTTGCATCAACAATCTAAGCGCTGCTTATTGTTATAAATCCGAATCTTTGTTCTCTAACGTTTCATATTCACGAGTTGGCTAATAGAAGCCTTTTATTTTTTTTTTATATGTTTACTTTTCCCCTTTATTCTAACTTTTGTGTCATTGTATTAGTGCTGAAATATTCATGTTGAGTCCATAAAGTCATCTATTAGGTAAAGACTTGTGTAGTTTTTTGTTGTTGGTAAGAAAATACCAGTACGTGCCTTAAAAATACATAATTAAAAAAAGGAAGTTTCCACCGGTGCCTATGATGCTAATTTCTGGCAAACCGGTATTTAACGACCACTTACTCATGACTTCCCCGAGGAGTGTGGCTGATTAACAGAAGTTTTTTGGAATTGTTGTATAGCTTGATTGCGTGTTAAAAAAAGACATTGGTTCCTTTTTTAGCTGTTTTGTTTTGTTAACGATCCCATGTTTTGGCCCTGTTACATTTTCTTTTTCGCTGTAATAATAATAATAATAATAATAATAATAATAATAATAACAATAGTGCAATTCTTTATACAGATAGCCTATATCACGCAAGGTGGTTTTCAATAAGGCACTGTAAAATAAAACAAGATAAAATTTAGCTAAAAATACTGAAATGCTAATATTTAAATATTAGAAATGAATTAAGAGAGGGTTGATACTTAAGTGCTTCTTGAAAAGTTGAAGAAAATGCAAAGCCTCTAAAAGCATTATAAGGTAGGTTTCTTATCTCCATAGGCAGGGCATTCAAGTCAACTAAAGCACTTAGGGACCTAAGCAGTCCCCAGTTAGTATTTGATTTTATAATTCTAACAGTGTCCTTTGAGCGAGTGTTATGACTGTGATGGTCTAAACCTCGAATGAAAATTTTGCTGTTGTTAATCAACTCGCTGAGCCTAATAAAATAAAACAAAATAAAATAAAACGAAATGAAAAATACGGTTTCACCAATAATTTGGGCGCTTTCTAAATTTTTTGCAAGTCTTCGTTCTCTCGAATGTCAAACGCCCTCAGCTTTTATTTACGCCCCTTATCTGTCCTCGTATTTAAATTTAGAAGTGAACTGCCGCCCTCATATATAGTATTTATATATAGTATTCTGGCTTTGCGAGGGCGAGATAATTAAACATTTGGCCGACGTAGACCCGAATTTGATTCATTTTGTATGATAAAGCAGAGCACAGCTGAGTAAAATTCGTAGATTTCATATAGTTTCATAGTGCTTTAAACAAAAAGTGAGTAGCCAGCAATGGAGACTTCTTGCTTATATACCAGGTCAAAATTAAAACCGGTTTCTTGTAAAACTCTCTAGCCTGAATATAGTGTCTATTGTAAATCGGCATCTAAACTAAATATCAAAATTTGTAGATAATTCGAATAACGTAAGACGGACTTAAAACAAAATCCCTGATGTCTTTACAAGTACCTTCACGGTCTGCCATCCGTGTGGATGAAAAGAAGATTGTGACATTTTGTTGAAACGAGCTGAATGGAGCCTCTAGAGATCAGCGGAAGATTGTAGTCTACTACTGTTATATTTGGAATAATAATATTTTAACTTTTGCTGTCTTATTTATATACAATGTGGCCACATCAGGTCTTTTTTAGCAGACGCTATTAATTTGGTGACTTCATCTTCTTCCTGAGGAATACGATGACTTCATTCTTCCCGGCTCCTTTTTTTTTTAATCAGAAGCGATCGGATTCATGATTGCTCTTCACAAGCACTTTTTTTTCCATGTCATATCCGATTTCCTAAAATGTAGTTTAACTCAAAAATTTGCTGTGCTGCTCGTCCAAATCGCCCGTAGCTGGGATATTAATTTCGATAAAATCCACAAAAAATGATTAACAAAGCAAGGCGAAGCTTTAACTCTTTTATCTGTATATATTAACATAAACATTGGCCAGTCGCAAAATCCAACAGCAGGCGAGTTGCCGAACTATTGACTAAAGATGCCTGACAAAGACCAGCAAACGACGTGACCTTCTTCCATAGTTTATAGATTTTAAAAGATTATCAGTAATCTACTGGTTTACAAGATTGCCGTGTGGGAATCCAATCTACTAACCTTTATCAAAAGATTTTGTCGGTTTCGTGCCCTTTTAAAAAACTGCATATGTTTTTAAAATTCTACAAGCAAGCAATTATCCTCAAATTTTCTCTACGTGATGTCTAAGGACTCTAAGTACTTCCGTTTGAATCAACTTCCGTCATCCGTCTTTAAAATTTGCATATCCAGAATCGTCTTCATAATCATATGACCTTAGATTTAAGGTCCGAAAAGATAAAGGAAAAAAAAGCAAAGAAAAGCGATTACGACAAACTGTTGAATCGCTGCCATAAGATACTCATTAAAGTAGAACCTCTCGCTCTCCTCTAGAGAAATCGAAGAGAAGCCTCTCTCCGATTTTTCTTTTTTCGAGAAAAATCCATCTCTGGTTTTGTTGTGATACGATACAGGAAGTTGCATAGGATTGGTCTTTGAATCATTTTTACGTACGAGTTGCCTGCCTTTCATTGTGGCCGGACCGAGGACAAGTTAACCGCTTTGGGGTTCGGTAAATCAAACCACAGTTTTCAATACATGTATCACAAAATCATCGAATAACGACAGAAGCTGTGTCACGGCACTTTCGGTCAATTCTCAGCTAACCACTTTTCCCGTCGAAAGAGGAATATGCGTTGCGCTTGTATATCTTCTTGCTGGACCGACGGCCACGTACTGCTGTTTTTCATTACGCTCCGGCTGAAGATGGGTCGAATCATGAACACCATCAGTTTTGCGGGTCAGTTTGAGCTGGTTTAGTTTAGTTTAGTTACGTTCAGTTCAGTTTATAGTTCAGTTTACAAGATGGACTGAATAATTACTGATACAGTTAGTACTACTGTCTACTATATACTGCACGCATTAAATTTCCGTCGAACCAGACAATGCATGAGAAAAATTGACCATAACCCTTTTAGCTTGTTCTGTGTAGTCTGTGAGCAGTTGTTTTATTGAATTCTAGGACAACAAAGAGCACGTGAAGAATCATGAACGAGGGCGTAAGCCTGAGGAAGATTTCGTTCATCATTCATAGAGCACAGAGGCTCGAGGCCTCCTCACTGAGGTCGCTCGCCGCTCCGATCGCACCATCGCCATCTGGACCGGCTAACGCCAAAGAACTATGCGTCAATTAAAAAATGAGGTTATTTTTGAAAAACTAATTAGTGTTCTTAAAAAGTAGTCGAACTGGCTCCTGTAGATGGCTATCTAGAAGTTTAATTCATAGGACAGCGATAAGTTTAGCAAAAACTGAGGTGGGAAAATCATCTTGTTCTCCATATAACCCTCACTGATTAAGCCAGTAAAGTTGGCGGGTATATTTTACGTTGTTATAAAAAATATTTTGTAGAGAACGGCAAAGTAATGAACCAGGATGTATAATGCAGAACTACTGTTTTGTACACTAAACCTTTTGTTTTGTGACGTACGTTCTCGTACGCTTAAGTCACAGTTATCGACTCAGCAGTTCTAAGCACGACCTCTGAAACGGGGCTGACGCTACTTCGTGTCCGCTCTAGCTTCGATTTACGTTTATAGTCAGTCTTCCGTTGTGCTGACCAAGCTATAAACCTTTTCCGCTCGTTGATCAAATCTTAGGGTCAGTGAAGTCAGTGTTCGATCTTTTGTTTTTTGTGTAATTTAAATTTGAAGACATCTCTAAACTGTAAATGAAGCCTATAGCTAGTTGGATTTTGGAAATTAAGAAATAAAGATTTTAGAAATTTTTACGAAGTCTGGAAATTTTATCTGAAGTGCAAATCGATCGTACCTTAATTATGATTACCTCCAACGCTGTGAGTTTGAACCATGTTGTCTTTCAATCATTTGCTCGTGTTCTATTCTTGCATTAGAAAGTTTAAAAACATTCTCAGTTTGAGTAATTAGTCTAAAGCTTAAAGTCTAGTCACACGTCGATAGACATGTTTAACTCAACTTGTAATCCATTTCCGTAAACAGGAAGTCTTTTCCAACTCGGAAAGCCTTTTCGGTTTCAATATCCTGTTTTTAACGACCTTTAACAGATACCCTAATTTCTATCTCATATAGAAATACGTTTTAAATTGTTTTTCAGCATCTCCTCATCAATTTGATTTTCAGGGATTTCGCTGCATAAGGATCCTTGTGTTCTTACCCTGCAAGCAGAGGTTTCTTGGTCGCCCTATGTTCCGGCGGGCGAATAAGTAACCTCTGCGCAAAACCGTCTGATTTCCTGTCGTGCATGCGCAAAATTCGTCATACGCGTCGTCACTTACCTTTTGCACGCGCGTTCATTCGTGAGATAAACAAAACTTGTGAACTCCATAAAAACGTTACTTGCACCCGCTTTATTTGAGCGTTACTTTCAACTCCGGATAAATATCAGTAAAGCAAAGGTTTAACAATTGCTACCTTATCTTTCTGCGTATTTTCTGAGCTAGGAGAAATGACAAAAAAATTTTGTAACGAAAAAAAGCAAATCTGTCGCGTACAACAACCTTACAAGCGTATCACAGCGCGCGCACTTTTTGACAGCATTTACAGCATGCGTCAGCTTCAAAACCGGTTGAGAGCCGGTTAGAATCAAGTATTTTGAATTAATTCGTCCAAAATCCTGGACGGCGGCAGATCAAATAATCAGACGGTTTTGCGCAGAGGTTACTTATTCGCCCTCCGGAACAAAGGGTGACCAAGAAACTTCTGCTTGCAGGGTATTGTGTTCTGTATCGCATGTTCAAAGTTCAGTCATTTCCTAGGCCTCAGCTGCTAGCTTACACGGCACTCAGTTTTGATAGATCCTGGGAAGCCCTGCAACCCTTAATTCCCTTTCTGTTGACTCTGTTTACATTTCGTGTATTCTTTGGAAGAAATTTAGGCCTTCTTTTACAAACAAAATTGACAAGGCATGTACTAAAACCAGGAACACCGGCATACCCCAGAACACAACGGGACGCTACTACGGAACATCACAGAACAGTGGAACAGCGGAACACCGGAACACTATACAACCAAGGACTAGATTAGGCCTAATTAGGCCTAATCAAGTCACCGTATGGTTCACTTTGGTCTGGTGATCCGCTGTCCCGTGGTGATCCGGTGTTCCTGGTTTTAATACATACCCAATCAATGATTGCGAGACAGTAATTACAACTAGTCGTCTTCAGCCCTGCAATAATTACGTTTTGTTTCATTTGGACTTCAAGTGACGCCTGGCACCTGTACCTTCAGCACAAACAGTTCTACTACAGTTTATAAAATGAATTTGTTGTGTGGACCTTTGCATTCAAAGTTTTCTCTTCTACTTATCTATCATGATTGCTTCGCTGTTTTAGGGTCTTTAAGCGTTATGACACATCAGTGACAAAACTTAAAGGAAACTAAATGAAATTTGTTTTACCACTTTTTGTTTAGCGAACGCTTCAGGTAGAAATGTGATATTCAGTTTTAATTTAGCCTGCGAGAGCAGACACCATTTCAAGATCTCGTTTCTCAGTTTTGTAAAGTAAATATTCCTTAAAAGTGTCTTCCCTTCTTGGGGCGATCCAGCTTTAAGACTGATTTCAATTGACACTGACTAGTTATTAGAGGTTTTTAATTATTACTAGCTTGTAATCTATAGTATTTTCTAAATTCTCTTTTAATTTTCGTAGCAAACAGTTTTCTTTCTTATCGCGCATATTTATCTATTAAAAATATTTTTCAATTTATTCATTTTACTTAGTTTATTTACTTCAAGGTCCCACATGCTGTTGGATTTTAATTCTTATCTTGTACAAATAAAGGTTGATTGATCGATGGTACAAGAAAAAGCCCAGGTACAATTTTCAGAAAGCCAATTGCTTTGGCTTAAGGTTTTCAGAATGTTGAGCGCCAAGAGCACAATTTGGATCACAGAATAAAATTCCGTTCCCTCGAGTTCCTAACTGAACCGGACATTTTACAACGTTAATAACAAGATACTCAGCTCAAAAATCCGAACAGATTTAACTGTCAGTTTGTGTCAGCTAAAGAAATGTTGACTGCGACGTTCTAAAGGTTTTAGGCAATGAGCTTAAATTTCCTCGTTGGCTTTCTTTTATGCTTATGCGCTCATCAGAGATAATTTCTGTGTTCGTATTCCTGTCGGTAAAACTATGTCAGGAGTTGGCAAGGAATTCTTGCATACAAAATATGTGCTTGTATTAATGTGGGTGACTTTTTGCACAAGCGCCAGGTGTTTTAACTATAGTCGGACAATTTTGTAACTAGTTCATGTTTTATTGCCTCTAACACTTACAAACTGGTCAAACAGACAGAATCATTAGGGTACAGTGGTTTTAAATATAAAGCATCCGCTTTTAAGAGGCTTCCGCCAAAGAGAAGTTTTTTTCGGCCACCTTGCCAAATTGTCGTTGTTTTAATAGGCTTGGAGAAACGAGTGGGCGAAAATACGTCTGCGTGCTTTTATGGAAAGGATTAAAATCGTATAGGATTCCTTGTGCTGAGGTCGAAAATGTGCATTTGCGTGTAGCTGAAACCACAACAAAGTACCCACTCAAGAGAATTGTACATGTTATCCTTCGTTAGTTGTACGTAAATGGTGCAACTGAGGATAATTTTTTTTTCACGTCACTCGACTTGTTTAAAATTGAAAGCTTCCTGTGATCAGTTACCTTGTATTGGTTTCTACATCCAGCTTGTTTCATCGTAAGAATCCAACGTAGCATCATAGCATTTTTGTTCTCAAATCCCTCTTGTCTGCATGTCTTGTTTCTCCGTAGGGATGTCATAACAGAATGAAGATCGGGCTCTAAGCAGATGTTAACTTCTGCCTGTCGGCAGTTTTTGTTGCGGCTTTTATCACGTAACATTATCAATCTAAAAATAGATAGATGGATAGATTGATAGAAACTTTATTAACGTGTCAACACCTTATAGCCTGGGTACTATTAACGATTAGGATGTCCGGCTGGTTAGATGAAGGCTGTCTTGGGCTTTTCCTGTTTTCGTTTGGCCTCCAATCTCCGGTCATTAGGCCCCAGGTGTTACCGCCGTACTCGACTTCCAGGATGTCCCGTTCACAGAAAAATGTTACGCTCAACTTTTATTTATTGCTTTGGAATACAAACTGTCGAGGTTTAAACTGAAATAACAAAACGAATCAACAGAACTTATAAAATGTACAACTACTAAAATAACTGAAACGAAAACAGAAATCTAGCTTCTGAAAACTTACATTGTTAAGGCGCTGTTGAAACAGGATAGAACTCTCTTTTAGAGGAACTCTCAATGAGAGGCAAAAACTGAAACTGGGCGAAGCGTGATCGCTTAGATTTAACGGTGTAGTGAACTAAGAAGTTTGGAAAAAAGTTTTTGAAGCAAATGCTAATTAATTTGGTTACTACGTGGAATTCCACCGGGAATTTTAATCAAGCTATACATTGTTAAAAGACGTTTAGATCCAACAACAGACTTCCACTACTTTCTTGATTACGGGGCTCATTTCATGTGTAACGTTTTTCTTAGAATGTAAACGGCTGGGCGGCTTTGCCATATAAATGTTTCCAAAACTTTACAGTAGTGTTTCTCTTTGTTTGAGAAAGGGGCCTGGGCACGTATTGCGTGCCTATTTTTTATGTGTTTGTCTACAGGTAGTCCTTTACAGTCCGGGGCTAAGTGGCTAGGAGGCTTAAGGACCGGATATCCTCAGAGGGGCTGCTTGGGAAACAGATGTAGATAAAAAAAAATACCTTACTCGCTCTCTGGTTACTACACGGTCCTACTAGAAACTTCACAACCTCGTCCCCAGGGCCTTCTCCTCGTTCAAAATGGCGGATGGGAGAAACCCCTGGCCAGGGCTCATGCCAAGGCTGCTGAAACACTCCAAGAATCGTGGAGTATTTTGTCATGTGACACATGATGAAGTGGCTTTTTTGGAGGTTGTTTCCAGCGTCTGGCGGTCTTGTTTGTTTTCTGCAATCGGAAACCGTTGTTCAAACGAAACGAAGACATTTCATTGCGTTGACGTGACGAAATTCTAATGAATTTTTGGAGCCACTTTGGCAGCCTTGACCAGGGGGTCGACCAGGGGTAGGCTTGGATAAATTCTGCTCGTAAAATGGCTTATTATGCCTCCCGGCAGTGCTCATAAAAATCGCTTATTCTGCTGGAAATTCTGCTCAGACACCCTTATTCTGCTCGAATTCTGCTCGGTAATTGAATCGAAACTGAAAAATTTTCGGCCCCTCGGGCCTTATGTATATTTTCACAATTACGGAAGGGAGGCCTGGCCTAACCCCTAAATACTAATTAGTTATTCCTTATCCGTAGCATAACTGTAATTCATCTTACTTTATATCACTAATATTTGACGAAACAGTGAATTTTTTATTAGCAACTTACAAAAAGGAACATCAAACATATGCGTCAAGTCTGTGTAATTATTTTTGTATTTCTTGTATTTATAATTATTTAGTTTTCATTTTTTCTTACATCTGTTATGCATATCATTAGTGCCGCTGATTTTCCCTTATTCTGCTCGAAAATGCCTTATTATGCCGGCAGAATGCTGGCCTCAAAAATCGCTTATTATGCACGAAAGTTTCTCCGGTGCGCCATATTGAATTGGGACGAGGTTGCATTTTTTGGCCCCAAGGACTGGATTCTAGTCAGATGCTGAGAGGGGGGCTCAATAATTGCACCTTATTTCCCACCACGTGCTGCTGGAAAGACGCCATCTTGGATTGAGTGAAACGGAATCTCTTTTTGCCACGCTTTCGACGATGAGCTCGTTCGACAGCAAGCGAGGCCCTCCAGAAATTGAGGGAATGACAAGTTTAAAAGTCGATAACCTTACTTATCGCACGACTATAGGAGATTTGGAGCATGTGTTTTCGAAATACGGTGAACTGGGTGACGTTTACATCCCGCGAGATCGTTACAAACAGGAATCGCGTGGTTTTGCTTTCGTTCGCTTCTACGAGAGACGTGATGCTGAAGATGCAATGGATGCCCTACATGGAAAGATAATCGACGGAAGAGAAATTCGTGTTCAGATGGCGAAATATGGAAGACCCACAGATCCCTATAAACCGCGCAATAATCGTTATCGAAGCTCCTACGGCAGCTCGCGGTATCGCTCGCGCTCAAGATCGCCGAGACGAAGGTGAGAGTTTCTTTAAGTACAACGGCACTTACAACAATAAAAGGGTATTAAGGTTTCTGGGTTATCTGTGGATGTAAGGTTTTTTGTTTAGTATTTATGAAGAACTGTAAGCGTGCTGTGTGTGGAGTGTTTGGGGCCAAATTTTCCCATCAATCTTGTCATCATTGTTCAACACATCCTTCCGTTTGTTGTTTTCTGATGAAAATCATGGCTAGTGTAATGTAGCTGTCGTAAAATTGTGCCATCGTTAAAGTTACCCATTTCAGGAGATTAGATGGAAAGTCCATACTTATTTATCCGGTTACAAAAAGCAATCTCAGCTAATATAAATAGACCAAGACTGCAAACTACATGGCTACTTTGACGGTTATATAGTCCTCAGCTGAGTACCTGGCGAACTGCCAAGCCACTTAAACAAGCATAAAGGCTTTTATATATTATACCTTTGTGATTTGATAGAGTGCTGTTCCATTAATGGACTTATTTGACTGCAGTGTGCCTGCCACTAAAATATAATATACAAAATAGGAAGAAATAGAAATATTTATATATTTTTTTAAATAATAGGAAAAGAAATATTACTTCTATTGTTATTTTAAATACTGTAAATTGCAAAGTCAACCAACGACCCACTGAAGTAAATACAAAGTATGTAGTTAAGCTTACTGTTTTTTCGTGACTGACGAGCTGTTGAGCTACCTCAGTAGGCTATCTCTGATAGTGGACTAGCATGGTATAGTTGTGGTGTTGCGAATTTCTATTGTGTTTATTTGAGTTTAGTTTTAGACAAAAAAATAATGCAGTCAAAAACAGAAAAGAGCTAGGTATGGTCTATGACTAACAATTAATTTCTTTACTCAGGGATCGTCGTTCACGGTCCAGATCTCCCCGTCGCCGTTCAAGATCTCGCTCCCGTTCACCTCGTCGAACTCGTCGAAGCTACTCTCCATCACCAAAGAAACAATATAGTCGTTCTCATTCCAAAAGTCCACGCCGGAAGAGGTCTCCTTCTAGATCACGTTCCAAATCTGGTTCCAGACCAAGACAGTCTCGCTCCAAGTCTCGTTCTCGCTCAAGGTCTCCCAAGAAAACCAAATCAAGATCGCCCTCTGGATCTCCCAAACAAAGAAGGTCTTCAAGTCCCAGTAGAGAAAGAGAGGCTGATGGACAAGACAATGGTAACCTTGAAGACAACAACCAAGACAATGCTTACAACGATGGAAATGATTAAGATTTCCATCATGTTTTTACTTTGAGTTTTGTGCAGTAACCACTTTTTTAAAGTATTCTTTTCCAGGCTTTGCCGCTGTTCTGGAGAAGGGAACTAAACTTTCAATGCAGTGCATGGAGGGATTGGGCATTCTTCTCTTTTAGGTAGAGAGCCTAAAGTTTTCATGTAATATTGTCATCTTACACTAATGTTAGTTTGCATACCCCGTTAACTCGCCACATAAATGACAACAGTGTTTAACCTTTGTGGAATTGAACTTAAGATTATAATCACTACACAAAACTATGCTGTACTTTAATTAAGCAGCTAAGGAAAGTTGGCAGTGAACATGGATTTTTGTATTTCAAATGTTCCAGATACCACTCTCTCCAAAATATCCATCAAGACAGGTTTTTTCTAATGGAAAAATATTACCTATAGTAACTCAGCTGTTGGGTAACTTGGCAGGTAATCTTGCATGTTGCCTTGGCAGATTTAATATGTGTATAGTTTTGTTAAGAGGTTATTGTCTTCCACCAGAAGTTATTCTGAGGAACAGTATTATGTGGCATTACTCTTAACAAAGGGGAAGATAAAAATTTCCAAGGGTTAGAATCATATTACCATTTAAGAAGAGTTACTTCTGTAAATGCTGTGTAAGAGTATCAAAGGAATAGAGCTTGCAGCTCTGAAGCAGAGTTAGAATATTCCACTTGAGTTAGGCTTTGAAAAATCCGAAAACAAACATTCTTTATTAGTTCAACTTCGAAAATATTGCACTTGAGTTAGGCTTTGAAACCATCTTTGTAATTGTCTCACTGCTTGCCTTGGCATTTTTGTATAGAAATTCAGAAAAACCATTTAATGGTGCCTTATTACTGTAGAAAAGACAAGTAATGCTTCATTGAAACGTGCTTCATTGTTGCAATTCGAGTTGCAAGAGTTTTTAATCAACTTCATCAACGTCTATTGTCAGTTTGATTAGAACTTTTATGACTGTGAGTTAGTTTAAAATTGGCCAAGCAAAGCAGATGTGTGAATACCAGTCAAATAAGGCAGATGAGTGACCGGTTTATTGTGATTCCTTGTAGTGTTTGCATTATCTGAAAATTAATTATATTTGTAATTTTATTTCATAAACCCCTTTCACACCAATGCTTAACCATGTTTAATAGTCACTCTGTGTACATGTTGTAGGTTAAAATGAATTTCAGGTCAAAATGATTTCAAACTAGTTTGGTTTGTATTTTCCTTTGTTTCAGTTTGATGATAATAACTATGAAACAAAGGTAATACAAATCAAACTAGTTTGAAATCATTTACAGCTCAAATTCATTTTAACCTACCACATACACTCCAGAATTTCAATGGTTTATCACTGGTTTTCTGTTCAAACTTAGTTTATCTAAAATTATCACTTGGTCTTTCAAAACTGATTCAAACCACAACAATTTGTGTTTTACTGCCATGAGTTGTAAACATGGTGATAACACCAGACTGTGAAAATCGAAGTGGATTGAAATCAACCAATTGCAACATACAAATGTGACCATTGAACTAAACTTTGTTTTTTGAGGTGCACTTCATGTATGATGTATGCACTTCATGTATGATCAATCATGTATGATGATTGATAACAGCAAAAAACCCAACCATTTGTTAATTATTGAACTTCAGAGTTAAAAAATCTTATTGAAAGACTTACCAGATTGGTGTGAATGGGGTTTTAGACTGAAAGACATTTATTCTTCATTGTCCTCATTGATGAACGTAGATTGTATTTGTTGTTAAATCTATTATATTGGCCTTTTCTGTAGGCGCAGTTTATTTATACTTGCTGTGCGGGTTGACTGGTCATGCTGTGACCATGGCTGGCTGCCATGTTTTGCTGTTTTCTGCTGTTGACGTCGAAGGAGCCCGTGCTGTTGCAGACTCCTGTTAGTTCATCATGTTGTTGCTGTCCAGTCTCCTGATTGGTTGCTGATCGTCAACAATGCCGTCAATCGAAAAGACCCTTTAAGCCCCAATATCAATGTACAAATTCTCCTCACTGGTTTCCGTACATTTCTTAAAAATAGTAGTTGAGTGAAATTGTTCACACATGAAATCAGTTTCTCTTTGTCGATCACTTTTCATTTTTGTGACCTGCATGTTTGATAATGTTGTGTTGTGGTAAGGAGAAATTAGATACTGGTCATCATTGGGACTTGTTACAGTGAGACTCTAACAGTAATCAGCCAGTATACTCTCCTTGTCATATCAGTGCAATCAAGTTTATTCAGAAGGAGATTATCAGATATGTATACATATTCTCCCAAAAATTCTTATTGGGTTAGTGAGGAGAATTTGTTTGTTGGTTGTGCTTAAAGGGTCATACACGTGGTTTGCTTTCATCTTCCAGTGAATGACACAATTTAAATTTGCCCTTTGCAAAACTGGCTTCAGGTTACTTGACATATCCCTGTCAATCAAATGGAATTTCGACCTCTAAAACCTTGGAGTGAAAGAGTTTTGAAGAACGGTTAACTATCTTGAGAAAGCCTTCAGATTTATCAGATGTTTTGCAAAGCCCTTGAATCTGGGAAGATCGTTTTAAGGCACACGATTTCTAGTGGGTCTTGAAAACAATTGAAATTTGTGTCAAGTACTATCTCTTGTTGTTTTCTAGGCACAATTGTACTAGCTTGCCCTTCACAAACAACGTCTTTTGTCAGAATTTGCAGGAAATGTTTATGCCGCGATTACATGTTATGAGACATGGTGCTTCATGAATGATGAGGCATGTGAAGAATTTGTGGTTGGAGTGCACGCTGTTGCATTGTCGACTTTAAGGTGATATCAAACCAAGTGTTCTCAACGGTGCTGGAGCAGTGCTACAGTCTCTCTGGATTCCAAATCCTTGAGATGTCAAAAGGAACTTCATTTTCTATGCCTGAGTTCCACGCTGCACCGTTTCAAGAAGAGTACAAAATGTGGGGAGAAAATTGTTAGTTTCTTTTTTTATTCCCCAATATAAATTGATTGTTTTGATTTGAAAGTTATAGAAATGATTTTGTTTGGAAAATGAAAACACCTAAATCAAGGGTGAAAAACCTTGTTTGTAAGATGTTTGGCGTGTTAGGTCAATTATTGGCTGAAGACAAGTTATCTGAGTGGCCAGACTTAAGTAAGAGAAAGTGAATGTTATAAAAATGGGACAGTGTTGACCGTTATGCCCTCTTTCCTCATTCCCTTCCTATCTGGATAATGGATGACAGCTTTAGAAAAGAAGAATGAGGAATTTTGAAGGAACAAAAAACTCTTTGCAGAAGAGTTGCAGGAAGTTTTGCAACTAACAGCAGGGAAAGCTCAGGGTGTAATGGGTATTTCGAAGACATTCTCTCTCCGTAGAGGCCTCTTACAGTGGCGTGTTTACTAAAAGGAGCCCCTGCGGAGAAGAGAGAAGACATTTGGAAATATTTGAAGCACTCGCGGTTTGAATTTGATAGACTTGTTGGTGAGCTGAATAGAAAGCGGTGTGAATTTTTATTTTTGTGACTCTAACCAAAATGCTTCGGCCACAAAATCAGCATTAAACTCAAAGAAGGGAAAACTGCAAATGTAAATTGAGTTACAAATTGAGGTGCCCGTGTCAAATTGAGGTGCAAATTTGATCTGGGAAAAGCGCGGACGTATCGCCGATTATTTTCAGTTAAAATACAGAACAATTGCAGAAGCAGGGGTTAAAGCTCATCTTACGTTGCCATTAATGCTAAGACTTGTATTCCCTTGTAATAACTTAATTCAAATAGGAAGGAGGCTGCTAAGGTTTTGAGGGTGCATTAGGCGGTTGTTCAGAGTAGAGAATGGAAGTTGCCGCAAGTGGGATTCCTTCAACCACGGAGCAACTTTTTGAATGAAAAGAACATGTTGCAAGAGACTATGCTTGTTTACCATTTACACAGGGAAAGCGGTCGGTTTACCGTTTGGGTCGGTTTGGGCAAATGGTAAGCAAATTTCCGTATTGGGAAAATTCCGTTCGGGACTGGCGCTTACCATTTGCAGAAATCCCTACGATTTACCAAAAAAATTGCATGACGGCGACGGCTAACGAGAAGGTCGCAAAACAAAAGCTTTGATTAACAAAACAACGACTCTGCACGTGCGTTATTTTTTGTATATTTCTTTGCCGTTCTGTGCACAACTACAACGTGAAATGACCAAATTCAACGACTTGTGTAGAATGCAGACACTCGACGGTGAATTTTCGTTGTTATGATAAAAAAAAAAAAATTAAAAAAACTTTATTACGTGTCAAGTGATCTAGCACCCTGTAAAGACGGCGCTAATTGGGGAGAAAGCTCTTTTCTAATTAATTTTCTAAGTAAGTTCTTCCTGAACTGATTCGCCGTCCTTACAAATTCAGCTCCTGGATAATCCGACAGCATTAGACAGGTTAAACGAGTCGAAATAATTTCAAAGATTAGGTTCGAACAAATGGTACACGAATTGCCGTTTGGAACATTCCGTCCGGAAAAACAGGACTACCTTTTCAGACGTTCCGTTGCTCCGGGAAATTTGCCACTGGAACGACCCGAAAAGTCGTGTACCATGTACTTTCCAACCGGAATTTCCGGAAAGTTGTTGTAAATGGTAAACAACCTATGTGACATTTCCCCCACGGGGTTTATTTGGGGGGATCGTCTGGTCGTTCATTGGGCGGTGAAGAGACCTGCTAGTAGTTGATGTTAGTGGCGTTGAGAAAAACCCGCTAGTGAAGGGAGGCAAGGGAAAGGTGTGGAGAGGGTTGTTCAAAGGTAGTCGTAAATGAACTAATGAACGCACGGAGCGTTAATAAAATGTTTGGGATTTCTGCGGGCGTTTCTTAGACTGGAGAGAGGCGTTTATTTTATTTATGGGAAGAAGCATCGAAACAAAAGTTCAACTTTTCTTAAAATTCAAAGGCAGCTTTAATTTTCAGGGGATGTGAAAAAAGCTATTTTACAACGTACTTCTTGATATCAAGAACAAGTCTTCGTTTCGTTTATTAAGTTCATTTTATTGTTTTGGTCAATGTTAGAATACCAGCTACAGGATGATTTTGGAGGGTGTAGCTCGTGCGACTTAGCTGTGCGCAAAGGGCGTTGACTAGAGAGGGACGTTGTTTAAAGAGGGGCGTTTATTGGACAAGGGGTGTTGTTATGAGAGAGCATTTAACAATTGACGGTATCGCAGAATCTCAGATCGGTGGCATATCATATCGATGACTATAGCTATGGTATCTACTCCGCAGATGTTCCGTCAGGGGGAAGCGTTGACTCTTTGGAAGCGCCTGTTAGACTAACCCGCGATTAGGATTTGACCGCAGTCTTAAGGTTAAAGTGTAAACAGGCGCGCGAAAAATATATACGTCATTGAAAGTTGTTACCAGAGGTATTGGAATGTAGCGGGAGCAAGTCACGGTGATAGACCTCTGAGTGAAATGGAAGATGTGACCATTGCAACTGGGTTCTGAATGTTGTCGTCCTTGAACCTGTAAAACATGAATGCCGGAAGTCTTCTTCTTTGATGAACCTCAATGGCTTTGGGGTGGTCACACTTCAGAAATTCATCCAAAGACCCACCTGTAAAAGTGAGAACCGCAGTACAGACTCCAGTTGTGGTTTTGGGAGCGAAATTTTCATCGATTGGGCCCGCCGGGAGCTTAATCGAGGTGGGAAGAAGACAAGTAAACCCACCGTTTTTCAAGGACGGGCCCTCACTTTTCATCCCTCGGTTTCTTCCGCACATTTCGTATGGAAATAGTAAGGAGAATTTGTCTAAATATCAAGACGTCTTGTCCTTGGTGATTGTTTCCTTTATTCTCAGCACTTGAATGTTTGAACAAGCAGATATGATGTAAAGAGAAATTTATTTTCGTCACCTGTTTGGGCTTTAAGGGTTAACCCACAGAGTATGAGAGGGGACTGTTCTGTTGCTTGCAGGTTTGGAATGGTGACACTTTTTTCTTCCCAGACTCAAAACATGTAGCTTTGGGTGTGAAAGAATCAATAAGGCACATCTGATTTCTGTGTAATTCTAGTTAACCTTGTCTAAATAAAACGTACAAATAAAGTGCCTTTTTGGTTTTTTTTCCCCCACACCCCAAAGATAACGAGTTACTTGTATATGTACGTACTAAAGAATGGCGAGGACTCCTAAAGGAAAGCAGGAAGCCCGTGTATTATTAGCACTCCTCAAAAAGTTGATAAGGTAAATTGCCCACCATCAAAAAATTCAAGAGCTGACGTTTTGAGCGTTAGCCTGCGTTCTGAAGAGCTTATGAAGCGCGTATCCCGCGCTTACGTAGTATTGGTTCGCTTTTTGACCGGGCGAAAAATTGGGCGAGGGCGAAAGATGGAAGAAATGGAACATTCTGCACTTGTGCCCAGTCGCCGGCGGGTAAGAGGGCCAAGCGGCTCTGGGGAGGAGAATGGGAATCGAACTAAAAAGCGAAATAAAAACTACGAGGATGCGAAAAAACTACCGGAAACGCTTAATACGCAGCTTAGCCCTTCGTCGGAGCGAGTCAAGGAATTGTGGGTTGTGCATCATGATGGCTTATATGGAGAACGGTGGAGCTTATCCTGACTCAGTAGATAAATGCAAATTTTTGTGTTTCACTTCGCCACACACGTACCATTATAGTTTCTTTAAGAAACTGACCCCTTTTAAACAAATTTCATGTTGCAATTAGAAGAAGCGACGTCTTCTTTCTGCAACATTAACAATTTGTTACGCAAGGAGGTGGTAATACGCACAACAAACCATTAAAATTTGTTGCGCGACACTGAGTTGCACGAAAATGTTGCTCGTATTACTTGGCCATTACTCCCCAAAAAGGAATTATATATTTAACAATTATTCATCGAAGTGAATAGCCAATCAGAGCGCGCGAAAAACACTATCCTCTGGTTTGAAATGGAAGATTACCTTTGGACTCCTGCATTAAAGCATGCGCGGTAGCCTACTTTCCTGCGGGTTTGCATGTTTCCTGTTCTCAGCCTCGACTATCCCTGAGCAGAAAACATTGAAATTTTGTGATATACGTTAGGCTGCGAGAGCAGAGGCCTTTTACCCGGCTTTGTTTTCACCCGCGCGAAAAGGACCTTTGCAAAGCAACACCACTCAGGAATTGGGCAGCAGCCACGAAACGTGTGGTTTTTGAACTTTATATGATTGGGCATGTATATCAAAAACTTTTTACTCGAACATTTGCGTTACATAGTCCATTCAACTTCATCCCCTAGCAGAAGGAGGGTCTTGCACGCGTGTACTTAAGCGACAACCGTTTTCCGACGACATAGGAAAACGGAATTACAGCTTCCATTTTCGTTTTCCGTTTTCCTACGATATTGAAAAGCGGAATTCGAACTTCTATTTTCATTTTTCGTTTCCCACGACATTGGAAAATGGAATTCCAATTTCTATATCCGTTTTTCGAACTTCCATTTTCGTTTTCCGCTTCTGTGTTGAATTTCGCTAACCGAAAGAATGTCGGCACTTCCTGTCGCCATTGGAAGTCCTTGAGAAGCTGAAGTCCCTGAAAGGCCTGGAACTTGGAAGCCAAAAAGTATTGGTCGATATTGGGCACTTGGACAAAACGGCAAATTCTAGCGTGGAGGAAGAGTGTGTTTTGTGCATGGGGAGGGAACCAGTCGTTTAGAAAGAAAGATGAAACGTCAACAAATAAATGTGGAAAGGCTTACTGTATAACTAACTGTACACACAGAATAGTGATTAAAAAACAACAACAAGCCAAAAACCAAAATAAAAACACCTTCGCTGGTATACACTCTTTTTGTTTTATAAGAACTATTTTTATAAGAACGTTGAGGCTGAGATTTGCCCCAAAATTTAAGAAAATGTATGGGCTAAAATAAGAACATCCTCAGGCTCAGCCAAATTTTACATGTTCTTATAAAAAAAAAGAGTGTATGCATGGAAAACTCACTTTTAAGGATTTTCGAGCTCGCAACAAACCATGCCTGTGTACAGTCGCCCGCTTTCCCCAAGAAAAAATCGGAGAGGGCCTCTCCGATTTTTCTCGAGGAGGCCGGGCGGCTGTACACAAGCTAGACAACCGCAGTAAGCTTTGTTATTCAAAGCCTTCTGTTTTGACCTGACACGAATAGATGACAGCCGTCACGAAGACATTGGCAAGGAAATGAAATTATTTTACGTGACAAATCATGGAATTAAATGGCTATTTAGGTCCCAATAAAACCGAAATATTTCAGTGCAAAGGCTGGATTTAGAGCAGTCTTACTCCGATGTGGCGTCTTATACTGCGATATCGACTGTTTCATAAGCCAGACTGACATTCTCTTTTTGATATCATGATAACTGCAAAATCTTTATACAATTCGATGTCGTAGGAAAACGAAAGACAAATAACGGAAGTGGAACTTAGATTGTCGTGGAAAAACGAAAAACGAAAATTAGAATTCGAATTCCGTTTATCCGTAGGAAAACGGAGAACGAAAATGGAAGTTCTAATTCCGTTCGTCCAAGGACGTGGGAAGTCGTCGGAAAACGGTTGTCGCTTGAGTTCACGCATTGTCTTGTCGTAGTCGCACCTGCAGCCACAATTTGTCGTGTCTGTCTCTCCCTCTCAGCCAGTTAGTACATTTTGTTACATGAGTCGGGTTGGCCCGTTTAGCCAGGATCTCGGCACGTTGGTTAAAAGCACCAAAAATAAGCTTCGCGGTTAAATGGAAAATTCTTAGCCCGGCTAGCTGAGATCCCGCTAACCAGGCGTTCAGATAGTGCGCGTGAGAACGAAAAATATCGAGAGCGAAGGAAAAAAACGAGAAGGCATGAGAAGGAGAGATTTTTCCATGTAATCGCGTTCACCGGGCGAGCTCGGCATGCAGGGCCAACACTTTCTCGGTCACCCATACAGGTCACTGTGTTACCAATAAATAAACAAGCTAAACAGTGTCCCCTAGCCCTAAATCAGGCTAAAACATCACCTAGTATGCCAGGGGACACTGTCCAATGTGTTTATATGTCGGCAACACAATGGCCTGTGGAATGTAACCTGTAAAATACATCTCTCCACACCTTCTCGTTTCACAGTTGCAGCAATAAAGCTTCATGAAACTGAAAATAATGCAACAAATAGCTGGCGTAACAAAATGGCCTTTAGAAAGGCTATTTTTATGACCAACACAGCAGTTTAAAAGCACAGCTGACCGCACTGAGAATGGTAAGCTTCTCAAAGTCAATGCTTCCCTGCTAGCAGAGGCCTCTTTTCCTTTGTATTCGCTGCGAATACAAAGGAAAAGGGGCCTCTACTAGCAGGGAAAGTCAATGCTAAGTTGATTGCTGTCCTAGAAAAACTGCTTTTAATCTGCATTGCGTTGTGATTCAGACAAAAGTTATAGCCACGTGCAGTGATTTAATTATCTTCAATTATAGCAATTATTTCATTTTGTTAAAGTAAACAATAAAGTTATATAAAATAAGTGACTACGATCCGAGCAGAGGTTTCTTGGTCGCCCTATATTCTGGCGGGCGCTTACTGCTAAGATTTCATTGAGCAACATTCATAAGTTGTTTAGGAACGTAGGAAAATAATGCAAATCAAAGTGATCATGCTTTCATTATGGTTATGCAATCAAAACAAAAATGTTCTGAATGAATACTACGGATTTAGCTAATAATTTGTTAAGGTCAGTTCTCATAAATAAATGTTTGTATACAATTGATATAAATTTATGATGATGATGTAAGGAAATGTGAACAACTAAAATGAACCATTTTGAATTAAATGAATTGCATTCCAGTTGCCACATTGGAGCAGTCTGGTACACGGAAAATACAAATGTTAATTATAATGAACAAAACTTCTGTTATTAATAAAAACCAAGTCCACTTATTACTCACATTTAAATACAATATTGTAATTAGATACATGTACCACATTGTATAGAGAATTTCATATCACTAAACAATCATGTACACAGTTCCATACATCCTATGCCTCACATGAATATGGACAGATGCTCAAATTGTATGCATATTTGAGTAAATATGTTAAAATATAAAAATAAATAACCTTCGGCTTCCTCATCTACATAGAAATTCTGATAACTGATAACTATTCCTGACAGTTTATTTGAATCATTTTTGAACTTGAAAATGGCGTCATGACGACACCAAAACGTCGTTCGATTTTACCAGCGTTGATTTTTACTTGTTTTTGACAACTTTGTGCCAAAAAAACAAAAAACAAAAAAACAAAATAGAGAGAATTTGACTACAATGTTTGTGCCAGTTACCAATTTCTGGCAGTTGCTATTTTGTAAACAGCCACCCCTCCCCTCAGGACAAAAATCGATTTTTTCCCGATTTTTTCCTGAGGGAAGGGGGTGGCTGTTCACAGGCTGGCAGTTGCTCTCTTTTTGCTTTTGCATATTTGATAATTTAAGGAAAAATCTGAAACTGATCACACTTAAATTAGGCATGCTTGCACTGCAAATTACAGATTGAAAAAACAAGAAAACTGACACTTTCTTCAGGGTCTGCTAAAATAAGCTCCCACTAAAGTACAATCCACCCCCAAAATTCTACTGATACTGATAGAAAGCTTTCATTTGGGGGGGGGGGGGGTAGGAGCACACAAAACATCTGTTTCCTGTTTTCTACGCTCTGAGTCAAATAAAATTCTGTGTAAATCAGAAATTAAAGAATCCAAGGTGGTTCACAGTATCAAGTTCAAAACAGTATTGTGCCAACTGCTGTCCTTTAGGGATAGTTATTAATATATATAGTGAAGTTGATAACAGATATATCAAATATGCTGTATATCATATTCTAGCCACCAGCCTCATATTAGGCTCGATTTCCGCCGCTCTCTCAAGCCCGGTCTTTGTTCCTGAACAGTGGCTGGTAATCAAGCCTAGCCTTATATTAGCCTCTCAGGATTTCCCAGTTGGGGGACAGGGCACTCTCTTTTCTGAGCCTGAGCTTGACTTGCTCTGCTCTCTAAGTTTTATTGTACCCTTTACCCCACTTAAGAGCCCCTTCCGGGGGTGGTACTCAATAAAATTTTATATGGGGATGCTCCACCTGCAGGTTCAAACCCTTACCCTTCAATATACCAATTTTTACCAACGTGGTACCCCTTTCATATACCTACAGCAAAATTGCACCCCTTTCTTATACCTAAAAGATAAGCTAAAATAATAGAATTCCTATAATCACCACATCTGTCCCAGGCTTTCAGTCATTCTGGTTCAGTTGCTCAAAAAGTGCAAGCTTTTATGTGTTTTGCATTGTCATTTCTGCCAAATTTGGAACCCTTTCATTTACTTGGCTCTTCCACTCTGTGGCTGATTTTTTTTCTTTCATATACAAAAACAATTTTCCCAGCTCTTTAGTATGCTGTGATCCTAAGAAAGGCGCCCCTTTTGGGCGAAGCCTCCTTTTATAGCCCTCTATGGGGAGTACCTCTCCCATCCCCGGGGAACCTGTTTACCGGGCTAGCCCCATACCTGGGCAGATTAAGCCAATGTTTCTAGTCTTATTTAAATTTGACCCTTTATGACAAATAAATAATATTATTTAGTTCTTGAGTTACAAAAAGCGCAACAGTTTTTCCCTCTAACTAATTTACCATTAATTTGTCTTGGGTTGTGATTGATATGCCTGTAGGGTAAAATGACAAATTATGAGCATCTACAAAGCTAATGTTGGAGAGAGTGGTCCAGAGCATGTGGTTGAATGTGGCTTGAATGGACTGAAATGTTTATGAACAAGAGTTTGCACTTACTTTTGTCTATCAGCCAATTCAGTGTTATATTATTGACTGCAGCATAATGTATCACAATCCAAATCTATCTTATACATGTAAGTTTTTACTGCAATGACAATTCTGACTGCCCTCGCTGAATGCCAAGTGCCTTGGATGAGTTTGAAGTCTCTCAACTCTCGCGAATTCCCCTTCTCATCTTGAACACAGTTTTGACTTTAAATTACAGTAATATTACTATTAAATTTTACAAATAACCTATGATAATTTATTGAAATTGGTTCATCACTAGTTTTGTGGTGGTGCCACACACATTAGCTTTGCAAGAGACCTATGTATTTGCCCTTGAATTGGCACATAATCTATTTTCTCTCCATCAATTGCTATAGTGCCCACCTGACTTGTGTCTGGTTCTAAGCGGAAAGCGAAAGCCTTGACATACTTGACATGATGGCTGGAAACATGTGAGCCATCCTTCATTTTACCAAAAAGATTAAATAATGCCATTCTACCCGTCCCTGACTTCACAAAGAAGATACCCATGACTCCGTCTCCAAACTTTCCATCCGGATTTGCCATTAGATCAGTGCCAAGGTGACTCAAAAACACAGGACAGCCGAGAATGAACTCACCATCCTCCACCACCCAGTTAGGAGGGAGCTCGGAGGTAAGCGGAGGGAGCAGATGGTCTGTTGGCCCTTGACTAAGGCTGGATGGAATTGCAACACTGTCTGTATGGTTCACTACATCTACTTTCACCCCATTGCCATGCAAATGTTCCTTATGAGGTACAGAAGAATTCACATAACCATCCACTGTGCGTCTACGCCCAACTACACCTGGGCTGCCATCATAAGCTAAATTTGTCTCTCCATCAAATGTGTGACTAGCAGGTAAATATGAGAGTCGCCCTCGGTATAAACGGAGTCCAATAATTCTAACAATTGCACCAATAAGAAACCTTGTCTCCCCCATACATCTGTACTTTTCTGACTCGATATCGACATCCGACACCATTCCCCATGTCACTGAGAGGAATGCATACAGTTTTTCTGTTGGTGTCTCCACAGAGCATATGTCCAAACCAAGTAGTTTTCCACGTATAACAGCAAAAATAGCACTTGTCAAATCAAATGGTTCCCTGTTGATAAATAGACAAAAATTACATTTCTGAGGAATGCAGGTTTTGTGACTTTCTTCAAGTTGTTTCCCTGGACTATTGCCATTACAGCTTCCTGCTACAGGTAATTTTTTATTTCACAGCCAAAAGTCAAATTCTTTATCCTTTTAGATACAAAGTTAAATTATGACATTAGAAGAACATGGTATATACAGTGGTAGAAGCCCTCACCTCCCACCACTGGGCAGGGTGTCCCTTGCTCAGATAGTTTTTGTTCCTTTTTTAAATTGAGTGGGGAAGGGGGGGGGGGGAAGGGTCATGAGAGTATTTTCTATCTTATCAGTAACTAATTTCAAATACCAGTTGACCTGTCTGATCTGGGTATGTCTAAAAACCACCTATGAATTATCCAGCTTTCCTTAACATCATAATTTATTTTTTATAAGTTTATTTACTTACCCAGTAGCATGGAGAGCAGACAGACAGAGTGCATTCCCTGAACCAGTTGGAATGACTCCTAGGGGAATATTTATAGCAACCTCCCAATCTGGACGCTTCATCAGACCATTGACTACCTGCAGGAAAAGGGAATGAATTAGTTTAATATTACATAAATAACAAATGATACACCTGGGTCAGACCACAGCTGCCAGTGGTTATCTCTGGCAGCATTACAAAGTGATGTACTAAGTGGCTAGCAGTATGTCTTATATACACCCAACTGAAAAACACGTTGTTGGTTAACAAGTATAAATCATTGACGATGCGACCCAAAGGTCCTATGGGAAGCATGAAAACTTGCTGTATTTTTAGACACGCGCACATTATCATAACACAAATTTGAATATCAAGAAACAAAATCCAGTGACAAACTTGCCCCTGCCATCTTCCCAGAGTTCCATTGTGTTGCATTGTTCATCATTTATACTTTTCACCCGACAACTTTTTTCAAAGGGATGTATACTCCCTGGGATGTAATGCTAGCTGGTCTACTACTGTAGAGTTCCTGTCAGCTTTCTGTTAGGAATTTTACAGAGAAAAAAAGAATGTAGTAACTGAAAAATGTACCAGTAGAATTACCCAGAGCATTCTGACATTTTACCTAAAGAACAGAGACAATATGGAGCATCAAAGTTTCTTTTTTCTAAGAAAAACAAGACAAAGAGAGAAACCAGGACTTGACATGGCAACCTTCAGATTAAAAGTGTACTGCACTGTCAGCATACTGTGACAGCTGTGCCTGGCTATTAAAAGAATCTTGCAGATACCTCATAAACCAGGCCATCTCCTGAGCAAATAACAATACCATCCACATGAAGGAGGTTAATAGACATCATAATCTCTACTGCATGCCCAGCATACTCTACAGAAAATAAAATAAAATTTGCCTGTTAGTGATAAATTGTTTAAATAAATGTTTATATCTTCTCTCTTTAATCTGAAGACATTTTAAATTAACCCTCTAGATATGGAATACCAAACTTCATATGAAGGGCCTGGTGGAAAAAGGGCGTAAGTGACGATTTGAGGTTAAAATCGAAATTGCTCCTATTTAGCTGAACATTGGCACACAGGCTGGTTTTCATGTGAGGAACGCTGTTGTGCACTTATTTCTTGACCTGAGATCTAAAATTTGAAGAATTAGCGTATTACTTTTGCGTGAAAAGTGTTGTTGAACTGAACTCGCTCAAGTGATGCGTGAAAGATTTCTTTTGTTCTCTGCCTGAACTAAAACAAAGGAATTCAAACTAGAATCCGCGGTCCTGTTGTTTTCTTTGTGTCAGTTTTAAGCAAAAGTAATACGCTAATTCTTCAAATTTTAGATCTCAGGTCAAGAAATAAAGTGCGCAATGGTGTTCCTCACATGAAAACCAGCCTGTGTGCCAATGTTCACCTAAATAGGAGCAATTTCGATTTTAACCTCAAATCGTCACTTACGCCCTTTTTCCACTGGGCCCTTCATATGTTGGCCTCAACAAAATGCTGCAAAAAGTAATGTCAGCACAATAATTTGTTACTCATTTAAGGGAGCAGGATTCCAAAGTGGTGAGCGCAGTTTTCTACTGTCAGCTTTTCCTGGATGTACTTCAGTTCTCCTCCCTCCATGAAAGTAACATTTCTAACTAAATACATAAAAACAGCTTCTCCTCTTTGTTAACTTTTCTCCTTAAGAAAAATACAGCCAGTCAGACGTAAATTGAGCAAGACAAAGTGAACACAGCCAACCTGTGGTTACTTGACTGAATTCAATGTCAGCTTCATTCAGCATGGGCTCTACTTGTTCGTGGAAGATTTTTAAACTTTTTCCTGATCCACTGAATGGGTTGATAAGTATCAGGAGCTTGCGGCAAGATGGCAAAGTCCTTTCTTCTATAGAATGGATAACAGCAATAGTATTATGATTATGTTTTTTTCTGTGTTTATTTTTGACAGTGGGGGCAATTTGTTGAGATAGCAGAAAAGACAGACACCAGGGGTGTTCAATAGTGCTGGCCATATTTGTGTACAAACATGCACAAAAAGGATTGATGATTTTTGGGTATGCCTAAAAATTATCGATACTTACCAGGAGTATCGATGGTTGTTTTGATGTACTCAATGCTGCCCACATGACCATTAAGGAAGAAGAAGTTTGTGTATACAATCTATGCTTCATTAAGGGAAAAATTTTTTTTGACTGTGCTCTTGCATAACATTTGTTTTTGACAAAAATTTTTAATGTTTGTGTGCAAGCTGTTAATAAAATGGGAACTGGGATTAACCTTCTTTTTGCACTGAAAAATGGGATCTGAAGCTCTGGGACTGAAAAATGTCCATAAGGACTGGAAAGACAGCTACTGGGAAATTGAATTTTGGAAAAATTAGAGTTGAAAAATGGGATTTATATTCCCCTTTCAGTACCCTCTACAGTGGAACAGAGAAATTAACAACATAGTACCTTGTGCATTCATGATGCCACAGTATCAATGTCAATATTGATACTGAAAATCATCAAATAACAGAAAATAGCATACTTCACTATCAAAGTACAAAAAATCTGGTTTGGCTCTAGCCTTGATACCAATTAGGAATTACAGTAAAACCTGTATTAAGTGGACCCCATATTAAGCAGACAGCAGCTAAATTAAAGTTCCTAAATTTCCTTCCCATGTTTACTTCAAAACAAACCTGTGTTGAGCAGACACCTCTTTTAAGCGATGAAGCCATTTTGTTAAAAGAAACCTTGATGCATTTGAATGCAAAAGCCTTCTATAAAGGGGTCCATATTTGAAGGCCTGGGCCTGGTTGTTCAAAGTGTGGATAACTCTATCCACCGGATAAATCACTATCCAGTGGATGGTATACTTTATTTTGTTACCATTTGTCCACTGCATAGCAATTCAAATGTGTATCCATTGGACGGCATTATCCATCCTTTGAACAACCAGACCCCTGGCAGCAAACTCCCTCTCAAAACCTACTCAAGTATCCCCCCCCCCCCCTGGGGTCCCTCCCCCAGGACCAATGTTAAGACCAATGTCAATCAGGTTTTAAAATTTCTAGTAGTGTGAATGAGGTGTTCCATTTCATTTTGATTGTGGTGTTTCCCAAAACTTTTTCGTGATTTTTGGTACATACAAATAAATTTATTTGTTCAGCTTGGTGCCGAGGAGCCCTAAATGCATAAGTCTGTTAATGTTGCAAAATAATTTACTTAAAATGTTGAAAGAGCGAGAGTTTTTCTGAAAGTCGCGAATGAAAACAAGGTGCGATCTTTCTTTATTGGTCAAATATTAACGATGTTTTGACAACCTGGTACGGTTGAAAAGCTCACGTGAGAGTCAGCGACATTTTTGCAGTAACACCTCGCCAACTTAACGCGGTCGACCAACAGTAAGACACAAAATCAATTAAACATGACCTTTAAATCCGAATTTCATTCATAAGAAATTTTGACACTTTGGACATCTCGTGATTAAATACAACAGGAAAAATTTACCTTGAATGCTTTCAAAATTCTTTTCCGGTTCCCTGATCAACCATAGAATTGTCCGAACCCACTTCTCAGCCAAAGCGGCGTTCGATTCTTCACTATCAGCAAATGCGACTTTGAAGCAGATTTTACGCCTCTCTCTTTTCTTTTCAAACACGGGACAACAAAACACTTGAAAATAACAGGCGATATCCCCATCTGGACCTCGATAGGCCTTGGCGCCGTAGATGTCAGCTACGTTAATCGTCACTGAAGTCGCAGACCGATTCTTCCCAACACACGGGCAGGATCCCTCGGCGCCCTTACTGTACGAAAGCGATTTCCTTGACAGGCTTACGAAGAATGACTTCTTCGTTGGTAGAATTTCAAATTGTCCATCTAGGATCTCTGCTTCTGTATCCGTCATTATTCCTGTTCAGTCATCAACAAAATCCACGCTTGACCGGCCACCCCATCAGCCTTGTATTTCTAAGCAAACTGTCAGCGGAAACGCTTTTCAGCTATACTGTTTGCTGTATAAAGCGCAGTGAAATGTGTCACAAACTTTCGTGGTGTTGTAAGCACTCTAGTCTCCTACGCAGCCGTTTGTGGGGGGAGCGTTGCGTGACGCCACTAAAAACGGCTGCGTAGGAGACTATAAGCACTCCGGGTAGCCGGAATATTTTTTTGGGCGGGCAGGGGAAGGGGGGGAAGGGTGTAGCAGAGGGGGGAGAGGGGGTGCCGCTGGCACTCTGAAACCCTTATGCTATCCCAGACTTCACAGCGGTCAAACGTTCGACGCGCGCGCAGTTCCCACCCTAGTTTTACCAAAGAAAATACAGACAAATGCCGAAAGTTTCACTTTAACTGTAAAATTAACGCCAATACTGAAAACTTAAGCTTTTCTCTTGGAGCATGTGTTCAGAATGAAGTAGCTGGCATCCACAAGTTTTAGCAGCGCGAACTTTTGTTTATCGGGACATTTTATGTATCGTTTTCAAACGAACTTCGCGCTCGCGAAAGAACTGATTCAAACTTCAAGGCTCTGAAAAACCGGAAGTGACGTAACTTTTTGCGTTTGACCGCAGTGAAATCCCAGACCACCTTCAGCTTTTACAGCGGTCGAACACACGACGCGTGCGTATTTCCCGCCATAATTCTACAAAAGAAAATACAGATGACAGAGATAAATGTCAGAAGTTTCACTTTAACCGCAAAACCTAACGCCTTTTCTGAAAATTTAAGCTTGTTACTTTGAGCATGTGTTCAGAATGAAGTATAGTAACTGGCATCCACAAGTTTCATCGGCGCAAAATTTGGTTTATCGAGACATCTTATGCACCGTTTTCATACGAACTTCGCACTCGTAAAAGTCTGAACTGATTCAAACTTCAACACCGGACACCCAAGCATAATATCTGAATATTATTAAAAATGGCGTTTTAAAAAAATATAAGACTTTGTATGGGATTTCAAAGCGAACATTTTGAGCAATACATAAAAACAAACTAACTGAATAAAGTTCATGAAACATTACATAGTGTTGTTTGCTATCCTTACAATGCATTTTGAGCAATTTTAGGTCCATTTAGTTAACTGTGTTAGTACGTGTATGATACACTGACAAGGAAGGAGTCATTTGGCCCGATTTAGCCACTATCACCGCTCGACACGTTTCGGAATTGGCTCGAATTTACCCACAAGTATAGTTCAGGCTCCCATTCTGACTTAGCGACTTGACAAAAGGAAGACATACAAGTGATTTTCTGCACATACCTTGTGTCCCAAAAGAATTATCCACTGCACAAAATCATACTAGCATCTCAAAATAGGCCACCATGGATCCGTGAGGATCCCGATAGTCCCATTTGACCGCGGTCGGCACTGGACACCAGTTAAATTATGCCTTTATAAACTTGAGAAAAAATATCCAATATCTATAAATGGAAAGAAAAAGTTCAAAAGAATACTCAGTTGTCTTTTTGGTGGAAGTCAAAAAAGTTCAAGTTACGAAATTTGCCTTGTGGACTTCATCTTTGTTTTCTTCATGGCGGAGAGCTTGTCCTGTTCTGAAACACAACCGAGTACGTAAAGGAATTTAATTTATGTCATAAGAAATGTGTCATTTACTTTTTATTTTATGTTGACGTTCACTTGAAAAAAAAACATAGTTATGATGAGTTAGTGATGAGGGAAAAAAATTATTAGAGAACACGCTCAGATTTGAGACAGATGCAGTCTTCGGAATATTCTGCCTCAGCCGATTTCATCGACTGCGTGAACGGCCCATGATGCCGCAAGTGTAACACGAATTTCATTTCAGTATAAACTTATAGGTTTTCTAATAACTTTTTTCAAAAGTGATTTCTCTGTCCATTATTACATAACAGTAGGTCAAAACACAGTCATAGTGAGATGTCGGGGAATAATTTTGTCACTGATTTTGACTGCCGGGTCCACATCGTTGGGCAATTGTCGATTTTCTTATCGTAGAAATTTTCAATAGTAATAATCTTTTAGTTGAAGCAGTTGTCGCTTTAAAGGTATTTTATCCGAAAAGCTTACGATAACAGATCTGTGTGTTCCTCAAAGCGCCCGAATATTTTTACTTACTGAACTGACACGATATTCCTTCGATACCAAAAACCTTTCTTTCGGGTAATTTTTTCCAGTAGAATGGCTGTGAAATTTTTGACTGGACGTTTAGTGGCAATTTTTATTATTTGTTAACATCGGAACACGATGAAAACCAACCCAAAAAGATAACCCATTTTCTCAAGAGTAAGTTAGATTTTGTTGTTGTAAACGAGCAACGTTTCAAGTTCATTCAAGCGAACAGCCAATAGACACGCAGACATAGACATACTTTATTTGTGACGCAAGTTAAAAAACAAGGCAGCCAGAGGAGATTTGACAAGCCTTGACAAAAATGACAGGATATGGAAACATTGCAAAAACCAAGCAAGACTTTCCGCTCACAAAACGGGCGTGCGTTTCTCGAAAGCCCCGAAAACAATTCGTCTTCGAAAAGCCATTTACACAAACTTGAACCACTCATTCTTCAAGGCTGTCATTTTAACATGCGTTTCATAAGACCAGAAAATTTCAACTAATAACAAAGTTTCATGCTTAGAAACGTCGTTCAAGTTACAGTGTGAAATATAGTGTCCGAAATCGGCCCGAAAAGTTTCGGGGCTTTTGAGAAACGCATGCCAGACCCCCAAAATATTGGAGGAGAATTCGGAACACTTTCGGGCTTTTTGAGAAAAACACTTCACGAAAGAGAATGAGCCACAAAAGTCCCAAGATATATTTGGGACCGAAAAGTTTCAGGACAGTTATTGAGAAACGAACATCAGTTTATTCCTTGGGAGCTCCGCTTTTAGGCTTGGCTAAATCTATATATTTATGTATACAGTTCCTTGTTTAAAGAAAACAAAAGCCGAAACAATAGCGCGCATTTCTTATTACACCTTTTGTTCAACAAAGTTTATCTGCTGTAGTTCAATTTTATCCTTGGTTCAATTTTTATTTTCTTTTGTTTTATATTCATTATCATATATTAACATAAAAACGAAAGAAGGAAAACAAAAATTGAACCAAGGATAAAAATGAACTACAACAGATATATTTTTTCTTGGTGCATATGGGCTCAGACAAAATTAACGGATTTCGGGTCAAAAAATACGGAAAATCAAGCAATTTTTTTAATTTTTGCACTTTTCCGTGTTTTTTAATTTGTCTCGAGCGTAAATTTTAGAAAAAATGCGGATTTAAGTCGTAAGGTTAGCGATAAGATGACTGAGGTTATGGACAGCGCGTATTTTGTTAACGTAAATCACATAATTTTTCAAAACAAAAGGGTTTCTTACCTTTTTTGTGTCTTGTGTCGTTTATTTTTTTTCTTTCCTTGTTAACATGGAGCCAATGCTTGTGAAGTTCGAATTTTTCGTATTTTATTCTTGTTTTCCCTCTTGAAATGTAGCGTAGGATTAACAAACGGTGCATTAAATGGTACTCCGGGAACTGAACCATTTATGCGTCCTTGCGGACCTCATAAAGGTCGACAATATGCTTGAAAATGTTGCCAAAAGGATCCTTTTTATTGTGCTGATGCTATATCCACTCCTGTGGGTAGTTTTTGACGAGTTCAGTTTGGACGTTCCAAACCTCGGTGTCTGGGTCTACGAAGGTAAGGCTGTAGTTCATTCTGAGATGAATTTAGCCCTCGTTTTGTAGACAATCATAAGCTTTCCACTTGTCGCTCATCACGCGTGTTCCTGGTAACATGTGTGCGCGTATGATGAGCAGAAGTGCATCTTTATCCCTGTGCTCTACCGGAGGCAGGCCTTCCAGTTTCATGGCAAATGCCGTAATCAAAGAATGGATCGAGCAGAAGAGTGAGAGAAAGAAAGTAAAAATGCGTGGCCTTTTTGTTCGTCAGCGAACCAATGTATGGACAAAAATGAATCATTTTTCCCTGCAGTAAGTCAAAAAGGTGAGGTGTCTTTGTAATAGAAGTAATTCAAATGCAAACTTCTCTGAATTTTAATACTGTTAATGTACCAGTCAAATCGAAGCTTCAACATCCCCTCGGGCATTTGAACTTTTGAAGATTGGCTTGTTCAAATTCCCTCCCCTCGGGGCAAAAAAGCAGCACCAATTAAAGACAAATTTCGTCTTCAGTCAAACACTGTTCACGCTTTTCAGAGAGAGATATGCCGTAATGACACACCAAAGTTCTTTTTAAGACCCTTTTGGAAGAGTTATTAACTAGAAAGGCGAAATTCTATCTTGTAAATCCGTCAACCCCTGCAAGACCCGAAAAAACTCACGGGCATATTACGCCAGAACAAGAGATAAATCCGGTTCAAATTCCCCACCCTTTCAAGGCAACGTTCAAATTCCCCCCTCCCCGGGCACGATGCACAGTCAAATGCCCGGGGTATGCCCGGGGTATGCCCGGGGGACGTTGAAGCTTTGGTACATAATTGGTTGGTAAAGATAAAAATAATTTATCGCTTGGAAAATCTCAACAAATCACCGTGGTGAAATGGTATAACAGATAGACAGCTGATCCAAAGGTAAGATGTAGGGTGAGAGTTCGAGGCTTGCCGAGGAAAAATTCAGAGAAAAAAAGGGAAACAACCGGTAAGGGTCTGAGTAAAACAGACGTAGAGGAGATGAGGAGAGAAGGAGAGGAAAACGGTGCACGGAGAGAGGAAAAAAGTCAGACGCAACTAAATCCATTTTTATTGAAAAAGTAAGTAGTAATTATCAATGTATATATTCAATGGGCCATTGTCTTCAAAGACAATGGAACGCATGCATAATGAATTTATTCTGCATGCGTAATGAAGTATGGGGCTGTGCAGAAATTGTCCACCCCCATTGAACAAACAAACTGAGGAAGCAAAAAATTTTAAACGATAAGTGATCCACTAAACAACACCAAGGTAATCCCCAAAGAAATCTGTTTAACCCAGTTGAACAGGAGAGAAGTGTTTCAAAGAATTATTTCCACCCCAGTTTCTCCCACAGTTTTGCTGTCATGTAAAAACAGGCATACAAATATAAATTTCATGACAAATTTCAAGGTCATGATCTTTCTCTGAAAAAATTCTGAGACCCCAGTGGGAATCGAACCATAACTTTCCAGATACTGGAAGGATAGATGACTCAGTTCCACATAATTAGACTAGTTTATGCTTACAGGTCTGTTGTCATAGTTGGTACCTGCATGATGCCGATTCTATGGCATATAATCTAGCCTGCGTAGCAAGCGTTTCTGATCCATAGGGCTTTCCGCAGGTTTGAGGCATTTTTCGCTTTTTGGACGCGCTAAAGTTGGGGCAAGCGCAAAAAGTGCGAGAACCGTCCATCAGTGTTGCGCTTACCCCAATTTTCACGCCCCCAAAAACCAAAAGGTGCCTTGAACTCCTCGAACGGGCGAAAAAACCTACGGAAATGCTTGCTACACAGGCTACATATAATCACTCACCACGGGTCTCGGTGGCAGAGCATTGCAATTGGTATCTTGAAGGTCACAGGTTTGTTTAATGCTGGGGGCTTGGAATTTTTTCTAAGTAAGACCATAGCATTTGTCCTTTTTATTAAGTTTGCTGCAACCAAAAGAAACTTTGCGCCAGCGTCTTTCCTGAGGACAACAGGTACCGCGAATCAGACTATAATTTATTGACCTTCATGGTCCTGGACAGGTAGCCTCCAATGCAGACATTTTTTGGGCTCGTCACTCGTCACGCACTCCTCAAGGAATGGATTGCGTGACAAGCCCTAAAAAACGTCTGTGTTGGAGGCTACTGGACAGGGCCCAGTTGGATAAAGAAACTTAACTTTAAGAAATTAAGAAACTGTTCCTTGTTTTCCTGAGGATTTTTTGCACTGTCATTGTGTTTCCTATACTCTTTAAGCCACCTTCGGCCGATTTATCCATAATAACGTCTGTGTTCCTCTGGAACACAGGGAATGGTTGCAGATATTCCCACTTAATCTTAAGTTGCTTTATGCAACTGGACCCAGGTGCCTCCATAAAACATTTCCTTTTATAGGAAATTAGTAACTCGAGTACCAGGTGATCCTGGGGCGAGGGGTAAAAAATACTCAGGTACTTTTAGTATAATCAGTAAAAGCTGTGCACCAGGCCTCGTGTCCTCCTTCTGCCCCAGCCACCACCGTGGCTGAACACTGATAGGTTAATAACAGCTGCTTAAGAGGGGATGGAAGTTAAATAACACGATAAACAACAATCTAGTGAATAAAAGGGATTCAGACTACCTAGAGATTATTCACTTAAGTGGAGGTGTAAGATTGATTGAGTATATGTTGCAGTTTAAAATGAATTTCACCTGAAAACGATTTCAGACTAGTTTGATTTGTATTTTCCTTTGTTTCAGTTTAACAATAATGACTACAAAACAGAGGAAATACAAATCAAACTAGTTAGAAATCATTTTGACCTGAAATTCATTTTAACCTACAACATATATGCCACACAAGTGAATAGCCATCCCATTTTTTTTAAAATAGTTTTTATTGATTTGCAAACATGTATTAGGAATGTTATTTAACATTAATGATAATTACAAACAATTACTAATTACTAGGTGTTAATTTAATTTACAATTTGACTAAATTAAATTTTGACATTAAAAAGAAAAAAATAAAATGATAATAACAACAACAAAACAAAGCAGAGAAAAATTACAGCTAAGTACAAAGATGGCATTTCCACAGACAGGTGTTGCATTACCAATCATTTAACTTCGTTAATTAGCTTCTCCCACTTTTGTAAATGAAAAAGAAGTTTATTTTTTTCCCTAGCAATATGGAGCCCGAAATTGAAAACACGTCTTGTCCTAGCAATAAAGGCTCTAAGTGTAGGTTAGCTATTTTGACATTTCCTATAGTGGATATAATATTTACCTAATAACAGGATATGATTAATTAAAATGTAGTCTTTTACAATATCAAATTTTCCAAAACTGATCTCCGGCTTGTTAATCATCCCAACATGAACATCATTATCTCTTAGCCAGGACAAGATGTGTTTCCAAAATTAGAGGTTATCCTACAGGAGAAAAGTAAATGCTCGACGGATTAATAATAATAATAATAATAATAATAACGAATTTTTAAACAGGATGGCCCTTCAGTACATGCGTACTGTTATCAAAGGGGTCCCGTTGCCTCTTGACAGAAAGTGCAGTTTGGTGATTCAACTACACCATCCCATGAAAAACACCTATGGCATTCACTTGTGTGATATATGCTAATACATTAATTATCCAGTAGACAACTATTTATCCACTGAATAAACTGTTAACTGTTGTTTGAACAACCAGCAAAAGAACACCCAAGACCTTAAAAAAAATTAACCCGCAAGAACAACCTGAATACCTTCACTCTAACTTAAAGAGTTAGGGTTATTTTATTTAATAGCAACCAGACATTACATAAAATGACAACAGTTTGATAAATTTTCTTTTCTGCAGTGTATATATAAAAATATTTAATACATTGTCACTTATGTCTCAGGTATTTACACATTCTTTTTCAACAAATTATGTTAAAGCCTCAACATGAACAGTAGCTGCCAAGTTTTACCCCTCACTCCCAAAGATAACAGGGTTTAACCTTCAATCAGGCCAAATTTTAGCAGTGATCTCATATTCTCTCACCATGTTTTGTTTCACATTCCCATAGGAAAGATTTACAAAAATAGAGCCTGATTTCAGGGCCACTTTTAAACCCTGTTTAAAAAACAATTAATTTCCTGTAACTGAAGCAGGTCGAAGTCTAGACAGACAACATTCTTTGGCCCATTTACACATGACTGTGTTTACTTATTTACAAATTTGCCAAAAGCAGCTTAACAGACAATGGGGACTGTGTCCCCTACTAGGCTAATAGGCTCTTTGCATAACCGTGTCACGTGACCTTGTCAATCATAATATATGGTCGTGGCTCGAAATAGATGACTGAAATGGAAAGGGTATCATGAAATTAGTAGGATTTCCAATTTTGAGGCCACTAATGTTTAAGTGCAAGATTTTAGGACAATTTGAAAGTTTGAAAACTACAAAAGATTTGTATGCTGGATGACAAAGCTTGCCATCCAGCAGCTTTTTCCCGTAGAAGCCTTAGTAATTTTTTGAACATTAAAATAACCGTAAAATGTCGCACTTTAACGTCAGTAACCTCAAAATTGAAATGTTACTAATTTCATCATGCTCTTTCCATTTCTGATATCTATTTCATACTATTACCATTTTTTATGATTGACAAAGTCACGTGACACAGGTATGCAAAGGGCCTATTAACCCAACCCAAACCCCAAGAAGTCTCAAATTATAGACCACCCCACAGTTTTAAATATTAGGCCTTCAAAACCATTTTCATTGAATCATTTTTGGCTAGTCCTTATTTCAGTTTCAAATCTGTTCTGCTGATCCACAGCAGTGTATTATCAGATATGCAAATGAAACATGCAGCACTACTTAAAATTACTTATGGCAACCAAATTCCTGCATTGTCGTGAAAGGCCAACTCTGTAATTCTGATATTGACATAAAAGTAGACCCTTGTCAACAGTTTACAAATGCATTTTAAACCTCTCTCTCATATAAAGGTGTCTTGGTATCGTGGAGTGCATATAATTTACACTGTTCTGGAAAGTTCAGTTTTTAATGAAAAGATCCTGATGGAGGACATGCATATCTGTATCATCTGGAAAGCTCCAAAACCAGGAAACAAGTGAATCACCCTAGACAGATGCTGATAATTTATAACTTTTTCCAATTTATTATTTATTTATTATTGTTTTTTATTATCTACAAGGTGGGCACTTGACATTTAGATATTACATCATACCGTATTTTCTCGATTAGACGCTGGGCCCCAAATAAACGGCGGGTATCAAAGAGGGTATTGTTAATGAGCCCCACAGACATATATTTGTTGTATAATAAACTTAAGATTTAGGGGAAAGATACACGGCTGCCAAGAAAAACAAATAATAACCCTTTCTTAAAAAATGGCAAGCCCAAATAAATTGCTGATTCAAACAAATGCCGGGTCCACCATGCCAAGTTTGAAATAAATGCCAGGGGCGTTTGATTGAGAAAATACAGTATGTTTCATTGTTAAGGGTGGCATAATGGCAATAGTAGGCAAATAAGGCAGGGTCTCCTAATGCCTGCTAAGAGTTCTAGCAAAGTGAAGTGTGAAGATGTTGCAAAATATCGATGCTAAGCAGCAAAATCACCAGTTGCTGATAGTGACATTTTGAACATCAGAGTAGGGAAAGACTTATCCCCCTATCTTGACCTCACTATTATGTAGGGCTTTTTTAAAAATATCTTTCCAAATATGTTTCCAAAACATGATTCTCTTTTGTACTTGTTATCCCCATGCTTGTGTCTTGCAGTAATGAAGAACTAACTTCCCATCTGCTCCAAAGCACTACAAGATAGAATAACATATTCTTTATGACTTGTACAGAAACTACAAAAGACAAAAGAAAAATACACAACAGATCTTGATTTGTCAAGAACGATGTCTGTGCTAGAAATGTCTGGGAAAAGTAGAGCTCTGGTGTTAATTTAGACTTTCACACTTGGAAGAATGTATGGCTGAGATTTTATACAATGCTCACAATTTAATAATTGACCTCAAAAAATATATGATTATCATGACATATACAGCTATTTCAATTAAGGTTGTCGGATCCGACTCAAGCTTACGTGACAAGACTGAAGGGTAGTGTGGGTAGTTGCAAATCAGACTTAGTTAAATGGATGTCAGAAGTTGGTCGGGAACTTTGAATTTCTTAGTACAAGTAATAAATTGGCACCATCCGATTATTGTCAGTGGCAATTCTGATTTGGCTTTCCATTTTCAGTTGTTAGTTCTTGCCTTGAAGTACAAAAATTCATGTTCCATATTTTTCATGATGCTGTTAATGTTTTTCATACTTCTAATTTACATACCATGCACGTGCTCCACGTGTACCCACATGTTTAAAATTTGCATCCTGTTCGTTTTTACCCGGTAAACAAAAAGATGAGTGGGATTTAAAATTGTTTTAAACGAAAACTGTATCTGAAAATAATTCTTTCACATTATTTGTTTAATTTTTATGCTTTAAAAACTCTTCCATATACTTTGCTATTGTACGGCAAGCAAGGTACTGCTGATTTTGGTGAACTCAGGCATACAAATCCCACATTACCCTGCGGTCTTGTCGCGTAGGCTTAAACTTTCATCTGTAACGTTAATTGAAATAGCTGTATACAGGAGTATGAAAATCAAAGCAAGCCATTTAATAAGGTGCATTTATTATACACGTTCTTGATGTACTCACGTTATATAAGTTCTGTAACGTCTGGTCAGGAGTTGGTGCAAAGCACTGGCCTACATAAACAAACTGAACGGAAAGTAATTAGTGGCCCATCCTAAATAAACCAAATAAAGAATAGGCTAGGCTTTGCCGAACTGTGCAAAAAAGCCTCAAGAAAAGTGGTGTGGTATTAAAGAACTATCATTACACCAACACTCAAGGAGGTGGGGGTGGGTGGGGGGGGGGGGTGGTGTTCCATGAGATAGAAAGTGAAGACATGCAAGTCATATAACTCACCAGTGAGTCCTGAGGTTCACACTTGATATATTTCCTAATGAACTCTATAATGTAAGCCACTTGTTTACTTCCATCTACTTGCCATTTCTTTTTTACCATGATTGGAGCATCTCCAGCTGCTTTGAGCAAAACTTCCACTACAACAACAACAACAACAACAACAAATAACTAATACAAAAAAAAAATGTGACAAAAAACATTTCAAACTTAATTGCATGAAGATTTGATGTCCAGTTATATAGCGTAGCAAGCCCCAAAACAATTACTGACTCATTACTTCACAACTGTCCAGCTTTAATCCTTATCACTGCCTAGCATTCAGTTGCTGTAGGACCATGGTTTCTCCACCAAAATCAAAGCTACAACAATTGCCATTGATAAATTGAAAGTCTAATGGACTGATGTGACAATTTACAAATGGCCTTGAAACAGATAGAAAGTTCTTGTTTTGTGAGAGCTAGAAACTAAAATCAATGCAGAAGGAAGCCTGATGATTTGCATATAAAATTAACCAATGGAATCCAAGTCTTTGAGTAACCATAGAGAGTCCCTCAGTTCCCCACCTTTTCACTTTCATCAGTTATTTCCAGCAAATCACCATGCCCAAGATAACAAGAAAATCTCCAATAATGTCGGGATGGGCATGATGGCAGTAACTAAATAGCCCTTTTTACTGATACAGCAGCCACGTTGATTTTGCCCCCTAGGCATCCCATTGTACTCATTAAAATTTATTTATTCTTTTGTAGTGATAATGCAGCATTATCACAACAATGTTAGAATCAATCCAGTATTATGGGATGCCCAGGGGGCAAAATCAATGTGGCTGTGTATCAGTAAAAAGGCCTATTAAATCTGATACATTACTTTCGATTTCAAAAAAGTTAAACTTAAATTCATCTTTTTACCTCAAGTGTACGAAATTTCAAATAGTTGAAGATAAATAATCGAAACTGAGAAAACATGAGGTCACGACAGCCTCTTTAAAGACAGCTACAGACGTCAACTTCTTCGTTTGTTTTTCAGATTAAGTACATGTGATCATCGTTTTCGAGAGATTTGAGCTTGTGCTGAAATTATGATAACAGCTAGGCACCTTTCTTTTTGGATGACTTCTTGGAGGCCTCACTCGTCTGGGCTTGTGCGCTGTGATTATTTGCAGGCTGCGCTGTTTCAGACATTTTTCGTTGCACCTCAATATGTTCTTCCTCCTGATCACCTCCCCCGGCATCCGCCATATTGAATTTACAACATACCACCTTTTGCGCATGACTTCAGCTGTGCAAAATATTGCGGGCTCGCAGTGTCTAAAGCCAAAATGGCGGCCAGTCGAGCTGATGATTTTGCTGTTTTGAGGTAGAGTTTGGGACGCCATTACAGTAAAAATGCCTCGTGGAGTGAAAGCTGAACGTCCCTTGCCTGCTGAGTCAGTTGAGGTGAGCCTTTTGCATCATTTTTGCCTTTAGGTGTGGACCATTAAGGCATCTAAACAGAACTAAATTAAGCTTACTGTCAGTGTATCTGTTAGATATGCGAACCATATTACATGTATGTTTCGGTTTAGTTTAGCTTTTAAGGTGACTCGATCGAAATAAATAACGCGCTCTATGCTTCTATAAAAACTCTAATAACATCGTCATTTCTTACTCGATTGCCTTGAAACTTTCGCATTTTAGACACAATTTATCGAGGAATAATACGTATGTCAACACGTAGATGTACTGTTCGTTAATTTTGCGTGATTTTGCTCTTATTGAACACTACTTTTTTGATAAAATTGCTATTCTAACAAAACTGAACGCTACGATTTGGTTTAAACTTCTAGAATCAGCTTACAATAACATCTTACCTTGACTCTTCAAGTAGCCTGTTCCAGGCGTTCAGATAGTGGAGAGTGAGCGAAAAATAAAGCGAGCGAAAGAGCAGGAAAAAAAACGACGGGAGACTGGGCGAGAGGACGAGGGAACGCCTGTGAAATTAATTTTAAAAAGCCCATGCTGCCTACTTTAGACCGCCGACAGCGGCAGAGAAACATGAACCCAAGGTCAGGTCAAAGTAAACAAGAAAGTTATGTAATTATGCTCACCGAAATAGGTTTCTCCCGAGTTTGAAGCGTTGGGAAAAGTACTGGTGACGCTTTAAGAAATCTGACGTGCCGAATGGACATTGCAAATTTTCTGCGATACGGAAACGCAAATGTCATCTCCACTAATGGACCAATAAAGGTAACGAGAATCACAGACGACTTTATATACACATCGGTTTATCAAATTGATGAATAGAAAGCTTTTCACTCTGTGACGGAATGAACTTCGTCGTCTTCATCGATTGCGATGGCTACGATATGTTTGTTGTTGTTTTTTCCTCCACTCCTTCGACAGCAGGCTTTCATGACTTTCATAAATAATCTAGCCGATCCATTTCCCCTGCTTCTTCTTCGTCTACTTCGATAGCCAGCGCTCTAATTCCGATGCTTTGAAGCTGTTCTACTTGGTCTTTCATGATTGCGACAAGCGGAGTGACCACAATTATCTTAGAAACAGCGTTTCTTTGCAAAGCGTTGATTAACCTTGGAAATAGTTGAAAGATAAAGCTATTTCCAATCCTGTTGGAAGAATGGCGATGAGACCTCTTCCCAGAAACACGTTTTGAAGACAATCTTTTTATTCCATTTGCAAAGTATCCACATTTGTTAAATAGTTAAGCGCTTGCCGTAAACAGATATTAAACCGTGCGTGACTCGATGGAGGATGACCTTCGCACGAACACGCCATATCGCATTTCTTGTCTGCGTCAACAGCCCTCTGGTGTTGACAGCAGGTGTCAAATTTGGCCAATCAGAGGGTATACCAGATTCTGGTATACCGGAACGGCTTCCTTTGAGAAAATTTCACAGGCGTTCCCTCGTCCTCTCCCCCAGTCTCCCCTCGTTTTTTCCCGCTCTTTCGCTCGCTTTAGTTTTCGCTCGCGCTCCACTATCTGAATGCCTGGAACAGGCTACTCTTCAAGTTTCCGCAAAATCATAGGAACAGAAATCCCGGTGCAATTTGAACGTCAAAATAACAACCCAAGACGGACTTCAAAGTTTGGAACGCTCCAGCGCTTTCCAAATTTGACTGAAAAGCATAATAACTCCAGGTAAAGTAAGTTCAATGTATCGTTATAGTTAGTTCCAAACCGCATTTGGCTATCCGCAACGATGAAAAAGTTTGGGCGCTATTATAAACTCACTTTCTGCACCAAAATATAACGAAGTCGCCAAATTCACGTTTTTCTGAATTATATGAAAACGAACCGGACGAATTGAATAAAACTACCGAAACATGAAACTGAACCTTTTACACATACTTTGCGTTATTTTACTTTGCTGGGGCGGTCTTGGTTTGGACAATATATTTTTTGAAAGTGATGCACTATCGAAACTCTGTTCTGTGTACGGCTTGGTTTGGACAATATATTTTTTGAAAGTGATGCACTATTGAAACTCTGTTCTGTGTACGGCTTTGTTGTTATCTGAATTCCACAGTAGCGCTATGCAAATTTCCTTTCATTTGGTGAGAATTTGAGGAATTTACACATTGGCTAGGGGAGTGAATTGACGATGTTTGGTCGCTACACGCTTTAGTGGTTTTACGTGTCTATAATGTCATGCCAGTGAAGGTTAAAATCGTCCTTTTGAGATATACAAAAAAGTGTGTCGCCTGATATCAACATAGGATTTCATAGGATAATAATTGTTCCTTTACTTTCAATTAGCATGATCATTAGACTGCGAGTAGTCTCTAATTTTGGCGATCGCGATTGTGGGGCGGGTGAAATACACACACGCGCTCGCGCGAAATTTCGAGGAGACGCGACGCGAAGGGGAGCGCCAAAAATTAGAGACTACAGACTTAGCCAGGGAGTTTGACCTTTCACGGCCGAGTGATTTTGAGGTGTAAATTTCATATCGTCTTTCAAGCCAATTAAGGGCAACCAATGGGATTCCTTCTCTTGGTTCCCATCATCTGTTCCTATCATCGATAACTGCGGAGGATGTTATCGCAAATAAAACGCTACGCATTGTTTATTTTGATTTGACCAGGGCTCGACCGGATGGGCCGCGATCTCTCGAGAGGAAATATTACAGCCTCTCATCTCAAAGAAGAAGAGAACATTGAGTTTGGAATTTGGGTCGTCAGTAATTTTTAGTCCCAAGAAGCGGCCCTGTCAGATATCAAGAGTCCATCAAACACTCTTAACGGACGTAGCAGTCGCCGAGGTTATTTTCTTCGCCTCCAAAACTCCCACCAAAAAAAAAGAATTAACGTCAAAGACGCGGCAAAACTTTTTTTTACTTTCACCAACAGTTGGAGAGCGATGCGAACGAAAATTCCGATGGCTAGGGACGCGGAAAACCTCCTTCAACTTTCTCAAGTTTTATTTCAACGCAAAGCAAAACGAAGCAGCCAGCGAGCCGAGACTGAGTTTTGTACTTCATCCGTGCAGACAATACTTTGTTCCGGTCGATCGGTCACGTATCAATGTCAAAATTTAAATGAAATCTCAACTCACAGTAAACGAGTAGACTGTGGTTTTAACAGCTCTTCAATGGCTTGGAGAAACAATCTTCAGCCGAACCGAATATAATTTTGAACTTTCCTTCCGATACATCTTTTAAACAACCCTCGCTATTTGTCCAGGCAGCCTGTGTCTGCCATCTCAGTAAACTTAAACGGAGTCGATGATGTTATCATGAGCGTTGACAGCGGCTTGTGTACCGTTGCCAGATTGTTGACAGGTATCCAAGAAAGAGCCAATCATAGTTTTGCGCTTGGAATGTACGCGCTTAATTCAAACTCCCTGGCTAAGTCTGTAGTCTCTAATTTTTGGCGCTCCCCTCGCATCGCGTCTCCTCGAAATTTCGCGCGCGCGCGTGTGTGTATTTTCGCCCACCCCACAATCGCGATCGCCAAAATTAGAGACTACTCGCAGTCTACATGATCATGAAATTATAGAACAAATATGTAAAACCACCAAAGCGTGTAGCGACCACACACCGTCAATACACCCCCCTAACAACAAAGCCGTATACAGAACAGAGTTTTGATAGTGCATCACTTTCAAAAAATATATTGTCCAAACCAAGACCGCCCCAGCAAAGTAAAATAGCGCAAAGTATGTGTAAAAGGTTCAGTTTCATGTTCCGGTAGTTTTATTCAATTTGTCCGCTTAGATTTCATATAATTCAGAAAAATGTGAATTTGGCGACTTCATTATATTTTGGTAATAGCCGCCCAAACTTTTTCATCGTTGCGGATAGCCAAATGCGGTTTGGAACTAACTATAACGATACCTTGAACTTACTTTATCTGGAGTTATTATGCTTTTCAGTCAAATTTGGAAAGCGCTGGAGCGGTCCAAACTTTGAAGTCCGTCTGGGGTTGTTATTTTGACGTTCAAATTGTACCGGGATTTCTGTTCCTACGATTTTGCGGAAACTTGAAGAGTCAAGGTAAGATGTTATTATAAGCTGATTCTAGAAGTTTACACCAAATCGTAGTGCTCAGTTTTGTTAGAATAGCAATTTTATCAAAAAAGTAGTGTTCAATAAGAGCAAAATCACGCAAAATTAACGAACAGTACATCTACGTGTTGATATACGTATTATTCCTCAATAAACTGTGTGTAAAATGCGAAAGTTTCAAGGCAACCGAGTAAGAAATGACGATGTTATTAGAGTTTTTAGAGAGGCATAGAGTGCGCTATTTATTTTGATCGAGTCACCTTAAACCAAGCAAGGCTTACAGAAGGGAACATGAAACATTGCCGCGTGAAATGACCAAAATTTCTGGAGAGTGGAATGAGCTGAATTAAGAATCGTGGCAGGAAGTCATGGTATACCTTCTTTGAGCATCAGCTCAGATTTTACTTTTTATGGCAGTAAAGACATGAAAGAGGCGTAACTTACATAAATAGCAACTATTGCAACCAAGACAGTTTCTTTTAGCTTTACTGAAGATGTCTAGATTACAAAATTTAATGATTTAACTTCTCTGTTGCTGTGTTGCATTTCTTAAATAAATTAAAATCATAAAATTTTCATAAAATTATATCCAGCCATTGCAGGCTTCTACTGTAGTGATTCTTCATCCTGGTTCAACCACCCTGTGGCTGGGCCGTGCCACAGACCACCTGCCCCAAAGTATTCCTCATGTCATTGCATGGAGGAAGCCTCCAGAGTGCCCTGTGGATCTTCCTGATCAAAGCGTACTAGTCAGGGAAGGAATTGATCATCCTGACAGTGAAACACAGAAAGAGCTGGCACTCAGTGTGATTGAACAAGCTATTTGGTCAAGAAAGACGTCATCAGGATCAAGAAAACATCAAACCACAGTTTCACAGGTTAATGTGTTTGTAATTACTCACAATAGCTTAGTTAATCGTTTGTCTCATGATTTAGTTACTTTGTCATGGGTTCTGGTGTTTCACCTGCTATACTGCTGGTTTCATTAGGCGATGGTGTTAAGTGGCTCAGCCAGTCGACACCTTTGCCTGTTGAAGACCAGCAGTGTAATGGTCAATATGTTGGGGATCCACATAAAATTAGCTAAATCATGCGACAAACGATCTGCCTGTAAAAAGTGTCAGTCAGCGGAGGTTGGCTGTAATTCCTGTGACCTACTAATCAAGGATCCTGAATTTTGCAGGTGGCAACTTTCAATGCAAAAGTTGAGGCTGAACACCATGTTGATGATGAGTCATCCATTAAGTGGACGGACACCAGCACTCAACCTCCCATTATTGTTGGAGAACCTGTGAGTTTCACCAGGGATAGAACAGTCTTGACACACTTGCTATGTTCATATATATAATACTGGTGTACTTGCCCAACTTGTGTGAACTTACTGTACCTATACACCCATTTTGTGCATTGTTGATTTCAACATGTGGTTTTAACAGTTTGATCATGTATTGACAAGTACCTGTATGTTGACCACAAGATGACCTAAGATCAGTATCTTTGACCTTATCATGAATAAGTTTAACTTCTAGTTACCTCTTTTGTCTTCAGATGATACCCTTCACGATGTAAGTGGTGTAAGCTATACAGGGCAAACTCTTCTTCTAGGAATGGTGTTATCTGAGTTAAGTGAGAGAACTGCAAGTTAACTCCATTCATTACATTGTTCAGTGTTACTGATCTTGCAGTCAACAACATTCTCCTTACATGATCAGTTTTAATACCACAGAGTGAGACCAAGGGTGCATGTATTGGGTTGGTTTTCAAGTCATTTCAAAAGAAGTGTTGGATCATTTGTACTGAAACCCTGCTGAGTATAACTGTGTTATGTTCTTTTTATAACGTAGTAGATTCTTAGTTTGTACATTAAATAATATTAAAGGGAAACATCAAACTGCTGTACCTGTACAACAGTCACCAAGAAAAACATGTGATAATGGGAGTTTTGAGATATCTGTTTTTCAAGAAAGCTTAAGTGTACTGTATGTTTTAGTGACAGGTATTCATGCAAGTGAACTGGCACACTTGCTTGTCCTATCTTGTTTATTTTTAATGTAGCAGTGTTGCATCAAATTGTTTGCACACACAGGCTCTGTACATTGACCCAGATGAACCATATGCACTCCACTGGCCGATGAAAAGAGGACATCTGAACCTACACAGTGGACCAGGAGGTTCACTTACAGCTGTCTGTACTGATCTGGAGACCATATGGGCATATGCTATTCAAACACACCTTACCATTCCGCTTCGAGATCTTGGGGTATGTATTAGTAGTGGAACATCAAAAAAGTACACTCAAACCTTTGTGAATGGAGACGTCTTTTATACATTATCCATATCACCATTTTTTGTATCACAGCCATTAATCTATTGTTTCACTTCTTAGTCCAATCACAATTCATGTTGCCTTGTTTTCTTTTATCCCAGCCAATTTCTATTTACTTTGTTACTCTAATGGACTCTTCTGTTCTTCAACGTGGCTTGAACATGCCACAAGGAGAAGTCCTTGTTTTATAAGTTTCAGTCTTTTTCCTCTGTCCCTTGTTACTACTTTTTTTACATATAAAATTTGTTGTTTTTGCTGTTGAAGTACTACAGAGCAGTTCTTGTGGTACCAGATTCTTTTGACAAGAATCACATCAAAGAGATGATGAATATCTTACTTTGCAAACTTGGTTTTTCATCTGCCATCATTCATCAGGTTAGTACATGTAAGTAATGACAACAATCACAAGCATAGAACTTAGAAGCAGATGCTATGTATTGACCATTGCATAGCTCAGGGTTATAAACCGACCAATCGGAATCATGGAAATTTTTTATGCCCTAATATGGAAGAGTTGTCATCTTCACTTGTGGAACTCAAAGCAGGAAGAAATACACACACAGAGTCTTGGATTTACATGTAGTTTTATATTTAACAAGTAGATTCCATGTTGCCGTGCATCTGTTCAGTAATAGATCACCGATGACATCAAATGTGGTAAGAACAAAAAAGTGGCACACAAGCCATTAGGTGAGTGTGTCACAGATGTTCTTACCACATTTTGACATCCTCTGTGATCTATTTCTGAACAGATGCACAGCAACATGGAATCTATTTGTTTTATATATAATAAAGAGACAAAAGTTGCCAATGATGACATCGTCAGATCTATGTGTCTGTCTTCTAACAGGTCATAGTTAAGAACCAATAAAAATGTGTGTAGAATTCAGCATATTATATAATGTATTGAATCTTTTTTACATTGTTATTTTTTTGCATCTTATTGTAATAAGAAGTTTGCCATAAACATTAGTATTTTCAAGACTTGTTTTATAGATGGGAAAACCTCTGTTTAACACCTGGGTTTAAGTTTCATTCTGCTACTTTCAAGTGCATGTAATGTCATTCTACATACAGGAGTCAGTGTCATCTGTGTTTGGTTGTGGTTTAAGTGCTGCATGTGTGGTTGATGTTGGTGATGAGAAGACAAGTATCTGCTGTGTTGAGGATGGTCTAGTTATTCCTAGCTCAAGGTAATGTTATGTTATGTTATGTTATGTTATGTTATGTTATGTTATGTTATGTTTGTTATGTTATGTAACTATGAACATTCTGCAAGAATAATTTTGGTGGTATTTCCTTGGCCAGTGATGTTATGTTATGGATTCTGCCTGCTTCATACACATTTTATAGATTTTAAGAGTTGTCAGTTATTAGATACAGCCTATTGTATTGCTTAGCTGGGCTATGCACTGGGACTGCCAAAGAATAAAATATTTTTTATCAGGTTTCACTGCTAGCAATCTGGAACAAGTATGGAGTCTCTGTCAAAGCTTGCTTCATGTTGTTAAAGTCTGTCAGTTTAGTTACACAGAATTTCATTTTACCGTATTTTCTCAATTAAATGCCCCCGGTGTTTATTTCAAACTTGGCATGGTTGAGCCGGCGTTTCTTTGAATCAGCAGTTTATTTGGGCCCACCATTTTTTAAGAAAGAGTTTTTATTCATTTTACTTGACATCCTGTATCTTGCCCTTACACCTTAAATGCATTATACCACAAATAAAGGTCTAAGGAGCTTATTTCCCGTCTTCCTCTTTTAGACCCGGTGGTAATTCGGGGCCCGGCGTTTAATCGAGAAAATACGTATATCACTTTTACTTTTCAATCACAGATCACAGTCAAGTTTTTGTCTTTCTTGTGCTTCAGTTATTAAAAAGCAAGTAATAATTTATTAAAAAGGAAAAAAAGTTTTGAAATTCTGTAACCAAAATTTCATACATACTTGTACCTTGAGAGTGAGTTTGAAGTACTGTGATTTTTGTTATCAGCAGCTTTTTGTTGGCATAGTGTGTATCAACAAATCCTTTTCAATGCCAAATGCTTCTCAGACTTTGAACAAAGAAACATTTGTCATAAGCATCCAATCAATTCATGAGCACTAGGTTCATTAATAACAGTAACTGAAATCTATCTATTATCAGATTGTGGCTTCAGTATGGAGGCAGAGACATAACAAGGGCCTTCTACTGGTTGTTGAGAAGGGTAAGAATTAAACAGTGCTCAATGATGAGATCAAAAATCTCTAGCCCTCCTTTTTGTGCTGGTGAGTATAGAGGTAAACTGTGAAACCCTGTTCAGCCACCTTTCATGCATGTAATTTTTGCAAACAAAATTTGGGAAGAAGACATGAAATAATGTTGCTACTGGAAAGGTTTCAATGGCGGAAAAATAAAAGGGCTGTCATGTGGCTCCTGTTGAAATTTAAACTCAGAGGGAAACCATTGAGAACCCTTATTTTTTTGGGGGGGAGGGGGTGGGGACTGGGAGTGGGCACCTGGGAAAAAGAGCGCACAAGGTCCGTTGAAGGCGGGAAAAAAGGGGGGTGGAAACTGGGATTCCCAAGGTGGTGGGTAGTGGGGGAAATGGGAAAAAAAGTGAAATTGTCCAACACAGAAGAATTTTGCAATCGAAAAAGTGGAAAGAGGCCGGAGCCAACAAAAAAAAAGAGCAGGAACTGGGATTAAAGGTTACGGGAAGCAAGAGGTTTGCACCCACCTCCTCTCCTCCCTAAACCTTCACCCCTCCCCATCTCCCTCCCCTTCTCCCCTCCCCATCTCCCTCCCCTTCTCCCCTCCCCATCTCCCTCCCCTTCTCCCCTCCCCTCCTCCCTAAACCTTCACCCCTCCCCATCTCCCTCCCCTCCTCCTCTCCCCTCCTCCCTAAACCTTCACCCCTCCCCATCTCCCTCCCCTCCCCTCCTCCCTAAACCTTCACCCATCCCCATCTCCCTCCCCTTCACCCCTCCCCATCTCCCTCCCCTTCACCCCTCCCCATCTCCCTCCCCTTCTCCCCTTATTACAGCTGAGTGGTTACACTTGGATACACATAACAAAGGACTCATATTAGATTTATTTTGTTGTTATTAAGGTCAGTTTTCCATACAAGGAGTGCAATGCCTGCAACAGACTTGATGTTCTGCTCCTGCATGAGCTGAAAGAAACTTTCTGTCATCTAAGTCAGGTAATAAATGTAAAGAAGATCCTCGCAGTTATTAACGCAACTTAATCTTATGCAGTTGCGAAAAGAAAGCCTGAAAAAATCAGGCTTGCCGGGATTCAAACCCTGACCTCTCCGATACCGGTGCAGCACTCTAACCAATTGAGCTAACAAGCCAACTGGGAGCTGGTCATTAAATTGGTTCGTAATATACCCGGGAAAGATGAAGATGAAATTATGAATATATGAAATATATCTTCTTTATTTCTTCATATATGAATTTCATATATTCATAATTTCATCTTCATCTTTCCTGGGTATATTACGAACCAGTTTAATGACCAGCCCCCAGTTGGCTTGTTAGCTCAATTGGTTAGAGCGCTGCACCGGTATTGCAGAGGTCAGGGTTTGAATCCCGGCAAGCCTGATTTTTTCAGGCTTTCTTTTCGCAACTGCATAAGTTGCGTTAATAACTGCGAGGATCTTCTTTACATTTATTTCTTCATTCCGCAGTTCAAATATATGAATTTCATATATTCATAATTTCATCTAAGACAGGTAAGTCAATCGTTTCAATTACTTCCCAATTTCTGATTGTTTTAACTCAGTAGTCTATCCACAGTCCAAAGAAATGGTTTATTCCATTTTTACATCATCATATAGTTCATTACCTACTTCGTAGGTATAAATGTGACTCACAAGCTCCTAGAGGCTTGAGAGACTTAGTTGGTAGAGATTTGCCTAGCTAGTATTAAATGCGATGGTTCTAATAAATTATTACTGAAACCTCAGTTGGTTGTCTATTAGCTACAAACCCTTTCAACTAATAGTCGAAATACTCAGCGCATTCCGCTCATTATTTAGGAATGATTTTCATTAATCGGGAACGGATTGCATTATTGGAATCAAGATTCCATTTTCAGATCAAAGATTAAAATCTTCCAACGGTAGACGTAACGAAGTAACGAATGTTGATTGCATTGTTACTTGCGTAAGCCAAAAGTTCACACGCAAAATAGGAAACCATTGGCTGTTGGTTTCAGTCGGTTTGACATGACAGGGAATTTTTCTCAATTTTCAGTAACATTTCTTGTGCATTTATAGCACACTTGTTCAAGAAATATTCTTCTTCACAGTTTTATAACAGTAGACTGCTTCGCATGGAGAAGTACTTGAGATTAATACTTTGTTGAGCGAACACAAATCAAATCAGGCACAACAAGCCACCCACAGTCTGCCACTTGTATGTGAACATTCGCCTGATGTCAATAATAAACCAATCAGTATTCCTTATTTAAAACAAGGCTACCATTGGAACATTACAATATTCAATTTGAAAGTGGAAATTTGATTCCAATAATGCAACCCGTTCCCAATTAATGAAAGTCATTCCCAAATAATAAGCGGAATGTGCTGAGTATTTCGACTGTAATTCACATGTAGTTTCATTTGTTTCAGGATATTATTGGTGGCCAAGTTCACGAGTTTCAAGTTCATCGTCCCTTAGAAACTCCTCGCTCGTATCAGTTAAAGATTGGAGATGAAGCAATTGAAGCACCTATGGTAAAACGTGATGCTACTAGTGATTATAAATTAGCTGACTACTGTAACAAAATGTAATAGAAATATGGGAGCCTATCATACCACAGAAATTCGGTTGAATGACCAGTTTGCAACTGAGCATTAGAACTTAATTAGACTGTTTTGGAGCTAAAACGTAGAGAATTTGTGGTGCAATAATAATTAAAAATCCCTTAATTGATGTATAATTATAGATACTTAACTTTAAACTGCTTTATACCACTCAAATTAAAGGCTTACACATTTCTGGATACTGGCATACAGAAACTCAGTTTTAAAGCTGCTATATATTATGGATTTCTTTCTGGACAGGGAATGTTCTTTCCTCAACTTTTTGGTATTGTTGGTCAAAAGTTGGTGCACACAAAAGATCGCCAATATGATGACCCAGAAGACCTTTATGATGACCGGTACTTACTTGAGGTGAGAGATTTTACTTATTATTACTGTTTATTATTCTCGATCTTGGCTAAGTTGTAAGAGGAAGCCTAAATTCTGTAAGCTTTGTAGTTTCTTTTAGGCTTACATACATACATACATGCATACTTTATTGACTTTCCCCGAAGGGGCTTTTCAAAGACAATAATGCTACTTTAAAAGCGATACACTAGTATTTAATTAGAATATTTAATAACACTAATATTTAATTACAATATTAACAATATTTAATTACACTAATATTAAAGTACAAAACAAACAAAAAATCATTAGAATCGATAAAGTCTTTAAGGAGTTTATGTTTAAGACTGTGCTTAAAAAACGGACACCGAGTTTCTTTTTCTGTTTCTGTTTCCTAGTTAATTAACCATTTGTATTTTTATCTTAATGTTGTATTGTTGTGATGGAATAAAAATAAATAAATAAATCATAAAAATAAATAAATAAATAAATAAATAAGTAAATAAATAAATAAATAAATATGTTATCAAGCACCGAAAGCGTGGATTGTCGCGCGCAAGCCTCGCATGCCCGTCTCTCCTTGGTCTCACTCTCCGTATTCACACTCGCTCAGTCTCGCTCCCAGAGACCACATTCCTTTTGGTCAGTGGCGTGTCGTCTTCGCTGACCTTTCACGCGCCTGGGCCCTGGGGACGAGATTGACTTTTTGTTCCTAGACCGCGCAGTTCGTTTGCGGTATCGCAGAGGAAGTCACGGAAAAGTGCTGGCTGTGTTGCAGTCTTTTTTAAAATTTATTATTGCTTGCAATTCACGCTTAATTACATTACAGAAGTTACGTACACAACAGTAGTTGGCTACGATTTACATATTTACATTTTATAATTATTAGCATATTAAGGCAACTTTGCTACAATACAGGACTAACGTACACGCGACAAAACGATTTTCAACTTACAATTTATAGATTTACAATTTATAACTATCAGGAACATAGAAACAGAACAAAATATATTTTAGAATACGTTATGCTGAGCTATGAAACATGGTTGCGCAAATTAGTAAATAGTATTTAAATATGAAGAAAACGAGACCATTTTTTTTTCAAATTCCTTTACGCGGCTGGACGTGGAAGAGCTGTATTTTTCTAGTCTAATTTTGTCACGGACCAGGGAAGCAAATTCGTTAAAGACATGAAATTTACTGTTAAGGGCATTTATGTAAAGGAAATGTTTTCGCATATAAATAACTAAATGATTGAAGGCTAAACAGAATGTCGAATCCGCCTTGTTAATGATGCCAAACATGATTTCATTTTTCGAGAGGAGTAGTCTTGAATTCACAACGCGCGAGGGCCAATCCAGAAACTCTTTCCAGAACAAAATAGTTTGTGTGCATTCGGTGAACAGGTGCATGATGGTGTGATCCTCTTGACAAAAGGGACAGCGCAGGGACTCTTCCTTTTTCATTTTAAATAATAAACTCTTTGTGCACAGAATATTATGAATAATTTTGTACTGGAACATCGATAGCTTTACTTCCTTACTCACCTCAAAGGGCAGTGGAAACAACGTGCTCAAATCGTCTCTTCGGTAACGAAGCTGTGGTTACCGAAAAGACGATTTGAGCAAGTTGTGCTCAAATGGCAAGCTGTGTTGCAGTCTGCAAGAACAACGAATTAATTTATCAAAGGGTTTGTTAGGCCATTGTTATCCGAAGCTTTCTTCAAATGTCACATGAAAATGCATTTCGAAATATATTTCTGACAGCTTGTCGAATATCTCTCATCTTCCAGCAGTAAATCAAAGGATTGAGAGATGAATTGAGAAAAGTTAGGGTCAGGTTGTAAATAGATAGACCTTGTTGCACGGTACTTTTCTTAGTGCTTAATACGGTAATACACAAATAACAAACGTTTGGCAGGTAGCAGACCAAAAACACAAGATATACGTAAACTGTAGTGGTCGCAGATTTTCTCAGTCTCCCAACATTCACCACTTCTTCATTCTGCGCTATTTGCTGTACTTGAAGAGCTTGAATTTGATTTACGTGGCGTCGCACGGCCACAAATATCCTGTAGTTAAGAAATGCTGCAGTTATTACACAAGCGACCTCGATAAAAGCAAATATCGGGAAAATAATATTCAATGGGATCCACAATCTAACCAGCGAAAGAACTGCACTGAACGCCCATACTGAAATCACCACAGCGAAAACACGCTTGTGAGTCACCAGTTCCTGGTATCTCAGATGAAGATGAATGGCCAAGAATCTGTCTACACTTAGAACCATAACACCAAAAAACGATGCAAAGCCAAACAAATTTGCCGTGATGAGGTACGGGATGTACGTGGCAGTGTAAGCGGGATTGTTTCCAACGTTTGGTTCCAATTCTACGACGAGTCGTAAACTGTACAATGGTTGAACCAGTAATCCAACACCAAGATCCGAAACAGCCAGACTCAGTAGCAATGTTTTTAAAGGTTTCGGTAAGGTCGTAGTTTTTCTTATCACGTGGATTGTGACACTGTTTAGCATGATGGCGGTATACGCTGTCCAGGCGTTGAAGACGCAGTTGGCGATGTAAGACGAATATAACCCACCTTCTATCATAGTAAGGCAATTTTTTTAACTGGATTTCTGAAGAAGGTAAACGTAGGTTATCAGTGGTCACTAACCAAGGACTTATGTACGACCAGATAGTTTGGTATTTCAAGTTTTAAGTTCGAGCCAGAATTGTTTTTTTTTTTTGACTTTTTCTTTTTGGATCAGAGATATTCAAGGTTCAGGACTGCCATAAATGTCGTTCCATCATTGGATTTATGAAGTATTGATTCTTATTACGCTTAAAACTTACAAAAGTTTGGATAAATGGTCGCTTAAGGTAAACTGAATTATCCCCGTTTGAGGCATAGAAGGCGACGCTTGCCGACTATAAAATCCTCTGCTAGTCTTCGGGCTAAGCAAACTCCGGTTTTTTTTTTCCCGCACAAAACAGATGGTTTTTTTCTTGTCATCAAAACTGATTTGAATATGAACTTATGCCATTTAAGCTAAATGATGAACCTCTCTCTAAAGGTGCATTAAAGTTCCCCCGATTAAACAATCAGAAGTGTTTTAATGCTCATGTCATGAAGGAGAGACTGAAGAGGTACTTGAATTTAGGGGTCATGCTGAGACTATCGTATGCATTTCGTATGCATATCGTATGCCCAAAATCAACGTAAAGAAAAAACCTTACACGTTTTAACACACGTGAAGTGTTAACAAGCTGTATAGCGTCGTCTGTATTCCATCGGTGAACACTCTAGATATCCGCGAAAACCAACGGATAATACAAAGGTGCGGGATCCTGGTTGATCTAAGTTGCTTCATTAGTTATACTTCATTTGACTGCTATTGGCAGACAGCTGGTTTTGGTTTACAAAGCAAACGCAGTGACTTTAAAGTTTTCAGCGAAACGTTTTCAAGTTCTTCTTAGACTGCGAGCAGTCTCTCTTTTGCTCTAAAATTCCTGCCGGAGGAGCGGCAAGAAAGCAAGTGTGATATGCGAGCGGCGAGCGGCGAAGCCGCGAGTAGCGTGGGCGGGACCACGCTACTCGCCGCTCGAATATCGCGCTCGTGGCTTTGCCGTTCGTCCAGCACGGATTCTAGAGCAAAAGAGAGACTGCTCGCAGTCTAAGTTCTTCTTCGCTTAACTTAACGGTGACAATTGCTTAGTGGTCTTTACGCGCGAAATAAGAAGTTAAAACAAAATAAGAGATCGTAGGAAACCTTGTTAAGAGCCACTGTTCATGGGTTGGGAAGGGAAAGTAGTTTACCTTGGCAAATACATCATCTGAACACCCAGTAGCAAAACGTTTGCTATCACTTCGTGAAACAATATTACGATGGGGTCCGTGAGATTTCCATTCTCCTTCATGTTTTAAGCCTAAAACACGCCTTTTAGTGGTTAAAACCGGTCTCCAATGAACAAATACCAGCAAGCAAGACAATTTGTCCATTACGTTTAAGCTTTTCATTCGTTAAAACCAATCGAATAATTCATTGCACATTCGACAATGTGCGCATTAACATTAACCAGTTTTCCATAAGGGATGGTATAATAATTTTCTTCGTTAAGCGCAAAACTGCATGGATATTTGTTCCTCGATATTAACTGTTCTAGTGAGCGAACCTACAACTTTCAACTTATAAGAATAGGTAATATATTGTGGATTTTCGAGGAAAATATGATCTCTTTTAATCCATTAAACACTCCAACCATGGAAAGTCATCGCCATGTTAAAGTACTCCTCAAGAACATCCATTTGAATGGTCAAACAGTTTAGAATTCTATCTATAAACCCAACCGCTGCACTATAATAAACAGCACCACAGGACAGAAGTGGTTAATAGCTGCCGCTATATGGTCACACTTTAGAATGTCATTCACAAAATATAAACAACCACTTCTTACAGCGTAATAACAACACTACAGGAAAGTACTGCTCAATAGCTTTCATTTGAATGGTCACACTAACTTTATTGTCTTTAGGATTTCATCAACAGACTCAAAAGTTAGAACTGCGTCGAACAGCATAATAAACAGCACCACAGGAAAGTACTGCTCAGTAGCTTTCATTTGAATGGACACACTCAAGGATTTCATCCACAGACTCAAAAAGTTAGAACCACCTTGTACAGCATAATAAACAGCACCACAGGAAAGTACTGCTTAGTAGCTTTCATTTGAATGGTCACACTTAGGATTTCATCCACAGACTCAAAAGTCAGAACTATTTTGTACAGCATAATAAACAGCACCACAGGAAAGTACTGCTTAGTAGCTTTCATTTGAATGGTCACACTCAAGGATTTCAGCCACAGACTCAAAAAGTTAGAACTACCTTGTACAGCTTAATAAGCGGTGCCACAGAAAACTGCTGGTCCATGGCTTTCGTTTGAGTGGGCACACGTTTGATCCACATCAAGAGTTAATAATAATAATAATAATAATAAACCTTTATTTAACCACGATCTGTTTTAATCCACGGCATAATTAGCAAGATTATAGGAAAGTATTGGTGCAAAGCTTTCTTGTGTAGTATATTAAAACGCTTTATAGGAAAGTATTACCAACTAGCTTTCTTTTGAATGTTGAAACTTTAGGTTCATAAACTCACAGAGTTGAAAGTTTGATCCACGCTACATGGCTAAGAGGAAAACTCAAAGAGGGAATCACAACTACAAATTGAAGTGATCGTCATCAAAAAGTAGTTTTCTGGATTCCAAAAATCTGGTCAATTTCAGAATAAAAATAACTCATGATCTATTCTGCAAAAAATAACCATTTATCTCCAAACAAACATTGTAAGCACAAGTGCGTGTGAATTTAAGTGATGTCCTGTGGTTCATTATCTGCAGTCACAGAGAGGCCAGGATCAGTCTAGCAAGTCTTCAGGCTACAAGTCTGGACCAAGTGCTGAGACCGTCCCAGGCCCCGATCAGGACATGACAGCTGCTCTGAGCACTGGTACCCAACAGATGAAGATTGCCTCTGATAAGAGCCTGGGTCTAGATCAAGCAATACTGCACAGTATTAACTGTTGTCGTAAGTAAAACTATTCTACACTTTGCTAAAAGAAAGTTCAACGGTTTTCATTTCTGTTTCAAGTCTCATTCATTAGAAGCGACGTCCAGCCACACTCACTCACCGGCTGGAAATTGAGCCGACTTGTTAACGCGAGTCCAGTTTTTAATATTGTTGTGCAATGAAGTGAAAGTTTGACCACAGGCTTACCATCCTCTGTTTGTGTTGCGGACCTGTGCTAGCTGTATATTAATGGCCGCTTCGGTTGTGTACGAAGGATTTTGTGAATACGATAGTTAAGGCTTTTTGAACGGATGAAAGTCAAATAAAAACGCTTAGAAACATGAACTCTGTGTTAATGTATGTCATTATGGGCTTGGTTTGTCGATTTAAAGCTCCGGAGGCGGTTTTAGAAACTTGAAGTTTGGTCTACTCTATAAATATATATATACTCACAAGGCTTGCAACTCAAATTTCCGACCGGCTTTGGATTTCGCAAAAATTAATACTCTTAACCTCGTGCCTTTGACAAAAGAATCCCGGTTTCCGAAAGAACAGTCTTTGCAGTTTGATTTGGCCTGATTTTGACTCATTCGAGTCCGCGGACTGACCTATAAAATCCAGCACAAACTTTCGAATCTGATGGAAAATTTGTTTCTGCCTATGATCTGCACAAGTTGCCTACTCAAAGGCATCTCAGGAATGCAGTTTTCGATGCAAAGTTGAACTCGCGAGTCCCAAGTGGCTTGTCTGGCACACGAAAAAAAACGTGCAAATTGTAGGAAATAGTAACATTTATTTCACCATTTTCACTTATTTTCATGACCATATTGTTGCGCTGCGATGCGTGGCAGCACGTGCGTGTGCCAAACAGGCCGCTTGAGACCCGTGAGTTCAAATTTGCATCGAAAACTGCACTCCTGAGATGCCTTTGAGTAGGCAACGTTCAAAAAGCGTTAATTATCGTATTCACAAATCCTTTGTACACAACTGAAGCGGCCATTAATAAACAGCTAGCACAGGTCCGCAACACAAGCAGAGGATGGTAAGCCTGTGGTTTGACTTCTGTTTTGACTTATATAGTGTGTTTGGCTTATGCAGCTTAAGGTTGAGTGATGTCAGTTATCACAAGTTCAAAACTAACAGAAAATTTAGTAACGGGAGACCACAGCAGTTGCGTCTCAACCGCACCACACGTGCAACAAACTAATGGGCCCTGCCGCAGAGGCATGCCGCTACCACCCCTCCCCCCCAAAAAAGAACAAATACAACATACAATGTAGATTCTCCGAGGTGCAATTAAAAATCGATGAAATAGATCTTATATCAGATAACAAAAGCAAAAGTTCCAATTTGATCGGTAAGAGACTTAAAAAAATAAAGATCTTTCCTTGTAATCGTAGTCTCACATTCAATAAGAACCATTCTAACAAGCCGATCTGGTAATACAAGAAAAGCAAGCCGCGTGAGACATTCATTAGTGACACAGTCATAGTTTTAAAGGGCTTCGAAAATTTGTCTCCTTGTTAGGACTTACGTCTGAAGAACTCGACATTTTGTTTTTTGATAAATGTGATTTGTCCGGACATTGTGACTTTCCACGACTGGGACTTTGTTTGACAAATTTTTGTCGGCCATTGACCGCTCTCTGTTGTTTGCAACCCTGGGTTTATTTTCTTTTGTGCTCTTTATTTATTTATTTTTTGTTGTAGAATGATTAATATTACCGTATTTTTTCGAGTTAACGCGGGGCCCCGAATAAACGCCGGGTCTAAAAGAGGAAGACGGGAATAAGCCCCTTAGACGTTTATTTGTGGTATAATGAACTTAAGGTGTAAGGACAACATACAGGATGTCAAGTGAAACGAATAAAAACTCTTTCTTAAAAAATATCGGGCCCAAATAAACTGCTGTTTCAAACAAATGCCGGGTCCACAAGGCCAAGTTTGAAATAAACGCCGGGGGCGCTTAATTGAGAAAATACGGTATGTTGTTTCGCTGTAGTAGCTGTAGCAAATGAGTGAACTAGCGTCAGTTCGTCGTTCTCGCAGCAACCGAGGAAACCAAACGTAAGATGTACAGCTCTGTTCTGCTGATTGGAGGCGGTTTTATGTTCAATGGTGCAGCGACCATGTTACAGTCAAGGTTACAGGCCAAGCTACCAGCACCTCACCGCAAACTTGTCGATCAGGTTGAAGTGATCGCCAGACCCAAGGTGCGTAGGTTATTAATTATGTAGAACTGGTTTTCCCTTATAAACCTGTAACAGTTATTGCACGAGCGTGCGTTGATATGGGGTGATTAATTAGTAAATAAACCCCCTTCCGGCGGCTGGTGTATTGGAGGATAATTCCCAAGGCGGAAGGATTGTCCGTAAAGTGAACAGTTGCTTCGAGGGCTACTATAAAATTTTGAGTACAATCTTTCAGCCAAGGGCATTATCCTCCGGAATACCAGCAAGCCCTCCGATTAATTTCCGATTGACCCTCCGATTAATTTTTACAACGCGTGCGCTTTATTGTGGTAAAGGGAAAACGGACAACGAGGGTGTCACAGCACAATTGCAGCCAAAGAAATCCAATTTGGTTAGTTTACCCGATTTTATTACATTGCGATTAGATTTGAAAAGTTAAAACCTGAAAAATGGACTTCTTTTCTTGTGCACACTCGTCAATACAATCGGACGACGAATATCAAATCGGGCGACGGTTATCGCCGGATACCCGCCGTCTGATTTTGTACCACATGATGCGTTTCATCCAATGAGCGCGCGCATAACCAATAAGGCACGTGGCGCCGGGTTGGTTACTTATATCACTTCATATCCAATAAGTGCGAGTGGAATAATTGTTTCATTAAATTATCAAGTCCTGTAATCGTTACTAAATTTTTTGTCATATTTTTGGACAAAACTTCTGCTTAGCGGCGAGAATTTTTGAAACCGGGACACTTGGCACGGCATCCGATTTTCTTATAAGGCAAAAGCAGGATTATTCAATAACCGAAATGCAATAACCGAGATTGAGAATATAATAAAATAACATGACGCTTGAGCAACAGGCACACACAACTAGCTCTTTCAAACTTAATTTTCTGTGGCAGCGAGCAACTACCAGTAGGTGTATTACCCCCTCCCTCTCCCCCCTGCGAATAGGATGTTACTTCATCTTGTTTAACCCTTTAAACCGGTTAAGTGGAAAGGGAGGAGTGTGGAGTGCGGAGTGCGGAGTGTGGAAGATGCGGAGTGTGGAAAATGCGGAGTGTAGAAAATGCGGAGTGTTAAAGAAAAATATATAAAAAGCTTAAAAGAAAAAAATAAGGTATTATCGCCACACGTAGGTATAACACCCAATATAACTCCTTCCCGTCCCATGCCCCCTGTGTGCGGACCCTGGAAAAGCACAATACTCTTAACGATCTAGCAATGAAAATGCAATGATGCATCGCTTTTTCAAAGAACATGGACTGATGTTAATATCGTTAATTTACAATAACGCTACGCGCGTTGATTTCTTTTATTTACCTATTCGTTACTGTTCTTTATAGCTACAAAAAATAATGTACGATTTAGCAGGGAAAATGCAATGTTGCATCGCTTTTTCAAAGAACATGGACTGATTGTTAATATCGTTACTTCACAATAATGCTACGCGCGATAAAATGCAATGATGCACGAAGGAGTTTTACAGAGTGTTATACTTTGTTACTTGTGTCCGTGTGAAAATAACACCTTTAATTAAACACTTCAAACGATCTTACCATACAAGCTTTTAATATTCATTAATTTTCATTAATTTTCACGTGTACTTTATTTCTCTAGAATTCGAAAGACGTGTTTTACGAGTACTCAATTTCGCGAATTTGAAAATAAGCAACAAATAAATTTTGTGATTTTTCATTTTGTTAAGAGTAGTTTGCTTTTCCAGGGTCCACACAGGGGCAGGGGAGCTATATAGGGTGTTATACCTTATATAATTGAGTACGTGTGGCTATGTTACCTTATTTTTTCTTTTGACCTTTTTATAACCTTTTTATATATTTTTCTCTAACACTCCGCATTTTCCACACTCCACATTTTCCACACTCTGCATTTTTCCACACTCAGCATTTTCTACACTCCCCATTTTCCACACTCCGCACTTCGCACTCCGCGTTTTCCACTGAACCCTTTAAACCCAGCAGTGATAAGCATTAAAGTTCTCCTCAAATACACATACAGGTCATGAGAATTAAGTAAAAGACCAGCAAAGGTGAATTGTCTTGTTTTTTTTTTTTTAACAAGTTCCCCGTACTAGTACCCAACGAGATGCATGACAACCAGTAAGGAGAATTTGTGTAATGATGCTAGGGCTTAAGGAGTTAATGTGGAAACTATAGCTTGTCCCTGTCCTCCAACCAGTGTGTCCTGGGTTCAGATTCCGAACTCGGTGTCATTGCTAGGTTGAGTTTGTGGTTGGTTCTCATCCTTGTCTTGGGACAAAAATCAATTGGTTTTATTAGGACTCTGTCCATCTACCTTTTTAATGTCAAAGAGACTGTTTCATCTAATTTAAGCATCAGTTTGAAAATCGAGAAAACACCCCAGTTTTGTTGAAAATGGTTATTTGAGTGCACAGAAGCTGTTGTCAAGTGTGTTTGGCTGCGGATGGGCAGGAAGGTAATGGTTTTCAATTTTAAGAAGTTGAGCCGAGTTCTTCAAGTTTTTTCCCTGTGTCTCAGGTAAAATGGGTAAAAACTGACTGTGGCTTGTTCCTCCTTGAAACATTCCTTGATATTGTCTCTTTGGCGGTCTAGAAGCAATTCATACATGAACAAGGTACTAAATAAAAATTTAGTAAATTTTTCGACCAAAAAAACAAACAAAAAACCAGGAAAATCATTGTGATATTGTCCCTTAAAGTACGACGCCCCAGCCACTGCCCTCCCCCATATCAACATGCACATTCTCCTTACTATTCTCCATATATTTCATGCAGTACCAGTTGGGAGAGTTTGCTTAATCACCAAGGCATTTTGTGATCATTTCCCTTTATTCTCATGACCTGCAGGTTTGATCAAATAGTGATATTGTAAGGAGAAATTAGATGCCTGTCACCAATGGGGCTCAAAGGGCTTAGTGGTACATTTTGTTAAACTCTCTTTAATTTTGTGCCTTTTCGTCTGTGCCAGGAGATGGATCCTCGTACAATTTGTTGGAAAGGTGGTGCTGTGCTAAGTATTCTGGACTCTGCTCAAGAATTGTGGATCAGCCAGCGAGAGTGGCTCACTATCGGAGTCCGAGTGCTTAGAGAGAGGTCACCTTTTATTTGGACAATCTGCAGTTAGTGATTGGGGGTTAAACTGCTTATTGGGGGCGAAACGACGGCGACAGTTAGTAGTTGTGGGTTAAAGTGCTCCTTGGGGGCGAAACAGCGGCGACAGTTAGTCGCATAAAAAGTACCCAACTTTGACTTCTGAGCTCGACCAGAGCAAGCCCTAGAAAACAAGCAATAAGAGATCGGAGGGCAGGTGTGGCTAAAAGTGACTTAGAGTGACTTCACAGAAAGGAAAGACGGGGTATTTCAGAAAAAAAAAGTTTTTTTGTGTCAAGAGAAGTGAGACAGGTGAAGAAAGGTTATTCAGTAATCGAAGTCAGTGCCAGTAACATGGAGAGCCTTGCAGTCAAGCAACAAACTTCTTGTGTACAAAATTTGAATACGTGCCCACGGTAGGCAGGACACAAGCTATTTAACTCCTGTTGTGTAGTACTGGAGAATTTCGACCAATTTGTCAAGAATTTCTTCACTCTTCATCCCTACAGACGTGTCATTGGTGTTAGTTCGTTGCCAGGCGCCGTTGGCAATGTGTGTGAAGACAGGGGTTGAGGGGGCAGGGTGAGAGTGTGGGCGGACGGGAGTTTGAAAAGCGTTGCTAGGGTCCAAGATACGTTTGATGGCTTAGATATGCAAATATCAATATAATATCGCCTTTCGAAAGCAGTTTACAAGCAGACAACTAACTTGTCGCTTCTCCAGCAGCTTTTATTTGAATGGTCACACTAGGGGCGTGTTCTTTTGGGACTATTCCAGAATAGGAATACTCGGAATAGACGGTCTTTGTGTTCTTTTGGGAGCGATTCCGTTTTCGGAATGAACGGAATATCATTCTGTTCATTCTGCTCCCGATAGCAGAATGAACAGAATGAAAGGAATACGGTTTACTCGGAATAGCCAGACTACGCGTTCTTTTGGGAAATTTTTGGCGGGAAATCCTACGCGGCCGCCCGCGCATGTACAGACATAGTAGTTCTCAGGTTACCTCCGCCGTGGTTATTCCGTTTTCAGAAGAAACGTTCTTTTCGAAATTGAAATTCCGTGTGTTCTGTTATTCCTGAACCGGAATAAGAATAGCCAGAAAAGTCCCAAAAGAATGGACCCTAAAATAGTTTCATCCACAGACAGATTTCAGTTTTTTTGTTTATTTCCACCGTTCACACCTGTACTACAATCTAACTTATGGCGTTATAATACACAGAAGACGAAAAGTTATATAACAATAAAATTTGACACAAAACTGAGAATTCGCTTTAAGATTTCCTGGACGGTTTACAAAGCGTAAAAGAAAGTTCAACAGTAAAGCAATGATCGAAAGTTTTTATTCGATTGCTCACATTGTAGGATTGTTCACGACAACTTAAATACAACCATTTCTTCCTTCTCTTTCTCCGTCACTGATACAAAAAGATCACTCGCACTCTGAAGCTGACGATTTCGGTTTGGGTATTTTCCAGCAAATTCACTTTTCTTCTCCAGAAGTTTTGGCTCCAAAAACGTTCAGGAGTAGGAAGCGATACCCTCTCCCTCGAAGTCGGGTAACATCTTCTAGAAAACAAGGTCAATTTTCGTACGCAAATTTTCTCCTTTCCTCAAAGCGGGAATGTTTGAACTCCGCAGCGAAATAAAGTTTCTTTATTTGTTTTGAACAACGTTCGATGACACTACTGCTTATGTATAAAAAATTGCTCAAAATTTCCGATAATGGAAGGCGGTCTACTTTCCGGGACCAGTTAGATCCAGTGCGGTCGATTGAAGCTGTTCTAAATAGCTTATTTGTTTTTATTGTTATAAATATATATGTGATTAAGAGTGAACGTTTGTTTGCGGACACTGATTTGCAGAAAATCGTGATAAGAGTCAAGTAATATCTAATGGTGTTGTTTTGGCTGAATGGAATTGTTAGGTGGCTCTAGCTGCTTATTCATTCGTGAACAATAAGTCAGTCTCAATAAGTGGTCTGCTAAGGTTGTCGAAGGGCAACAGTAGAGACTAAACACAAGGAGAGCAGTAGAGAATAAACAGAAATAGAAAAAATTCCATTACCGCCTTACGTAGGAAACACTATTTGTCGCCAGAGTTTCGACACTTGGTATGTTGTGTACATCTGATTTTCTCTTTTATTTTAAGAATTAACCCGCTATCTTCCGGCGCATAGACACTGAAACAGCTGTTTTCAGAACGGAAAGACAGACCCATTTTTAGTCAGAGCCTAAAAATCAACGATGTACGTACGTGCGATGTCTGTCTTACGATTTGTGAGGCTGGGGGGATATTCTGTGAGACGATGGGTGGGGGTGTGCACCGGGACACTGAAAGTCTTACCTTATCAGCGGCACAAACCCATACAGCTAATGTTATGGGAGTAAGACCCCCGGGCTTTGAAGTGTTTTGCATTCGCAAGTGTGGATCTACTTCGAATGCCTGTTTTGTGTACGTGAGGTCTGGCAGGATTTTATTCGCGTTGTAGTCCTGTGTTTACTTAGCTGAAGTACATTTTTCCACAGCAGCAAATACAAGACGGACTTGCCAATTTGAGATGTTGTATGAACAGAACGTGGAAATTAACGTTACATCGATCCCTAATTAACAGTGAAAGAAACAATATTTAAAGCCCAAGTTTATAACGATAGTGAAAAGAGTAGAGTAAAACAGCATAAAATTTTTCGGGATTATCTCTCGGTAACAGCGAATCTAAAATTTGCAGTGTCATTTTTGTGTGCGTGTTATAAAACATGAACCCAATTAAAACTAAATCGGAAATTGCGCGGCTTGTTGCTAGCTATTCTTAAAACTGAAAAACTTGAATGAAACTAGTATTAAAATCCAAGTCACAGTGGTGATCAAGGAATTAGAGGATGGATGTAGTAAAATCTTAACAAGATACTAAACGTTATTTCGGGGTTATTCATAGCTCAAAGTGTAAAGCGTATGTTGAGAAATTTGCATAGTTGACAGCTGTAATTTCAGCCTTATAAGGAATGTAACGCAACACTTGAAACATCTCGAACCGACCGAAACAGTACCGAAAGATTAACAACAACAGATATGTGACAAAGCATTCTAACAGAGACCTGTTGGATCTACTGGAAAGCGAGCTGAATTTTGAACATTTTCGTCCTGTTCGAAGGTAAAGCAAACGAAATTTATTCGGCTGTAGGTTGAGACTCCAAATAAACACGTGAGCCAAAAATAACTTTGTACCGTGGGAAAGTTACAAATGTAAACATACTTTGGTCGATTTGTGAAGCAAAAAGACGAAAATTATTATAGCCGACTTGATTACAAAGCAAGCAACTTCAAATAACAGGGGAAATAAATATAGTTGCAAAACTATTTCAGTCGTGTTTATAAACGCTAGTTCAAACCGATTTCGAACGAAAATATTGTGGATACAAGAAACGCCGTTTGATGGCAGACTTCTGTTTTGACAATACAATGTACTAAGAACGTAAGTGGTTGCCTGAAACGTCTGAAACCTTACAAATTAAACAAAGTAAAGCGAGTCGCGTGTCACGCAAATCACGCAGAGCGTCAAAACGGCACCCTTTAGAAAGTTGACCGTTTATGAGCACTGAAAAGTATTGGATATTCGCCGGTAGAAGTAAGAAATTAAAAGGTTCAACTGCAACTTGCATTTATTTCTGAAGTAAAATTGTTAACTTTCCACTGATCTTTGCCTAAATTATGTATGCAATATTTTTCGACGGTGAGTTTAAGTTTAAGTTTACTTGTTTTTGTCTGTGTTCTTTGAAGAACCGTGAAACAAAGAGCTTTCTTCGGTTTTTTTTTTTACTCCGCGTAGTCACGCTGCTGAATCATTACCAGGTTTTATAGTGGATAACCACAAGATCTTTTTGATGGTGGTGGGGGGGGGGGGGGGGCTGAGGGGTTAGGGTGGGACTTACCGGAGGTGTAAAGTCCCATAGGTTAGGCAGGACAAATTTCACCATATTGTGAAAAAAAAAAACGTCATTGGCTCTGCGCGTATTGCGCGCCTATGTTTATGAAGAGCTGCTAGATATTTACAGGATGTGAAAAATGGTTCTCGGTTCATTGCAGGTGACGAAGTAGGTAGTGAAATACTGAACTTCAATGACTTTTCGATTCGGCCCCTCTTTCTGAACCGCCTCTAAAGCCAATTCTTGATTCCTTCTTGTTTTTGTCACTAATTATCGACTGACAAAGGCGTTGAATTTAATATGACGTTAAAGTGCCAGTTCATTAGACAAGCTGTCTCTAACGTCCATCAGGTGACCAACTATTACCAAAATAAAATACAGAAAACTTTATTGAATCTAATGGATGTCATGCAGGTTTTAATTAACTTAAAGGCCGCGTAACCAGCTAGAATCATTTTTTGTACGAATTGCATGGATTGCCCTCGACAGGAATTTAAAATTTTTATCATTGATTCGTGAAATGCTGTTTCTTATTGTTTAACGTTTAGCGTCTATTAAATAAAAGGGCTTAAATGTTCGTCGGGAGCCAACTCTCTTTCCGTTAATTTTTTAAAAAAGATATTCAAGTCAGCTAACATCAGATGACGCAGGTATAAGACATCAGTTTTAATCACAGCGACAGGGTGTGACTTGGTCAATACATCAAATAGCAGCGTTGGGTTTAAGCGACACTTGTATTGTGCTTTTACTTGAAGCAGCGGATTTACTCAAACTGCTGTAAGTTTCTCCCGAAGGTCAGTGGTAGAGATCAAGAATTCATCAAGAACAAAATTTGTGGACCATCAGTTAGCCTTGCCCATTTGTTGTAGAAAGAACAGCAGGTAAAAGCATTTTCCCGGACTTGTTAGCACGTTTTAAGATATCACTTTCTCAGTCCTGGGTAGAACCTACTGAAAACATTAACAAAAGAAACGTTTGCTGAGTTCTTCTGACATAATGCCGCAAGAGTTCTATTCATCGTACATCGCTAACAGCGTCTTCAATGCTTTCTTATGTTATACCGCCGTCATGTCGAACATTGTCACAATCCACGCTACAAGAAAAACTTCGTCGTTACCGAAGTCTTTAAAAACATAGCTCCTTAGTCTGGCTGTTTCTGATCTTGGTGTTGGGTTATTGTACCATCCCTTTTATATTGCATATCTTGCTATGCAGCCTGAACAAGTCGCTGAAATTAATCTAGTGTACCTGAAAATTTTCAGGATCATTCGATATTTATTTTTCTTTGCCTCATTCTTTGGTATTATGGCTTCAAGTGTGGACAGATTTTTAGCCGTTCATCTTCATCTCAGATACCAGGAACTTGTGACTCACGAGCGTGTTGTCGCAATGGTGATCTCAGCATGGATTTTCAGCGCCTTTCTTTCCTTTATTACTCTCTGGATCCCAACGCATATTCGCTCCATAATATTTGCCGTTATTGAATTTGCTTGTCTCATAACCACAACATTGCTTTATTACAAAATTTATTCAACCGTTCGACGCCACGCAAATCAAATTCAAGCCCTTGAAACAGTACAAGCATCGCAGGCTGGCGAATTCATTCCCAGCGTTGCAAGACGTCGAAAATCTGCAGCCAGTACATTTTACATATATCTCGTGTTTCTGGTTTGTTATCTGCCGGGATGTTGTACTTTAGTGGTTCGTATAATGTATGGATCAAATACCATCTTAAAGGGTATTTCATTTTACATTGCAACTCTAGTGTATCTTAATTCATCTCTGAATCCTCTGATTTACTGCTGGAGGATGAAACAAATCCGATACGCTGTCATGGACATAATGCGAAAGATCTTGCCAATTCACAACTGAGGATAGCCATTAAAATTATGCCGTACCCTCTTTGGACGTTATGTATTAAAAGAAGGCTAATCTAAGAAGAAGAATGGGTTTCTTCATGTCTTACCGCGTAGAAAAACAATCTAAAGACCACTTCTGACGTTATACCGATCGTAGTTCCAACTAAGACAATTACATTACTGCGCGTCGTAGCTTTTCTACTTGCACAATATTTTTGATAAGTGTTTGGGGGCTTGGATAACGCGGATTCCATGTCAGGCGGTATTCACAAGTTTGACGTTTGGCTCTCGACTCGTTCTCTCACAGGTCTTGGATTTTGTGGATTGGTCGAAAAGAAAGCGGTCAAAAAGTTGTCAAAAACTAATTAAAAAAACTATTTGCGACTGGTAGCGCTACGGCCCGAAGCACTTTAATTTCAACGGTCTTCTCACCACCAGTGTTTACAGAAAGCCCACCCACACTGACCATTACCTAGCCTATGATTCACACCATTCTCAGTCAGTTAAACGTGGTATGGTCAAGTGTTTATATGACCGAGCGAAACACCTCACAACAAAACCATCAGCTTTCTCTGAAGAAAAGAAACATTTATCATCGGTACTTGTTTCAAACGGATATCCTTCTTCATTTGTACGAAAGCTCACAAAGACAACAAGACCAACAGCCAACAAAGAGCCTACGCAGGAATTTAAATCTACTGCAGTTCTACCCTACATAAGAAGTGTATCAGAGGTTCCTTGCCGTTGCCTACAACAACAAGGTGTACGTACCGTCTTCAAATCAGACACAACTCTAAGGTCTCACTTAATGCGACCGAAAGACACCCTTGAACCAACTAAACAAGACGGTGTCGTCTATAAGATTCCATGTGAGTGCGGCAAAGTATAATCGGGGAAACAGGGAGAGCGATGCAAGAAAGGATAAAAGAACACGACAGAGATATACAGCTTGCTCGTACTCAAACCTCCGCAGTTTCGGAGTACGCTAACGAAACGGGGCATCTTCCTATTTGGAAAGAAGTTAAGTTTATTGATCGTGACCCTCACTGGTAGACACGTAGGGTCAAAGAGGCTATACATATAAGACTTCATCCTAATAACATCAATAGAGATAGTGGGATCGAAATTCCCGAAGCTTGGATACCTACGATCAAAAAGCACAACAGCCGATCAACCAGAAAGGGGACCCGTGAGGGAACAACATCCAATAGTCGGAATAATAATGAGGATCGAAATGCACCAATGGCCGCGAACCAACATGCTACAAATAGCGACACGTAAACAGTCGATCTCATCGCCTGATGAAGACTAGCAGTATTAGCTAGTATTGCAGTTGAAACGTCGCGATCAACAACTCAAAGCGATTACATCGTGAGACAAACGAATAAACGTTCATCTTGCCTATCGTACACCACAATGAACAATAAACACATCTTTAATGACATTGAACAAAACTGTTAGGATATCCTATTTTGAGAATACCTAATAGGTTACCCTTCTTTGCGAATGTAACGAGAACAAAACAGACGTTTTGCACACCCCACCTGCACTGTTCAGTATATGTCACAGAATACGACGGGGGTTTCGTTTATCATTATACATGGATTATATCTGGCTGTTTCGACACAGCTCAACCATAAATGCAGTGTATCAGAAGCTTAGAGAAAGTACGTCATAATGTCACAATCGTAGCTTGCGTTCGACATATTTGAAGAATCGAACTTCTTCTCTAGTCTTTTCTAACTAGTAATGAACAATTCTTGTCGGACTCTGGTGTAGTGGATCACTGCTTAATAGAACTGGATAACTGAATCGGTTTCACTCTAGGTCCACCAGGATGCACCAGAGCAAGCGTTACCCGTGGGAAGCTATTGACTATCGCTGCATTCGCGACATGTAATTATAAAATTTTGATGGGCTCTTGTTTGAAATTTGAGTAGATCACGCTTCCCTTTGGTTTGTCCTAAGACTAAGAAACCAGAAGGGTTTCTGGACAATGAAGCAAGTTTCTCATATTTCTGAAATGGTCAAATTTATTGCTGACCCTCTATTGACCGTTTCTTAAAGCCATCATCAAACTGAAGAAACCGGACCTTCATTGGCAACTATAGTTCAACGTGTCACTTTTATTTCTTGAGGTGAAATCGTTGTTGGCATAGTGCAGTTGTCTGTACTTCAAGGACGCCGCGCTTTCTTGTAAGTGGTCACGGATGATGCTGAAAAAAAAATAATAACAGGTCGACAACATCGATACTCATCTACGCCTTAATATCTGTATTAGCTTTTATTAGTCTTTATTAGCAGTTAATTCCTCGTCTATCTATTACAAAACATATATTTATTAAGTGTATGAAAAAATAAGAAAAGAAACCCGTCTACAGGTTCTTAACCAAATCTAACACGTGAGATTTGTACAGAAAAATATACGCTATATGGGCACAACATTCACTCTTGGCCGATGTTTTTAAAAGCAGGGTAAAAGTTAGCCAACGATTATTCTTTGTTATATGTTGTTGGGATCAATAGTTAGACGTTGGCTAAGATTAATACCCCGCTAAAAGGCCGGCCCTCTGTGTAAGCTTGTCACATTGTAGATCATCATTTCATCGGAAATAATCTGGACTTTTTCTGTCCGTGATCCTTGTGAGAGACCATCGTAGGATAACATGTCATTTGAAGTGGGAAGCCGTTTTGCCATTTCGGAAGTGAGGATGCCAGAAAAAAGAGGCACAACCTTACTGTAGTATACCCAAATGTTGGAAACTCTCTTCTTGGAAAGCCCAGTTCTGCTCTGTTTCCTTCGCAAAATGTCCGGGATTTTCGGTTGAACGATTCGCATCTGAGTAACGCAACGATTTTCGGAAATTTAGAGCGCTTTCCATTTATATGGAAAAACCGGTTGTGACGGTGCACAATCAAATGGAACGGTCCTTTTCAATGGGAATCTTTCGGAAAAAAGGCACCCAGGGGGCGCTTTCCATTTACTGAATGAAACATTTTCGGTTCAACGGTTGAAATGCAAATGGACAGCGTGGATCCACTGGAAATTTTCTGGAACAAACGGACGACCTTCGGAGGTACTCCACTTTTTCCGTGCCACCCGGTTGGAACGGAAATTACCGTTCTATTTGTACATACTTTCGATTTCTGTTGCTCGCCCTAAAAACTCGTCTACATAATTTTGTAGACTCAAAATAGTTTTGCGCTCAATTTAATTTTTCTCTTAAAAAAAAGCAATAAGTAGCTGCTATTGAAACAAAGTCCAAATCATTTCCGCTACACTCTTTTTTTTATAAGAACGTCGAATTTTTTAGCTGAGGCTGAACCGGAACTGAATGTTCTTATTTTTTTGGCGATTTGAGCCTGAGACGTTCTTAACAGTGTTCTTAAGATTAATTCTAAAGCATCTCAGTAATTCATAGTTCTGAATGAAAGAAAGAACAAACAGGTCAAGTTCTACCAATTTCCTAAAAGTTACACGTGTTTGCTTTAAAAAAAAAATCAATGGAAGATAATTTGCAACATCACAAAATTCTAGCATTTGGGGCTCAAATAGGCTGTAAATTACTTTCATCAAATTATTACACTTAATTTTATTCTCACATAGCTTGTTCTACAAATATGAAGACAAGATAAAGACGTTCTTAACAAAATCTCAGCCTGGGTATGTTCTTAACATGTTCTTAAAATTATGGCCAATCCCAGCCTCGACGTTCTTATAAAAAAGGTTCTTATAAAAAAAAAAGAGTGTACTCGACGAAGTTTATATTTCGTCAACAAAACTGTCCGCAATGTCGGAAAGAAGTGGAAGTGCAACATCCACATTGTTGGCTTTAGTGCGCCATCAGTGTTTTTGATTGACCAATGAGATTGCAAATCAGTACAGGTTCTTTGCCTCCTTGGAAAAAGCCTTGCCATTAGACACGGAAAGTTTCCGGAATTTCAAACCGAAATTTAGGCTAAATGGGAAGCCCCCCTCTATTCTCTTTTTAACCGGAATTTCGGAATATCACTGTACCATATGCGTCATCACATTAGTTTGTGAAACAATGGTACTGTTCCGTTTGGCGGAAATTCTCACCAGTTTTTCCATGCAAATGGAAAGCTCTCTTACGTTTCTATTCCATTCCTCCACCAGTGAATTCCGGGAATTTTGGTTGAAGGGAAAGCGCTCGTTATGACGCCATTTCAAGATGATTACGAATTACAGCCGATTTCCCTGTGGTGTGCAGATCCGGCGTTTCGAACATGATTGTCTGGCTATAATTTGCTTACAATCAGGAAATTCGCCCATTAAACAAGCCCATAGCGTCCCGCACTGAGTAACTACTGACTTCCTGAAGCATAAACATCCAGACACAAAAAGATTTCTGAATTTCGTGTATCATTTTTGACAATGGGCGAATCATGACGGTTTAACGATCATAGCCAGCGAATGATGCGGGAAATACACAATACAGTGAAATCCGTATGATATTTATACTTCATGAAATAAGAATTCACGCAGTAAAGTCATTTTAGAGGCGAATGTCTTCACCATTGTTGGATCATGGTCGAATCCTGATGGGCGAACCATCTAAAAGTCCGACATTTATTAAGATGATTTTGCAGACTTGGGTCTTTCTAGCATAATTCACCCGCTATGATTCACCCGCTATGATTCATCCCCATAATCACAAAATAGTGAAGGAATTTTTCAGATCTTCTGGTCCTTATGATTGATGATTGTCTACGTATCAAAGAATTACCATCTCCTCTGTAATATTATTCTCTGGAATTGTAGTCAGTATTTTGTAACTAGAGTCGAATCACGATTCGCTGCTGGCTATCAAAATACTCCTGACATGATACACTCATGGTCACAAAATGATGACGGCGAATCATTCAAAAAGCCAGGTGTGCGCAATGTTGTGGAAAGGGCTGTAACAGCTCCGTCAAAAAAAAAAATGATAATAACAAAATAAATAAAATAAAAAGCTACTAACAAGTAGACTTTATCTTGAAAAAGGATTTATTGCTAAGAGAAAACAAACATGTACAGTTTCGTCAACAAGTGTAGAACGCAAAAGTTATACAGTGATATCATACACATCATACGGGACCAGGGATCCAACGTCCATATAAAACAAGGATAAAACAATCCTTGTTTGAATAGGGACATTACAGACGAGACAAGCGTTTTATCGACTGTCGTTACATTAAATTCTTTGTTGAATAACCTTGTACTATTGTGTAAATAAACAGTAAAATATTGCTAACCCTATTCAGCCTGGACTTTTGCTGGAATTAGATTGTACTTAACCAGCGTGGGTTTAAGCGAGAAGCGAAAGTGTCCCTCCCCTACCTTAAACTTGAAAAATATGACAACTGTCGAAATGAATAGAAGGTTTGCAGTACCTGACTATCTGTGGTGACGTGTCGACTATGATGAAAGTGATATGACGTCATAAATCTACCATCTTGAATGTTGATGCCACCATTGGATTCTGAGTAGGTTAGCATTTAATAGATCCCATCGGCCTGAGCCCCTTTTGGAAATCTTACACCATGTAGTATTCCTTAGAGCTTCTGAAGTGACAACATAAACCTGGGATTAAGGTTCGCACTGATTTATAGGGTTTAGGGTAAAACACTGGTTTAAAAAGGTTAGCTTTCATTTACTGTTCTGGTAACTCTATAGAAATACTATAAAAATTACAGCTTTCTGCAGCAATTGCTCCTTTCGCGCAGTAGGTAAAGACAGTGATGAATGGAATGAACGGACCGTAATGAACCGGGTGCGAGGCTCACTCTCTTACTTTGGTTTTTCCTTCTTTTTCTTTAAGAGTGAAAATAAGTCTTACTTCATGTAATTTTAAGTGAAAGTAAAAAGGTGTTTATTACGATGGGATCTAATGCAACAACAACAATAACAAGCTTTATTTGCATGACTATAACAAAGTATTACGGTATTGCAAAAACCACTTAAAATTTAATTATTAATTTCTTTCTTAAAATAACTCAAGAGATTACAACCATTTCTTATTTTTAACCATTCAGAGAGGTAGCCATTGTAACTAGTTTGTCTCTCTGTTCAAAGCATGACGAGATGAATGAAGTTAATTGAATATTTATAAAATAATCAGTACAATTCATTAGATGTGACAATAAGGTCTCATGTGATAATAGTCGTAGAAATGGGATTTCAGGTTCTATTTTAGAAAAGAACCTGTCTCTTATCGAAGAATAGCTCGGGCAATCTAGTATCTTTAAAAACATTGCTTCTGAGTCTGACCGTTTCTGATCTTGGGGTTGGTTTACTCGTCCAGCCAATGTTCATTGCATATCTTGTCAATCTTGTCAGGAAACTTCTTGTGTACAAAATTTGAATACGTGCCCACGGTAGGCAGGACACAAGCTATTTAACTCCTGTTGTGTAGTACTCGAGAATTTGGACCAATTTGTCAAGAATTTCTTCACCCTTCATCTCTACAGACGTGTCATTGGTGTTAGTTCGTTGCCAGGCGCCGTTGGCAATGTGTGGGAAGACAGGCGTTGGGGAGGGGGCTGGGTGAGAGCGGGGGTGGACGGGAGTTTGAAAAGCCGTTGTAGGGTCCAAGATACGTTTGATGGCTTAGATATGCAAATATCAATATAATATCGCCTTTCGAAAGCAGTTTACAGACAGACAATTAGCTTGTCGCTTCTCCAAGAGCTTTTATTTGAATGGTCACACTAGGGGCGTGTTCTTTTGGGACTATTCCAGAATAGGAATACTCGGAATAGACGGTCTTTGTGTTCTTTTGGGAGCGATTCCGTTTTCGGAATGAACGGAATATCATTCTGTTCATTCTGCTACAGTTTACTCGGAATAGCCAGACTACGCGTTCTTTTGGGAATTTTTTGGCGGGAAATCCTACGCGGCCGCCCGCGCATGTACAGACATAGTAGTTCTCAGGTCACCTCCGCCATGGTTATTCCGTTTTCAGAAGAAGCGTTCTTTTCGAAATTGAAATTCCGTGTGTTCTGTTATTCCTGAACCGGAATAAGAATAGCCAGAAAAGTCCCAAAAGAATGGACCCTAAATTAGTTTCATCCACAGACAGATATCAGTTTTTTCGTTTATTTCCACCGTTCACACCTGTACTACAATCTAACTTATGGCGTTATAATACACAGAAGACGAAAAGTTATATAACAATAAAATTTGACACAAAACTGAGAATTTGCTTTAAGATTTCCTGGACAGTTTACAAAGCGTAAAAGAAAGTTCAACAGTAAAGCAATGATCGAAAGTTTTTATTCGATTGCTCACGTTGTAGGATTGTTCACGACAACTTAAATACAACCATTTCTTCCTTCTCTTCGTCACTGATACAAAGAGGGTTGTCCAATACACACCATCTGATACGATCGGAAAAAGTTTAATTTCGATCCGTACAGATGGACAAGTAGGTTCAACCTGAGAAAAAGGGTTGTCGATCAGAGAAATGAATCTCATTAGTGGGACTTAAATATATTATTGATCATCTCTTGTGGTTAGGTGGTATTTAGAGGTTGTCGATCCGTACGATCTGACGAATGGAGAACATCAGTCACGACTCGAGAAGAAGAGCTCTCGATCCGAGAAATGAATGTCATTAGTGGGACTTAGAAATAAAACAAGATCATCTCTTGTGGTTAGGTGGTGTATAGAGGTTGTCGATCCGTACGAATCGTACGAATGGAGAACATCAGTCACGACCCGAGAAAAAGCTGTCGATCCGTGAAATGCATCTCATTAGTGGGACTTTGAAATAAAAAAAGATCATCTCTTGTGGTCAGGTGGTGTATAGAGGTTGTCGATCCGTACGAATCGTTCGAATGGAGGACATCAGTCATGACCCGAGAAAAAAAGCTGTCGATCCGTTAAATGAATCTCATTAGTGGGACTTAGAAATAACAAAGATCATCTGCTGTGGTTTAGCTAGGTCCATGGTGTTAAGGTTGTCGATCCGTTCGAATCGTACGAATGGAGAACATCATTTACGACCCGAGAAAAAGAGTTGTTGATCCGAGAAATGAATATCATTAGTGGGGCTGAGAAATCTACTGCTTTGCATATTTTGTGGCTGAGGTATTGTGCACAGTTTGTCGATCCTTTCGAATCGTTCGAATGGAGAATGCGATTTACGACCGGAGAAAGAGAGTTGTCGATCCGAGAAATGAATATCATTACTGGGGCTTAGAAATTTACTGCTTTGCATATTTTGTGGCTGAGGTATTGTTCACAGTTTGTCGATCCGTTCGAATCGTTCGAATGGAGAATGGCATTCACGACCCGAGAAAAAGAGTTGTCGATCCGAGAAATGAATATCATTAGTGGGGCTTCGAAATACTGCTTTGCAGATTTTGTGGCTGAGGTATTGTGCACAGTTTGTCGATCCGTTCGAATCGTACGGATGGAGAATGGCATTCACGACCCGAGAAAAATAGATGTCGATCCGAAAAATGAATCTCATTAGTACAGAAGGACTTACTAATATTAAAGATCACTGATCTCGTGGGTGAAGGTCTCGGCTACTGCGTAGTTCTTTTGGCAGTAGTTGTGGCTTGTGTATATGGGTCGTGAAGATCATGTAAGACGCGGGGAAAGAGTTCACGATTGATCAATAAAGTTGATTTTGTTTGCTTACTTTCGATGATATCAACGGTTTGCGTAAGAGTGGGTTTAGGTTTTACAATTACGCAAGCGGTGGATATGAGCGTCACTTGGTTAACCTTCAGCGAGGCGTTTCCATTGGCGCTGTAGTGGAATCATCCAGCGGTAGCGGTTATATTGTTTAGTCGCGACGTCGAATTCAGTTCCAAAAAGGGAGGGATCTGGGACGAGGCGAGGAGAACAATCCAAGATGGTGGATGATCGGGTGGATTTCAATGGGATGGCATTTCTGCTCTCAAAATAGGGTTGGAACATGTAGGCTTTTCTTAAATTTGGCGTCTTAGAGACATGTGAGGGCATTTTTGAGGAGGGTACTGACAACATTTATTTTGCCTACAATGATTTAAGCTTATTCATTGTAAGCTTACGTTGTATCAAATCAGCGGATATGGATTCTACTTGTAAGTGTTTCTTGTTCTAAGCTTATATTCACATCAGTTAGCTTGTATTATTATAGAATCAACTATTTATTGCAAGTTGCAATTTCGTGAACTTCATAACTTTAGTAGGTATTAAGAGTTAACCGTATTGAATACATGGAACTCAAGCGATGGTTTTATGCCCAAATGTAATATTGAATTTCACAGTGCCCTATTGAAAACCACCTTGCGTGATATAGGTCAACTGTATAAAGAATTGCATTATTACTATTATTATTATTATTATTTTGCCGAAGGTTGCGGCTGTACCGTGCGTTCCACTTTTCGCGCATTAAGTTTGAGGCTGCTTGACAGTAAAGGCGTAGAAAATGTACTTGTAAACATCGTGCGGGAGGGGGGGGGGGGGAGAATTTATAGAGATATGACGCAATAGATATTTGTCCTGCCAAAAATGGGTTGTGTCCAACCAACATAGGTTTGAAATTGTGAATATATGAAACTCATATATTTGAACTGCGGAATGAAGAAATAAATGTAAAGAAGATCCTCGCAGTTATTAACGCAACTTATGCAGTTGCGAAAAGAAAGCCTGAAAAAAAAATCAGGCTTGCCGGGATTCGAACCCTGACCTCTGCGATACCGGTGCAGCACTCTAACCAATTGAGCTATCAAGCCAACTGGAAGCTGGTCATTAAATTGGTTCGTAATATACCCGGGAAAGATGAAGATGAAATTGTGAATATATGAAACTTATATATTTGAACTGCGGAATGAAGAAATTAAATTTGGCGTCCAAATAAGTGAACATCATCTGATATGGTGAACATTAAGGTCAGGTTTTATCTTAAGACCATCTCAGGTGAACCTAATTTCCTTGCTGTAATTCTATAAATGAGGGGCAATATTTTGTACAAACTAAATGGAGAAAATAGCTGTTTATTTTCTATATTTGTTGTTGTTGTCTGTTTAAACACAAACCATCTGTTATGATGATGCGTGCCATCTAAAGACGTTTGCGCAGAATAAAACAAGATGCCTTTTGACAGCAACATCACAAAGAATGGCAAAAATGACGATGGTAGTTGATCGATTTCACTTTAAGAATCATGTTGATTCTTGGTGTAAACAAAACTGTAACCCATATTCAAGTGATGATTTGCAGGTAATGAATTAGTTATACGGCATTTTTGGTAAAAGTTTTTGTGAGGTTGAATTATGTGAAATAATTTGTGATATATAGGGAGGAAACGAATTCACCCTTGAGTGGTACTTAATTGGCTTAGGGGAAGGGTGAATTTCCAGGCACCACTCCAAGAAACAAGTAGTTTTTGTAACCAACTAGCCCCTTCTTTTGAAAGGGAACAAGACTTTAATGAAAAGTACCTGAATATGAGTCTGTTATGAACCACACAAATAGATCACAGAGAAAGGTAATTTTGGGTGGTCATTATAAGACGTCAGCCAGTTGGGGTAGTTTTTGTCAATTTTGACGAGTGTTCTGTTTGGTGTGTGTGTGTGATTTTTGCCTTTGGATTTCTAAGTAGAAGTCGTTCTCTGACAATGGTTCTTCCAATTGTGAGGCCTCCATCTTCCATAATACAACATGTTATCTAATACTAATGGAGGAAATAATGAAAGTGTGACAAGTGGTCCCTTACAGCAGTTTAAAAGAAGAAAAGTTCAAACTATTAGGTATTTAAGTATTTGCAATTACTTACAAATTAACCTCATTATAAAAATGAAACATGAGACAAGAAAAGGCATGTATACCATTTTTGGTTAAAGAAAAAGGTCACTCTAGAAGTAATGTAATTTTTAAAATTGCCAATGAAAGGATAACACTAAGTTAAGTCACTGACGCTGGTTTTATCTTCTAAAGTGCATCCAATCCTCCAGAAATTCCTCTCCAAAGAGGGCCAAAATTCAACACTCTGCACTGCCATTTTGAAGAGACCTAGCAGTCTGGCCCCTTGTCTAGCGGCCAAGTAATGGGGCTCTCAAATATTAGCAATCATTTTGAACAATTAAGAGTGACAATATTTAATTTTTTTTATTAACAGGAAGTGAATACAGAAGTCTGTGAACATGTCTTCACGTGGTTGTCAAGATTTCCACATATGATGAAACATATGAACCGCTGGAGTTCTAGGATTTTCAGACTACAGAAAAGAGCCGCTAGGGTAATTTTGAATAGAGAAACTCAGGCGCCCACTCTACCGTTATTCAACAAACTAAAATGGCTTCCTTTTTACACTGACACTTTAATATCTAAGTGTGCGATATTGTTTAAACGTATTCAGTTGTCTGTTCCAGACTACCTTATAGAAGCACTAAAGCTCAATAGTTCTTTACACTCTAGAAACAATAGATTTTCAAAGTTGAACTTTTTAACACCACGTTACAGATTAAAGACTGAAGGAGGAAGTACGTTTTTAGTAACCGCCATAGAACAATGGAATATGTTAGGAGCAGACCTGAAAAAAGAAGTCACCGTTAAATCGTTCAGGCGTGCTTTGCACCAGAAATTTTTGATAAATCAGCAATTTTTACCTCATTTTTAGTTTTTTATATTATTTCATTTCAATTTTTATCTCAGTTTTTTATTAATTAAATTTTTTTCTTTCTTTTTGTTTTTCATTACATGTATATATTTATATTTATATAGTAGGTTTTAGATTTTTATATAACTCATTGTAAATATTTTTTTTGATAATTCATTGTAAATATCTTAGTAAGTTAGGAGGGCCACAAGTTTATTAGTGCTTCGCACTATTTCGTGCCACCCTCGTTAAATAAAGTTTTTATTATTATTATTATTATTATTATTATTATTATGCTGGCGATTTTTATTCATCATTTTATATGTTTTGGACAACCATAACGAAAATGTGGAACAAAAATTATTAGAATAAATAAATGCATTTTAAGTTGTCGGTATATAGACCCAGGGTACTCAATGTTGATGCAGTAAAGCCCGGTTCTAATCTTTTGTGTAATTGGCCACAAGTTTGGTGACAAGGCACCCTCCTTGCTTTTGGCTAAATGCTTAATTATTTCCTTTACAGAAATATATTTATATGAAGCCAAGCAAAATTTGTTAAGAGATTGGTATCTTATCTAAATATTACTGCCTTACTAAGTCAAATGTTTGTTATGAAGTTGCGTAACACTAGGGCTTAAAACCGGAATTTTACTGTATTTTGTAAGTTAAGATGATAACAGGGTAAAACGTTGAAGAAATAAGATCTACAAGTTGAATCTTGTCAATAGTTTTAATAACACCCAACAGTTGCCAAAGGTCAAGCTGGTGGTTGTTGTGAATCACTGGCTATTGCCCCTCCATGATATTGTTCTACTTTGTTATTCAAGTATAAGATTCAAAATGAAATGGAGAATTCGGAGTTTTTCACTATTTTAGTCCAAAAGCCCTTTTTGTTTAGACTTCCGCTAAAGGGAAGGAGGTTTGGACACTGGAAATTCTTCTGAAGAGGTACTACCCTCGAGCTGAGACCCAGTTCAAATGTCTTTGAGAGCCTTGTTGCATGTATAATGTTATCTACTGCAGAGTATGGATGGCTAGGAAGGGGGAAGTGGGGGGGGGGATGCCTCCTGCTTCTGGTAACTGTGGCTTGTTACATACCTTCATTGGCTTTTGAAACTTTTCATGAGTTGTAAGCTAAGGATTTGCAATGCAATGCCTTCACAAGCAATTATTATTACTTAAAAGAGGCCACCTTACATTAGTCATAGCTTTTTGCTGAAAAGGAAAACCCCTTTTTAAGGAAGTTTAAAGCATATCTGTAAAGGATATTATATTGTCAGTTTAAAATGTTGTCAATTTCTTGCTATAATATAGAAGATAGAAGGCGGTAATGTGTCTATTACTCGTTCTATAAGCGTTACGCAAACTGACAAAAGATTTCTAAAAGCGAAAACGAAATAGAAGACGATAACATGTCTATTACTCGTTCTATAAGCGTTGCGCAAACTGATTACAGAGTTCAGAAAGCGAACTGTTGTGTCGATTACTGCTTCTATTAAAGCATTATGAAACTGGCCAAGGGAAAGCAACTATGATTTTGCGCCGTTATTTAAGCGTACGTACGAAGCGAGCGCGACACACGAAAGAATTACGTTCCAACGAGGTGGAAGGCTGTTATATGTCTGTTACTTGTTCTACAAGGGTCGCACAAACCGATAATAGCTTTCTAAAAAAGGGACTGTTATGTGATCACTCCCTCCAACCGAAATAAAAGACGATAATATGTCCATTACTCGTTCTATATTAAAAGCGTCGAGCAAACTGATAATAGAGTTCTAAAAACAAACTGCTATTTCGATCACTGCTTCTTTTGAAGCATTGTAAAACTGGCTGACGGAAGACAGCCATGATCATGGCTCGTTATTTAGACGCACGTACGAAACGAGTGTGATGGACGAAAGGCAAGATGGTGATACTTCGATTACTTGTTCTAAGACGTTGCGCAACCTGAGAACAAAGTTTTAGAAGCGGATTCTCTAACAGACAAGCGATGTATGTCTCACTTATGCCATTTCTTGCAATAGCGAAGTAAGAATCACACCATAATGAGATAAAAAATTCTGTTGTGGTCACCCATTACAGCATGAATCTGTGCATATCAGAAAATTACCGGGATGAATTCAATGTTAATCGCGAGAACCCCTAGTTTTAGTTTACTACAATTTTTAAATTGGAGTTCAGTCAAGGGTAGTTCAGGTGTGGAAGTTCCATTTTCATGTGGGCTGTACACTAACATAATACAAATGAATACCGTAGTATGAAATAGCCTTCAATTGGAAGATTGGACAAATTCTTCACTTGTGCATATAATTTCAAATGAGTTATAACCTAAGTAATATCAAAGTGGTCATCGTTGGTCATTGACTTTTTATTACATGTGGTGGCTCCTAAAGGAGCCGTTTTTTTTTTTACCTGTAGAGTGCAATGTCGAACTAATGAATACTTCGACCTACAGGATTTTTTCCCTGCGGTGTGCTATGCAGGTTTTTTTTTTCTTTTTGTTGTTTTTTCCTGCCTTTTTTTCTGTTTTCTTCGGAGGTAAATGTTCGCTGTAGATACGGAAACTATACTTCTCTTTGTCCATTGAGGTAGGTCAGACCTTGGTTGTGGACGTCATAGTAAAACCACGTGTTTTTTTTCTGGTCCTCGTTGTTTGTGATGAAGTCCACCTGACGACATCGTCTTTCAGCTATCGCTGTGGTGGATGCCCAGTACTGGGCAAGGACCATCCAACGGCGGATAAGGTAAGGACTGCAGCCGTTTCCTAATAAAAACAGAACCAGTTTAAAAGTTTCCTGGTCCCCTGGCGGCTTCTTCCAAAACACGAGTCTTATCTCTCTCGGCCATAATTTTGACGGAGGGAACGCTTCTCCGCCTATCGCCTTTAAAAGTCTTGTCCTTTCTTCGCCGATTTCCTTTCCGCACAAGAGCCGGACCTCGTCGCGATATAATTCCACGGACGCCATGTCTGCCAATAAATATTGGTTGTTGCGTATGTCAATTTATAGCCGGCACACCACTGTTTACACAAGTTGCCATGCCAATAACAATAAGTTACACTTTCCGCTTCATTGTCATTCATTCTTCTTTATTTGCGTGTAATTTATTCATTTCTAAGTTTGTCACACTTTCATAGTGGAAGATTGGTGAAATTACCGCAACCAAATACTTTCGAATTTTTCTCTTTATTCAGTTTTATCTTTTTCGGCTTTTAACTTTATACAGATAAAAAGATACTACCTAGTATGGTTTAGCTAATTCCCTCCTTGTTTATCTAGAGCAAATCATCCCAAAAAATGCCGAGTTGTAGAACACTTCGGTGAAAAGTTTTCTATGCGTTTCAGGGAATGATCACACCTCATTGTCACAGATCCTAATTAAGGTCTAACAATAGTAAACAAACACTTAAAACCTTTTTTTGCATTGATTTTAATACAGGGAAACCTGTATTAAGTGCGCGGCACTTTTTTAGACCGTAATTAAGGTTTGTAACAGTGAGGTGTGATAATTTTCTGAAACGCATAGATAAAAGTATTTTTAATTGAACCGAAAGGAACATTTATTTGTTTCGTTGTTGACATTTAAAGAATAAGTGCTTAGAAAATCGATGTTTTGGTTGATTTCTTCAAAGCGCGGCGGTTTTCGTTACATGATTGCGATGTGCAAGAATTTCTTTATTTACGAACACTTGCAAGACAAGTGTAAAAATCTTCTGAATTTCGCAGTGGGGTAAAACAAGAGCAGAATAAGTATTGTTTTCCTGGTTCGTCGCACACGTTATGTGATTTCAAACGCTTCTTATACGACCAACAAATGAACTATTTACAACCCCTGTTTCCTATTAGAAATAACAATTTTGACAGAGATCCCACGCCAAAAGCGAATGTTTCGGGGTTAACGCTTAAAGAACGAGGCATAGTCATATTTGCATGGTTCTTGGCGTATCTTTGGGAGCCAAAGGTCTCGTTTTTGCACCGCGCCAAAAGCGAATGCTTTGGGGTTAACGCTTAAAGAACGAGGCATAGTCATATTTGCATGGTTCTTGGCGTATCTTTGGGAGCCAAAGGTCTCGTTTTTGCACCGCGCAAGAAGCGAATGTTTTGGGGTTAACGCTTAAAGAACGAGGTATAGTCATATTTGCATGGTTCTTGGCGTATCTTTCGGAGTCAAAGGTCTCGTTTTTGCACCACGCAGCTTAAAAAAACGAGGCATAGTCATATTTGCATGGTTCTTGGTGTATCTTTCGGAGTCAGGTCTCGTTTTGGGGGTTAACGCTTAAAGAACGAGGCATAGTCATATTTGCATGGTTCTTGGCGTATCTTTGGGAGCCAAAGGTCTCGTTTTTGCACCGCGCAGCTTAAAAAACGAGGCATAGTCATATTTGCATGGTTCTTGGTGTATCTTTCGGAGTCAGGTCTCGTTTTTGCACCGCGCAAGAAGCGAATGTTTTGGGGCCACACGCTTAAAGAACGAGGCATAGTCATATTTGCATGGTTTCAGTGTTTTGTTTGGGCATTTTCATACTTGTATTGGGTCCGTGTTATGCCTACTATTTTCACTCTTCGCTGTTAATGAATGCAATTGTCGGATCGACAAGTCTATCATACGGATCGTGCATACAGTTATCCAATCGTTCGGATCGAACTAATCAACAACCCTCCTGTGAACATGAGGCCGTTAATGAGATGCAATTTTCGGACCGACAGCTCCATTTAACGGGTCGTGTCTCTTTGTCGATCCGTACTGGGTTGTACTGTGGCTTTTTCCGATCATGTCAGTTAGAGAGAACGAGGAATGTTCATGTTTGCCTTCTATATTGCGCAACACGCTTCCCGGTTGTTAATGAATGCAATTTTCGGATCGACAAGTCTACTATACGGATCGTGGTTAAAATTATCCAATCGTACGGATCGAACGAATCGACAAACCTCCTATCAACATGATGGTCCTTAATGAGATGCAATTTTCGGATCGACAGCTCTATTTAACGGGTAGTCTCTATTTGTCGATCCGTACGGGTTGTATGGTGGCTTTTTCGGATCGTGTCAGTTAGAGAGTATTGGACATGAGTGGATACAAAAAGATCACTCGCACTCTGAAGCTGACGATTTCGGTTTGGGTATTTTCCAGCAAATTCACTTTTCTTCTCCAGACGTTTTGGCTCCAAAAACGTTCAGGAGTATGAAGCGATACCCTCTCCCTCGAAGTCGGGTAACATCTTCTAGAAAACAAGGTCAATTTTCGTATGCAAATTTTCTCCTTTCCTCAAAGCGGGAATGTTTGAACTCCGCAGCGAAATCAAGTTTCTTTATTTGTTTTGAACAACTTTCGATAACACTGCTGCTTATTTATTAAAAAATTGCTCAAAATTTCCGATAATGGAAGGCGGTCTACTTTCCGGGACCAGTTAGATCCAGTGCGGTCGATTGAAGCTGTTCTAAATAGCTTATTTGTTTTTATTGTTATAAATATATATGTGATTAAGAGTGAGCGTTTGTTTGCGGACACTGATTTGCAGAAAATCGTGATAAGAGTCTAGTAATATCTAATAGTGTTGTTTTGGCTGAATGGAATTGTTAGGTGGCTCTAGCTGCTTAATTTATTCATGCGTGAACAATTAGTCAGTCTCGAGTGGTCTGCTAAGGTTGTCGAAGGGCAACCGTAGAGAATAAACACAAGGAGAACAGTAAAGAATAAACAGAAATAGAAAAAATTCCATTACCGCCTTATGTAGGAAACACTATTTGTCGCCATAGTTTCGACACTTGGTACGTTGTGTACATCTGGTTTTCTTTTTTATTTTAAGAATTAACCCGCTATCTTCCGGCGCATAGACACTGAAACAGCTGTTTTCAGAACGGAAAGACAGACCCATTTTTATGAAGAGCTGCTAGATATTTACAGGATGTGAAAAATGGTTCTCGGTTCATTGCAGGTGACGAAGTAGGTAGTGAAATACTGAACTTCAATGACTTTTCGATTCGACCCCTCTTTCTGAACCGCCTCTAAAGCCAATCCTTGATTCCTTCTTGTTTTTGTAACTAATTATCGACCGACAAAGGCGTTGAATTTAATATGACGTTAAAGTGCCAGTTCATTAGACAAGCTGTCTCTAACGTCCATCAGGTGACCAACTATTACCAAAATAAAATACAGAAAACTTTATTGAATCTAATGGATGTTATACAGGTTTTAATTAACTTAAAGGCCGCGTAACCAGCTAGAATGATTTTTTGTACGAATTGCATGGATTGCCCTCGACAGGAATTTAAAATTTTTATCAGTGATTCGTGAAATGCTGTCTTTTATTGTTTAACGTTTAGCGTCTATTAAATAAAAGGGCTTAAATGTTCGTCGGGAGCCAGCTCTCTTTCCGTTAATTTTTTAAAAAAGATATTCAAATCAGCTAACTTCAGATGACGCAGGTATAAGACACCAGTTTTAATCACAGCGACAGGGTGTGACTTGGTCAATACATCAAATAGCAGCGTTGGGTTTAAGCGACACTTGTATTGTGCTTTTACTTGAAGCAGCGGATTTACTCAAACTGCTGTAAGTTTCTCCCGAAGGTCAGTAGTAGAGATCAAGAATTCATCAAGAACAAAATTTGTCGACCAACAGTTAGCCTTGCCCATTTGTTGTAGAAAGAACAGCAGGTAAAAGCATTTTCCCGGACTTGTTAGCACGTTTTAAGATATCACTTTCTCAGTCCTGGGTAGAACCTACTGAAAACATTAACAAAAGAAACGTTTAATGCTGAGTTCTTCTGACATAATGCCGCAAGAGTTCTATTCATCGTACATCGCTAACAGCGTCTTCAATGCTTTCTTATGTTATACCGCCATCATGTCGAACATTGTCACAATCCACGCTATAAGAAAAACTTCGTCGTTACCGAAGTCTTTAAAAACATTGCTCCTGAGTCTGGCTGTTTCTGATCTTCGTGTTGGTTTATTGTACCATCCCTTTTATATTGCATATCTTGCTATGCAGCTTGAACAAGTCGCTGAAATTAATCTAGTGTACCTGAAAATTTTCAGGATCATTCGATATTTATTTTTCTTTGCCTCATTCTTTGGTATTATGGCTTTAAGTGTGGACAGATTCTTGGCCATCCATCTTCATCTCAGATACCAGGAACTTGTGACTCACAAGCGTGTTGTCGCAATAGTGATTTCAGCATGGATTTTCAGCGCCTTTCTTTCCTTTATTACTCTCTGGAGCCCAACGCGTACTCGCTCCATAATATTTGCCGTTATTGAATTTGCTTGTCTCATAACCACAACATTGATTTATTACAAAATTTATTTTTAACAGTTAAAACTGTTCGACGCCATGCAAATCAAATACAAGCCCAGCAAGTAGTGCCGGCGTCATAGGCTGGTGAATTCGTAGCGAACGTTGGAAGAATTGGAAAATCTGCAGCCAGTACATTTTACATATATCTCGTGTTTCTTGTTTGTTATCTGCCGGGATGTTGTACTTTAGTTGTCCGTATAATATATGGATCAAATATCGTCTTAAAGGGTATTTCATTTTACATGACAACGCTGGTGTATCTTAATTCATCGCTGAATCCTCTGATTTACTGCTGGAAGATGAAACAAATCCGATGTGCTGTCATGGGCATATTGCGAAATATCCAGTTACTAATTCACCGTTAAAAGTGGGCTTTAGCTTGTTTAGACGTGTACTGAAAGAAGGCTGATCTAAGAAGTGTTATCGTGATATAAAAACCTGTCAGATAGAAGCACTCTGCGATCTTAAAAGGACTTTTAACGTTATATCGATCGCAGCTGCAACAAAACAGAATTACTGTATTGTGCGCTGTACCGATGGCACTTGCAAAACGTGTTTGACAACCTTTTATATCTTTTTGACAACATTTACGTGGATTTCGTGTCTGGCGAAATTCGAAGTCGTGGAGTTTTTTTAATAATTTTAAGCCAAATTGGTTAGAAAGGAAAGTGATGGGCGACGCACATTTTTTAGATTACTGTCAATTAAATACCGCCGCTGCAAACGTGCCACCCCTTCTAGGTCAGCCCTTTTTGGATCGCGATTTCGGCCCTTTGGTGTCATGTTTTTCAGAAAATGGCTTCATGATTGTAATGCCATTTCACTACGGCTATTCAGGACTAATCCCAGTTTACGCTGGCTGTAAAATGTCGACTCGGGCAAATTAAGACTTGAACAAAAATGTTCAGTAATAATAAAGTATACCTCGCTTCAGGTCTCACGATTGTGGCCACTGGAGATGTAGATCCCGATCCAAATGGCAATAATCCTAATTATGTGATTCTAAAATCTTTTAGAATCCTGCACAAGATCCTGCACAGGATCTTTGATAATCTTTGCTGGAACCTGAAGCCATATCATTAAGATTTTGACTTGTCGGAAGAGAGAATGATGATGGTCACAGCGTACAATGTGCATCGACAGAAGGAGCGATTTCCATTCACATGGAAATTTAGGTGTTAATTTCACGACAAATGGACATGCACAGTTTTCTCATGAGAAATAAACGGAACTGAAGAATGTCTTTTGTTAGAAAATTTGAGTTTTGATGCAACTGTTACAAGGTCTCGTCGAAGTTCAAACATCTTCATTTTATTTTGTCTTCTTGAAGCAAGACTAAAAAGTTAAAAAAGTAAAATTAAGTTGCAATAAAAAGATGTAAAAGAATCAATAAAAAAGTTAGAGAAAAGGAATCACATTACCCGACAAAGGAGCTCTTTTCGCTTACACTAGAGTTACAAACCCTTGGAGCGACTAAAGTTGATTTACGACTGTCTTTCGCCTGGCTGCGGAGTTCTCAAGCTTTGAAGAAATAGTCTGGGCTTAGCAAATGGTACAGCGTTATTTTCGTCATGCTGATAAAAATTTGCGAAAAGGAATACCTCTCAGAGTATTCCTGTTTTCGGAAAGTTCCCATGAGAAAGGATGGTTCCATTTAACTCCCCCCCCCTCCCAAGAAACTTTTTTTTCTCCATACAAATAGAAAGCTCTCAAGATGCTGAAATTTCAAATATCTTGGATGCTTCCCATTTAAAATTTGAGCTTTCTGTCTCGATTTTGATAGCCTTTGTCAGCGAATGGATCACACATTTTCGGTCTTAACGAATTTTCGGACAAAAGAGGACAACTTCGTTTGGTGTCTTTCTATCTGGAAAGTCCAGTACCGTTCAATTAACTTCGCAGAATTTCAGGGAAGTTTTGATTGAATGTTTTGCATCTCAGGAACGCAACGATTTTCGGAAAACATTTCTGGGAAATTGTGAGCGCTTTCCATTTGTGGGGAGAAACCGGTTGTTCCTGATTAATCAAATGGAACGTAACGGTCCTTATGAGAATTTTGTAAGAAAAGGAATGTATTCCTCTTTTCTCGTTTTTGCCGTTTGCTCCATCACACTAGTGCCATGCATTCTCCTTGATGAAATAAGCGGTTTCTTCATGGGAAAAATTGTCCTGTTGCATTTGGCGGAAAATTCTCACCGTGTTTTCCGTACAAACGGAAAGCGCCCTCTGTCAAATGGTGCATCCTCCTCCCTTTCCATTTTGTTTGTGGAAAAAAGTCGTACTACAATCTAACTTATTGCGCTATAACACACAGAAGACGGAAGGTAAAATAATAAAATTTGACACAAAACTGAGAATCCCCTTTAGGATTTCCTGGACAGACAAAAAAATCAGAACCAGTCAACAAAGCATAATAAAAGAAAGTTCAACGGTAAAGACATACTCTATAGCTTTCATTCGAATGCTCACACTGTAGGATTAATCACAACTGAAAAGATAAATTAAACCTCCTATATTAATAACATAAGCTCTCGATTTTGGTTTGGGTAACTTCCAGCAAATCCACTTTTCTTTAGACGTTTTCGGCTCCAAAAGCGTTCAGGAGGAGAAAGCACAGCCAACTACTTCGAAGACAGGTATCACCTGCCAGATAGCAAGGTCTTTTTTCGTATGCTAATTTTCTCCTTTCCCCAAAGCGGGACTGTTTGAACTCCGCAGGGAAACACAGTTTTTTTATTTGTTTTGAATCGCCTTTAAATAACACTGCTGCTTCTTTATCAAAAATTGTGCAAAATTTCCGTTAATGGAAGGCGGTTATTTTGCGGGTCAAATTTAGATCCAATGCGGTCGATTAAAGCTGTTTTAAATAAGTTATTTATTGTTATTTTTATAAATATATATTTGTTAAGAGTTAGCGTTTGCTTGCGAACACTGCGTGATATCTAGTAGTGCTGCAGGTACTGCGTTTGTTGCTTTGGCTGAATAAATTGTTAGGTAGTTCTAGCTGCTGAATTTATTCATGCGTGATCAATAAGTCACTCTCAATAAGTGATCTGCTAAGGTTGTCGGAGGACAACAGTAGAGGATATACAGAAATAGAAAACATTCTACAACCCGTTGCGTAGGAAACTCTATTTGTCGCGATGAGTCTCGACACTTGGAATGTTGCGCACATTTATATAAGGCTTTTTTATTGTAAGAATTGACCTGCTAACGTCCGGCACATAGACATTAAAACAGCTGTTTTCAGAATGGAAGGACAGACCCATTTTTGTGAAGAGCTGCTAGATGTTTACAATAGGTTCTCGGTTCATTGCAGGTAACGAAGTTGGTAGAGAAATACTGAACTTCAATGGTTTTTAGAACCGACCCGGCTTTGTGAACCGCCTCTAAAGTCAATCATTCATTCCTTCTTGTTTTTGTAACTAATTATCGACTGACAAAGGCGTTGAGTTTAATATGTCGGTAGTAAAGTGCCAGTTCATTAGACAAGCTGTCTCTAACGTCTATCAGGTGACCAACTATTACCAAAATAAAATACAGAAAACTTCATTGAATCTAATGGATGTTACGCAGGTTTTCACGAATTTGATTGGCCTTGACAGAAATTCTAAATTTTCATCGCTAATTCGTGAGGTGCTGCCTTTTATTGTTTAACCTTCAACTGCTATTAAATAAAAGGGTTTTAGATGACGCAGGTAGAAGACATCTGTTTTAATCACAGCGACAGGGTGTGACTTGGTCAAAACATCAGATAGCAGCGTTGGGTTCAAGCGACACTCGTATTGTGCTTCAAGAATTATCTTTTACTTGAAGCAGCGGATTTACTCAAACTGCTGTAAGTTTGTTCCGGAAGTCAGTAGTAGAGATCAAGAATTCAAACCTCACAAATTCGGTGTTTGAACGAAGTTTTTGGACCGTCAGTTAGCCTTGCCTATTTGATGTAGAACAAACAGCAGGAAAAGGCATTATTACCGAACTTATTTATACCTTTCAAGATATCACTACCTCAGTGCAGATACACCCTGGGTAGTACCTACTGAAGTTTAAAACATCTGCATCACAAACTTTTGCAGAGTTCTTCTGACAAAATGCAAGTCTTCTATTCGTCATATATAGCCAATATAGTTTTCAATGCTTTTTTGTGTTACACCGCCGTCGTGTTGAACGGTGTCACAGTCCAAGCGATAAGAAAAGCTTTATCGTTACCAAAGTCTTTAAAAACATTGCTCCTGAATCTGGCTGTTTCTGATCTTGGTGTTGGTCTATTCTGCCATCCCTTTTATATTGCATATCATGCAATGCAATTGGAACAAGTCGCTGATATAAATCCAGTGTACGTGAAAAGTTTCAGGATCATTCGATATTTATTTTTCTTTGCCTCATTCTTTGGTATTATGGCTTTAAGTGTGGACAGATTTTTAGCCGTTCATCTTCATCTCAGATACCAGGAACTTGTGACTCACGAGCGTGTTGTCGCAATGGTGATCTCAGCATGGATTTTCAGCGCCTTTCTTTCCTTTATTACTCTCTGGATCCCAACGCATATTCGCTCTATAATGTTTGCCGTTATTGAATTTGCTTGTCTCATAACCACAACATTGCTTTATTACAAAATTTATTCAACCGTTCGACGCCACGCAAATCAAATTCAAGCCCTTGAAACAGTACAAGCATCGCAGGCTGGCGAATTCATTCCCAACGTTGCAAGACTTCGAAAATCTGCAGCCAGTACATTTTACATATATCTCGCGTTTCTGGTTTGTTATCTGCCGGGATGTTGTACTTTAGTGGTTCGTATAATGTATGGATCAAATACCATCTTAAAGGGTATTTCATTTTACATTGCAACTCTAGTGTATCTTAATTCATCTCTGAATCCTCTGATTTACTGCTGGAGGATGAGACAAATCCGATACGCTGTCATGGACATAATGCGAAAGATCTTGCCAATTCACAACTGAGGATAGCCATTAAAATTATGCCGTACCCTCTTTGGACGTTATGTATTAAAAGAAGGCTAATCTAAGAAGAAGAATGGGTTTCTTCATGTCTTACCGCGTAGAAAAACAATCTAAAGACCACTTCTGACGTTATACCGATCGTAGTTCCAACTAAGACAATTACATTACTGCGCGTCGTAGCTTTTCTACTTGCACAATATTTTTGATAAGTGTTTGGGGGCTTGGATAACGCGGATTCTATGTCAGGCGGTATTCACAAGTTTCACGTTTGGCTCTCGACTCGTTCTCTCACAGGTCTTGGATTTTGCGGATTGGTCGAAAAGAAAGCGGTCAAAAAGTTGTCAAAAACTAATTAAAAAAACTATTTGCGACTGGTAGCGTTACGGCCCGAAGCACTTTAATACAGAGCAAAGGAAAAATAGGATTGATCTTTCATTTGTCGCGGTGAGATGAAATTGTTGTATCGTGAGGTTTTCCGTCGTGTTTGGTCCTCTCGTATACTAATTCCTGCATGTAGCAACTATCAGTTCAATGGTGGACTCCTCTTCAACGGATTATTCCATCATGATAAAAGTTCGAGCTGCTCAAAGGCACTCAACACACCAAATGAAAAGCGAAAACGACTTTCCAGCTGTTGCTGGCCCCAATACGCGAATCAAAGCAGACAATATCAACTGCAAAAATATCCGATCCTGCACGATGTGAAACTCAGTTGAAGGAAAACGTCTGCTGCAAGAGCAACTGACCAAACCAGGCCTTCATAAGGTGAATAATACCATGTCGAACGCACCACGGTCAGAAGGATGCGACCGTTAAGCGGGCATGCATCACAAGGAACGTTCCCTTCTGCCACGTTTCATTTGAGGAACTTGTGTTATGTGGTCGAGAGACACCGGTGCCGTCCATACAGTCCTGTTCTGGAAAGGCACCTTGCCTCGCACGACTGTCGGAGTCAGTGCTTGGTCGTAGCTGGTTAGCAATTTGCATCGTAAGAAAGTGGTCGTGTGATGGGAGAAATGGACATCCGAGAGATGGATTTCCTGTTCCAAGTTGATGAAGTAACTAACACCGTTCGAGACCAAATGGCCTTCAAAATTGTCGTCTCACTTGCAGATGTTTTGATTGCGACATGGCCTCATCATTATGCAACCGCTAGGTTATAATTACTGTCTAAACGATTAGCCTCCACTTTTCCAGTACCAAGGAAGCGGGCAAAAAGTTGGTGAGATTTTGATCATTTCCACCCGAACTGGTTAGAAAGAAAAGTGATTGGCGACGCACAGATTTTGCGTAGATTACTATCAGTTGAATGATGCCCCAACAAATGTGCCAAACAAATGTACACAAATTCCTGTGCGCTCGGTCCGGTTCCAGACTGTTTTAATTTTTGGGATCCTGATTACGGTCACTCGCAAGTGGGTAGATCTTGCTTCTCAGAAGTAAGTGCATTCATGTTTTTCACATTGTATTGCCACATCGCCCGGCTATTAAGAAATACCAGTTTAAACTGGTTGTCAAATGTCAACACGTCAATGTTTTTTGAGTTTAGGATGCTTGGAACATGTAATCTTGAATTTGCCTTCTGTTGAAACTTGAACAAAACTAGGCAAGATGAACGTTTATTCGTTTGTCTCACGATGTAATCGCTTTGATTTGTTGATCGCGACGTTTCGACTGCAATACTGCTAGTCATCATCAGGCGATGAGGTCGATTGTTTACGTGTCGCTATTTGTAGCATGTTGGTTCGCTGCTATTGGTGCATTTCGATCCTCATTATTCCGACTATTGGATGTTGTTCCCTCACGGGTCCCCTTTCTGGTTGATCGGCTGTTGTGCTTTTTGATCGTAGGTATCCAAGCTTCGGGAATTTCGATCCCACTATCTCTATTGATGTTATTAGGATGAAGTCTTATATAGATAGCCTCTTTGTCCCTACGTGTGCACCAGTGAGGGTCGCGATCAATAAACTTAACTTCTTTCCAAATAGGAAGATGCCCCGTTTCGTTAGCGTACTCCGAAACTGCGGATGTTTGAGTACGAGCAAGCCGTATATCTCTGTCGTGTTCTTTTATCCTTTCTTGCATCGCTCTCCCTGTTTCCCCGATGTATACTTTGCGGCACTCACATGCAATCTTATAGACGACACCGTCTTGTTTAGTTCGTTCAAGGGTGTCTTTCGGTCGCACTAAGTAAGACTTAAGAGTTGTGTCTGATTTGAAGACGGTGCATACACCTTGTTGTTGTAGGCAACGGCGAAGAACCTCTGCTACACCTTTTATGTAGGGTAGAACCGCAGTAGATTTAAATTCCTGCGTAGGCTCTTTGTTGGCTGTTGGTCTTGCTGTCTTTGTAAGCTTTCGTACAAATGAAGAAGGATATCCGTTTGAAACAAATACCGATGATAAATGTTTCTTTTCTTCAGAGATAGCTGATGGTTTTGTTGTGAGGTGTTTCGCTCGATCGTATAAACACTTGACAATACCACGTTTAACTGGCTGAGGATGGTGTGAATCATAGGCTAGGTAATGGTCAGTGTGGGTGGGCTTTCTGTAAACACTGGTGAGAAGACCGTTTGAGTCTCTTGAGTCTGACGTGTCGAGAAACGGAATATTGTTATCTTTCTCGATTTCCATGGTAAAACGAATAGTAGGCTGTTGACTGTTTACGTGTTGTAAAAAGCTGTCTACATAGTCTTTTTCTAAGATTGTAAAAGTGTCATCTACATATCGCTTCCAGATCTTAGGTTTATAGGTCGCTGTCGCCCGTTCCTCAAACTCTTCCATGTAAAGGACACGTCAGTCTCAAGGGACTCAAACGGTCTTCTCACCACCAGTGTTTACAGAAAGCCCACCCACACTGACCATTACCTAGCCTATGATTCACACCATCCTCAGTCAGTTAAACGTGGTATGGTCAAGTGTTTATACGACCGAGCGAAACACCTCACATCAAAACCATCAGCTTTCTCTGAAGAAAAGAAACATTTATCATCGGTACTTGTTTCAAACGGATATCCTTCTTCATTTGTACAAAGACAACAAGACCAACAGCCAACAAAGAGCCTACGCAGGAATTTAAATCTACTGCAATTCTACCCTACATAAAAGGTGTATCAGAGGTTCCTTGCCGTTGCCTACAACAACAAGGTGTACGTACCATCTTCAAATCAGACACAACTCTAAGGTCTCACTTAATGCGACCGGAAGACGCCCTTGAACCAACTAAACAAGACGGTGTCGTCTATAAGATTCCATGTGAGTGCGGCAAAGTATACATCGGGGAAACAGGGAGAGCGATGCAAGAAAGGATAAAAGAACACGACAGAGATATACGGCTTGCTCGTACTCAAACCTCCGCAGTTTCGGAGTACGCTAACGAAACGGGGCATCTTCCTATTTGGAAAGAAGTTAAGTTTATTGATCGTGACCCTCACTGGTACACACGTAGGGTCAAAGAGGCTATACTTATAAGACTTCATCCTAATAACATCAATAGAGATAGTGGGATCGAAATTCCCGAAGCTTGGTTACCTACGATCAAAAAGCACAACAGCCGATCAACCAGAAAGGGGACCCGTGAGGGAACAACATCCAATAGTCGGAATAATAATGAGGATCGAAATGCACCAATGGCCGCGAACCAACATGCTACAAATAGCGACACGTAAACAGTCGACCTCATCGCCTGATGAAGACTAGCAGTATTAGCTAGTATTGCAGTTGAAACGTCGCGATCAACAACTCAAAGCGATTACATCGTGAGACAAACGAATAAACGTTCATCTTGCCCATCGCACACCACAATGAACAATAAACACATCTTTAATGACATTGAACAAAACTGTTAGGATATCCTATTTTGAGAATACCTTATAGGTTACCCTACTTTGCGAATGTAACGAGAACAAAACAGACGTTTTGCACACCCCACCTGCACTGTTCAGTATATGTCACAGAATACGACGGAGGTTTCGTTTATCATTATACAGGGATTATATCTGGCTGTTTCGGCACAGCTCAATCATAAACGCAGTGTATCAGAAGCTTAGAGAAAGTACGTCATAATGTCACAATCGTAGCTTGCGTTCGACACATTTGAAGAATCGATCTTCTTCTCTAGATCTTTTCTAACTAGTAATGAACAGTTCTTGTCTGAATCGGTTTCACTCTAGGTCCACCAGGATGCACCAGAGCAAGCGTTACCCGTGGGAAGCTATTGACTATCGCTGCATTCGCGACATGTAATTATAAAATTTTGATGGGCTCTTTTTTGAAATTTGAGTAGATCACGCTTCCCTTTGGTTTGTCCTAAGACTAAGAAACCAGAAGGGTTTCTGGACAATGAAGCAAGTTTCTCATATTTCTGAAAAGAGTCAAATTTATTGTTGACCCTCTATTGACCGTTTCTTAAAGCCATCATCAAACTGAAGAAACCGGACCTTCATTGGCAACTATAGTTCAACGTGTCACTTTTATTTCTTGAGGTGAAATCGTTGTTGGCATAGTGCAGTTGTCTGTACTTCAAGGACGCCGCACTTTCTTGTAAGTGGTCACGGATGGTGCTGAAAAAAAAATAATAACAGGTCGACAACATCGATACTCATCTACGCCTTAATATCTGTATTAGCTTTTATTAGTCTTTACTTGCAGTTAATTCCTCGTCTATCTATTACAAAACATATATTTATTGAGTGTATAAAAAAACAAGAAAAGAAACCCGTGTACAGGTTCTTAACCAAATCTAAAACGTGAGATTTGTACAGAAAAATATACGCTATATGGGCACAACATTCACTCTTGGCCGATGTTTTTAAAAGCAGGGTAAAAGTTAGCCAACGATTATTCTTTGTTATATGTTGTTGGGATCAATAGTTAGACGTTGGCTAAGATTAATACCCCGTTAAAAGGTCGGCCCTCTGTGTAAGCTTGTCACATTGTAGATCATCATTTCATCGGAAATAATCTGGACTTTTTCTGTCCGCGATCCTTGTGAGAGACCATGGTAGGATAACATGTCATTTGAAGTGGGAAGACGTTTTGCCATTTCGGAAGTGAGGATGCCAGAAAAAAGAGGCACAACTTTACTGTAGTATACCCAAATGTTGGAAACTCTCTTCTTGGAAAGCCCAGTTCTGCTCTGTTTCCTTCGCAAAATGTCCGGGATTTTCGGTTGAACGATTCGCATCTGAGTAACGTAACGGTTTTCGGAAATTTAGAGCGCTTTCCATTTATATGGAAAAACCGGTTGTGACGGTGCACAATCAAATGGAACGGTCCTTTTCAATGGGAATCTTTCGGAAAAAAGGCACCCAGGGGGCGCTTTCCATTTACTGAATGAAACATTTTCGGTTCAACGGTTGAAATGCAAATGGACAGCGTGGATCCACTGGAAATTTTCTGGAACAAACGGACGACCTTCGGAGGTACTCCACTTTTTCCGTGCCACCCGGTTGGAACGGAAATTACCGTTCTATTTGTACATACTTTCGATTTCTGTTGCTCGCCCTAAAAACTCGTCTACATAATTTTGTAGACTCAAAATAGTTTTGCGCTCAATTTAATTTTTCTCTTAAAAAAAGCAACAAGTAGCTGCTATTGAAACAAAGTCCAAATCATTTCCGCTACACTCTTTTTTTTTATAAGAACGTCGAATTTTTTAGCTGAGGCTGAACCGGAACTGAATGTTCTTATTTTTTTGGCGATTTGAGCCTGAGACGTTCTTAACAGTGTTCTTAAGATTAATTCTAAAGCATCTCAGTAATTCATAGTTCTGAATGAAAGAAAGAACAAACAGGTCAAGTTCTACCAATTTCCTAAAAGTTACACGTGTTTGCTTAAAAAAAAAAATCAATGGAAGATAATTTGCAACATCACAAAATTCTAGCATTTGGGGCTCAAATAGGCTGTAAATTACTTTCATCAAATTATTACACTTAATTTTATTCTCACATAGCTTGTTCTACAAATATGAAGACAAGATAAAGACGTTCTTAACAAAATCTCAGCCTGGGTATGTTCTTAACATGTTCTTAAAATTTTGACCAATCCCAGCCTCGACGTTCTTATAAGAAAGGTTCTTATAAAAAAAAAAGAGTGTACTCGACGAAGTTTATATTTCGTCAACAAAACTGTCCGCAATGTCGGAAAGAAGTGGAAGTGCAACATCCACATTGTTGGCTTTAGTGCGCCATCAGTGTTTTTGATTGACCAATGAGATTGCAAATCAGTACAGGTTCTTTGCCTCCTTGGAAAAAGCCTTTCCATTAGACACGGAAAGTTTCCGGAATTTCAAACCGAAATTTAGGCTAAATGGGAAGCCCCCCTCTATTCTCTTTTTAACCGGAATTTCGGAATATCACTGTACCATATGCGTCATCACACTAGTTGTGAAACAATGGTACTGTTCCGTTTGGCGGAAAATTCTCACCAGTTTTTCCATGCAAATGGAAAGATCTCTTACGTTTCTATTCCATTCCTCCACCAGTGAATTCCGGGAATTTTGGTTGAAGGGAAAGCGCTCGTTATGACGCCATTTCAAGATGATTACGAATTACAGCCGATTTCCCTGTGGTGTGCAGATCCGGCGTTTCGAACATGATTGTCTGGCTATAATTTGCTTACATTTAGGAAATTTGCCCATTAAACAAGCCCATAGCGTCCCGCACTGAGTAACTACTGACTTGCTGAAGCATAAACATCGAGACACAAAAAGATTTCTGAATTTCGTGCATCATTTTTGACAATGGGCGAATCATGACGGTTTAACGATCATAGCCAGCGAATGATGCGGGAAATACACACTACAGTGAAATCCGTATGGATATGTATACTTCATGAAATAAGAATTCACGCAGTAAAGTCATTTTAGAGGCGAATGTCTTCACCATTGTTGGATCATGGTCGAATCCTGATGGGCGAACCATCTAAAAGTCTGACATTTATTAAGATGATTTTACAGACTTGGTTCTTTCTAGCATGATTCACCCGCTATGATTCATCCCCATAATCACAAAATAGTGAAGGAATTTTTCAGATCTTCTGGTCCTTATGATTGATGATTGTCTACCTATCAAAGAATTACCATCTCCTCTGTAATATTATTCTCTGGAATTGTAGTCAGTATTTTGTAACTAGAGTCGAATCACGATTCGCTGCTGGCCATCAAAATACTCCTGACATGATACACTCATGGTCACAAAATGATGACGGCGAATCATTCAAAAAGCCAGGTGTGCGCAATGTTGTGGAAAGGGCTGTAACAGCTCCGTCAAAAAAAAAATGATAATAACAAAATAAACAAAATAAAAAAGCTATTAGCAAGTAGACTTTATCTTGAAAAAGGATTTATTGCTAAGAGAAAACAAACATGTACAGTTTCGTCAACAAGTGTAGAACGCAAAAGTTATACAGTGATATCATACACAACATACGGGACCAGGGATCCAACGTCCATATAAAACAAGGATAAAACAATCCTTGTTTGAATAGGGACATTACAGACGAGACAAGCGTTTTATCGACAGTCGTTACATTAAATTCTTTGTTGAATAACCTTGTACTATTGTGTAAATAAACAGTAAAATATTGCTAATCCTATTCAGCCTGGACTTTTGCTGGAATTAGATTGTACTTAACCAGCGTGGGTTTAAGCGAGAAGCGGAAGTGTCCCTCCCCTGCCTTAAACTTGAAAAATATGACAACTGTCGAAATGAATAGAAGGTTTGCAGTACCTGACTATCTCTGGTGACGTGTCGACTATGATGAAAGTGATATGACGTCATAAATCTACCATCTTGAATGTCTCGGATGCCACCATTGGATTCTGAGTCGGTTAGCATTTAATAGATCCCACCGGCCTGAGCCCCTTTTGGAAATCTTACACCATGTAGTATTCCTTAGAGCTTCTGAAGTGACAACATAAACCTGGGATTAAGGTTCGCACTGATTTATAGGGTTTAGGGTAAAACACTGGTTTAAAAAGGTTAGCTTTCATTTACTGTTCTGGTAACTCTATAGAAATACTATAAAAATTACAGCTTTCTGCAGCAATTGCTCCTTTCGCGCAGTAGGTAAAGACAGTGATGAATGGAATGAACGGACCGTAATGAACCGGGTGCGAGGCTCACTCTCTTACTTTGGTTTTTCCTTCTTTTTCTTTAAGAGTGAAAATAAGTCTTACTTCATGTAATTTTAAGTGAAAGTAAAAAGGTGTTTATTACGATGGGATCTAATGCAACAACAACAATAACAAGCTTTATTTGCATGACTATAACAAAGTATTACAGTATTGCAAAAACCACTTAAAATTTAATTATTAATTTCTTACTTAATTAAAATAACTCAAGAGATTACAACCATTTCTTATTTTTAACCATTCAGAGAGGTAGCCATTGTAACTAGTTTGTCTCTCTGTTCAAAGCATGACGAGATGAATGAAGTTAATTGATATTTATAAAATAATCAGTACAATTCATTAGATGTGACAGTAAGGTCTCATGTGATAATAGTCGTGGAAATGGGATTTCAGGTTCTATTTTAGAAAAGAACCTGTCTCTTATCGAAGAATAGCTCGGGCAATCTAGTAAAAAATGAGTTTCATCTTCAATTTTGTTACAATTGCAGAGACTACATAACCTCTCATCACGAGGTATTTTGTCGTATCTACCTGTTTCAATCCGAAGTTTATGACAGCTAATTCTCAGTTTTACTATTGATTTTCTAGATGGGTTCTTTCTTGTTAGATCTAGGTAAGCAGAAAGGCTATAATTCTTTTTGAATGTGTCATAAAAACTAAGTTTTTGCGAATGTTGAAGGGTTTGGTTCCAGTAAGAGATATATATTTCCTTTTCATGAAATCTTCATATTGTTTGATTTTACCTTCATTCAATGAATTACAATTAAAGTCACAGAAATTGTAATAGTCAGTCATTTTCATGAGACTATTTAAAAACTATTATGACCGTTATAATGAAGGTCAATCAATATTTTTAAAGATTGTTTGACTATAGAGCTTTCTTCCTTTTCTCGGAGGTAGTTTACGTAATTAAGTACCTTTTATTTATATCAATGATCAAAGGGAATTTACCCAATTCAGCTCTACATGTTCTGAGTCAGCAGTGGTGCAGTTGCCGAGGATGTCAAATTGTATTCTACAAAAACAAACTTAAGGCCCGGACACATGTTGCAAAATTGCGGGCAACATTGCGCGAAACTTGAAAGTTGCACCGTGTGTCCACCCTTGAAACTGTTGCAAGTAACGTTGCATGGAACTTTTGCAGAAGTAGAATCGGCTCCTTCTTCTGCAACATCACGCGCAACTGTTTCACCGTGTGTCCATCATCTGCAACACTGTGTGCAACTTCGTGATGCAATGTTGAGTGCAGTGATGCATCGTTTGTCCGCGCCCTAAAAACTGAACTAAAAACTGAAACAAAGAGAGGAACAAATATTAAAACGGAAATTTTCAAAGAAGAGAAAATAACCCCCTCATTAAGTGCCCGCCATGGAAACTTCAGTCAATCACCGTACGCATAAAGTTGACAGGGGACATGTGAGCTCATAAATTTTTAGATTTGTCATAAAATTTGGTGATCGTTAATTGAATTGCTTTAATTTATGAATCTCTCACCGGGATGAACAAAGCACAGGTTGATAACAATTGTATTTCTATGTTCTGGTAAGGCTTCCTATCTGGTTTCACTCCAAACTGATTCTATCCAGTTACTCTACAAACATTTGCTCTCGAATGTGCGTGCCGAGCGTGTATTCGTGCTTGCAGCGTCAATTCGAACTTCCGAGTATGAATTGCCGAAACGCATACTATTTGTGAGAGATTTAGCGGCAGTCAGACAAGGAAAAAAATACAACCCTCTCGAATCAAGTTTGCGGTCGTTGCAGTCGCTCCTCAATTTCTTCGCTAAATAAATGTAACAAATCACTTTCAGTATTTTTCCTTCTGTTAAATGCAGTCTGAAATTCAATTTTCTAAATCAAGTTCATGACTTTGGTCTTTCACACGCGCTCGTAAAAAGCGAGCGGGTTCAAAGTGGACGAAGCGAGTAGTGAATTCAAACAAACGCTTGCATCTTATTTAGAAGTTTATCGGCGGGAACAGATCAAAGACCAAAGTGAAATTTAAAGGTGCTATCAGTGAACAAGCGAAAGGAACTCCATGGATGCATCGAGTATGGTTTTATTCATAGTAAGTTTTTAATTTTGTTTTTTTTTTTGTCGTGCGTTTTCTACTCGGATATACGGGGCAACTATTTTAAACACTGCAATAAAATTGTACAACTCCAAGCAAAAGGAAAGCCTGCGTTGCCGAGTGTACCCTTCTTAATGTGCCGAGTGTATAATATACCCTTTTTATTCGAAGAAAGGGCAGGAACGTAGCGAACTCACCATTTAATTTAAATGTAGAAACGTAGAAAGTTTTTTCTTAAGCCAGAAGGTCACTTAAATTAAACTTAAAAGGTTTGGCTGGATCAGCTTTGAAGGACATCTGAAGAGCTCCATCGGCCTTAAGTGATTTGTTTTGGGCGAAACCTAAGTGAGCAAACACAAAACTCAAAGTCTCAAAGAAGAGTTTATTGACTGGGGATATCCTTGGACATTCCGGAGTATTTGTTTGAGGTTAGAGCGTCACGTGGCTCGTTTTGACCAATGATGCGCGTGACACAGTGTTTGATGGATTACCAGAGACTATATTTTCCCTCCGAGATCCACAGCACATCACCTGTTCTTTTCACTGGGTCAAGTTACAAGTTCGCTCATTAGAAAAGTTAGCATTGGTGAGCATAGTTTTGCTCCTTATGATGGAAAATTATTTTACACACAACGCCTCTTATGAAAAACTGGCACGCGCGCTCTTGAATCTGTAATTTATTGGTTGGAATTAGCGAATTCAGAGCTTAACTTTAATGGATAAATTATCTTGCCAATATTTGCCCATTAGAGACTGTTTTTTTAAGCACATTGAAGAGGCGTGTTTTAAGCTTAAAATATGTGAAGAGGCATGGAAACCTCACGCACGCTTCGTCATTGCATCAGTGATAGCAAAGATGTTTTTGCTCAATGCCCCAGATGTGTTTGCCAAAGGAAAAATTGGTGGCGCTTGCGAACTTTCTTTGTGAACAGTGGCCATTAGCAATTTTTCCTACGATCACATATTTTTGTTTTAACTTCTATATTCAGTTGTAAAGAGCACTCAGGAGTTTTCATTGTTCTGGCTTGAAGCAAGGTTAAACTAGAAAAGGTTTCACTGAAAACTTGAAGGTTATAATTGTGCGTGCTCGCTCTGTCAGTGAAAACAGCTGCCTTCAAATGGTGGTCAAATGAAGAATAACTAATGAAGCATTAATCTACCAGCATCCGGCGCCTTGGTATTGTGCGTTGGCCCTGATATTAGAATTTTGAAGCTCTAAAGTGTTTATATATGGAATAATAGACATGACGTTTTGTAGCTTATTAACAAACCAAAAAGCTCGTATCTTAAGTTGGATTTGGACAGTTTGAAATGATACAATACATTAGTTTTAGCACGAACCCTAAGTTTAAGTACCTGTAAATCTCTCCTATATGAGTATAAGTGGCGTTTTTCATATTTTTACAACACTTTCTAATTGGAGGAGTTTTGATGGTTGTTTACATACTGGCCCGTCATTTTAATTTGAGTTAAATATATCCGCCTGTATTCAAATCATAGAAAGTTTTGATGACAAGAAACAAGAGATCTGTTTTTTGCGAGGAAAAAAAACACGGCGTTTACTTGACGCGAAGATCAGAAGACAACTTTAAATTCGGCAAGTGACGCTTTTTTTTTGTCTCAAACGGAAACTATTTAGATTACGCAAACTTTGCAGGTTTGAAAGGTTTTGGTAATCCTGAGCCTTGTCTGTCTGTTCCAGAACTTAAAGTCGGTAAGAAAATTTTGCCTCGACTCTGCAAACCTTCAAATACCCGCAAACTATCGATATATCTGGTCTGAAGATAGGTAGGTCCTTGGTTAGTGACTGCTGACAACGTTTACACGCTTTAGAAACCCAGTTTAAAAAGTACCTTGCGATGGTTGAAGGTGGCTTATATTCGTCTTACATCGCCAATTGCGTCTTTAACGGTTTCTTCTCTTACACTGCTACAATGTTGAACTGTGTCACAATCCACGCGATAAGGAAAACTTCGTCGTTGCCAAAACCTTTAAAAACATTGCTTCTGAGTCTGACCGTTTCTGATCTTGGGGTTGGTTTACTCGTCCAGCCAATGTTCATTGCATATCTTGTCAAGAAGGTAGAGCAAGCAACTGAAAACAATCCCACTTTTGATAACGCGTATCTCATGACGGTAAACTTATTTCGTTACGCTTCGTTTTTTGGTGTGATGGCTCTAAGTGTAGACAGATTTGTAGCAACTCATCTTCACCTGAGATACCAGGAACTTGTGACTCACAAGCGTGTTGTTGCTGCAGTGATCTCAATTTGGGTGTTCAGTACATTTCTCTCGCTAATTAGACTGTGGACCCCAGTGTTTATTATTTACGTGGTTTTTGTCTTTATTGAGGTTGTTTGTATAATAACTGCTACGTTTATTAATTACAAGATATATGTGGTCGTAAGACGTCACGTACACCAAATTCGAGCTCTACAAGTACAGCACGCAGCACAAAGTGTTGAAATAGCGAGCGCTGGGAGGCAGAAAAAATCTGCAATCGCTACAGTTTATGTTTATCTCGTGTTTCTGGTTTGCTATTTACCAAACATCTGTATTTTATCAATATGGATCACCGTTAAAACCTCCGAACCAAGTACCGTCATACAGGGTCTATCACTTTACACTCTCACGCTGGTTTTTCTCAATTCGTCTCTCAATCCTCTGGTTTACTGCTGGAAGATGAGGCACATTCGACACGCCTTCAGGAACATCATACGGAGTGTAGTATTCAAGATACAATCGGACAAAGCGTCTCGTGAATTTACAGAGAACTGAATAGTATGGTTAGGGAGCTGTGTAGACAGCTATTCTTTTTCTCACACCACCATGGTTAAACGAAGGGTGTGTGTGGAATATTTTTATTAATTGCGAAAAGTTTTTTTGTCTTTCCATACGATCACTGAGAAGGACTGTTTCAGTAATATATATCTTTATCATGTGAAGCTCTTTATTTTGACTGAAATGTTCATGTGATCCCCAAACGCAAGAGACATAATTATTTGCCGTGATCAAGAGAGGAATATATGAGAGATGCAAACAGGCAAAGAGAAACTTAAAACCCAATTACATGGCTGTTTCTAATACAAAAATTCCCAGCTTTTAACTGGTCGAGCTCTAATTTGCTCATCTAGTGACATCATATTTTCAGCTAATGAAGGTTGTCTTTGCACTTACTGTCTTTAACTGAAAGGGAACGTTTTACGAGCGCTTGTTAGCTGATAACAGGGATTTTGAGCGACTATGTATTTTTTTGGTGGACGTAATCAAATGCAAAGCTACAAACGAATGTATATTTGATCTTGCCGACAGTTGCTAACTGGACATCTGTTTTACGCACCGAAGAATTACTTTCTAGAACTTTTAAGAGACATATAGAGGAGAATGGAGACCCACGGGCCTCATTGTTTCACGTTTACACGAATTATAACTAAGGTGAAGCTGCCATGTTTACATAGGAATAAACTCAATTAATAATAATAATAATAATAATAATAATAATAATAATAACAATAATAATAATAATAATAATAATAATAATAATAATAGTAATTATAAAGGTTTTTATGTACACGTTTAAAATTCTCAAAGCGCTTGTATCTACAAAAATTATAAATAAACAATCAATTTTGTCCTATTCCAAATACTCCTCATGAAAAGTCGTTATTACGTTTAGCGACGTAAATCAATAGTTTAAGAAGCAGCAATGTATAAGCTCGCCCGAAGAGCACAGTCGTTTCCAAAAAATAGTCAGACGAATAACCATTTCATCGAGAAATAGATGATGTCGTACAGCTTTGGACTGTATAGTAGTATGAGCCCCAAAATAAAAATGCTTGTGAGTCTCTCTTATGTGAGTAGAAATTGCTTCTTTAATTTTAATAACACATTTTTCTTTCTTAGTTGAGGCGCTTTTAGATGATGGTCGATTAGAGACCAGACTATTATTTTAATTAAGAAGAACATATTAGCTTGTACTCAAATTAGACGACGTTTTAGTGACAAGAAAAACAAAACATCTATTTCTTACACAGAGATAAAATTTCAAATTGGGCTTTTTAATTTTAGATGGTAGAGCTAAACGCCAGCTAACAACTCTGTGATCAACGACTTCAGGAGGTCCACAAAAAGCCTGGCCCCAGTTGTTCAAAAGGTGAATAGCACTATCCACTGGATAAATCGCTATCCAGTGGATACGTATTAGGGAAACCAATTGCGTTATCCACTGGATAGTGATTTATCCGGTGGATAGCACTATCCACCCTTTGAACAACTGGGGCCTGATATCCACTTAAAAGTCGTCACCTGCTGATCTGCATTTTGTCATTAATGTTTGATAGGTTTTTGAAATATTGAATAGACATTGTCTCCAAACGTCACTGAAAGATAATCTGACAGGAATATATAAGAGGGGGGTAAAGGGGGGTCCTACGCACGTTTCACGGACATTAAAAAGTAGAAATAACGCAACACGATGATTAAAATTCCATGTTCACGTTTCACGGAAATTTACGAAGCAAAAGGACAGTGCATGGTTGGACTTGTTTAGAATGCTGTCTGCAGAATTGCTACTTTAATGACGTTTAATACTAGAGTCAATGTTCTGCTTTTTTGAGCGTCCCACACAAGTGAAGATAAACTGATGATGACTAGTGCTGACTGATAGTACTCAATATCAATGTCATTTGACCTTCCCCTGTCTTATTTAGCTCCGCTTTGCTTCGTACACTTCGTAGGTCTTCGTAAGTCTACGTAGGTAATCTTTGACGAAAAAAAGGACGTTTTCTTGTCAATTATCACGGATATCGGAAAATTATTTATTTGTTTCACGTATCACGACAGGCATGACGTTCACAGTTCACGGCTTTTAAATTTTTACAATCACAAGTCACGGCAAATAAAAACAGCAGATTACGTTTCACGGGAAACACCCTTTACCCCCCTCACATATCCTTTAGTTAAAACATCAGGCTTTGTAAAAGCGCTAATTTGAGGCCCAACCCGTCATCTTTATTAAAAGAAACCAATATTTAAATTAGTCCTGTCACTGACTATCGTCGATGAAAAGATCCATGATATATATAAACATCTATGTTAGGCACAGAGACATGTCGTTGAATATGACCGACGATTAGAACACAATTGCAGTTCAAATACAGTGGCCGGGAGTTTGAATATAAATATTGTTGTGAACTCTTACTTGAAGTTTAAAGTAAGCTTGCACCATCTGAGCTGTATTGGAACCGGGACACTCGGCGAAATGTTGTTTTAAGCAGCACCAAAGACAGCAAACAAAACTGAGGAGATAGAAACAGGCAAGCAGGCGCACCTACTGGAAATCTTTTACAAAACGTCTTCTTTTAGAACATTCTCTACAATGAAATCAGCTACAGATTTCCGTTCGTCGCACATCGCTAATAGCGTCTTCAATGTTTTCTTATGTTATACCGCCATCAGCAACAGCGCCAACAGCGTCACAATCCACGCGATAAGAAAAACTTCGTCGTTACCGAAACCTTTAAAAACATTGCTCCTGAGTCTGGCTGTTTCTGATCTTGGGGTTGGTTTTCTGGAGCAACCTTTGTACATTTCATTTCTTGTCATGGAACTGAAAACAAGAAATGAAAATGATCCTCAAAGTTTCAATACCGTGGCTTCAGCTGTGGGTTTTGCCCTACCGTCCACGGTGCACTTATTTTCTCTGTGTTCTTTATTCGGTGTCATAGCTTTAAGCGCAGATAGAATTCTGGCCATTCATCTTCATCTCAGATACCAGGAACTTGTGACTCACAAGCGAGTTGTTGCTGTGGTGATCTCAATTTGGGTATTTAACGCGTTTCTTTCGCTACTTCAAGTTTGAAGGCCAAACATGAGCGCGATTGTGATTAGTATAAGTTTTTTATAAGATTTTATTTAGCTGTAAGACAACATGGGCATCAAATTCAAGCCGTGCAAGTACAACCAGTGACGCATAATGGCGAAACGATGGCGAATGTTGCAAGACTGAGAAAATCCGCTGTCTGCTCATTCTACGTATATTTCGTCTTTTTGGTTCGCACTATGCCTAACACTTGCATTTATATTGATGGGGTAGTATGTCATTATGCATCTATCAAAACTTCCTTAACAGTGGTGTTTCTTAATTCATCTCTAAATCCTCTGATTTACTGCTGGAAAATGAGACGCATTCGACGCTCCATCATGAACATACTGCGAAATGTATTTTCAAATCAAAACTGAGAGAAAAGCATTACCTTATTTAATATTCGCGAAATATAGGACACGCGAAGATTAAAACCGCGAAATTTAATACTATATAATATCAATAAACTGATGAAATTCAAGTTGTTGCTTTATTACTATTTTTCTGACATGTCTAAGCTCCATGCTTAGGAGTTTTTTTTTATTTTGTCCACCAGTTATCTTCGAATGCAACACTGTCTCTGTCCGAACTGTCCTCTGCCGCTAAGTTCTTCAAAATCTCGCTTGTGCAGTCGTCAAACTTTCCACCTGTTGGTTCTTTGTATCAAAGGGGATCTTCGATGCTTCGGGTGAATCACCTCCACTTTTACAACACCACCCTGCATGTTATGTTTAGCTTGTTTTGGTGCTCTTGTTTACGATGACGATCATATTAATTATGTTGTTACAGTTCTGAGGTCAAAGCTACATATTGAAGAAGTAGAAAAAATCGCGAAATTTAATACACTCCAATTCTAATTTCCTCTCAACCTCGTCCCCAGGATCTTCTCGCTTTTCAATATGGCGGCGGCTCGGGAGAAGACCTTGGCACACAGCAGAATCACGTGACCAAAATTTCCAACGAGGATGGAAATGTATTCAAAATGGCGGCTAAGGCGAAGTGAGTGACAAGATCTGGGTATGAGATTACGGCTGAGGTCAAGATAAACAAAATCAGGCTGAAGGCTGAAGGTTGGTTCAAAATAGCTTAGATAGCTTGGATAGCTTTATTAGAAAGTAAAATCATTGCAGCCCCCGGGCCGGCTGAAATGTGACCTACTTTAACATGTAAATATTAAAAATATATATGAATATATGATAACTACTATAAAAAGGGTAAAATACAACCTATAATATAATACAAAAAGGGAAACATCAATACTGATAATACTAATAATTAAAAATTATTACTAATAGTTAAAACTGTTTTCCATAATGAAAGTGTTTTTAAACCTATTTGTCTTACAAATCGGTAGTTTGAAGTATCCCTGGCTTCGGGTGCAACAGGTGGACCTGTTGCGTGGCGGCAGCAGTTCATGAAGCTTGTGGCTTTGATCCCTTACAATTTGGTCGAATAGAGCTTTACTTAAGGCCTGCCTTCTCTCATATAGTGACGTGATGTCTAGAGCTACTAGAGCCTCAGCATAGGATAAGTCGGTTGTACGTTTGTCTCGGAAGTCAGTAGAGGAGATCAAGAATTCAAACCTCACAAATTCGGTGTTTGAACGAAGTTTTTGGACCGTCAGTTAGCCTTGCCTATGTGATGAAGAACAAACAGCAGGAAAAGGCATTATTACCGAATTTATACCTTTCAAGATATCACTACCTCAGTGCAGATACACCCTGGGTAGTACCTACTGAAGTTTAAAACATCTGTATCACAAACTTTTGCAGAGTTCTTCTGACAAAATGCAAGTCTTCTATTCGTCATATATAGCCAATATCGTTTTCAATGCTTTTTTGTGTTACACCGCCGTCGTGTTGAACGGTGTCACAGTCCAAGCGATAAGAAAAGCTTCATCGTTACCAAAGTCTTTAAAAACATTGCTCCTGAATCTGGCTGTTTCTGATCTTGGTGTTGGTCTATTCTGCCATCCCTTTTATATTGCATACCATGCAATGCAACTGGAACAAGTCGCTGATATAAATCTAGTGTACCTGAAAAGTTTCAGGATCATTCGATATTTATTTTTCTTTGCCTCGTTCTTTGGTATTTTGGCTTTAAGTGTGGACAGATTTTTAGCCATTCAACTTCATCTCAGATACCAGGAACTTGTGACTCACAAGCGTGTTGTCGCAATGGTGATCTCGGCATGGATTTTAAGCGCCTTTCGTTCCTTTATTACTCTCTGGATACCAACGCATATTCGCTCCATAATATTTGCCGTTATTGAATTTGCTTGTCTCATAACCACAACATTGCTTTATTACAAAATTTATTTAACCGTTCGACGCCACGCAAATCAAATTCAAGCCCTTGAAACAGTACAAGCATCGCAGGCTGGCGAATTCATTCCCAACGTTGCAAGACTTCGAAAATCTGCAGCCAGTACATTTTACATATATCTCGTGTTTCTGGTTTGTTATCTGCCGGGATGTTGTACTTTAGTGGTTCGTATAATGTATGGATCAAATACCATCTTAAAGAGTATTTCATTTTACATTGCAACTCTAGTGTATCTTAATTCATCTCTGAATCCTCTGATTTACTGCTGGAGGATCAAACAAATCCTATACGCTGTCATGGACATAACGCGAAAGATCTTGCCAATTCAAAACTGAGGATAGCCATTAAAATATGCCGTACCCTCTTTGGACGTTATGTATTGAAAGAAGGCTAATCTAAGAAGAAGAATGGGTTTCTTCATGTCTTACCGCGTAGAAAAACAATCTAAAGACCACTTCTGACGTTATACCGATCGTAGTTCCAACAAAACACAATTACATTACTGTACGTCGTAGCTTTTCTACTTGCACAATATTTTTGATAAGTGTTTGGGGGCTTGGATAACTCGGATTCCATGTCAGGCGGAATTCAAAAGTTTCACGTTTGGCTCTCGACTCGTTCTCTCACAGGTCTTGGATTTTGTGGATTGGTCGAAAAGAAAGCGATCAAAAAGTTATCAAAAACTAATTAAAAAAACTATTTGCGACTGGTAGCGTTACGGCCCGAAGCACTTTAATACAGAGCAAAGGAAAAATAGGATTGATCTTTCATTTGTCGTGGTGAGATGAAATTGTTGTATCGTGAGGTTTTCCGTCGTGTTTGGTCCTCTCGTATACTAATTCCTGCATGTAGTAACTATCAATTCAATGGTGGACTCCTCTTCAACGGATTATTCCATCATGATAAAAGTTCGAGCTGCTCAAAGGCACTCAACACACCAAATGAAAAGCGAAAACGACTTTCCAGCTGTTGCTGGCCCCAATACGCGAATCAAAGCAGACAATGTCAACTGCAAAAATATCCGATCCTGCACGATGTGAAACTCAGTTGAAGGAAAACGTCTGCTGCAAGAGCAACTGACCAAACCAGGCCTTCATAAGGTGAATAATACCATTTATCATATGACCCGTACGGACCCGCGCGCAATTCTATTTCGACACCAGTCCTACTCACTAGTGAGTCACGTGAGATATGTGCGAGTAGCCTGAGCGATCAGTTGCGCGCGTAATTCCAGAGCGATCGGTCGACTTTTGATTATGACGGATTCTAACGAGAAAATACTTTCGACTGAGGCGGAGGACGACCTCTTAAATGATGACCACGATCCTAAGGAAAAGGCCCCAACTACTGACCACCAGGATCCCATGTACACTATGATGCAGAACGTCAACAAAAACCTCGGAACGCTGACAGGCTCGCTGGTCGCCATGAACGAGTCGATCAAGGACCTCAAGCGGCTTCATTCCAGCAACACAGACGATCAACCCGACCCTAAACGGCGTAAACACAGTTCCAGGGACGAAATGAGTGCTTCCGAGGATTCAGAAGAAGATGGAGGTGACTCTGACGCGGAAATTCAGGCCCTTTGTCGCACCGAAGCCGACAAAACCTCTAAGGATACACCACGTGCTCCACTCGAGCAAAGCGACGGCGGCAATGACCCATTGTTGTCGGAAATCGCAGAAGATTTTCTCAATGGAGACGAATCGGGTCCGGCTGTGGACAAACAACTGGCAGAGTTTATTACAAACCTATGGTCTAAGAAATTGCCAGACTCGAAACTTAAAGACAAGGCGGCGAAATATTTACGCCCGTCTAACTGTGAGACTCTCACAACACCGCGAGTTAATCCTGAAATCTGGGATAAACTGAGTCATTCAGTTAAACAACAAGACCTCAGAACAAGCTCAACCCAAAAAACGGTTGGCACCGCTGGTGCAGTCATGTGTAAATCAATCGAGTTGCTGCTCGAAATGAAGAACTCGAAGCAGCCGCCGTCAGACTCTGAGCCCATTATGAAACAGTATTTTGCTAATAAGGTGCAAAGCTTCAAGGGTGGCCAACTGGCACATTTCCTTGACAAATGGAAGGAATTAACTTCTGACTCAGTAGTCCTTAATTGTGTTAAGGGTCAATTTATTGAATTTTCCACACAGCTCACAAAGAACTTGGGCCCCAAAAGGAAAACATTCAGCATCAGTGACTCACTGGTTATAGAAGCTGAAATTCAAAAATTGCTTGACAAAGGTGTCATTGTACCCACCCAACATGAAAGTGGGGAATATGTTTCGCCAATTTTTGTGGCAAATAAAAAAGATGGATCATATCGAATGATTTTAAATTTGAAAAACTTTAACCAGCATGTTGAATACCAACACTTCAAAATGGACACTGTCTGGACAGCAATAAGGCTAATGACCCCAAATTGCTACATGGCGTCAATTGATCTTAAGGACGCTTACTACTCAGTCCCTATTGCAAAGCCACACCAAAAGTACCTCAAATTTGAATGGAACGACATGTTATTTATGTTTACATGTTTTCCCAATGGGTTGGCTTTCTGTCCCAGAAAATTTACTAAGCTTATGAAGCCAGTATTTGCCACCCTGCGACAGCTTGGTCACCTGTCCTCAGGTTATATAGATGATTCTTGGTTAATGGGGACAACCTGGGATGATTGTGCAAAAAATGTTGTTGACACAGCCAAACTGTTGGATACTTTGGGATTTGTAGTACACCCTGAAAAGTCAGTGTTCATCCCAACTCAAAAGCTGGTGTTTCTGGGGTTCGTTCTAGACTCAGATTCCATGCTAGTTTACCTTACCCCTGAGAAAGCTCTTAAGCTGAAACAGGCAGCTACTGACCTGTTTAACTGCAAAAATCCTACTGTTCGGGAAGTAGCTAAGGTCCTTGGGCTTATAGTGTCAAGTTTTCCTGGCGTTGCCTATGGACCCCTTCACTGCCGTTATTTAGAACGGGACAAAACCACAGCTCTTAAGACTAGCAAATGGAACTTTGATGCCAAAATGTGCATATCCAGCCAAGCGAGGGAAGAACTTAAGTGGTGGATTGACTCAATCGAGTCCGCATCCAACCCGATAAATCGAGGTGAAGTAGATATTACCATCACTTCTGATGCCTCAAAACAGGGCTGGGGTGCTGCTACCAGGGATTCTTCAACTGGAGGACTCTGGACAGCTGAGGAGGCTAAAGAGCACATAAATTTTCTTGAAATGTTAGCTGTGCTATTTGCCTTAAAATCATTTAGTACCTTGACTCATGGCAAACATGTCAAAGTCATGGTTGATAATACAACCACAGAATCTACCATTAACCAGATGGGTACAAGCCACTCCCCTAAACTAAATAAGCTGACAAAAGAAATATGGGATTGGTGCATTGAACAACATATATGGCTCACCATGGCTCGTATACCAGGGTGTGAAAATGTTGAGGCAGACAAAGAGTCGCGTACATTTAGAAGGTGTACTGAATGGTGTTTAAAGAAAACCCTTTTCACAGATGCTTGTACCAAGCTCAGTGTTACCCCAAACATTGACCTATTTGCCTCTAGGATCAATTGCCAGATCACACCCTATGTCTCTTATCGAGCAGACCCAGAAGCTTTTGCTATCAATGCTTTTCACATGTCATGGCAGCATTACCTATTTTATGCTTTTCCACCCTTTAGTCTGATAACAAGAGTGCTACAGAAGATTCAAGAGGAGAAAGCAACAGGGCTCCTACTTGTGCCCAAATGGCCAACCCAACCGTGGTGGCCCAAGTTAATGCAGATGTTAATACAACTACCAATACAACTTCCAAGGGAAAGAGACACCCTGTTTCTACCAAGCAACCCACAGGAACCCCACCCACTTCACAAGAAACTGTGTCTGATTCTATGTCACTTGTCCGGAGATTCCTCAATGGCAAAGGCCTTTCGACAACAGCTACCACAGTCATGGAACAATCTTGGAGGTCAGGCACTAGAAAGCAATATGCTACTTACCTTCAGAAATGGAGACGTTACTGCGGTTCAAAGGGCATTAATCCCATTTGTCCCTCTGTAGAGGATGGAATCAATTTTCTTGCTGAACTGTATGAATCGGGCATAGGATACAGTGCTATCAACACTGCGAGGAGTGCTGTCTCATCCATTGTTACGTTGTCCAACAATACCACGTTTGGTGCCCATCCCATGGTCTGTCGTTTCCTTAAAGGTGTGTTTGAATTGAAACCTTCTTTACCAAAGTACAAGAACATTTGGGATGTCAATACTGTCCTGACATACTTGTCCGGCCTTCACCCACCTCAGGATTTAGCTTTGAAGGATCTTACCTACAAAACTACAATGCTCTTAGCGTTGTTATCTGGGCAGAGATGTCAGACACTACATTTGCTGTCTGTCAGCAGTATGGTATTGAAGCATGATACCTGTGTGTTTCCCATTCACAATCTTTTGAAGACCTCACGACCAGGAAAGCACGTGTCAGAATTGACATTCATGGCCTACTCACCAGACAACCGATTGTGTCCTATTGTATGTCTATCTGAATATGTCAAAAGGACAAGCCAGCTCAGAAAGGGGAGTGACCAGCTGCTAGTGAGTTTTCAAAAGCCTCACAAACCAGTTTCAACTGACACGATTTCTCGATGGTTTAAAACGGTTCTTGAAAAGTCTGGCATAGATACCTCCGTCTTTAAAGGTCATAGCACCAGGGCTGCATCTACATCTGCAGCTGCAATGTGCAAGGTTCCTTTATCTACTACCATGGACAATGCCGGCTGGTCGAATGCCACAACCTTTGGAAAATTCTACAAGAAACCCATTGTCCCAGCAAGTAAAGCTTATGGACAGCTTCTGTTGGAAAACCTTCACACATAGGATTGTTACAGATCTCTTTCACTGAAAACCAGTGCTGACTACCACTTGTTGTGTTTTTGTTTACTGCCTACAATAGGCAGATTTTCCTTTGGACAAGCAGTAGTTCATTGTTTACTGCTTTTCTTTAGGTACATTCTGTGCACCATAGGCTGACTAGCCTTATGCTGTAGTTGTTTCCTACACATATTTTTGGCAAATAAAGTTGTTTATGTATATATTTTGCTGCTCGTGATTGCACGCTTTAAAGTCTCACGTGACTCACTAGTGAGTAGGACTGGTGTCGAAATAGAATTTATAAGTTAAACGAGACTTACCTGTAAGTTGAAGTTTGACTGTAATTCTATGAGACACTAGTCACGAACTAGGGAGTCACGTGCCCTACCCTTTCACTGGGTTATGTTGCTTATTCCTTTAGTTATTTCCCACCCATAATTTGTCTGCAATCACTCACCGTTTTAAAGACTGATCGCTCAGGCTACTCGCACATATCTCACGTGACTCCCTAGTTCGTGACTAGTGTCTCATAGAATTACAGTCAAACTTCAACTTACAGGTAAGTCTCGTTTAACTTATAAATTTCCTTGGAAAACCATATGAAAAAAAGTCCCGTATGAGGGCCGTACGCCCCACTCTAGCAGGGCCGGAAAAAGCTGTACGGCCCTACTAGAAAAGCGTACGGCCCCGCTACTGCCACAAGATGACGGGATTGCAACCAGTTGATTCCACAGCTTTGAATTCAGATGAACGATAGTTAAGATTTTTCTAAAAAGCAAGGAATGTCCAACATGTTTATTAAAACCTTACTATCTAGAAAGCGATGTAGTTTGCAGGCGCAAAAATTAAAACAAAACGTGTTTAAACTTGGCAAATGATGAAGCAATACTCCTGACAACAACAATAAAATCGAACTAAAAGCTGTCAAAAACTGAAACAACATAATTGGACAAAGACTTATCCTGGTTTGAAGTCATGATAAACATTGAAGAAAAAATGCAAATGCGAAGTAAACTCAAATTTCTTTTTCTGCTGCGTAATTTTTAAATCACAACAAACACAATGCGAGTACATGTTTACGACTAACCTGGCAATGACACAGTTTCCCGCTTGTTTTCACGAAGCATTTTAAGCACAATTTGGACATCAACTGTAATGCAGAGCTCAACATCGTCGAGGAACTAACGAATTCAAGGACTAAGCAGCAACAGCAGACGTTCATGAATCCTACTATCCGTGGTAAACTAAACAACTTTAAGCCGAAGGGAAACGAAGCGTAGCAAAATCCTGAACTGCCTGTACAATCCCTTTCCAAGTCTTTACGTAGTTTGATAAATTAAGATCTAATGTTGTTTTTAACATCCAAAATCCTTGGTGGAAAATTAATTAATCCTCTCGTTCAAACCAGTTGTGAATTTCGGCTCAGAAGAAACGTCGCTAAGTTGTTCAATCAGGATAAATTCAGTCTTCGCTGAGAGACGAGCACGACTAGCCGAAACGTCGTGCAAATTCTTTGTTGTAGTCCTTCATAAACGTTTCCTTTGAAATTTCTACTAACTGCAGTCATGTACGAGGAATTTAGTCGGATTTAAATCTTCTTGGAATGGAGCTAAAACTCGGAGATTTGGTTGACAATTTTAACAGAAGTTCAAAAATTTTGTACGCACATCGCAGTTCAAATACACTTTACTGGCTTCCCAAACAAATTACAAGCTACCATTGGCTTTTCAAAATGCGCGCGAAACGGGCCGCCGCGTCTGTATCCACGAAAGAAAGACAAAAAAAATTCAGTGGTCATATGATAAAATGCTTATTGACTGAGTTAGGTCGGGCCGGACGGGAAAATATTTGGCTCTCGGTCAGGACGCACGGACCTCGCTGCGCTCGGTCCGTACGTCCTGACCTCGAGCCAAATATTTTCCCGTCCGGCCCTCCCACTCAGTCAATAAGTACATAGTCGAACGCATCACGGCCAGAAGGATGCGACCGTTAAGCGTGCATGCATCACATGGAACGTTCCCTTCTGTCACGTTTCATTTGAGGAGCTCGTGTTATGTGGTCGAGAGACACCGGTGCCGTCCATTCAGTCCTGTTCTGGAAAGGCACCTTGCCTCGCACGACTGTCGGAGTCAGTGCTGGGTCGTAGCTGGTTAGCAATTTGCATCGTAAGAAAATGGTCGTGTGATGGGAGAAATGGACATCCGAGAGATGGATTTCCTGTTCCAAGTTGATGAAGTAACTAACACCGTTCGAGACCAAATGGCCTTCAAAATTGTCGTCTCACTTGCAGATGTTTTGATTGCGACATTGCCTCATCATTATGCAACCGCTAGGTTATAATTACTGTCTAAACGATTAGCCTCCACTTTTCCAGTACCAAGGAAGCGGGCAAAAAGTCGGTGAGATTTTGATCATTTCCACCCGAACTGGTTAGTAAGAAAAGTGATTGGCGACGCACAGGTTTTGCGTAGATTACTATCAATTGAATGATGCCCCAACAAATGTGCCAAACAAATGTACACAAATTCCTGTGCGCTCGGTCCGGTTCCAGACTGTTTTAATTTTTGGGATCCCGATTACGGTCACTCGCAAGTGGGTAGATCTTGCTTCTCAGAAGTCAGTGCATTCATGTTTTTCAGATTGTATTGCCATATCGCCAGGTTATTAAGAAATACCAGTTTAAACTGGTTGTCAAATGTCAACACGTCAATATTTTTTGAGTTTAGAATGCTTGGAACATGTAATCTTGAATTTGCCTTCTGTTGAAACTTGGACAAAACTAGGCAAGATGAACGTTTATTCGTTTGTCTCGAGATTTAATCGCTTTGAGTTGTTGATCGCGACGGTTCGACTGCAATACTGCTAGTCTTCATCAGGCGATGAGGTCGACTGTATACGTGTCGCTATTTGTAGCATGTTGGTTCGCTGCTATTGGTGCATTTCGATCCTCATTATTATTCCGACTATTGGATGTTGTTCCCTCACGGGTCCCCTTTCTGGTTGATCGGCTGTTGTGCTTTTTGATCGTGGGTATCCAAGCTTCGGGAATTTCGATCCCACTGTCTCTATTGATGTTATTAGGATGAAGTCTTACATGGATAGCCTCTTTGACCCTACGTGTGCACCAGTGAGGGTCACGATCAATAAACGTAACTTCTCTCCAAATAGGAAGATGCCCCGTTTCGTTAGCGTACTCCGAAACTGCGGAGGTTTGAGTACGAGCAAGCCGTATATCTCTGTCGTGTTCTTTTATCCTTTCTTGCATCGCCCTCCCTGTTTCCCCGATGTATACTTTGCCGCACTCACATGGAATCTTATAGACGACACCATCTTGTTTAGTTCGTTCAAGGGCGACTTTCGGTCGCACTAAGTGAGACCCTTAGGTCTCTGATTTGAAGACGGTGCGTACACCTTGTTGTTGTAGGCAACGGCGAAGAACCTCTGATACACCTTTTATGTAGGGTAGAACCGCAGTAGATTTAAATTCCTGCGTAAGCTCTTTGTTGGCTGTTGGTCTTGTTGTCTTTGTAAGCTTTCGTACAAGTGAAGAAAGATATCCGTTTGAAACAAATACCGATGATAAATGTTCCTTTTCTTCAGAGATAGCTGATGGTTTTGTTGTGAGGTGTTTCGCTCGGTCGTATAAACACTTGACAATACCACGTTTAACTGGCTGAGGATGGTGTGAATCATAGGCTAGGTAATGGTCAGTGATGGTGGGCTTTCTGTAAACACTGGTGGTGAGAAGACCGTTTGAGTCTCTTGAGACTGACGTGTCGAGAAACGGAATAGTGTTATCTTTCTCGATTTCCATGGTAAAATGAATAGTAGGCTGTTGACTGTTTAGGTGTTGTAAAAAGCCGTCTAAATAGTCTTTTTCTAAGATTGTAAAAGTGTCATCTTCATATCACTTCCAGATCCTAGGTTTATAGGTCGCTGTCGCCCGTGTAAAGGAGCAGTATTAGCTAGTATTGCAGTCGAAACGTCGCGATCAACAACTCAAAGCGATTACATCGTGAGACAAACGAATAAACGTTCATCTTGCCTATCGTACACCACGTTGAACAATAAACACATCTTTAATGACATTGAACAAAGCTGTTAGGATATCCTATTTTGAGAATACCTAATAGGTTACCCTACTTTGCGAATGTAACGTGAACAAAACAGAAAACGTTTTGCACACCCCACCTGCACTGTTCAGTATATGTCACAGAATACGACGGGGGTTTCGTTTATCATTATACATGGATTATATCTGGCTGTTTCGGCACAGCTCAACCACAAACGCAGTGTATCAGAAGCTTAGAGAAAGTACGTCATAATGTCACAATCGTAGCTTGCCTTCGACACATTTGAAGAATCTAACTTCTTCTCTAGTCTTTTCTAACTAGTAATGGACAATTCTTGTCGGACTCTGGTGTAGTGGATCACTGCTTAATAGAACTGGATAACTGAATCGGTTTCACTCTAGGTCCAAAAGGATGCACCAGCGCAAGCGTTACCCGCGGGAAGCTATTGACTATCGCTGCATTCGCGACATGTAATTATAAAATTTTCATGGTCTCTTGTTTGAAATTTGAGTAGATCACGCTTCCCTTTTATTTTGTCCGAAGGCTAAGAAACCAGAAGGGTTTCTGGACAATGAAGCAAGTTTCTCAATTCTGAAAAGATTCAAATTTATTGTTGACCCTCTATTGACCGTTTCTTATAAAGCCATCATCAAACTGAAGAAACCGGACCTTCATTGGCAACTATAGTTCAACGTGTCACTTTTATTTCTTGAGGTGAAATCGTTGTTGGCATAGTGCAGTTGTCTGTTCTTCAAGGACGCTGCGCTTTCTTGTAAGTGGTCACGGATGATGCTGAAAAAAAAAATAACAGGACGACAACATCGATACTCATCTACGCCTTAATATCTGTATTAGTTTTTATTAGTCTTTGTTAGCAGTTAATCCCTCGGCTATCTATTACAAAACATATATTTATTCAGTGTATAAAAAAAATAAGAAAAGAAACCCGTGTACAGGTTCTTAACCAAATCTAACACGTGAGATTTGTACAGAAAAATATACCCTATATGGGCACAACATTCACTCTTGGCTGATGTTTTTAAAAGCAGGGTAAAAGTTAGCCAACGATTATTCTTTGTTATATGTTGTTGGGATCAATAGTTAGACGTTGGCTAAGATTAATACCCCGTTAAAAGGTCGCCCCTCTGTGTAAGCTTGTCACATTGTAGATCATCATTTCATCGGAAATAATCTGGACTTTTTCTGTCCGTGATCCTTGTGAGAGACCATCGTAGGATAACATGTCATTTGAAGTGGGAAGCCGTTTTGCCATTTCGGAAGTGAGGATGCCAGAAAAAAGAGGCACAACCTTACTGTAGTATACCCAAATGTTGGAAACTCTCTTCTTGGAAAGCCCAGTTCTGCTCTGTTTCCTTCGCAAAATTTCCGGGATTTCCGGTTGAACGATTCGCATCTGAGTAACGCAACCATTTTCGGAAATTTAGAGCGCTTTTCATTTATATGGAAAAACCGGTTGTGACGGTGCACAATCAAATGGAACGGTCCTTTTCAGTGGGAATCTTTCGGAAAATAGGAACCCAGGGGGCGCTTTCCAATTACTGAATGAAACATTTTCGGTTCAACGGTTGAAATGCAAATGGACAGCGTGGATCCACTGGAAATTTTCTGGAACAAACGGACGGCCTTCGGAGGTACTCCACTTTTTCCGTGCCACCCGGTTGGAACGGAAATTACCGTTCTATTTGTACAAAATTTCGATTTCTGTTGCTCGCCCTAAAAACTCGTCTACATAATTTTGTAGACTCAAAATAGTTTTGCGCTCAATTTAATTTTTCTCTTAAAAAAGCAATAAGTAGCTGCTTTTGAAACAAAGTCAAAATCATTCCGCTACACTTTTTTTTTTAAAGACGTCGAAGTTTTTAGCTGAGGCTGAACCGGATCTGAATGTTCTTATTTTTTTGGCGATTTGAGCCTGAGACGTTCTTAATAATGTTCTTAAGATTAATTCAAAAGCATTTCAGTAATTCATAGTTCTGAATGAAAGAAAGAACAAACAGGTCAAGTTCTACCAATTTCCTAAAAGTTACACGTGTTTGCTCTAAAAAAAAATCAATGGAAGATGATTTGCAACATCACAAAAATTCTAGCGTTTGGGGCTCAAATAGGCTGTAAATTACTTTCATCAAATTATTACACTTAATTTTATTCTCACATAGCTTGTTCTACAAATATGAAGACAAGATAAAGACGTTCTTAACAAAATCTCAGCCTGGGTATGTTCTTAACATGTTCTTAAAATTTTGGCCAATCTCAGCCTCGACGTTCTTAGAAAAAAGGTTCTTACAAAAAAAAAAGAGTGTACTCGACGAAGTTTATATTTCGTCAACAAAACTGTCCACAAAGTCGGAAAGAAGTGGAAGTGCAACATCCACATTGTTGGCTTTAGTGCGCCATCAGTGTTTTTGTTTGACCAATGAGATTGCAAATCAGTACAGGTTCTTTGCCTCCATGGAAAGAGCCTTTCCATTAGACACGGAAAGTTTCCGCAATTTCAAACCGAAATTTAGGCTAAATGGGAAGCCTCCCTCTATTCTCTTTTTAACCGGAATTTCGGAATATCACTGTACCATATGCGTCATCACACTAGTTTGTGAAACAATGGTACTGTTCTGTTTGGCGGAAAATTCTCACCAGTTTTTCCATGCAAATGGAAAGCTCTCTTACGTTTCTATTCCATTCCTCCACCAGTGAATTCCGGGAATTTTGGTTGAAGGGAAAGCGCTCGTTGTGACGCCATCTCAAGATGATAGCGAATTACAGCCGATTTCCCTGTGGTGTGCAGATCCGGCGTTTCGAACATGATTGTCTGGCTATGATTTGCTTACAATCAGGAAATTCGCCCATTAAACGAGCCCATAGCGTCGCGCACTGAGTAACTACTGACTTCCTGAAGCATAAACATCCAGACACAAAAAGATTTCTGAATTTCGTGTATCATTTTTGACAATGGGCGAATCATGACGGTTTAAAGGAGAACTGAAGTCAAAAATCGAGTATTTTTTTTCTTAAAGCTTAGACCATAAATATTAATGTTTGAAACCTTTTTTCTGTCTACTGGCTTACTTTCGGTCTCAAAAAAATAATTTTACTGCGAGTTTGGGCCAACAGCATTGCGGCGCAGAATGGGTGTGTCAGCGGTCATTTTGGTAGCCTATGACGTAAGTGGTGGGGAACGAATGCAAGATTTTACAGAGAGAAGTACCGATTTGACCCATGTAGAACTTGTACTTTGAGAGTATATTAGTACAAATGCGACGGAAACGCCGGAGAAATACCCGTTTGGAACGTTCTTCTCTTCTGCTATCTCTACTGGAATACTTCCACTTGTCCTTGAACGCGTAAGTTACATTTTCACCGCGGATCGATGGCGCGTCTTCAATAACAACAGCCGCGCAAATTTTCCGAAAACATCAACTCTGTTTATTTGGAGTTTGCTTCTCTTTCCGAAAAAATACTAGGTTAAAGTAAGTTATGTCTTATTAACTGATTCGCCTGAATTTACCGATAGCCTTGCCTTTTGAACGGCACTGGAGTTCACTAGAAACTTGATGACTGTAGTCAGTTCGTGTAAGTCTTATAAACAATCACAGATACTGGAACGCATCAGCAGACCTGCCAACTCTCACGGTTTCACCGTGAGACTCACGGTTTGGGGTATCAACTCACGGTCTCACGATTTGGCCTCCAAATCTCACGGTGTATCAGAAAATCTTGAAATTGCCAAAAAATTCAGATAGTATGAAGCAATACTGAAAATGTCCGTGTTGAAAATGGCCAGATTTGTCAAATCTAATGTTTGAGGGAAACCTAGGTACAATTCCAGCCTCATTCCCCTGAAACATAGGTGCGCTTAGGTCTCTGGAAGGCTACAGCCGTGAACAGTAAACTCAACCTGGCGCCTCGCGTCGACAGCGAAACAGAAACTGACTCTTCAAAATATGCGGGAAAAGAATACAATAGGTGCACAGGTAAGGTAAAAAATACCTTGAAGAAGAAATCTACCATTTTTATTTTCATTTAACACATATTTTGGAAATCTCCAGGTTTGAGGTCCCAAACTCCAGGTTTTTCTGGGCTTTTTTTCTACATCTCCAGATTTGCATGTTTTAGAGGTTGGCAGGTCTGCATCAGTATATCTTTGTGTTACAAGACTCTGCAGCCTACTCTACTACATAAACATGCATAATCTTTTACTCATTTATCGTAAACCTTGCCATTTTTTTTGTACTTTAATACTGGATTTCGGTTCGAACATTAACATTTAGCGCTCCGCTCATCGGGCATCAAATACCTGCCGTAATCCATAAAGCCCGCGCACCTTCAAATAATATTATATCCCTTTGTGTTGACATGTCGTATTTTCATTACAGTGTGAAATACCTTCGCAATTTTTCAACTGAAAGCGGCATATTTTTTCGTTCTTGCGTCAGGTATTTGAACTGATAGGCTATATAACAGATTCATAAAAATAAAGCTACAACATGTACCTTGCTTTCGGCGCACTCACAGACTGTAATAATTATTTATCGGTTTTTATACTGTTTTGTCACACCACTTTTCTCCGTAACTGAGTTCGTTTCCAAATATCTTCACAGTCAACGCTGGAGTTATTCACCAGCTTATTCTACCCGGCACGAAGTTCTAAACGCTATATTGTAGAAAAGCTGGAAGCCAGGGGAAAATATTGCAATAACAGGGAAAAATTACGGAACGTGAAATGCAATACGCGATAAGCGGCTGTTGTATGACCTTGGTGTCAAAACAATGCCGGATCTGTTGGGATAGATTATTTATTTGCCGCACAGGAACGGTTCAGAATAATTCTTAACTTAGCATACTCAGTGGTAGTTATACTGCTGCATGAAGGAGAAAAAATTCGCATGCAAACGTGAACATGTGCCCCAGCTTTACTCACAACCGATAGCCGGGCGTATGGCTTGGAGCACGGGATCGATCGATTTTAAATCCAACTCACTCACTAACAAAATAATAGAAATACCACACGAGTGGAAACAAACCTGATTGATCACACTTTTAATTGAGCTCCTCAACTTCTTGATAAATTAATTGTCAGCCCTCAACATAGCTTGAATTATCCTCGCCTACATGGTCTTCGCAATTGAGCGCAAATCGTCGCTAATTCAGCTTTCCCGATTCTCTCAAGCACGGGATCGATCGATTCTAAATCCAAATCACTCACTAACAAAATAATAGAAATACCACACGAATGGAAACAAACCTGATTGATCACACTTTTAATTGAGATCCTCAACTTCTTGATAAATTAATTGTCAGCCCTCAACATAGCTTGAATTATCCTCGCCTACATGGTCTTCGCAATTGAGCGCAGATCGTTGCTAATTCAGCGTTCCCGATTCTCTCAAGATTTGGGTCACAGACTTCTTCTTCCGAGCCAATTAGTTATTCACAAGGGAAATATACTATTCCAAACTGGAAAGGGTGTACACAGATCATGATGGGAAGCAATGTTTGTGAAATAACAAAGCCTTGGATTTGAAGCAGCTAGTAGCACTATTTGGACAAACGGAATATCTTTCCCCATCACTTACGTCACAACATACCGCTGACATCTGTAGCGAGCCCACAATGACAAAGCCCAAAAAGCGGGAAAATCCCAATTTCAAACCCAATTTTTTCGAAAATAACAAGTCGCAAGTGAAAATAATTGCCAAAACTTGATTTTATATGTCTAAAGCTTCCAAATAAATTAATAAAAACAAACATGATTTTTGGACTTCAGTTCTCCTTTAACGATCATAGCCAGCGAATGATGCGGGAAATATACACTACAGTGAAATCCGTATGGATATTTATACTTCATGAAATAAGAATTCACGCAGTAAAGTCATTTTAGAGGCGAATGTCTTCACCATTGTTGGATCATGGTCGAATCCTGATGGGCGAACCATCTAAACGTCTGACATTTATTAAGATGATTTTGCAGACTTGGTTCTTTCACCCGCTATGATTCATCGCCATAATCACAAAATAGTGAAGGAATTTTTCAGATCTTCTGGTCCTTATGATTGATGATTGTCTACGTAACAAAGAATTACCATCTCCTCTGTAATATCATTCTCTGGAATTGTAGTCAGTATTTTGTAACTAGAATCGAATCACGATTCGCTGCTGGCTATCAAAATACTCCTGACATGATACACTCATGGCACAAAATGATGACGGCGAATCATTCAAAAAGCCAAGTGTGTGCAATGTTGTGGAAAGGGCTGTAACAGCTCCGTAAAAAAAAATGATAATAAAAAAATAAATAAAATAAAAAAGCTATTAGCAAGTAGACTTTATCTTGAAAAAGGATTTATTACTAAGAGAAAACAAACATGTACAGTTTCGTCAACAAGTGTAGAACGCAAAAGTTATACAGTGATATCATAGACATCATACGGGACCAGGGATCCAAAGTCCATATAAAACAAGGATAAAACAATCCTTGTTTGAATAGGGACATTACAGACGAGACAAGCGTTTTATCGACAGTCGTTAAATTAAATTCTTTGTTGAATAACCTTGTACTATTGCGTAAATAAACAATAAAATATTGCTAACCCTATTCAGCCTGGACTTTTGCTGGAATTAGATTGTATTTAACCAGCGTGGGTTTAAGGGAGAAGCGAAAGTGTCCCTCCCCTGCCTTAAACTTGAAAAATATGACAAACGTCTTAATGAATAGAAGGTTTGCAGTACGTGACTATCTCTGGTGACGTGTCGACTATGATGAAAGTGATATGACGTCATAAATCCGCCATCTTGAATGTTGAGGGCACCATTGGATTCTGAGTCGGTTAGCATTTAATAGATCCCATCGGCCTGAGCCCCCTTGGAAATCTTACACAATGTAGTATTCCTTAGAGCTTCCGAAGTGACAACATAAACCTGGGATTAAGCTTCGCACTGATTTATAGGGTCTAGGGTAAAACACTGGTTTAAAAAAGGTTAGCTTTCATTTACTGTTCTGGTAACTCTATAGAAATACTATAAAAATTACAGCTTTCTGCAGCAATTGCTCCTTTCGCGCAGTAGGTAAAGACAGTGATGAATGGAATGAACGGACCGTAATGAACCGTAATGAACCTTTTTCTTTAAGAGTGAAAATAAGTCTACACTTCAAGTAATTTTAAGTGAAAGTAAAAAGGTGTTTAGGGCGCGTGGGATCTAATGCTGACCTTCTGAGTTAGCAGTGGTACAGTTACCGAGGATGTCAAATTGTATTCTACAAAAACAAACTTAAGGCCCGGACACATGTTGCAAAATTGCGGGCAACATTGCGCGCAACTTGAAAGTTGCACCGTGTGTCCACCCTTGAAACTGTTGCAAGTAACGTTGCATGGAACTTTTGCAGAAGTAGAATCGGCTCCTTCTTCTGCAACATCACGCGCAACTGTTTCACCGTGTGTCCATCATCTGCAATACTGTGTGCAACTTCGTGATGCAATGTTGCGTGCAGTGATGCATCGTTTTTCCGCGCCCTAAAAACTGAACTAAAAACTGAAACAAAGAGAGGAATAAATATTAAAACGGAAATTTTCAAAGAAGAGAAAATAACCCCCTCAGTAAGTGCCCGCCATGGAAACTTCAGTCAATCACCGTACGCATAAAGTTGACAGGGGACATGTTAGCTTATAAATTTTTAGATTTATCATAAAATTTGGTGATTGTCAATTGAATTGTTATAATTTAAGAAACCCCCACCGGGATAAACAAAGCACAGGTTGATAACAATTGTATTTCTATGTTCTGGTAAGGCTTCCTATCTGGTTTCACTCCAAACTGATTCTATCCAGTTACTCTACAAACATTTGCTCTCTAATGCGCGTGCCGGGCGTGTATTCGTGCTTGCAGCGTCAATTCGAACTTCCGAGTATGAATTGCCGAAACGTATATTATTTGTGAGAGATTTAGCGGCAGTCAGACAAGGAAAAAATAAAACCCTCTCGAATCAAGTTTGCGGTCGTTGCAGTCGCTCCTCAATTTCTTCGCTAAATAAATGTAACAAATCACTTTCAGTATTTTTCCTTCTGTTAAGTTAAATGCAGTCTGAAATTCAATTTTCCAAATCAAGTTCATCACTTTGGTCTTGTTTCACACGCGCTCGCAAAAAGTGAGCGGGTTCAAAGTGGACGAAGCGAGTAGTGAATTCAAACAAACGCTTGCATCTTATTTAGAAGTCTATCGGCGGGAACAGATCAAAGAGCAAAGTGAAATTTAAAGGCGCTATCAGTGAACAAGCGAAAGGAACTCCATGGATGCATCGAGTATGGTTTTATTCATAGTAAGTTTTTAATTTTATGTTTTTTTTTCTGTCGTGCGTTTTCTACTCGGATATACGGGGCAACTGTTAAATATTAAATAATTAAAATTAAATTATTCAAATTATTCGTTTCCAAACAAAAGGAAAGCCTGCGTTGCCGAGTGTACCCTTGTTAGTGTGCCGAGTGTATAATATATCCTTTTTACTCGAAAAAAGGGCAGGAACGTAGCGAACTCACCATTTAATTTAAATATAGAAACGTATCCTCGCCGCGATGTCTTTCAGCTAAAGCTCAGGGCAAGCCGTAGATATCCCCAACCAAGAATCCCTCGGATATGTTCGCTGTCCACGTTCAGGTTTGTCTGCACTAAATTTTTAGACGTAATATTAAAGGCGGAATGTTTGGAGCAAATTAGAAAGTTTTTTCTTAAGCCAGAAAGTCACTTAAATTAAACTTAAAAGGTTTGGCTGGATCAGCTTTGAAGGACATCTGAAGAGCTCCATCGGCTTTAGGTGATTTATTTTGGGCGAAACCTAAGTGTGCAAACACAAAACTCAAAGTCTCAAAGAAGAGTTTATTGACTGGGGATATCCTTGGACATTCCGGAGTGTTTGTTTGAGGTTAGAGCGTCACGTGGCTCGTTTTGACCAATGATGCGCGTGACACAGTGTTTGATGGATTACCAGAGACTATATTTTCCCTTCGAGATCCACAACACATCACCTGTTCTTTTAACGGGCTGAAGTTACAAGTTCGCTCATTAGAAAAGTTAGCATTGGTGAGGATAGTTTTGCTCCTTATGATGGAAAATTATTTTACACACAACGCCTCTTATGAAAAACTGGCACGCGCGCTCTTGAATATGTAATTTTTTGGTTGGAATTAGCGAATTCAGAGCTTAACTTTAATGAATAAGTTATCTTGCCAATATTTGCCCATTAAGCACATTGAAGAGGCGTGTTTTAAGCTTAAAACATGTGAAGAGGCATGGAAACCTCACGCACGCTTCGTCATTGCATCAGTGATAGCAAAGATGTTTTTGCTCAATGTCCCAGGTGATGTGTTTGCCAAAGGAAAAACTGGCTGCCCTTGCGAACCTTCTTTGTGAACAGTGGCCATTAGCAATTTTTCCTACGATCACATATTCTTGTTTTAACTTCTATATTCGGTTGTAAAGACCACTCAGGAATTTTCAGTGTTCTGGCTTGAAGCAAGGTAGAACTAGAAAAGGTTTCACTGAAAACTTGAAGGTTATAATTGTGTGTGCTCGCTCTGTCAGTGAAAACAGCTGCCTTCAAATGGTGGTCAAATGAAGAATAACTAATGAAGCATTAATCTACCAGCATCCGGCGCCTTGGTATTGTGCGTTGGCCCTGATATTAGACTTTTAAAGCTCTAAAGTGTTTATATATGGAATGATATTCATGACGTTTTGCAGCGTATTAACAAACCAAAAAGCTCGTGTCTTAAGTTGGATTTGGACAGTTTGAAATGCATACAATACATTAGTTTTAGCACGAACCCTAAGTTTAATTACCTGTAAATCTCTCCCGTATGAGTATAAGTGGCGTTTTTCATATTTTTACAACACTTCTAATTGGAGGAGTTTTGATGCTTGTTTACATACTGGCCCGTCATTTTAATTTGAATAAAATATATCCGCCTGTATTCAAATCGTGGAAAGTTTTGATGACAAGAAACAAGAGATCTGTTTCTTGCTAGGAAAAAAAAAGAACACGGAGTTTGCTTGACGCGAAGATCAGAAAACGACTCTATATTTGGCCAGTGACGCTTTTTTTGTCTCAAACGGAAACTATTTAGATTACGCAAACTTTTGCAGGTTTGAAAGATTTTGGTAATCCTGAGCGTTGTCTGTCTGTTCGAGAACTTAAAGTCGGTAAGAAATTTTGCCTCCACTCTGCAAACATTCAAATACCCGCAAACTATCGATATATCTGGTCTGAAGATAGCTAGGTCCTAGGTTAGTGACTGCTGACAACGTTTACACGATTCAGAAACGCAGTTTAAAAGGTACCTTGCGATGGTTGAAGGTGGCTTATATTCGTCTTACATCGCCAATTGCGTCTTTAACGGTTTCTTCTCTTACACTGCTACAATGTTGAACTGTGTCACAATCCACGCGATAAGGAAAACTTCGTCGTTGCCAAAACCTTTAAAAACATTGCTTCTGAGTCTGACTGTTTCTGATCTTGGGGTTGGTTTACTCGTCCAGCCAATGTTCATTGCATATCTTGTCAAGAAGGTAGAGCAAGCAACTGAAAACAATCCCACTTTTGATAACGCGTATCTCATGACGGTAAACTTATTTCGTTACGCTTCGTTTTTTGGTGTGATGGCTCTAAGTGTAGACAGATTTGTAGCAACTCATCTTCACCTGAGATACCAGGAACTTGTGACTCACAAGCGTGTTGTTGCTGCAGTGATCTCAATTTGGGTGTTCAGTGCATTTCTCTCGCTAATTAGACTGTGGACCCCAGTGTTTATTATTTACGTGGTTTTTGTCTTTATTGAGGTTGTTTGTATAATAACTGCTACGTTTATTAATTACAAGATATATGTGGTCGTAAGACGTCACGTACACCAAATTCGAGCTCTACAAGTACAGCACGCAGCACAAAGTGTTGAAATAGCGAGCGCTGGGAGGCAGAAAAAATCTGCAACGCTGCAGTTTATGTTTATCTCGTGTTTCTGGTTTGCTATTTACCAAACATCTGTATTTTAATCAATATGGATCACCGTTAAAACCTCCGAACCAAGTACCGTCATACAGGGTCTATCACTTTACACTCTCACGCTGGTTTTTCTCAATTCGTCTCTCAATCCTCTGGTTTACTGCTGGAAGATGAGGCACATTCGACACGCCTTCAGGAACATCATACGGAGTGTAGTATTCAAGATACAATCGGACAAAGCGTCTCGTGAATTTACAGAGAACTGAATAGTATGGTTAGGGAGCTGTGTAGACAGCTATTCTTTTTCTTACACCACCATGGTTAAACGAAGGGTGTGTGTGGAATATTTTTATTAATTGCGAAAAGTTTTTTTGTCTTTCCATACGATCACTGAGAAGGACTGTTTCAGTAATATATATCTTTATCATGTGAAGCTCTTTATTTTGACTGAAATGTTCATGTGATCCCCAAACGCAAGAGACATAATTATTTGCCGTGATCAAGAGAGGAATATATGAGAGATGCAAACAGGCAAAGAGAAACTTAAAACCCAATTACATGGCTGTTTCTAATACAAAAATTCCCAGCTTTTAACTGGTCGAGCTCTAATTTGCCCATCTAGTGACATCATATTTTCAGCTAATGAAGGTTGTCTTTGCACTTACTGTCTTTAACTGAAAGGGAACGTTTTACGAGCGCTTGTTAGCTGATAACAGGGATTTTGAGCGACTATGTATTTTTTTTGGTGGACGTAATCAAATGCAAAGCTACAAACGAATGTATATGTGATCTTGCCGACAGTTGCTAACTAGACATCTGTTTTACGCACCGAAGAATTACTTGCTAAAACTTTTAAGAGACATATAGAGGAGAATGGAGACCCACGGGCCTCATTGTTTCACGTTTACACGAATTATAACTAAGGTGAAGCTGCCATGTTTACAGAGGAATAAACTCAATTAATAATAATAATAATAATAATAATAATAATAGTAATTATAAAGGTTTTTATGTACACGTTTAAAATTCTCAACGCGCTTGTATCTACAAAAATTATAAATAAACAATCAATTTTGTCCTATTCCAAATACTCCTCATGAAAAGTCGTTATTACGTTTAGCGACGTAAATCAATAGTTTAAGAAGCAGCAATGTATAAGCTCGCCCGAAGAGCACAGTCGTTTCCAAAAAATAGTCAGACGAATAACCATTTCATCGAGAAATAGATGATGTCGTACAGCTTTGGACTGTATAGTAGTATGAGCCCCAAAATAAAAATGCTTGTGAGTCTCTCTTATGTGAGTAGAAATTGTTTCTTTAATTTTTAATAACACATTTTTCTTTCTTAGTTGAGGCGCTTTTAGATGATGGTCGATTAGAGACCAGACTATTATTTTAATTAAGAAGAACATATTAGCTTGTACTCAAATTAGACGACGTTTTAGTGACAAGAAAAACAAAACATCTATTTCTTACACAGAGATAAAATTTCAAATTGGGCTTTTTAATTTTAGATGGTAGAGCTAAACGCCAGCTAACAACTCTGTGATCGACGACTTCAGGAGGTCCACAAAAAGCCTGGCCCCAGTTGTTCAAAAGGTGAATAGCACTATCCACTGGATAAATCGCTATCCAGTGGATACGTATTAGGGAAACCAATTGCGTTATCCACTGGATAGTGATTTATCCGGTGGATAGCACTATCCACCCTTTGAACAACTGGGGCCTGATATCCACTTAAAAGTCGTCACCTGCTGATCTGCATTTTGTCATTAATGTTTGATAGGTTTTTGAAATATTAAATAGACATTGTCTCCAAACGTCACTGAAAGATAATCTGACAGGAATATATAAGAGGGGGGTAAAGGGGGGTCCTACGCACGTTTCACGGACATTAAAAAGTAGAAATAACGCATCACGATGATTAAAATTCCATGTTCACGTTTCACGGAAATTTACGAAGCAAAAGGACAGTGCATGGTTGGACTTGTTTAGAATGCTGTCTGCAGAATTGCTACTTTAATGACGTTTAATACTAGAGTCAATGTTCTGCTTTTTTGAGCGTCCCACACAAGTGAAGATAAACTGATGATGACTAGTGCTGACTGATAGTACTCAATATCAATGTCATTTGACCTTCCCCTGTCTTATTTAGCTCCGCTTTGCTTCGTACACTTCGTAGGTCTTCGTAAGTCTACGTAGGTAATCTTTGACGAAAAAAAGGACGTTTTCTTGTCAATTATCACGGATATCGGAAAATTATTTATTTGTTTCACGTATCACGACAGGCATGACGTTCACAGTTCACGGCTTTTAAATTTTTACAATCACAAGTCACGGCAAATAAAAACAGCAGATTACGTTTCACGGGAAACACCCTTTACCCCCCTCACATATCCTTTAGTTAAAACATCAGGCTTTGTAAAAGCGCTAATTTGAGGCCCAACCCGTCATCTTTATTAAAAGAAACCAATATTTAAATTAGTCCTGTCACTGACTATGGCCAATGAAAAGATCCATGATATATATAAACATCTGTTTTAGGCACAGAGACATGTCGTTGAATATGACCGACGATTAGAACACAATTGCAGTTCAAATACAGTGGCCGGGAGTTTGTATAAAAAAATTGTTGTGAACTCTTACTTGAAATTTAAAGTAAGCTTGCACCATCTGAGCTGTATTGGAACCGGGACACTCGGCGAAATGTTGTTTTAAGCAGCACCAAAGACAGCAAACAAAACTGAGGAGATAGAAACAGGCAAGCAGGCGCACCTACTGGAAATCTTTTACAAAACGTCTTCTTTTAGAATATTCTCTACAATGAAATCAGCTACAGATTTCCGTTCGTCGTACATCGCTAATAGCGTCTTCAATGTTTTCTTATGTTATACCGCCATCAGCAACAGCGCCAACAGCGTCACAATCCACGCGATAAGAAAACCTTCGTCGTTACCGAAACCTTTAAAAACATTGCTCCTGAGTCTGGCTGTTTCTGATCTTGGGGTTGGTTTTCTGGAGCAACCTTTGTACATTTCATTTCTTATCATGGAACTGAAATCAAGAAATGAAAATGATCCTGAAAGTTTCAATAACGTGGGTTCAGCTGTGGGTTTTGCCCTACCGTCCACGGTACACTTATTTTCTCTGTGTTCTTTATTCGGTGTCATAGCTTTAAGCCCAGATAGATTTCTGGCTATTCATCTTCATCTCAGATACCAAGAACTTGTGACTCACAAGCGAGTTGTTGCTGTGGTGATCTCAATTTGGGTATTTAACGCGTTTCTTTCGCTACTTCAAGTTTGGAGGCCAAACATGAGCGCGATTGTGATTAGTATAAGTTTAATTGTCTGTGTCATTTCTGCAACATTTTTTTATTTAGCCGTAAGACGCCATGGGCATCAAATTCAAGCCGTGCAAGTACAACCAGTGACACATAATGGCGAAACGATGGCGAATGTTGCAAGACTGAGAAAATCCGCTGTCTGCTCATTCTACGTATATCTCGTCTTTTTGGTTTGCACTATGCCTAACACTTGCATTTATATTGATGGGGTAGTATGTCATTATGCATCTATCAAAGCTTCCTTAACAGTGTCGGTGTTTCCTCTTTACAGTCTGACGCTGGTGTTTCTTAATTCATTTCTAAATCCTCTGATTTACTGCTGGAAAATGAGACGCATTCGGCACTCCATCATGAACATACTGCGAAATGTATTTTCAAATCAAAACTGAGGGAAACATCCATTCAAAGAGCATTACCTAAACCGCGAAATTTAATACTATATAATATCAATAAACTGATGAAATTCAAGCTGTTGCTTTATTACTGTTTTTCCGACATGTCTAAGCTCCATGTTTAGGAGTTTTTTTTTTTTTTATTTTGTCCACCAGTTATCTTCGAATGCATCACTGTCGCTGTCCGAACTGTCCTCTGCCGCTAAGTTCTTCAAAATCTCGCTTGTGCAGTCGTCAAACTTTCCACCTGCTGGTTCTTTGTACCAAAGGGGATCTTCGATGCTTCGGGTGAATCACCTCCACTTTTGCAACACCACCCTGCATGTTATGTTTAGCTTGTTTTGGTGCTATTGTTTACGATGACGATCATATTAATTATGTTGTCACAGTTCTGAGGTCAAAGCTACATATTGAAGAAGTAGAAAAAATCGCGAAATTTAATACACTCCAATTCTAATTTCCTCTCAACCTCGTCCCCAGGGTCTTCTCGCTTTTCAATATGGCGGCGGCTCGGGAGAAGACCCTGGGTCCCTGGCACGCAGCAGAATCACGTGACCAAAATTTCCAGCGAGGATGGAAATGTATTCAAAATGGCGGCTAAGGCGAAGTGAGTGAGAAGATCTGGGTACGAGATTACGGCTGAGGTCAAGATAAACAAAATGGCGGAGAAGGCTGAAGGTTGGTTCAAGATAGCTTAGATTGCTTGGATAGATTTATTAGGAAGTAAAATCATTGCAGCCCCCGGGCCGGCTGAAATGTGACCTACTTTACAGTGTAAATATTAAAAATATATATGAATATATTATAACTACTATAAAAAGGGTAAAATATAACCTATAATATAATACAAAAAGGGAAACATCAATACTAATAATACTAATAATTAAAACTGTTTTCCATAATGAAAGTGTTTTTAAACCTATTTGTCTTACAAATCGGTAGTTTGAAGTATCCCTGGCTTCGGATGCAACAGGTGGACCCGTTGCGTGGCGGCAGCAGTTCACGAAGCTTGTGGCTTTCATCCCTTACAATTTGGTCGAATAGAGCTTTACTCAAGGCCTGCCTCCTCTCATACAGTGACGTGATGTCTAGAGCTACTAGAGCCTCAGCATAGGATAAGTCGGTTGCACGTTTGTCCCGGAAGTCAGTAGAGGAGATCAAGAATTCAAAGCTCATATATTCGGTGTTTGAACGAAGTTTTTGGACCGTCAGTTAGCCTTGCGCTTTTGATCTAGAATTCCCTGGTAGCAGAGGCCCCTTTTCCTTTGTATTCGCTGAGCTGACGGGCGGGACGAAAAGCGACCTCTGCCATGGGTCGAAATGAACTGTGTTGAGCATGCGCCACGGTTACTTAGCGACCGAAACGTCACATGATGCTTTTAGCACGTGATCAGCTGACGACTCGCACCTTTCTCTACTAGCGCGCCAAAAAACACCTGCACAGTTCGTCTAGAGATAGTTGTTGTCTAATCTACGGTATTAATTTCGAGTTATCTGGACAAGGAAGCTTTTTTAACATGACCACAACTCCAGGACTCAAAGAGAATTTAACCCATTGAAGGCTGCGTGTTTTATGACCGCTTCACTAAATTAGCAGTTGGTAATAAACAACCCATGTGCAGTACGAAAGGACAATTTATAGGTTCGAAATAACAAAGCTCACTTGATCTAGAATAGTTAAATTTTCTCACTTTTAAATAAAATACACCAGTTGTCAATTAAGAATTATCCAAAAATACAATCTCAAAGTCAAAATTTTGAAAATTTCCGCAAGAGATTTCTCATGTTGTCTCGCGCGTGAAATCAAACCACAACAGAGCATTTGTGTCTGTTTAGGTCAGATTACTACTCTTCGAAATTTTTTGAATGAAGGTACACAGAAGAAGAGACAGTAAGCTTTTCTAAATAATACATTTATTAAAACACGCCTTCACTTGTTTCTGAAGACCAAACGCGTTCAATTCTTTCTTCGAGGGAAGCTACGCGCAAGCGATCGCTCGATGTGCAAGTTATTTTGAAGAGCATTTGATGATCAGAACTGTGCACGTTTTTCAAAACTTTTACGAAAACTGTAAGGAATATGAAGAATCCCTCAATTAAAAGGCGATTTCGATACAAGTTTACAATCAAGTGTGTAATTTACTTTACCGTAGACTCGTAGAAGTGCTGGAGCATTTCACAGAAAGTCCGTAGCTCGAAAAATCTTTGGAGGTGGAAGGTTGTCCTTCGCCTTGACAGATTTTTTCTTCGCTCTAAATTCCATTCCTTAACTTGTCGAGTGTTTCTTAGAGCTTCTTCTTTCGATTGTTTATCTTTCCGTCGTCCTGATGTTAACAAAAACGAGAGAAAGTAGACTTTGTAACTCTTCACGAGTTTTTCTCTCTTCCCAGGACGGCATGTTACTATGCGGGCTCACTAAATGACAGCGGAATAACTGTAAAGGAATGCGCGAGATACAGTGGGCTCAAGTCACGGTCAGCAAACAATACAGGGAGCATGCGTTTCGGAAACCGCCGTCCACGACCATGGACGGCGGTTGAATCAAAGGGAGTTTCGACCCATGGCAGAGGTCGCTTTTCGTCCCGCCCGTCAGCTCAGCGAATACAAAGGAAAAGGGGCCTCTGCTAGCAGGGAAGATCTAGAACGAACAGCAGGAACAAGCAATATTACCGAACTTCTCTATACCTTTCAAGATATCACTACCTCAGTGCAGATACACCCTGGGTAGTACCCGCTGAAGTTTAAAACATCTGCATCGCAAACTTTTGCAGAGTTCTTCTGACAAAATGCAAGACTTCTATTCGTCATATATAGCCAATATCGTCTTCAATGCTTTTTTGTGTTACAACGCCATCGTGTTGAACGGTGTCACAATCCACGCGATAAGAAAAGCTTCATCGTTACCAAAGTCTTTAAAAGCATTGCTCCTGAGTCTGGCTGTTTCTGATCTTGGTGTTGGTTTATTCTGCCATCCCTTTTATATTGCATATCATGCAATGCAACTGGAACAAGTCGCTGAAATTAATCTAGTGTACCTGAAAAGTTTCAGGATCATTCGATATTTGTTTTCTTTGCCTCATTCTTTGGTATTATGGCTTTAAGTGTGGACAGATTTTAATAGCCATTCATCTTCATCTCAGATACCAGGAACTTGTGACTCACAAGCGTGTTGTCGCATTGGTGATCTCATGATGGATTTTCAGCGCCTTTCTTTCCTTCATTACTCTCTGGATCCCAACGCATATTCGCTCCATAATATTTGCCGTCATTGAATTTGCTTGTCTTATAACCACATCATTGCTTTATTACAAACTTTATTTAACCGTTCGACGCCACGCAAATCAAATTCAAGCCCTTCAAACAGCACAAGTATCGCAGGCTGGTGAATTCATTCCCAACGTTGCAAGACTTAGGAAATCTTCAGCCAGTACATTTTACATATATCTCGTGTTTCTGGTTTGTTATCTGCCAGGATGTTGTACTTTAGTTGTCCGTATAATCTATGGATCAAATACCAGTATTTCATTTTACACTGCAACTCTAGTGTATCGTAATTTGTCTCTGAATCCTGTTATTTACTGCTGGAGGATGAAACAAATCCAACACGCTGTCATGAACATAATGCGAAAGATCTTGCCAATTCACAATTGAGGATAGCCATTAAAATTATTCCGTACCCTCTTTGGACGTTAAACCGATCGTAGTTCCAACAAAACACAAATAGATTACTGCGCGTCGTACCGATTCTACTTCCATGCAAAAGTATTTTTTAATAAGTGTTTGGGGACTTGGATGACGCGGATTCCATGTCAGGCGGAATTCGCAAGTTTCAACTTCGCGCTCTCGACTCGTTTTCTCGTAGTTTTTGGATTTCGTGGATTGGTCGAAAAGAAAGCCATCAAAACGTTGTCAAAAACTAATGAAAAAACTGCTTTCGACTGGTAACGGTACGGCCCGAAGTACTTTTATTTAATCCACAACAAAAGAAAAGTAGGATTGATCTTTTGCGTGGTGAGATGAAATTGATGTATCGTGAGGCTTTGCGTCGTGTTTGGTCCTCTCGTATGTTAATTCCTGCATGTAGTAACTATCAATTCAATGGTGGACTCCTCTTCAACGGATTATTTCATCATGATAAAAGTTCGAGCCGCTCAAAGGCACTCAACACACCAAATGAAAAACGAAAAACGATTCTCCAGCAGTTGGTGGCGTCAATACGCGAACCAAAGCAGAAAATATCAACAGCAAAAACTTACACAATGTGAAGCTCACTTGACGGAAAACGTCTGCTGCAAGAGCAACTCACCAATCCAGGCCTCCACAAAGTGAATAATACGATGCCGTTTGCACTACGGTCAGAAGGATGTGACTGTTGAAAGGCTGGAATTCAGCTGGTTACATCACAAGCAACGTTCCCATCTGCCAAGTTTCATGTGAAGAACTCGTGTTATGTGGTCGAAAGACACCGGTGCCGTCCATACAGTCCTCTTCTGGAAAGGCACCTTGCCTCGCACGACTGTCGAAGCTTGTCCAAGTCAGTGCTGGGTCGTGGCTGGAGAGCAATTTGCATCGTAAGAAAGAAAGTGGTCGTGTGATAGAAGAAATGGACATCCGAGAAATGGATTTCCTGTTCCAAGTTGATGAAGTAACTATAACACCGTTCGAAACCAATTAAATAGCCTTCGGAGGTGCTCCACTTTTTCCGTGCCACCCGGTTGGAACGGAGATTACCGTTCCATTTGTACAAAATTTCGATTTCTGCAGCTCGTCCTAAAAACTCGTCTACATAATGCTGTAGACTCAAAATAGTTTTGCGCTCAATTTTATTTTCTTCTTGAAAAAAGCAACAAGTAGCTGCTATTGAAACAAAGTCAAAATCATTTCCGCTACTCGACGAAGTTTATATTTCGTCAACAAAACTGTCCGCAAAGTCGGAAAGAAGTGGAAGTGCAACATCCACATTGTTGGCTTTAGTGCGCCATCAGTGTTTTTGATTTACCAATGAGATTGCAAATCAGTACAAGTTCTTTGCCTCCATGGAAAAAGCCTTCAGTTCCATTAGACACGGAAAGTTTCCGGGAATTTCAAACCGAAATTTAGGTTAAACGGAAAGCCCCCCTCTATTCTCTTTTTAACCAGAATTTCGGAATATTACTGTACCATATGCGTCATCAAACTATTTTGTGAAGCAATGGTACTGTTCCGTTTGGCGGAAAATTCTCCCCAGTTTTTCCGTGCAAATGGAAAGCTCTCTTACGTTTCTATTCCATTCCTCCACCAGTGAATTCCGGGAATTTTGGTTGAAGGGAAAGCGCTCGTTGTGACGTCATTTCAAGCTAATTAAGACTTACAGCCGATTTCCCTGTGGTGTGCAGATCCGGGGTTTCGAACATGAATTTCCGGCTATGATTTGCTCACAATCAGTCAATGATGAAGGAAATTCGCCCTTTAAACGAGCCCAACGAGTCCCGCACTGGATCATTTTTGACAATGGACGAAACATGACGGTTTAACGATCATAGCCAGCGAATGATGCTGGAAATACACACTGCAGTGAAATCCGTATGGATATTTATACGTCACGAAGCAAGAATTAACTCAATAAATTCACTTTGGAGGTGAATGTCTTCATCATTGTTGGATCACTGGTGGAATCATGATGGGCGAACCATATAAAAGTATGATATTTATTAGACAATTTTGCAGACTTGGGTCTTTCCAGCATGATTCGTCCGCTATGATTCATCCCCATAATCACAAAATAGTGAAGGAATTTTTCAGATCCTCTGGTTCTTATGGTTGTTTACATATCAAAGAATTAACATCTCCTCTGTAATATCATTCACGCTGGAACTGTAGTTCGTATTTTGTGACTAGAGTCGAATCACGATTCGCTGCTGGCTATCAAAATACTCCTGACATGATACACTCTTGGTCACAAAATATATGATGACGGCGAATCATTCAAAAAGCCAGGTGTGCTCAGGTGTGCGCACTGTGTGCGCAATGCTGTGGAAAGGGCTGTAAGAGTTCCGTAAAAAAAATGATAATAATAATAATAGTAATAATAATAATAATAATAATAATAATAATAATAATAATAATAAAAAAGCTAATAGCAAGTAGACTTTATCTTGAAAAAAGATTTATTGCTAAGGGAAAACAAACATGTACAGTTTCGTCAGCAAGTGTAGAACGCAAAATTTGTACAGTGATATATCATATACCGCCGTCATAGGGGACCAGGGATCCAACGTCCACAAAAAACAGGAACAAAACAATCCTTGTCATTAAAGATGTGTTTATTGTTCATCGTGGTGTAAGATAAGCAAGATGAAAGTTTATTCGCTTGTCTCACGATTCCACTATCTCTATTGATGTTATTAGGATGAAGTCTTATCTGGATAGCCTCTTTGACCCTACGTGTGTACCAGTGAGGGTCACGACTGAATAAACTTAACTTCTTTCCAAATAGGAAGATGCCCCGTTTCGTTAGCGGGCTCCAAAACTGCCGAAGTTTGCGTACGAGCAAGCCGTATATCTCTGTCGTGTTCTTTTATCCTGTCTTGCATCGCTCTCCCTGTTTCCCCGATGTATACTTTGCCGCACTCACATGGAGTCTTAGAGAACACACCGTCTTGTTTAGTTTGTTCAAGGGCGTCTTTCGGTCGCACTAAGTGAGATCTAAGAGTTGTGTCTGATTTGAAGACGGTACATTCACCTTGTTGTTGTAGGCAGCGGCAAAGGACCTCTGATACACCTTTTATCGCAGTAGATTTAAATTCCTGCATAGGTTCTTTGTTCGCTGTTGGTCTTGTTGTCTTTGTGAGTTTTCGTGCAAATGAAGAAGGATATCCGTTTGAAACAAGTATGGATGATAAATGTTTCTTTTCTTCAGAGATAGCTGATGGTTTTGATGTGAGGTGTTTGGCTCGGTCGTATAGACACAACAATACCACGTTTCACTGACTGAGGATGGTGTGAATCATAGGCTAGAAATTGGTCAGTGTGGGTGGGCTTTCTGTAAACACGGGTGGTGAGAAGACCGTTTGAATCCCTTGAAACTGACGTGTCGAGAAAGGGGATAGTGTTATCTTTCTCGATTTCCATGGTAAAACGAATAGTAGGCTGTTGACTGTTTAGATGTTGTAAAAAGCCGTCGACATAGTCTTTACCTAAGATTGTAAAAGTGTCATCTACATATCGCTTCCAGATCTTAGGTTTATAGCTCACTGTTGCTATCGCCCGTTCCTCAAACTCTTCCATGTAAAGGTTAGCAACGGACCAGCCATGGGGAGCCCTGTCTCCCCGGTTATTGATAACCTTTACCTGGAAGAGTTTGAGGAAAGGGCGATAGCAACAGCGACCTATAAACCTAAGATCTGGAAGCGATATGTAGATGACACTTCTACACGATTCCATCGTGAGACAAAACAATCCTTGTTTGAATTTTTGCATTACAGGCGAGACATTAGATATCGTTGCATTAAATTCTCTGTTGAATAACCTTGTACTACTATGTAAATAAACAGTGAAATATTGCTAACCCTATTCAGCCTGGACTTTTTGCATGGGGTGAAGGGAGAGGCGAAAGTTTCCCTCCCCCGCCTTAAACTTGAAAAATATGACAACTGTCATAATGAACAGAAGGTTTGCAGTACGTCACTGTCTCCGGTGACGTGTCGACTAGGATTAACGTGATATGACGTCATAAATCCGCCATCTAGAATGTCGAGGCCACCATTGAATTCTGAGTCGGTTAGCACTTTAGATCCAATCAGCCTGAGCCCCCTTGAACACCTTATGAGGTTTACACGATGTAGTATTCCTTATCGCTTCTTAAAGGACGGTGCATCTCAGGATATTCGGGTTTCTTAAGGAATTTGCCCCCTAATAGAACAATGTTTTTGCTTGTTTATGACTATGTGGAGAAAGCAGATCTTAGCAAGGGCTATCAGAATCCAAAAAGAAAATTGGGGGTAACCATGCATTATTCAGAGATAAATGAGCTTAAATTGGAAAAGAAGTTGCCATACATTCTTTATATTTTAACACTTTTTGAGAATTATGGTTGCTTAATAGCGGAGCCCGCGCGCTAGCGCGTCAGCGGAGCACCATTGCTAAGGAAATTTGGCAACCTATCAAGCCAAGAAATTTTAGTAGTGACGTAATAGTCTCGTGACCGTCCGTCCGTCCGTCCGCATCACAGGGTCACCAGTATGACGTGGCATACAGTGGATATAACCCTGTGCTGAATCCCGTGTTTTTGGCGCGAAATCGCATGTTGACCCGCGTTGTAGCAAACCAAGACAACAAAAGTCAAAGACAAATTTGTTAATGGAAAAAAAAGTTCAAAAGAATACTCAGTTGTCTTTTTGGTGGAAGGCGAAAAGTTCAATTGAGGCGAAAAAAATTAGGCGATAAAGCCCAGGCGAAAAGTTCAAATTTGCCTTGTCGGTTCTGTGGCGAACTCGGTTGGCACACCGCTTGAGTTCGCAGCTTTCCGCAGCGGTTTTGACGCCAAATATAGCAGAGCTAGTTCTTTTTGGTTTTTCTGTCCACAACTATGGTTTTCACGGCGGTCCGAACACATTTTGCCAGGAAAAACACCAGCATTTTCATGTTGATAGGCAGCTTGTCACGAAGAAAGAAATAAGTATTAAAATTAACTTCAAAAAAGAGACAATGAACGCTCATGGCCTAGTGGACTAAACTCCGGCTTTTGACGCCGACGAGCCGGGTTCGGTCTCAGCGAAATCATGAATTTTTTTCTGTTTTTCTTTTTCTTTTTTTTTTTTTAATTTAACGACTTGAATGAGAGTATTTTCACAAATTAATAAGTGCCAGCAAAAAAAGAAACAAACAAAAGACAAAAAAAAAAGACCAAAAAAAAAAGGGGGGTGGGGGGGGGGGGGGCTCCGCTTTTAGGTTTGGCTAAATCTATATATTTATCTATGAAAAATGCATGGTTACCCACATTTTTCTTTTTGGATTCCAATAACCCTTGCTAAGATCTACTTTTTCCCTATAGTTGTAACCTTTGCAAAAATACCTCTGTATTAGGAGGCACCGTCCTTAAGTACTAGCTATGTTCAGAAGAAGGGAAGCTAAGAAGAAGAGAAGTGACAACATAGACCTGGGATTAAGCTTCGCACTGATGTCTAGGGTTTAGGGTAAAACACTGATTTAGAATGGTTAGCTTTCATTTACTGTTCTGGTAACTCTGTAGAAATACTATAAAAATTACAGCTCTCTGCAACAATTGCTCCTTTAGTGCAGAGGACAGTGATGAATGGACCGTAATGAACCGGGTGCGAGGCTCACTCTCTTACTTTGTTTTTTTTCTTTCTTGTTTTTTAAGAGTGTAAATAAGTCTTGCTTCATGTAGACTACGAGCAGTCTCTATTTCCACTCAGGGATAGTCGAGGGAAACGAATAAGCGAGCGTGTCGTTGAAACGTGCTTGTTGAGCCGGCTGCTAGTGTAGTGAGTGTTTCCGGCTCACTACACTGGCGGCTCTACACGCGCGTCACGTGTTTCAACGCGGCAGGCGATTTCGCGCTCGCTCGCTCGCTTGTTCGTTTTCCACGACTATCCCTGGGCGGAAGAGAGATTGCTCGTAGTCTACACTTCCTGTAATTTTAAGTGAAAGTGAAAAGGGGTTTGGGGCGATGGGATGTAATGTTGACCTTCTGAGTCAGCAGTGGTACAGTTGCCGAGGATGCCAAATTATATTCTACAAAAACAAACTTAGACATCCTGAAATGAACTAAAAACTGAAACAAATAGAGGAACAAATATTAAACGGAAATTTCCAAAGAACGGAAAACAAGCCCTCAGAAAGTGCCCGCCGTGGAACTTCAGTCAATCACCGTACGCATAAAGTTGACAAGGGAAATGTTAGCTTATAAATTTTTAGATTTTTCATAAAATCTGATGATCGTTAATTGAATTGCTTTAATTTATGAATCTCTCACCGGAATAAATATAGCACAGGTTGATAACAATTGTATTTCTATGTTCTGGCAAGGCTTCCCATCTGATTTCACTTAACTGATTCTATCCAGTCGCTCTACAAACATGTGCGTACCGGACGTGTATTCATGCTTGCAGCGCCCATCGGAACTTACGAGATAGATAGATTTAGGGGCCGTCAAACAAGGAAGAAAATACAACCCTCCCGAATCAAGTTTGCGGTCGTTGCAGTTGTCTCGAGACAACTAAATTACTCCTCAATTTCTTCGCTAATGTAACAAATCTCTTTCAGTTTTTTCCTTTGGTTGGATGAAGTCCGAAATCCAATTTTTCTGAATCAAGTTCAACACTTTGTTTTTGTTCCACACGGGCTCGCGAAAGCCAGCGAAAGGAACTCCATGGATTATTTCGAAGAAATGTCTTCCACAGCGTCATTTCAATGCAACTGTTTTAAACGCTGCAATAAGATTATTCGTTTCCAAACAAAAGGAAAGCCTGCGTTGCCGAGTGTACCCTGCCTAGTGTGCTGGGTGTATAATATACCCTTTTTATTCGTAAAAAGGGCAGGAACGTAGCGAACACACCATTTAATTTAACTGTAGAAATGTGTCCTCGCCGCGATGACATTCAGCTAAAGCTCAGGGCAAGCCGTAGATATCCCCGACCAAGAATCCCTCGGTTTTGTTCGATGTCCACTTTCAGGTCTTGTCATCACTAAATTTTTAGACGTAATATTAAAGGCGGAATGTTTGGAGCAAATTAGAAAGTTTTTTAAACCAGAACGTCATGATCACAAACTAAAATTGAAAGGTTTGGCTGGATCAGCTCGGCCTTTCAAGAAAATATTTGAAGGACATCTGAATAGCTCCATCGGCTTTAAGTGATTTATTTTAGGCGAACTGAACTAAGTGTGCAAACACGAAACTCAAAGGTTCAAAGGAGAGTTTATTGACTGGGGATATCCTTGGACATTCCAGAGTGTTTGTTTGAGGATAGAGCGTCGCGCGGCTCGTTTTGACTAATGATGCGCGTGATAGAGTGTTTGATGGATTATAAGAGGTCATATTTTCCCTACGAGATCCACAACACATCACCCGTTCTTTTAAGCTGAAGTTACAAGTTAGCTCATGAGAACAGTTAACATTTGTGAGCATAGTTTTGCTCCTTATTGCTAGGGTATGTTAGTTACCAGGCTCCAAGTTACACGCTGTTATGCCTCGCTTTCATGCCAGTCAATAAAGCATGAGTTGTTGTACAGAACGGCCATCTTGGATGTTCTTTACTTAGAAGTAGTTTAGAGAACATTACGTGGTGTCAGACGAAAGCTAGAATGAATCAGCTTCCACCGCCGAATCCTATGATATTCGAGGGAAATGTTGCCGAAAACTGGAGAAGATGGATCCAGCAGTTTCGACTTTATCTCAACGCGACGGGTCTCGACAAGAAACCACAGCAGCAGCAATGTTCGTGTTTGCTAACAGTTGCCGGACCAGAGGCGTTGGAAATCTTCAATACGTTTGCTCTCAGTGACACTGATCAGACGAAGATTGAAGTGGTGATTATCAAGTTTGAAGAATACTGCACACCGAAGAAGAACGTGACGTACGAGCGACATGTGTTCAACACGAGGGCGCAGGGAGCGACCGAAGGAATTGATGCTTACGTCACGGAATTTCGCAAGCTTGCAAGAAACTGTGAGTTTGGAGAATTACATGATTCCTTAATTGGTGATCGTATTGTGTGTGGCATCCGAAGCAATGTAATCAGGAAACGTCTTCTGCGAGAAAAAGATTTGAATTTGGAGCGAGCAGTCGAAATTTGCAAGTCATCTGAAATTACTGACAATCAGTTGAAAAACAGTTGTTGATCAGGATGAACGAGAGGTGAACGAAGTCAAGAGTGACTCAAAAAAGCCACCAGTAAAACTAAAAGGGGGCAAAGGAAAACCCAGGCAAACAAAGAAATCATTCAACTGTAAAAGATGCGGAGAAGAGCATGAGCCCCAGAAATGTCCAGCATACGGTCAAATTTGCCACAAATGCAAACAAAGAAATCATTACGCGAAAGTGTGCCGTTCACAGCTAAGGGACAGCTCAAAACAAGTGGATGAATACAGGTTAGATGATGATTCAGACACAGATAAATTCTTTATTGGGGTCTTAGGAGCTAACCCAGGCAGCGAGAAAAATTGGATGCAAAATGTTGTTGTCAACAATCTCCAGGTCAATATGAAATTGGACACTGGTGCCCAATGTAACGTGTTACCGTACTCCTTGTACTTTAAGCTGACACGAGAGAAACTGAGGAAGTCAAACACCCGGCTTGTGTCGTATACTGGCCACAAGATACCAGTAATGGGAAAAGCCACTCTCCCTGTGAATCTCAAAGGCAAGTTCCACCCTGTTGAGTTTCATGTCATTCAGCATCCAGCCACACCAGTAATTGGTCTTCAAACCAGTCAGTGCAGTTGATACCCAAAGAGATGAGAACTCATCCAGTGACACTAGTAACCTGGATGTCAACGAAATTCTAAAGAAATATGAGGATGTATTCGATGGTATTGGATGTTTGGAAGGTGCTTATCGGATCAAGATTGATTCCAGCGTAACTCCAGTGGTTCACCCACCTCGTAAAATACCGCTCACCCAGAGAGAGAACGTTAAGGAAGAGCTTGACCGCATGGAAGCACTACGTGTCATCCGCAAGGCAGATGAACCAACTGAATGGGTTAGTTCTTTAGTAGTAGTGCAGAAACCCAATGGCAAAGTACGTGTGTGTCTAGATCCCAGAGATCTAAATAAAGCTATCCAGAGAGAACACTATCCTATGAAAACTGTGGAAGAAGTTGCAGCCGAACTTAGTGATGCCAAGGTGTTCAGTGTGCCTGATGCCACGTCAGGGTTCTGGCACATGAAACTTGATGAGGCAAGTACGCAGTTGTTGACATTCAACACACCATTTGGTCGATACCAGTACCTAAGGATGCCATTTGGTATCAACTCAGCGCCAGAAGTGTTCCAAAAGAAAATGACCCAAGCATTCGAGGACCTGAGCAGTGTCAAGACAATCGCAGACGATATCCTTATTTGGGGAAAAGATGAAGACGAGCACAACTTTCGCTTGGAGCAAGTGTTGAAACGATCAAGGAAAGTTGGATTGAAGCTCAACCGAAGTAAAATGAAAATCATGACAACCGAAGTGCCGTACATTGGCCACATCTTGACAGCAAATGGACTGAAACCAGATCCTAGCAAGGTGCAAGCAGTGGAGGAAATGCCATCTCCAGCTGACAAGCCAGCACTCCTAAGGTTCCTTGGAATGGTGAATTACATGAGCAAATTCATATAAACCTAGCAGAACTAACTCAGCCATTGAGAGAACTTTTGCACAAGGACGTGGCATGGCATTGGTCAGAAAGGCAGGAGAAAGCATTCCGATCCATTAAAGGAAAGCTGACAAGTGATGCAATACTCCAGTATTATGATGTTGAAAAGTCAACCACAGTATCAGTAGATGCATCATCCTACGGACTTGGAGCATGTCTACTGCAGGAGGGGCGACCGGTGTGTTACGCATCCAGATCATTGAGCTCCGCTGAAAGAAATTACGCACAGATCGAAAAAGAACTACTGGCAATCGTGTATGGATGTACTAAATTTCACCAGTATGTATACGGCAAGAAAGTAAGAGTCCAAACTGACCACAAACCCCTAGAAGCCTTGTTCCGAAAACCATTATTTCAAGCACCGCAAAGATTGCAACGAATGATGTTAAGGCTTCAGCGTTATGACCTGCAAGTGGAGTATGAACCAGGCAAAAACTTGTACATCGCAGACACTCTAAGCCGTGCCCCAGAAGGGCAAAATGAAACCACAGCCAACTCAAAGGATGAATTTGAAGTGCTCATCATTGAGAACATGCCAGTCAGTGAGGAGAACTGGAACAGTTCAAACAAGAAACTAGGAAAGATCCAACATTACAGAAGCTCAAGAACACAGTACTAAATGGATGGCCGGAGAGCAAGCCTCAGTCACATCCAGAGCTTCATGGATACTGGAATTTCAAGGAAGAAATCACTGTTTGTGATGACCTACTGCTGAGGTCTGACAGGCTTATTGTCGCAGATTCGCTAAGAGGAGAGATGCTTAGTAAAATTCACGGCAGTCACTTAGGCATTGGAAAATGCAAGTGCCGAGCCAGGGGTGTCTTGTTTTGGCCAGGAATGAACCAGCAGATAACAGACATGATATCCAAGTGCAATACCTGTAACACGTATAGAAATGCTCAAGCAAGAGAACCACTCAAGAGTCATGAATTACCTGGAAGACCGTGGCAGAAGATCGCAGTTGATCTCTTTGAACTTGACAAACAAGACTATGTCGTAATAGTTGACTATTACTCGAAGTTCTTTGAGGTGTCGCATTTACCTAACAGCAAAAGCAAGACTGTAATCAACCACATCAAACCACACTTGGCACGGTATGGGATTCCTGAGATAATAATCAGTGACAATGGCCCCGAGTTCAGTAGCCATGAGTTTGAAGAGTTAGCAAAGCATTACGGGTTTAAGCATATCACTTCATCGCCAACATATTCGCAGAGCAATGGCCTTGTAGAACGAGCTGTTCAAACAGCCAAGAACACTCTGAAGAAAGCAAAGGCTGAAAACAAGGATTTTCATCTTGCTTTGCTAGACTATCGGAACACTCCCACGGAGGAAATTAACCTTTCACCAGCACAGATGCTGATGGGAAGGCGGACAAGAACTCGACTACCAACCACACCATCATTGCCAGAGCCGCAGTATCCAACCGACAACATCATAGAAGGCCTTAGGCGCCGAGCAGAAATACAGCAGCAGTATTACAATCGACATGGAAAAGTCCTGCAACCATTGAATACAGGAGACACTGTACGAATCCGGAAGCCAGGACAGAAAACATGGACACCTGCTGAAGTTACCAAGGTAACCGAATCACCCAGATCTTATGTCGTTGTGTCGGATGGAACAAGTTACAGAAGAAACAGGCGAGACCTGATTAAGACCGCTGAAACGACTGGAAGTCGTTGCCAAGCAACTGCAAGTCAGCAACGGACAGTCGGAGACTCCCATAAAAACACTTCAAGGCCAGTTAAGGAGCCAGAGAATCCTGCGAGAGTCTGTTTGAAGGGTCGAGTCATTCGACGGCCTGCTTGGTTGAAAGACTACCACACCAGTTAGGGTGAACACTTTAAATTCTGAACAAACCTAGTTGATATTTATGTTGCTGATGCAAGTAATGGACATTAAGAAAAAGAGACTCTTGAGACAGACTCCGAGATGTTCACTTAGTTTATTTTTCCATAAAAAAGGGGAGATGTTAGGATATGTTAGTTACCAGGCTCCAAGTTACACGCTGTTATGCCTCGCTTTCATGTCAGTCAATAAAGCATGAGTTGTTGTACAGAACAGCCATCTTGGATGTTCTTTACTTAGATGTAGTTTAGAGAACATTACACTTATGATGGAAAATTATTTTACACACAACTTCTCTTACGAAAAAACTGATAAAATGACACGCACGCGTGTAATTATTTGATTGGAATTAGCGAATTCAGAGCTTAACTTAAATGGATGAATTATCAAGCCAATATTTGCCCATTAAAGACTGTTTTTTAAGCACACTGAAGTGGCTTGTTTTAAGCTTAAAACATGTGAAGAGGAATGGAAACCTGACGTACGCTTCGTTATTTCATCAGTGATAACAAAGATGCATTTACTCAATGTCCCAGGTGATGTATTTGCCAAAGGAAAAACTGGTTGCCATTCCGAACCTTCTTTGTGAACAGTGGCTATTAGCAGTTTTTCCAACGATCTCATATTTTTGTTTTAACTTCTATATTCGGGTGTACTGAAAACCACTAATGAATTGTCCTTGTTCCGGCTTGATGCAAGGTAGAACTAGAAAAGATTTCTCTGAAAACTTGAAAGTTATAATTGTGTGTGCTCGCTCTGTCAGTGAAAGCAGCTGTTGCCTTCAAATAGTGGTCAAATGAAGAATAACTAATGAAGTATTAGTCCAATACATCCGGCGCCTTGCTATTGTCCATTGGCCCTGATATCAGACTTTTGCAGCTCCAAAGTGTTTACATATGGAATAATATTAACTAAGTAGTAGTATACTAGTATACTAATCCTATACTATATATAAGTTTAAGTACCTCTCCCATATGAGTATATGTGGCGTTTTTGATATTTTTACCACACTTTTTACCAAACGCAACAGACATAATGGTTTGCCTCAAAATATGAAAGATGCTCACAAGCAAAGAGAAACTTAAACCACAATTACGTGGCTGTTTCAAATTCCCAAATTCCCAGCTTTTAGCTGGTCGAGCTCTAATTCAGTAATGCTCTTTTGATGATATAATATTTTCAGCTAATGAAGGTTGTTTTTGCACTTACTGTCTTTAAAGAGGAAACGTTTTACGGGCGCTTGTTTGCTGAAAACAGGGATTTTGAGTGACTACGTACTTTTTTTGGACTTAATCGAATGCAATGTCAAAACTAAATGTATGAATTATCTTGCCGACAGTTGCTAATTAGACATCCGTTTTACGCACAGAAAAGTGATTTGCTAAAACTTTAAAAAATACATGGTGGAGAACGGAGACCGTCACGCGCCTCATCCTTCCATCGTTACACGAGTGATAACAAAGGTGAAGTTGCAACGCTTACAGAGGAATAAACTCAAGTATGCCCCCTTCCGAATTCTGTTCATCAAGAGTCGTTATTAGAAATATTTTCCTGTGTTCTTATCTTTGACACTATTAGGTTCAGCTACGTAAATCAATAGTTTAAGAAGCAACAATGTATGAAGCTTGCTAGTGTCAACGAGCGCAGACGTTTCGAAAAAGCTGTCAGATGAATAACAATTTTATTCGAAAATAGATGACGTTGTACTGCTTTGGACTGTAAAATAGTATGAGCCCCAAAGTAAAACTGCCTGTGAGTCTCTCTAATGTGAGTAGAAATCGCTTCTTTAATTTTAATAACACTTTTTTTCTTTCTTAATTGACGCACTTTTAGATGATACTCGATTAGAGACAAGCCTATTATTTTAATTAAAAAAAAAACATATTAGCTTGTATTCAAATTAGGCGTAAGTTTAGTGACAAGAAAAACAAGACATCTGTTTCTTACACAAAGAGGAAGAGTTAACTTGATCCGCCAAGGGCAACAGTCGATTTTTTGCTCAAGCAGAGTGCTTGGTTTCTTCAATCGGATAATCTGTACTTCAAGCGATGGAGTTGTACAAACTACACGAATAATGACTCATGTACCTTTAATATCAGAGGGATGCTCTAACAAAAATTGTGGAGCACCATGAACCTTTTCGATCTGGAGTGGAAGAAGCTCTCCGTAAAATCATTTGCCAACTTTCATTTCAAAGAACAAACTATCTTGTTTGCAGAGCGATAGTTCCTGGGTACTTACCACTGAGAACGCTTACCTGCCTCAGAAACTCAGTTTTGAAAGGTGTTTACAATGAAAGAGGGAAGCATATATTCTTTTTACATCGCTAAATGTGCCTTTCACATTTTCCTATCTTATACCACCATCATGTTGAACAGTGTCACAATCCACGCGATAAGAAAAACGTGGTTGCCAAAACCTTTGAAAACATTGCTCCTGAGTCTAGCTGTTTCGGATCTTGGCGTTGGTTTAATGGCTCAACCTTTGTACATTTCATCTGTTGTCATGGAGATGAAACAAAATACTGAAAAAAATCCAACTTATAATGCCACGTACATTGTTTTCCTCATCGTGGGCAGTTTATTTTCCTGGGCGTCGTTTCTTGGAGTCACAGCTCTAAGTGTAGACAGATTCTTGGCCATCCATCTTCACCTGAGATACCAGGAACTTGTGACTCACAAGCGCGTTGTGACTGTAGTGATCTCAGTATGGGCGTTCAGTACGTTCAGTTCGATCGCATTTCTTTTGTGGATTCCAACACAAAAAACAAAGGCCTTGACAATTTATGTCGTTATCGAGATTGTTTGTCTAATATTGACAGCACTGTTTTATTACAAGATTTATCTAGCCGTCCGACGCCAGAGAAATCAAATTCAAGCCCTGCAAGTACAGCGAATAGCAGAGAACGGGGAAATGTTGGGGAATTTTGACAGGCTGAAAAAAACTGCTGTTGGAACCTTTTACGTGTATCTCGTTTTTTTGGTTTGCTACTTACCAGCGGTTTGTGTGAAGGTTGTCGTGATAATTTTTGGAGATTTCACAGCTACTAAGCATGTGAACGTTTACGCTTGGACGATGGTGTTCCTTAATTCATCTCTAAATCCTTTGATTTACTGCTGGAAGATGGGACATTTTCGACACGCTATGATGAACATACTGCGAAACGCATTTTCATTTCACAACTGAGAAACTGTTCAAAAGCATATCTGATTTACTGGTTTGTGTGTCTTACGATGCTTTTAAGCATCTGTTAAACTGTTAAAACAGTTTTGTGAACTTGGAAATGGTGTATTTTTATTTTGCGACTTTTCAAAGAACAAATTTCAGCGCTTAAGAAGAAATGACACCCCGGAAAAAAAAAAGATAAACAAGGAATCTATTTATTGAACCGATACTCTCATTGTTATTTAACACAAAAGGTACCGTACAGCCTTACCGATGTTTTATGCAGACAAAGGTAGGGAGTGTAAACTGAACAAGAACACTATGATGCATTTCCATACCATGCCTGAAGAAAAGCGACTTAAGCTGCGTTTACACGGGCATTTCACCCCATACTTCGCCACCGTGCCCAAACGATTTAGGCCGGGCACTTCCCAATCGCAGCCTACAAATAGGGTAATTATTGCGATTTGTAAAACAATGGGAATAAGTCAGTTGCCTCAACATAACATGTTTGTAAGAAACGCAAAAAATAGAAAGGAATGTAGCCATTTTAAGAGTTAAACAGATAAATCATAAACAAAAGAGTACGTTGAACGTTGCAATTTAATAAGGAGGAGAAAAGGAGCGTGTGCTGGATGAAATTTTTATAAACCGCCTTATACCAGCGCTGTATTTGCCCTAATACAGAGAATTTTTACGCCATGAAATTTGTGCGTTTTGGCGATTTTTTGTAATCGCGAAGTTAGGGAGGCTCGCAACAGGTTTTTTTGACCTTGGAGTGTATCTTTTGAAATCAAAATTTCGCATAGAAGATAGACTTCGATTTCCTTGATACTACATCACCTTTTCAAAATATGACCAAAGTTTATTTTTTCATTGGTTTCCTAGCAACAACTGTCACCATAGCAACGGTAATGGACAACCCCTCATTTAAAATAATGTCGAATATCTCGCAAACTAGTCAGACATTTTATCACGAAACGTAAACTATTTGAAGTACTCAACCTACACAACTTGTATGCGACATTAGAGAAAAATCTGTAAGACCGTTTTCAAGTAATTCGTGATTCATTTTTTGGGGGCTGATTTTGGTCATTCCTGCAATTTTCTCCAATATTTCAAGAAAGATAAAAGTTAGCACTTTCTCTTTTCAGTTGAAAGATCGTTTATGACAGCAAAACATTCTTAACGTACATTGAGCTTCCTAGGTGGCTGCGATTTTAAGATATTTTTGTTTAAAAACTGCTAAAATGCAGCACAAATTAGTCAAAAAGTTCGTAATTTGCAGTAATGAACTCTTTTTCGATAGAGAGTTGGTTTGGTTGCAATAATATAAATAAACGACACAACAAGTGAGTAATGGGCAAAATTTTGGGTGGCAGGGAAGCGCACTACTCTAGGGGTTGGGGGACCAGGAGAGGAGCTCTCCTGGGGGGAGACAAGATCGGGTGGTACCGGGGGTAGCCACCCTGGACAGAGGTCCTGATCAGTCTCCAGTAGGGTGAGGCCCATATCCCCTAGTCACTGGGAACTAAGGGGAACCAGGAGGGGGGCCCGCCTGGGTGGAGTACACATCAGGTGGGACCGGGGGTCCACACCCTGGAATGGATATTTTTCCGGACCTGTCTCCAAGGGCTAAGCCTTACTGTGGGGTAAAGTGTAGCCAAGGGTTGCACTTCCCTGCCACCATTGTTTATTTGAAGCTAGGACAGGAAAACTATGTTACAGAGCCACTCAGATTTTGTCAAGGTAATATTCGGTATAAAAACTATATATATAGAAATAGATGTCACTTGAACAATATAAAGTCCTTATGCATACTAAGGAAATGAAAAGTTAGAGTAAATAAGAGCACAAAGTCTTTTTCACTGTGAACCTATGTATATATGAATTGCTTTTCATGTGTACCTTTGGAAGCTTTGTATGTAGCAATTATAAGTGTCAGCAGCCTATTAAAGGTTGTTGCTGTGTTTTGTTTGTTTTTTTTTAACTAAACCATACATATGTAGTTGTTACATTTAAAGCTCCTTCTATAGTAGCTGTAGAAGACCATACCGATGGCATTGTACACTGTTAGGTGTCACCCTCTGAAATAATGTATCTCCTTTTTATTTATAACCGAGCAAGACAAAGGTTCCATACAGAAAAGGGGGGGTGGGAGGGAAAAACAGTTGTGACAGAACCAAAGCCCTGAAGGAATAGGTTGAGAAAGGCATTGGATATCGTTCTTAGGGGAGCACATGTGCATGGTGAACATGTGATAGCGTAAATGGAACCTTTGTAGAACCTAGTAAATGCAAGGTAAATTACTGTGGACTTTACCTAGGAATAAGGCTGCCTTGTACTACAAACAGGTAGCAATTGATGCTGCTATTCTTGCACTTTGGACTGGATGTCTACAGTTACTTAACAATACAGGGGCTCATTGAAACGATTGACATTGTTTGACATAGAATAAAGGTACTTTGTAATGAGTACTGTAGCACTTCTGTGTACAGATTGGGCATAGTAGATCTCAAGGTTCATTAACCTCAGTTTACATGGTAATAAACTTGAACTAAATAGAAACATTTCTAAACTGCCCTTACAGATTTTTCGCTTAAATTAATTGCCATTAGAATAATAATTCTTTTTGATGTTCCAGCAAGTTTTAGGCTGAATAAACATTTCGTTTATTAGATAAGGAGGCTGAATCTCGGTCAAGTTTCAGTCGTTATGAACTTTCAACGAGCAACAGTTTTATTTTCTTTTTCCTAGTCTATTTCACGGTTATTCACTTGCGATGAATATTTGTACACGCTGCGCTTGTGTCCCCTCGTGCATTTATAATTCCTTCTCGTAATAATAAACTGATTTTTTTGTCTTCTGAGCTTCTTCCTGGAGACTCTTGTCCATTATTCTTTAAATACTGGCTGACGTTTTAGCATTTTTAATTACGGATCGCGTACATGTTAACGCCCACGATGGCATTACACTGGGGCCCGAAAATAACGAGAAACAAGCTCAGAAGACGAATATTTTTTTTTTACTATTAGAAGAAATTATAAACGCACGAGAGGACACAAGCGCAGCGTGTATAAATATTCATTGCACGTGAATAACCGAGAAATAGACAAGGAAAAAGAAAATAAAACTGTTGCTCGTTGAAAGGTAAGAGGCTCTGACTGTAAATATCGAGAATCTGCGGACAAGCTCAGAAAATCGAAAATCCTGATAACTTGCCAGAAGAACACTTTTGGGGAGCTATCTTCGAAAATATTACTTAAACCTTCTGGAATTCTATTGTTTTCGGGAAATTCGGAAAAACGGTTTTGCTTAATTTATTACGCAATAATCAGGCTTAAAATTAAACAAATTGAAAGCGCTTGCTTTTAAACAGTTTGCAACGCCAGAAAACAATTTTAATTTTAAATGATAGCAATACTCTTCTACTTACTATCAATGGGAATTGCGTGGAGTTTTGCTTTATTTATATGGTTTGGTGGTTCTTTGAAACAAAGGCATTTTGCGCACTTCAGAAAAAGGCAAAAATTGGTAAACTACAGAGGCTTAAAATGGGTCTTGGTATGTCTAATATCAAATTGAAATAAACACTGTGATAAAGTTTGGCCCTACTTCTATTATGATATGAAATAAAAAATCTGGGCAATTCAGGCTCGCGCTGACAAAAAGAAAAATTCGCGAACCAGTGTTGCCAAAATTTGCATAATTTGGATAACAGAAAAAAAAAAACTGTAATGGAAGGACGACTTGAAATATGACAAATCGTTTACCGTAACTATTTTCAGATGGTCTTTCTACTCGATGATGCATTCGCTGGTATCATATCTTCATTTATCGTTCTGAAGAATTACGAACAAATCTGGAAAATTGTTGGTGAAACTAGAGTGCAGAAGGTTATCATATTTTGTCAGATGTCTATACTCTGCAGCACAGTGGCCTTTCTTTGTTATTTGCAGTTTCTTTGGGAAAATACTTTATGTTCTCGAAAATCCAAACCGTTTCTTTTATAAATCATTAAAGTTGACGTACGCGTATAAATTGAGAGCTAAAATGGCTGTGTAAGGTAAGGAACACAAAGTACCATTCGTAATAATCCAGTCACGCAACCGATCACTTCACTTTCATGCAAACGTAAAAATGTTCTTCAATGAAAATCTTTTCCTCCAAAACTGTAAAAGCGTACTCAGCGATTTTGCAAAGTAAAACCAAACAAACTATGTATTGATATCTCTTAGATATACAGCCGCATTAAGAACTCATAAATACCGATCCCGCTGCCAGGACGTTCGTGGCTTGCGTTTAATTTTAGACATATTTACACAAGTGTAATAATATTGATAGAAACAGCACATTTTTTGACAAATACGTATAAATCATAATAATGATGCACTTTTGCTTCCTGCCCAAAATAGTGTCATGTCAAAAAGTCGCCCAAAATCTTAGCAGCCATTTGAAAAGAGTGATCGAGTCATGTACACAACAACATACTATGTCGCAGTTTTCTTCTCTCGAAGAGAATGGTGTCACATGTATACGAAACTAATTCCAGACTTGCCTGCCGGAATTTTCGTCCCAGTAGAATATCAGCTGCACATGACAGTATGCCCCAAACACAGGGATACGTATGGTATTCGCTGGAGAACTAGCCATGCATATAACAGCGGCCAATGTAGGAGACCGCATTTAAAAACTGCCATAAGTAGGTTGACAAATTGACAAAACATATTCACGAGACACAAGTCACGCAACAGCTTGTGTAGAACTTTTAAAACTTCTTCTCCTTCTCTTTAGTTTTACGTAGAAATAGTATAAGCCCAAAACAATGCAAGAGTAGATTGAAGGAGTGTTTTAGTCCATTCTTTGTGTGTCTTCAGTAAATAAAATCCTCTAAATTGAGCTCACCCAGACTACTACTTTTCATTTCATTCATTTCATTATGCAAATTGTGGCAACACTGGTTCGCGAATTTTTCTTTTTGTCAGCGCGAGCCTGAATTGCCCAGATTTTTTATTTCATATCATAATAGAAGTAGGGCCAAACTTTATCACAGTGTTTATTTCAATTCGATATTAGACATACCAAGACCCATTTTAAGCCTCTGTAGTTTACCAATTTTTGCCTTTTTCCGAAGTGCGCAAAATGCCTTTGTTTCAATGAACCACCAAACCATATAAATAACGCAAAACTCCATGCAATTCCCATTGATAGTAAGTAGAAGAGTATTGCTATCATTTAAAATTAAAATTGTTTTCTGGTGTTGCAAACTGTTTAAAAGCAAGCGCTTTCAATTTGTTTAATTTTAACCCTGATTATTGCGTAATAAATTAAGCAAAACCGTTTTTCCGAATTTCCCGAAATCAATAGAATTCCAGAAGGTTTAAGTAATATTTTCGAAGATAGCTCCCCAAAAGTGTTCTTCTGGCAAGTTATCAGGATTTTCGATTTTCTGAGCTTGTCCGCCGATTCTCGATATTTACAGTCAGAGCCTCTTAATAACGACTGAAACTTGAACTTGACTTTGATCATATGTTGAAAAGGTGGTGTAGTATCAAGGAAATCGAAGTTTATCTTCTATGCGAAATTTTGATTTTAAAAGATACACTCAAAGTATAACATAAATTTAATTGTCAGTGGTGAGGTGAATTGTACGTCAGTATGGGTATAACCCTTTCGAGTATTACTAGTAATATTTTCACTAACGTATTTTGTTATGAGTTCTTCTTGTTCTTTGAGACTTTAAACATTTTTACATCTACAAGAAGTCGCTGATGCTATAAAGAGACCGTACATTACCTGTCTGAGTCGTGTTTTGACATAGTTAAAGAGAGTTATTTTCTCTTTGCAATGAGAACATACTTTGTCACATCAAGAGAAAATCACATTCATTGCATGCACCCGGGTTGGAAGGGAATAATTAAGTTTACTCGCGTAACAAGGCTTTCAACCACATTCCGCAATTAACAGCGGATAAACTCAGTTTTTCTTAGATTCTTAAACTCTAATTGTCGGACGAACTGACGCCGTAATACCGACAGAAGTAGTCAACTGTGATTTGAACAAGTTAGGACATTTTAGGTAAAAAGTTTCTGATCCAAATTGAAATGCACGTGGAGTGCATGGAAGAGAATAAATCTCTGGAAAATGTCTCACTTTATGCTCTTCTAATACAGTTATTTCAAGATTTTAGATTATGTCCGCAACATAACAAATGAAATAAATAAATAAATAATAACTTTATTAACGTGTCAAAACTGTAGTAGCTGAGGGGAAAAGTCCCCTCTACTAATTGTGGACACCTAACCTGCCTAACTAAAAACGTAATTAATATATATAAAATGGAAAATATTTATATACATTTAAAAAGCCTAATTACAACAATTAACTAAGCTAAAAAAACTGTAAAAATATATTAAAATTCTGTTTCTTCAACTATATTAAAATATAAAAATAAAAATTATGTTAAAAATAAAAATTATGTTATGTAATGCTGGCGGCCAGTCATTCTTGGCATAGGTTGCAGCCTCGACAATCACTGACATTTGCAGCCAGCGCAGTGAGGTCCCGATCACGTATAACGTTCTTAAATTGCTTCAAAGAGGGTAAATTTCTTAGTCTAGGAGTGAGATCATTCCAAAGTTTGGGCCCTAGGTAACGAAGTGAGTGTTTTCCATATGTTACCGAAGAGAATCGAGGTTGAACAAATTCTCGTTTTCTTAAATTATATAAGCCACTGTCTAATTGGAAAAGATTACAGAGTCTCTCTGACAGCAATTTATGCTTAATTTTATACATGAAGATGGCAATGTCCTGTAATCGCCTGTTGTACAACGATGGTATGTTTGCTTTTGTCAGTAGTTCCTCATAGCAAGATTGTTTATCCTTAAATACTGCCCTAAGTCCTCTTTCTTGTACGCGTTCAAGCTTTCTCCTGTCGCTAGCCTTGCAGAAGTGCCAGGTGAGGTGACAGTAAGTTAAGTGTGGTAAAATGGCAGCTTTATATAGTTGCAGCTTTGCTTCTGTTGGTATCAGGTTTTTCAGTCTCATAAGGACTCCAATCCTTTGACTTGCTTTCTTACACACGTTGTTGATATGGTGGTTAAAGTTTAGCTTACTATCTATCGTCACTCCCAAAAGGTTCAGCTTCTCTGTCGACTCGATTTCATTTCCTTGAACGCTCATGGTCAGATTTGTTATCTCTCTTTTATTCTGCACTGTCATGGTTTTGTATTTATTATAGTTACCCTTGAGCATGTTGTCTTCATACCATTTAGAAGCCTTATCTGCATTCCTGCTAAGTGATGACTTTACGTTTGCGAGATCCTTTCCTGCTTCGTAAATCTGATGGTCATCCGCGTACATAGAAAGGTTCGATTTAATTTCATAGGCCAGGTCGTTCTGGAAGATGTTCCAAAGAAGTGGCCCTAACGCAGATCCTTGTGGGCATCCTCTGTTTATCACTTGCCAAGAACTTGTCTGTGATCCCATTCTGATTCTGTTTTGTCGGTTGGAGAGATACGAGCGTAGAAGATTGACGGTGTTTTCCTCAAAACCATAGGCTCTTAACTTGTTAAGCATGAGTCGCGGGTGGAGTGAGTCAAATGCTTTTGACATATCCGTAGATAAAACAGCTACACATTGGTGCCCGTCCCTCGCAAGTTTCCATTGTTCCACCAGGGAGACAAGGGTTGTCTCGCAGCTATGAGATTTGCGGTAAGCGGTAATGCAATCTGATAGGCGACTTTCGAATTGAGAAGTGATTTGTTTGCTAATCAGCTGCTCAAAGACTTTGTCCACAGCAGAAAGGACTGTAACCGGTCTGTAGTTTTCTTTGTCGAGTGGATCGTCTTTCTTAAAGACAGGTATCCATTCTCCCCTTTTCCATTCACTTGGCCACTTTCCACTGGAGACGCAGGAGTTATATAACTTAGTGAGGGGTGTGGCTAGTTCCTTTGCTCCCAGTTTCAGTACTTTAGCCGGGATAGTATCATTACCCGTTGCCTTATTTGTTTTAAGCGATTGGAGTGCACACAATACTTGCGTTGTGTTGGTAGGCTCAACAGTTATTGCTTGTTCATGATAAACGAACAAGCGTTATGATAAACGTTCAAGATAAACGAACATCTGTATTCACGGGGAACAGCTTACTTTGAATCAGCAATTGCTTCATGTTAATTTAATACTAGTTCTCACGACATCACATATTCTTTTGCTATTTAGTTATACCGTAAAATCCCGCTTATAAGCCCGGGGCTTATACAAGTTCGTAAGGGTTTTGGGCGGGGTTGTAAACGGGGAGGGGGGTCTTGAAAGCGGTATAAATAAAATTTTTCGAAATAGTAGATAAGAATAAATTAAGACTAACATACAGCGCTGTCCAAGTACGTTTTCCATTTACTCACATCTTTAGGCCTTGAGGCATCACAATAAATCGGGAATTTAGTTCAATGCCGTTATTTGGAACATATCTAGTTCAACACTATTTGTGAAATCAGTATGATTAAAATTATTGTTTCGCTCTCTACTTGCATTATACTTTCCTATATCAGTTTAATAATTTGAAGTTGTACTTTGTTCTGGATAAGTAGAGGGGGACATATCCGGAGGGCCTTATAATCGAAATATAATTTCTGTTAACAGGTAGATGGGCCTATAACCGGGAGAGCTTATAACCAGGGGGGCCTAAAAGAAACCCGGGATTTTACGGTAGTCTAACTTTGTCACTGCATAATCAATTCATGTTAAATGCAACATCGCACTGCTAGCTGTATTCTGACGATGACAGTTGACGCTGTAGAAACATGTCAGAATAAGAGTTTTATGTTTTTTCTTTAAAATCTCAAATACGTGAATTCCTAAAAGGAGCATTGAAAGCCTCCGTTTGGCGCAAAGATAGTTTTATTTTAAATTATATTCCAGGTGATGTTGGCAAGGAATAAACTACTTTTCCCTTTGAACCTTCTCAACAAACAGCGGCTTTTGGCAATTTTTCGTACAATGTTATATTTGTCTTTGCTTCCTGCTTTCTATGGTAAAAGACCACCAAGCAATTTTCACCGTTGGGTCAGCGACGTAGAAATAGAAACGTTTTTGGTGAAAACTAGAAAGTTATGCTTGCTTTGTCAACGCCAGCTGCTGTGCTCAAATGTTGCTGAAATAAAAAAAAATAGCAACAATAAGAAAATAACAAATACTTACAAATGGGTACTAAGTGAAGTGAAAATCCATCAGCAAATTACAAGATGTTGTGTAGGTTACTTACTTAACATATTGAGCTTAAGTTTACTATGAACTGTTTAGAATATTATAAAAGCCTTAGCTTGATCTTTTTGAGCGATGAACCCCAAGTGACTATACCTAACACTTCACCAGATGTCACCATCTGTGATGTTTTTACAACAATTGTTGCTTTCTAATTGGAAGAGCTTTAATATACAGGCTCATCTTTAAATAAGTCAATGTTTTGATGAAAAGAAACATGACATCTGTTTTGTGCCCAGAAACACGGAGTTTCCTTGCCCCAAACACCTTTCTAAGTTTCAAACGACGCCTTTTCTCCTCAAGTTGATACGTTTTACTTTGAACGATCTATTTGTTGAAAATTTTGTAGGTTTTCGTTTCAACGACTTACACGTACTTCATAAAATCGGTGATCAAAGGAAATTTGTCTAACATTGCCGGCCTGGTGTACAAAGCTTAAGAAGAGTTAGAAAGAGCATTATGTCTTAAAAGATCAAACTATCTTGTTTGCAGACGTCAAGTCATAGGTAAAATACATTGAAAACATCAACCCGTCTAAAAAACTCAGGCAAAAAGTTCTCTACAATGAAAGATGTTGGTTTCTATTCCTCTTATTACATCGCCAATTGCGTCTTCAACGCCTGGGCAGCGTATACCGCCAGCATGCTGAACTGCGTCACAATCCACGCGATAAGGAAAACCTCGTCGTTACCAAGGCCTTTAAAAACGTTGCTCCTGAGTCTGGCTGTGTCTGATCTCGGTGTGGGATTACTTGTACAGCCTTTGTACATTGCACTTCTTGTCATGGAGTTGAAGCCAAACGCCGCTGAAATCAACCCAGTTTATCGTGCCACGTTCACAGTTGCGTTTCTTATCCCAGCGAATTTACTTGTTTTTGTTTCATTGTTTGGTGTGATGGCTTTAAGTGTGGACAGATTCTTGGCTATCCATCTTCATCTCAGATACCAGGAACTTGTGACTCACAAGCGAGTTGTTGCTGCTGTGATCTCAATATGGGTGTTGGGCGCAATTCTTTCGCTGGTTAGGCTGTGGACCCCAGTGAATATTACTTATGTGATTTTTGCCATCATTTGCACTGGTTGTATAATAGGTGCAGCATTTCTAAATTACAGGACATTTAAAGTTGTACGACGCCACGCACATCACTTGCAAGATCTACAAGTACAGCAAGTAGCACAAAACAGGGAAATAGTGAATGATAGAAGGCTGACAAAATCTGCTGTCACTACAATTTACCTCTATCTCTTGTTTTTGTTCTGCTATCTACCTAACACGTGTATTTTATGGATTATCACCATAAGGTCTGAACCGCTGAGTTCCGTTATACAGCGTACCACAATGACGCTGATGTTTCTCAATTCAGCTCTAAATCCTCTGATTTACAGCTGGAAGCTGAGAGACATTCGACGCGCCGCCATGAACATACTGCAAAACGTATTTTCAAGTCACAACTGAACAAAGCTTCTGGTATCGGAACAGCGGACTGACAAAGTCGGATAGATAATTTTTCTTCTGAAGTTTAATTAATTTTCTGTCACCACAAATGTTGAAATCTGTCGTTGCTCTAAACCGGTGAAACTGAGATGAGGCAAAGAATTCCTGTAATAAGGCCACACATAGCCTACGTTGGCCGATCAGTGTAGTGTTATGTATCTCCAATGCCTTCGTTATCATTAGCATTATACGTTATTATCTAAGTGTCCAAGAACCTTGTACTTATTGTATAAAACAACCAGGTAATGTGAAAAGAGGACCGTTTTCGTTTTCCCTGATATTCAAGCTAGAAAGAATATTAATAAAGTAGCACTAGCTTTAACTGACTTACACATTGAATAAAAATTCGTTGTTTTATTGAAATCAATCATACAGTATGCTTAATTAAAGTTACACAAATTTTTGAGGTATATCATTAGCCCTCATTTTACAAATGTTGTCGTGTCAGGTATTACCAGTAATATCTTGATTGGTGTATTCCTTCACTGGGTGAAATTTTAGATTTGTGTTGGGACAAAAATGGTTCAAACATGGTTCAAATATGACATTTGTCACATTTGTCTGTATTTGTCTTAGAGACAAATATGTTATTTTTCCTAAGACAAATAGGATAATTGTGCATTTGCTTGAGTGACAAATCTGGACAAATATGATGTAAATGTCTAGCAAATATTAAATTTGCCAGCTTTATCGCGTTGACAAAGGTGTTCAAAGGTCACATTTGTCAGATTAAATGTGAAGCAAATGTTGTCTTTGTCAAGAATCCATTTTGTGTTTTCTCTTTATTAATGCTCTTTGCTTCACCAAAGGGTGATTTTTTGTCCATGATTACCGCAAGCTGAGCTTGAAAAATAATTCCCAAGAGCTATTTCAGTGTTTTTGGTAAATGACAAACTTATCCCAATGAAGTTTGAAACACATAATGAAGCACACAGAAGTACAGCAACCAATTTTTTTTATTATCAATATAGAATGCCTCTGTACAAACCAGACAAATTTACTGAACTGACACAAGCTTGCATCTACTCTATAGATTAAGATAGTTATGGCAAATTTTTTTTCAAAGAAATTAACTTAAAGATATCTATCTACAGCATCACAATTCAAAAATAAGCTTCTTGTGAGACTATACTGCTTATCATACATTGAGCTGGAATTTTTTAAGAGCTCCTGCATGATCCTTTTAAATAAAACACTAAGAGTCCTGTGACAATAAACTTGTACCAAAACAATTATATAAATAAGTTCAATTTTACCTAAATAGTTTTTTGTGTCCTTTTATTGGTATTAAATCCAGATGCTTATGTTAATGACAAATAAAAGCTTGTTTTGTTTTTGATAAAAAAGCATTAGGTATATATACAAAATAGCGGAGTAGAGGCCAGTACAGTTACATGCACATAACCAATTAGAAAATGCTTTTCCTTAAAGCTATTACCCTCTAAATGTACTCTATGATTTAGTTATACATAGACAAGTAAAAACGAACGATATAATTTCCCGACGTTTCGGCGACTTCATGACGCCATTTTCAAGGGTCAAATGAGAATTAACTAAATGCGAGTTCAAGAGTTATAACTCAAATTTACATAGCGGAGGTGGCTACACAAATACTTTGGCACGGATAGAATCCGTTTGCACGTTCAAACTCGCAGGAACAAATTCGATTGTCTTGTCAACGAGATGCTTTACATCAAGCAATTAACACCGAGTTTGAACGTGCAAACGGATTCTATCCGTGCCAAAGTATTTGTGTAGCCACCTCCGCTATGTAAATTTGAGTTATAACTCTTGAACTCGCATTTAGTTAATTCTCATTTGACCCTTGAAAATGGCGTCATGAAGTCGCCGAAACGTCGGGAAATTATATCGTTCGTTTTTACTTGTCTATAAATGTACTCTAACATTAATATCATCTAATTTTCATATTCAATTCAGATGGAAAATGGACATTTTTGTTTCTGAAGGACATAAATCTCATTGCAACAAGTTCAATTTTTCCACTACTCATTAATGCGGACCTCTTTTTAAAAAAAAGTTTGGTCACCATAAGTTTAAAAAAGTTGGAGATCAACAATCTAACAAGTAAAACAGCATTATAAATGGCTAAGTGTAATGTTGATGACAATTAATGACAGCAAGGCTGTCATTAATGGCTGTAACCAATTAAATTGCTAATCGCGACGTACATGTAAATCGTCCCGAAGGGCCCATGCTGGGGCCCCTTTTGGGAAGTTGTGAACACTTCCTGGTAGAAACCCCCCCACCTCCCTCTTTGCCATCATTCGCTTTCCTCTATCACTCCTCGCTCTATTTTCTTTGCGGTCAAGGCTTTGGAATTCCCTTGTCAATTCCTCTGATCGCCACTGGTGACGTTTTATAATGAGCTTTTCTAGTTTAGCCCCTCTTCTTTGGTCTTCTTCTTCACTGTTACTGTCTGGTTCGTACACGCTCTCCACATTAGACATATATTCTATAGTTAGTACTTCCAATATCCTCTTTTTCTTTTCCTCTGGATAAGAGCACTGCCGAAGTGCCTCTTTGCGTGTCTTGAGTTTCTGCAAGTACAGATTAAACAACAAATGTAAGGATGGTAGGCATGTTAAATTTGTGGTCTAGACCACGAAGAGTTAAAATATAGAAAACATTAATTTCACTCAAGTTTGTGTGATGGTGTATGAGCAGCCATCCCCACCTTAGGTATTCAATAATATAAATAAATGCAAGGTGATCTTTTGAAGGAAAGATAAAAATTCTAACATAATTATGTATGTAGAACAAATGCCATGTTTTGCATTAAAAAGAAATTTGGTCATGGTCAGGGCTCTAATTTGAACATTGCATGCAGACTGTATTGTGTGGTATCAACTTTATTGGTGGTTCGAGGTTGCACAGGGAACTGGGGATAGTTCCAAATTTTAAGTAATCAAAAATCTGACACCACCAGATGAAAGATCACGGTGAGATTGGTCATTTGACCAAGTTTGATACTTTCAGAATAAACAAAAACGAATTTATGCACCATGAAACATGGTTCAAAATCCATACAAACATCTCTAATTGTGAGCCAGCATCCCCCAAAACCATATAAACTCTTAAAATTTTTATCTGTTTTGTGACAGCAGGTACAATTTAAAAGAGTAAACTTCAAAACAACCCACTTATGTTGGCAACTCAATATTGGGTATCTAACTGACTGTACCCCATAGCTTTAGATTTCAGCTATATAGACAATAATTTGAATTTCTCACTTGCACTTTTTGCAGAGAACAGTAACAAAAATCAAGAGTCCTGCTTTGGAAATCTAGACGATGAAGATAGGACGTTATTCGATGAAGCTTTCATTCACAAGTCTATTGGAGAACAAGATGATCTAGAAGAAGATTTGTACCATGAACAAATGTTACACAGTGCAGGTCAAGAGGTATGGGATGATTTGTTAGAAGAAAATGTTTTGGATGACCTTGATGAATCAAACTTCCCTGGAGCAGTTGGTCTGCATAAAGACTGTTTCCAGAAGTTTGTTGTATGTCCAAAGTGTCATTCTCTGTATAATTATGACTCTGCTTATGAGACAGTAGGTGGCAAGCGGCTGTCAAAGAAATGCTCCTATGTAGAATTTCCAAACCACAGACACAGAGCACACCGAAAGCCATGTAATGAAGTACTGTTGAAGGAGGTCAAGCTTCAAGATGGAAAACTAAAACTGTACCCAAAAAAGGTGTACTGCTACAATAGCGTTATTGAAACATTAAAGCTCTTTCTTCAGCGTCCTGGGTTTTCATCACAGTGTGAACTCTGGAGGGAAAGAGAGAGCACAAGCATACGGAATTTATTGAGTGATGTGATCCATGGTACTGTCTGGAGAGATTTCAAAGGCCCAGATGGGTCACGCTTTATGAGCCATCAGCGCAACTTGGCCTTAATGATGAATGTTGATTGGTTCCAGCCCTTCAAACATTCCCCGTACAGTGTAGGAGTAATCTACCTTGCCTTAATGAACTTACCTCGTGGGCATAGATACAAAAGGGAGAACATTATTGTTGTTGGAATTATTCCTGGCCCTAGTGAACCTTCAAGCCTCAATCCTTATTTAGTTCCCCTTGTTTCAGAACTGAAAGAGCTGTGGGAAGATGGTATTGAACTTTGTCATTCTGGCTCACCTAGGACACCAGAGAGATTTTTTGCCGCTGTCTTGTTAGTAGCTTGTGATGTCCCTGCAGCAAGGAAATTGTGTGGTTTCTTGGGACATGGTGCCAGAAGAGGCTGCTCGAAATGTAAAAAGGAATTCATCCCTGGTGAAAATTTTGGCATGAAGATGAACTTTGGCGGATTTGACAGTTGTATGCCACGTACAAATGTAGAGCATCGCAATGAAGCCCAAGAAATACTTGCTGAGGATACGTATCAAGGGCGAGAACATAAGGAATCAAAATATGGTACAAGATACTCTGAACTCATGCAATTGGAGTAATTTGACTGCATCAGATTTACTATTATTGACCCGATGCACAATTTATTCCTTGGAACCGCCAAGCATCTGATGAAAAATGTTTGGCTACCAAATAAAATTTTGAAGCATAGTGATCTCAAGTCTATCCAAGAATTGATTGACAATATGAAAGTACCATCCAACATGGGAAGAATTCCAAACAAGATTGCATCAAATTTTGCTAGCTTTACATCTGACCAGTGGAAGTTGTGGACTGTTGTTTACTCCGAGTTTGCTTTAAAAAAGTATCTTCCATCTGAAGACTACAAACTATGGCTCTTTTTTGTGAAAGCTTGTCGCATATTAACTGCTCCTATTATAACTTTTCGTTCCCTTGCTTTGGCACATGATGCACTAATGCAATTTTGCAGAAAATTTGAGACTAAATATGGACAGTTAGAAGTTACTCCTAACATGCATCTGCATTCCCACTTAATCAGCTGTATCATAGATTATGGGCCTGTGCATAACTTCTGGCTCTTTTCATTTGAACGGTTTAATGGTGTCCTTGGAGACTTTAAGACCAATCAAAGAGCAGTCGAAATTCAATTAATGCGAAAGTTTCTACGGGACCAAGACATCAGGGATATTCCATTCCCACGTCTATTTAAGGAACAACTTGGAACTGTCTTCAGTCAAATGAAAACTTCTGTAATGGATCCTATTCATGATGTCAGTTCTGCCGCGGAGCACTTTTCCCTATCAGAGGGCCCAGTAAGAAAGGGAAACCTTTGGTTTGACATTGCATTGTTTTCTTGTATATCTCCACACTGAATGGATTTTCTTGATGATGATGAACTGAATTTTCTTTTGCAATCATATTCAACATTTCTTGAAGGAGTGGAATTCCAAAATGGAACAGCTATTTTTGACCGCTATGCCGGAGTTGAAGTTTTGGGAGAGCGCTATGGCTCGCTCGACTCAAGAAGTGAGCGGTCTTCCTACATCATTGCTCCCTGGGTGGGAGTCAATGGAAACATTGATCCAGCCACATGTAATGCGAGGCCTGGTGTAGTGAGCTACTATGTGAAACAGAATGTTTTAATTAATGGAGAATGGAGAACTCTCATTATGGCCAGAGTTGCCTGGTTTCAGGAACATCCTGAGAGACACATGCATCAGAGTGGCACCACAGAGATTTGGTGTAAAGACATCTTCGAACCATTAGGCCCAGCCTCCTTTATTCCTGTACAAAGGATTCAGAGAAAATTTGTTGGAACTGTCCAAAAGTGGAAAAGAGAAAATGTTCTCTTTGTTTTGCCACTTGAAAGGAAAATGTACTTGTGAAAACATTTTAAAATTTTGGGTTCGTCATTCATTGAAAGGCTCAGTGGCCTACATGTATCTGGTCTTTATGAATCTTTTTTGGCTATAATTAACGCTGAATAGTAACTGTAGATTGATTAAAGATAGGAGAAAAGGCATGTACGCACAAGACAAACGAGATAAGTATTTTCTATTTCAAAGCGAAAAGTAGGACTGCTTGTAGTCTTTGGCAATAGTACTGATGCCATGATTGTTTTGATGTGTTGTTCCAGAAAATATTCATACCACTCCAATGGAATGTTTTTTGTCTAAATTTCCCACCCCTATGGAAATTCCAGTTAGGCTATTTACATGTAAATACTTTCCTTTAACAATTTTGGCATTCAAGACCCCAACCCCCTCAAAATTTCCACTGATTTAAATGGAGTGTGTATGGATACTGAAACTGCACATTTTCACATTGAAAATGCTAATTCAGTTACTGAACAATAGTTTGATCTCAATTTAAATTGCCAAAGTTTCATTTCCCTTTTTGTATTTTTAGTAAGTCTGGAATTGTACTACTATTTTTGGCACCTTAGAAAGTAAGAATCTATGACCTTTCACCAGGTTACATGTAGATATCATACCATGAGGCATGAGTTAATACTGTTGTTTGAAGAGATAGTTATATGAATTTGCAGAGTTGTGCTCTAGCAGGGCCCGGGTGCCTTAGGCGGCTTACCTTTGTCTTTGGGAAGTGTATAACTTTTCTATCATTAAAGCTTTCAAGAGCTGGGTACCCAAGATTTGTTACAGAAGAACCTGCAGGCACCGTGCAATTTTTCTGAGAGCACAGCTTTGATTTGGCAATCCATTTAGTACCAATCCTGATAATCTGTCAATGAAGACTACAATGTATAAGCTAGTAGACCATTTACAGGGCAACGGTTTGAAAAAAAAAAATTGTGAAATGAATTTAATAACTGTCCTCTTTTAGCTTCTTTAGGATTTTTCTATTTTTATATATATCAGAAGCATGGGTTTTACGAATGAAAACAGCTCCCAAAGAAGTTATTTAACCTGTTTATGATATTTCAAGAGGTTTCAAAATTTGACTTTCCGAAAATTTATGTGGAAAGCTAACTTGGGGTTTACAAACGAAAACCACTCCCAAAGAAGTTATTTATTTATGACTTTTCAAATGTCTTAAAATGAGACTTATAAACAATTAATGTGGAAAGCTAACTTGGGTATTACAAATGAAAACCCCTCCCAAAGAAGTTATTTATTTATGACTTTTCAAATGTCTTAAAATGAGACTTATAAACACTTAATGTGGAAAGCTAACTTGGGTTTTACAAATGAAAACTACTCCCAAAAAAGTTATTTATCTATTTATGACTTTTCAAATGTCTTAAATGAGACTTATAAACACTTAAGGTGGAAAGCTAACTTGGGTTTTACAAATGAAAACCACTCCCAAAAAAGGTATCTATTTATGACTTTTCAAAAGTCTCGAAATGAGACTTATAAACACTTAATGCGGGAAGCTAATTTGAGTCTTACAAATAAAAACCACTCCCAAAGAAGTTATACCAACACTGTTAAGACAAATAGGCTTACACCAGAGAAAACCACGCAAAATTAAATGCCCAACCAAGTCTCAAGCTTTTCCCCATTGTATTGCAAAAAGAAAGAAATTCAAAAGGAACCAAGTTTCTAACACATTTGTCTAATTCGCTTCATATTTGTACGTGGGCTAAATATCACTTCAAATTCAATCAGTATTTGTCTCGCATTTATCGCGGACAAATCTGTCAACATATTTGTCACATATTTGTCATGTTCAAGACCAAGACAAATACGATATTAGATTTGTCTCACATTTGTCTTTAAGACAAATATGATCAAATCCATTATTTTATCCAGTGCTTGTGAGTTCTTGTTCATTGAAATTTTAACGAATTTTACATTAAATATGACAGATTAAAGGAGCTGCCTATGGAAAGAGACCGTACATTGCCTCTGAGTCTTGCTTTGACATAAGTATAGAGAGTTATTTTCTGTTTGCAGTTAGAAAATAATTTGTCATATTCATTGCATATAGAGTGCACGAAAGGGAATAAATTTACTCGCGTAACGCAGTTTCCGACCACATTCTACAAACAGCAGAAAAGACGAGAGCCTTTTATATTGTTAGGCTCAATAGAGTTTTTTTTTTTTAAACTTTGTAACAAGTCAATCGACTTGTTTTGTCACAAGAAATAAAAGATGCACACAGCCAAACAAGAAATACAACAAAATTTTCCGCTTCACTGATCTGACTAAACCAGCTTTAACGCTCGTTTGAAGCTCGACCCATCACTAAACAATTCAGTTTACAGGCTCTAGTTTAAGCTATCTCCACCATAGACTTAAATGAGTAGGTCTAAAAAAAAACAAAAAAAAAACAGACCTTGCAAGTGATCGTAACTGCATGATAGAGGAAAACCTTCCCGGTTTTCAAAGAAAAACAATGGCATGACCGGCGGTTCCTTTTTAAGAAAGGATAGGCAGAAAAATAAAACAAAATTAATTAATAACAGTGTTTTGACGGCGCTCTGACAGCTTTTAATTTTTTTGAGTTAAGGTGGAATTAAAAATTGAAAGATGGTACGTGCTTGTTTGCGAACGGTAACAAATGCCCAAATAAAACCTTATTACAAATGAAGACGGATTTTATTGTTGTTTCGAAGACCTGTCACTATACGTGATATATGTGGTGAGTTCGAGGTTTAAGCACTGCAGGGTAGCAACTTTGTCTATCGTAGAAATTTCTGGTAACATATAAGTAAACAGTAACCACATTTAATATAAATGTATAAAATTGGCGATTCCATAACGCGATATGATCGCTTTTAGATAGATGAGCTTTTGGAGAACCTTGACGCACTTGTCACATGTGGTGCTGTTTGCTGTACTATTTATTTAGCATGATGTTGCTGTGTTATGTCTTTTTAACTTTTGAGCTTGTAACCATTCAAATACAACTGAGCTATTGAGGGGATTTTCCCTTTGTTACTCTTCCTGTTTTCATTTTTTTTTCATTGCACTTGGTAAAGATAGAAAGTGAACGCAGACTTAACAGACTTGTCAGCCTTCCCTGGGAACGAGGTGGTGACGCCAGCATGTCGATAATTAGACCTCAGATGCTTACTGATAACTTGCACTTTGTCAATGATTCTTTTTATGGTCTACTGAATAGGCAGAGCCTCCGAACACGATTGAAAGGTGATCACAAGAAAAATTCTTATTTAAAATTCATGCTGGTTCTGGAGTTTATAGCACTTATTAACTCGACAAGCTTAACGTGCTTTATTGCTCAGTTTCGAAGGCTAGCCTTTCGTTATTATTAAAAATAAATATATTCAAATTAGTCCCATCAAAATCATCGAAGAAAAGATCCATGATATATGTAAACATATTTGTAAACCATTTACAAAGGAGGAAGTAAAACTGAGTGGCTAAAACTGACAAGCTAGTACGGAGTAGATTGCTTCACAAATGTTTTTACTTGAACGCTCTACACAGTGAAGGCAGTTTATTTATAAGTTTATTTATTTATAAGCGGAGCATACGGCGTCCGTAGCCTCATCCCTAGGCCTATACGCGTAATAGAGCCGTGACAACGGAAGGCTTTGAACCGAACGCAAATCTTTCCGGATCGACACTTGACGTCCCATTTGATTACGGACCGAGGACTAATGTGTCTTCACCTCACTCTGCTTTGACTCTAGAACTCTTGGACACACATATTACATTATTATATCTTTATTCTTTCTCCCGCAGTTCAAATATATGATTTTAAAATATTCACATTCATTTATTCATCACTCACGGTTTATTACGAACTAACAAAATGACCAGCTCCCAGTTGGCTTGTTAGCTCAGTTGGAAGAGCATTGCACCGGTAATCGCAGGGTAATGGGTTCGATTTCCATAAAAGCCCGAGTTTTTTCAGGTTTTCTCTTTCGCAACTGTTTACGACTGCGTACATAACTGCGATGATCTTTCACATCTTTATTCTTTCTCCCGCAGTTCAAATATACGATTTTCATAGATGCACATTCAAATTAAGATGCTTTGCAAAATTGAACCTACTATATAACTTATAATATGAATAAATTCGTCACGAAACTGAAACCCTGGCTCAAATAAATTACAATCCATATGATGAGAAAAGCTTTGTAAATAACTATTGTTGTATGGAAAATTATTACCTAGTTCAGCTGCCTTTAAAGAACGGTAAAATTTATTGGATTGACACCTAGAGAAATAATTAGCTATATTTGACAATAGACGCCTTGTCAATTAGTTCACAGTTTGTTAGTTTTTTTTGGTATGAAAAGTTCACTCATGTCCAATACTGCCGCACTGATACGGACCGTTATTGGCAGTTGACGGTCCGTAAGTTTCGCACGGACCGTCATCCTTGCTTACGGACCGTTATTTGCAGTTGACAGTCCGTACGTTTCGCATGGACCGTTGTTCTTGCTTAAGGTCCGAATACAGAGCATGCATCTCATTATCACACCAGGGCCAACTGCAGTTGACGGTCCGTTCGTTTCGCACGGACCGTCATCCTTACTTACGGACCGTCCGTTCGCGGTTGACGGTCCGTACGTTTCGCACAGACCATCATCCTTGCTTACAGACCGTCATTTACGATTCACGGTCCGTATGTAGAGGTATAAATAGCCAATACAAGTATGATTGTGCCTCATCATTTAACCTTACGTACGAAGTAAGCGAGATACACCAAGAGTAGACGGTGTATTACTCGTTCTATAAGCGTTGCGCAAACTGATGACAGGGTTCTGAAAGCGGGCTTTCCAAGAGACAAACAAAGCGATCGATATACATGAAAGGGAAGAGAGCAATATGTTGATCACTCCTATGATTATGCCCCGTTACTTAAGGGTACGTACGAAGCGAGTGAGGTACACCAAGAGAAGACGGTGATATGTCTATTACTCGTTCTATAAGCGTTGCGCAAACTGATGACAGGGTTCTGAAAGCGGGCTTTCCAAGAGACAAACAAAGCGATCGATATACATGAAAGGGAAGAGAGCAATATGTCGATCACTCCTATGATTATGCCCCGTTACTTAAGGGTACGTACGAAGCGAGTGAGGTACACCAAGAGAAGACGGTGATATGTCTATTACTCGTTCTATAAGCGTTGCGCAAACTGATGACAGGGTTCTAAAAGCGGACTCTCCAAGACACAAACAAAGCGATCGATATACATGAAAGGGAAGAGAGGTGCACGGAATAGAAGACCATAACATGTCTATTACTCGTTCTATAAGCGTTGCGAGAACTGATAACAGGGTTCTAAAAGCGGGCTCTCCAAGACACAAACAAAGCGATCGATATACATGAAAGGAAAGAGAGTAATATGTCGATCACTCCTATGATTATGCCCCTTTATTTAAGCTTACGTACGAAGCGAGCGAGGTACACGAAATAGAAGACGATAACATGTCTATCACTCGTTCTAAAAGCGAACTGTTATGTCGATGACTCCTTCTATTGAAGCCTTGTGAAAATGTGCAAGGGAAGACAACTTTGTTATGCCTCGTTATTTAACATTGTTCTCACAGGTTAAGCGAAACTACTAAAAGCGTGTCAACGATAAACACTCAGTTTTCTTTTGCCATAATGGGCTCCAAACTAAACACCTCCTTTCTTGTTTCAAGATGGTTTAAGCCGCGTTTGTTCAAATACAGTACTTTCCACATATTTCCGGGTGTTTTTAATCCTCGTCATTTTCTAGAAGGCTATGAATAGTATCATTTGTTTCAAATATCCTTTTCTTTTTACTCTTTTGCGTGTAAACTGCTAATACGAATTTGGGTTTCATCAACTGGAATACCGCCTTTTTATTCCCACAGGTTTGTACTCTGTTCTTTGAACTCTTTGTTCTTAAAAAACTCGCACCTCCTACCAAGTAATTTATATTACCAAATGCGTCGTTACCATTGTGCCTCAAAAGCTCACATTCCCTTTTCATTGTGCACTGAGGGTGTGATTGGGAACTAAAATATGGATATGACTCGAAAACTAATTTAAGTTCTTTTCTTTTCTTTTATTTTTTGCCAAAAGTTTCACAAGTTATAAATTTAGGGGAACCAAAAAACAACTGATGAAAACACTGCTAAACATGGTGGAATAAGTGGGTAAACGCCCTGTGGCCTTCATTTGAGGCGTGTCGAAAAAAGAAATACTGTATCACGTTTTGAAAGACATCTGACGGAGAATTACAGCTTTATCACCTGGGAAGAAAGGCTGAAAACATTCTTATAATAATCGTTTTAACGAATCACTCTGGAAAGCCGGTAATAAACACAACTGAAAGTAAGGTTGCCAACAACTACCTGCACCTTACAAACGACTCGTTGACGACAACAAGAAGACAGAGAAACGACCATCCTCGGAGACGATAGACAATGAGAAACAATAGACAAACCGACTAATGTTACTAACAATAGACCAACGGACATTTGACTAACAAAAGACGGATCGAAACGCACCAATCATGTTTTACAGTCTTCGCAGCCAATAACACCACGGCTTAACTCACAGATGACCAATAATTACAACACAGCGAGTCCGTCGACCCAGGACAACGACCTGAGACTAACCATTACTGACGAGTCACAGTTCATTTGACTCTGATGATGACTTCCGCTCTTGTTGTCAAAAAGTCGGTTAATGCCACCACAAACAGTCCTTCTCAGGACTACACTCACCCGGACAATCATACTTTACCGACTTAAAATTAAGTATGGTTTGTAAACATGTGTAAAAAACGAAATTACCTTCGAACAAGCAAGTGGCATGTAATAATGGTGTTGTTTTGTATTTGTCTGTTGTTTTGTATACATTTATATATCCATTTATATTTCTTTTATATATCGAGTAACTAAATTCTAAAAGCCCGTAGGGGAATTATTATTATTATTAGTTTTAGTATTATTATTATTATTATGTTACACCGTGATAACCTTGTTCAACACTTTTCATACTCTTTTCAGGCAAGTAACAATTATTTCTGGGCGGCTTTGTCAGGTAACAGAGGCCGCCACGATATGAAGGTTTTTTTGATATGACCTCAAAAACAAACAGGGCCCAGTTGTTCAAAGCCAGGTTAAGCTAGCCCAGGATTAGTGTCTATTTTGAATTCCATGATTATCTAGGCTAATGACGTGGATTCCTGTAAATTAGTATTGTTTTTCGATCTGACTTTGGTTGCTTAAAAACTGCAACTTAAAATATGAGCTGTGAAAAAGTTTTTAAACAAGAGAATCGGAAATCTTGATCAATGGTTAACCCAGGGTTAATGTTAATCGGCTTTTGAACAACCGGGCCCAGAAATATAAAGGATGACAAGTTAATTTAACCCAACGGACGAGAATTTACTCTAGGATTGGATTATTTTTTTCAACTACCGAGTTTGCATAAATCATACATATATGCGTTTCGCTAAAACATCATCACGAACCAGTTTTGGCTACGAGTAGAGTTTGAAATTTTGACGTCTGGATCAAACCCAATCCAAAACTTCTTCTAGCTTCCTACACAAATTACCGTTGTGAAATACAGTTCAGACATATGCATTAATTGCAGTCTGGCTCGGAAACATCTTTGTAGTTCAAAAGTGTTCACTGAATAAAAAAATTATAAAATTAAAATGTAAAACTTGACATTCACTACAAGTTACTGGGAAAGTGGAAAAGTGATCAACTTATGCTTTGAACGCAAATATACATCTACAAAATTTTCGAGCCTGACTAACACTGAAACCAAACTGTGGTTTTGTGGTGCAGCAAATCTTAACATCTTAACGTTCAAAATGTTGTAAATTTTTTCATTTTGGACACTGAGATCATCCCCACGGAAAATTACTTCTCAACAATTAATAATTGAACGGTCCAATTCAGTCCAACTGGTTATTCGCGTCGGATGCCGGTGGTTCGGTCAGCTGTTACTCAATGGCTGGTTAGGAGGAGTATTGCACTTTTTCCTATGGAAGGGATCCTACTACATCCTACAGTTACCTCTGAGCCTTTTAGACAGTTAGGTTTTCCTAGCGAGTGGCTGATACTGGCCATTTATATTACAGTGGTACCCAGCTGACTCGAACCCCGCTTATCTCGCACCCCGCTTATCGATCTCGCAACCCACTTATCTCGACCCCCTTTTACCTCGAATCCCCCGCAATCTTGTTCTGAAACTCGATTCCCTTGGTCGATGTTTCTCACTTATTTACCATTGCCAGTCCCTTGTGTGTTCGAGATAGCGGGAATATTCTATAACGGGAGCATTTGGCCACCTCTCGAAAGCAAGGATAATTGGCGGCTCACCGGGTCAGCAGCTCACTGAGGGGAGAGAAGATTAAAACTTGATGTTTGAATATCGCTACAATATTGCTCTTTGGCTTTTGAGTATTGTTGTTTGTGTACCTGGGTAGAAAGACAAATTTGGCAAAAACTAGCCTTCAACCAAGAAGCTCGGAGGCCGGCGAAACTCAAACTGAATGCGTTAACTACTAGCACCACCTCGCCTCATTAGATGAAAAATGACCACAAAATTTCTTCAACAGGTCAAACGATTACATAGCTTGGGAACTGCTTTGCTATTTTCTGTTATTTACAGCTTGTCAAAGCAGTGCCTGATAAGGAAATGAGTTTTTCTCTAAGAAATAACACATTCACTGTTGTCGTAGATTAAACCAAATGCCTGCTTCAGTCGGGAATTGGAAATACATATCGCAGCATTTTCATGATGGCATGTCGAATGTGCCTCATCTTCCAGCAGTAAATTAAAGGGTTAAGAGACGAATTGAGAAATATTGGCCGTTTTTATGCTAGAGACGTTAAAGTCGTCTAGACGTATTTAACGTCTCAGACGTTAATGTCGTCTGGTATAAAAACGGGACGTATTAAAGTAGACGAACAAGTAGAAAAAAACCAAGATTTGCTAAGAAAAGGACTGGGTTCTATTCTCGGAAGACACTAGACGCGACTAAACTCGGCGGCAAATTAAATAAAGTGTGCAAAACAACAAACCCATCTGCATGTAAACATGGCGGAGACTTTGCTTAACTGCTTCGCAGCTTCTGAAGGCTTGTTTCTCGACGTCTTCGAAAAATAAAAGACATGGAAACGCAAATATTTTTTAAAAAGGCTAATTCAGTCAAGGAAGCGGTTTTTGGAAGAAGCACTTGGCTTGTGCGTCGTGGCCAACAAGAGAGAAAGGAAGGAAACAAGTGGAGATGAACAGAGGGATTCTTCGTGGTGGAGAAACTGCTACCTAAATTGAAACGATTAAGCGCTTTAGGGCTAAATTCGTCCCAGTTAAGGTCGTCTCGTTTTTATACTAGATGACTTTAACGTCTGAGTCGTTAAAGTCGTCTGTTAAGTGCGACGTTCAGTCGCACTTAACATAAGACGTTAATATCGTCAGACGTTAAAGTCGTCTGACTTATTTTCCGTTTTTATGCTAGACGTTAATATCGTCTCGAGACGATAATAACGTCTCAGACGATATTAACGTCTCTAGCATAAAAACGGCCATTAGGGTCAAGGTGTAAAGCGACCAGCCCTTTATCGCTGTTTGACTTGATCCAGATATTATAACGGCGACGTAACTACAAACTTGCGGCAAATATCAAAGCAAGAAAACAAGGTACACGTAAAATGTACCAACGGCAGACTTTTTTAGCCTCGCAGCGTTTGCCATTTCGCCATTGTGTGCTAATTGATGGATTTGCAAAGCTTTAATCTGGAATCTATGGCGTCGCACTGCTAAATAAATCTTGTAATTGAGCATCGTCGTAGTTACGAGGCAAACACAACCGAGGGTGACAAAAAAGACGAAAGTAATGTTCGCTGGAATCCATAATGTAGCCAGGGAAAGAAATGCACTGAACAGCCACACTGAAATCACCCCAACAATAACGAGGTTGTGTGTGACAAGTTCCTGGTATCTGAGATGAAGATGAATAGCCAAGAATCTGTCCACACTTAAAGCCATCATACCAAACAACGAAGATAAAGAAAAGAAAGTTACAATGATAATAAAGGTAGCATAGCTGGTGCAATTGCCAGTATACTCTTGTAACCGCCTGACCAATAATACAGCGTAAAACGGCTGGACAACTTAACCTACACCAAGATCAGAAACAGCTAGACTGAGGAGCAGTGTGTTCAAAGGTTTCAACGGTGATGTTGTTTTTCTAAGTGCTTGTATCGTTAAAATGTTCAAAATGACGGTGGCACAAGATATGAAAGCGTTAAAGGAACAATTAGCCATGTACGACGAATAAAAGCCATACTTTTGTGTGCTGCCACAGAATAAATCTTTCATTATTTTCAATCAGCTGTCAGTAAAAGAAGTCTGACCGGTTCTTTCAGTTAAAGATTCCGTGTAGCCACATTTTTAGTCTATCATAAGACATTGACGGTGCGGTAAAAAGCCTTTTAGAATTTGTGTATTTTTTCCCTCGTAGTGTGGGCCAGAACTGGTTGGTGAAATCATATATGCCCCTCAAATGTCTTCTTCAAGTTTTCAGTAGTTGGATCTGAAGAGATTGATAAAGTATTCCCTATATCGCAGCTGTGTTTAAAATTCTACTGTAATTAAAATACCTTATGTTGTCAGCATTGTAAGCGCTTTTTAGACTTCAACCTGTGATTGACATGCAAAAGAGTCACTAGTTTCAAAAGAATAAGTTCCTCCTGCGGTTTCAGTTCAGAAATTAATTAAAAACCAAATGAAGGGATAGATAAACAATGCTGCAAATGTTTCCGGATTCGAATAAATCACACTGGCGCAAAGTTCGTCTAGTTAAAAAAAAAATTCAATTTCCTTTATGTAATGTCACTGTCACTGGTGACGAGCTAGCATCAGAGTTTTATCAAGTTTAAAATCACTCAGCTTCACCTCCTGATTTTAAATCTAATGAACTTATGAACGTCCTCAAAAAAACAAATACCAATAACCGTAAGAATAAAATCATGACAAGCCAGAAACACCTTTTCCCATATGACATGCCATTTTTCTATTTATCGGATTTCAAATTAAGCAAAAGCTACAACAATTTGCAACTTAAGCTGAAATTTACCTGGGAATAATTTGGTAGTACATCGACGTTTTCCGAAGAAGGGAAGAAGAAGAAAAGGAAGAAGAAGAAAAATAAAGGAAAGAAAGAAAGAAAAATAAAAATACTTCATTGCTTCCTATATATTTCAAGCACTCTATCGATTACAGTATTCTTGGTTGTGTTTACTTACATAAACAACGGAGTCAAAAACAAAGGAGGTAAGCTACGGGAAAAAGAAACAACTAGAACAAATCTTGGCTCTGTAGCCCCCTTCAGAACAAAGATATAGAGAAAATGATCTCTAGAGAATCCGAGTTCTTTTGTCCTTAGACGAACTAGTAACTAACCGGTTTCTCAGGCGAGCATGGGGTTTCTCGAAAATACGAATGCTTTTGAAACTCTCGTTAAAAAAAACACTTACTACTCGTCATCCTTTCAAATACTAATAATTCAATTAGAGAAATCAAAAGAGTAAGAATATAAGTATTAGTATTAAAGAAGCAAAATCCGTACACTTTTTGGATGTGTTTTGTTTTGAAATATGCGTCTCCGCACTACGTAAGTACCCCCTGTTCCGAGTGACAGCAAAGGCACATCCTTGGAGACCCAGAGGAAAATAGTGGGGGCAAGGAAAAATCGATATGGGCAAAAAAAACAAAACAAAAACAAAAACAAAAACAAAACAAAACAAAGGCGGCGATTCTTTTCTTCCCTGCCCGTTTCGACTTTCCCTCCCCCTGACTATCTGACCCTGGGTCACTGAGGGTGGTGAAGGCATTGATAACTGTTACGCTGCAAAATGTAATAATCGCCGCAAAATGTAATACTGACGCAAAATGTAATAACATGGACGCAAAATGTAATAAAGTATTCAACGCAAAATGTAATAACTTTTCTGACGCATAATGTAATAAAGCAAAATGTAATAACTCTCGACTGACATGTATGGTATTTCGAAATCAGTATCATGACTCAGTGGCGTTTACCTAACGTAGGATATACGTGAATTGAATAATAGGTGTACAGGTTTTGTTCTCAACTCTTAGAAGCCTCAGATAGGGGGACTGATGCTCTCTTACCGTATTCAGTACTCGCCGTGGCGCTTATTGGTGCAGCGCTTATTCTAGGGCAGCGCCCAGTCGGGGGTGACGTAAACAAAATCCACTAAAACAAGCATTTTTGGATTAAAAATAACTGCTTTTTTAAACAAAAAAGTACGGTAATAGGAATAAAGAGACTCACTTTAAAAGCTCTGCAGATCGGAAGCAGGTAGTACATCGGGGTGTAACCCCCTTCATACGTTTACAATCTTCCGCTCTAGAGCTCAAGTGCTTCGAATAAGCTCCGTGTTGTTATTGAGGGGTGCGGCGCTAATTCGAGTAAATATGGTATATGACTGAAATATATGGGTATGTGCCACACCAAAGAAATAGAAGAATGTAATCATCTAGAGCGAACGAAATCGTACATATTGCTTTGAACTTAAACAGGGTTAGGTTTCGAGCAGTTGGCGGCATCCCTCATCAAATGTAATATTGGTCGCAATACAGTAGCATATTTGCTACTTCGATTCAATTATTGCACATTTACTGTTAGGTGTAGAAAGCTACACAGAAGTCAGAATTTATGATGAAGGGTTCAGCCCTCCCCAAATGTTTTATTTCTTAGTGATAACCCTCCCCCTCTGTTTCCCCAGCTCATTCTCAACAATAATCTGCTTGAATACAGTTTCAATACACATGCCATACACATTTATACAGTAGACCTGTGATTTAGTACTTTGACTTCTCGTACCGACTTGTATTACATTTTGCGTCATTACATTATGCGTTAGAAAAGTTATTACATGTTGCGTTGATACTTTATTACATTTCGGGTCGATATTGTTACATTTTGCCTTAGTATTACATTTTGCGGCGTAGCAACATGAAATAAACGGTGATGTTTATTTCAACTTCCACTTTACTTGTACAGGATTAACTGAATCTTTACCGAATTCTCTTTTAGTCTGCTACGGCTTCCTTTCTTCTTCATTTTTATCATAAAGTTTTTACACACTCTCAGCGGAGGTTTATGTCGAAATAAGCCGGGAAAAAGTTACTGACTCCCTTTTCTCAATTTTGACTCACTATAAATAAATTTTGCAGTACGTCCATGATGACGTGTCGAATGTGTTTCATCTTCCAGCAGTAAATCAAAGGATTTAAAGATGAATTGAGGAACGCGAGGGTCATGGCGTAAAAAAACAAAAGATTGGTAACAAACCTTGCTTCAACCATCATAGAGACATGCATGTACAACGACAGCTAATATCAGAGGCAAGAAGCAAATCAAAAACACAAAATATATGTAGAATGTACCGATAGCAGATTTTCTGAGGCGAGTAGTATTTGCCATTTCACCGTTTTGTAATACTTCTTGAATTTGAAGAGGCTGAATTTGACTTGCGTGGCTTCGTATTGCCAGATAAATCTTATAATTAAGAAACATCGTGGCTATGAAACAAACAAAGCCAGTGATGCCAATAATCTTAGAAGAAATAGTTTTAGGGGCCCAAACTGAAATTAACGTAAGAAGCACACTGAAAACCCATATTGAGATCACAGAGGTAACAACACGCCTGTGAGGCACAAGTTCCTGGTATCTGAGATGAAGGTAGATAGCCAGGTATCTGTCTACAATTAGAGCCATGACTCCAAAGAACGAAGCTGCAGAAAACAAAGTCATAAAGATTCCAAAAGCGACAATAATGGTACAGTTTCGTAGGTTTTCTTGAAGGCGATTGACTAGTAATGCAATGTAAAGAGGTTGCACAACGAATCCCACACCAAGATCAGAAACAGCCAGACTCAGGAGCAACGTTTTTAAACCTTGTGGCAACGAAGAAGTTTTTCTTATGGCGTAGACTGTCAAAATGTTAAACATGATGGCCATATAAGATAAGAAACCATTGAAGACAAAATTAGCGATGAACGAGGGACGCAGTTCTTGAGCATTGTAGCTTAGCGAACGCCCAAAGTCTTGCATTAACCTGTCACAGATAGAATTGCTCATGATTTAGAATCAGTTTAAATTTAAACTTTCGGCGGTTTTCCTTTCTGTTACATTCGAAGCCCCTTGCATTAAAATCCCTTCTCTGGAAAGATTAACGCTTCACGAGTGGCAATCGTCCACTTAGCTGATAATGCCGAAAGCCAAGTGAAAAAGAATACTTATCGCTCAGAAAGAAGGAAGCAAACAGAATGTGTTATTGTATACTTTACACTTAAATTAATATTTTGTTATTCAAGGGGGTGGTAAATGAAATCCTAAATGTATCAAAATTGAAAAAGCCATAGAGACCTTCGTGTTAGGTAACCACTTATTGCGCTGTCTTTGAAAATTGGGGCGGGTTTTAATTACAAGACCTTTTTCATTTGTAGTCTTGGATGGTCTACAGAAAGGCAACCATCTCAAAGAAATTTACCCCATGCATATGATGTTAGTCTAAAAGGATTATTTTTTGTGGTAGCATGGAACAAAGATGCAATGCCACTAACTGCAGAGCACTGAGACGTTACTTGTTAAGGGCTGACACTAATATAACTTTAATTTTAAAGTAACAGGGAAAATGAAAGAAGTAGCGAGGGCCAAAAATTGAGCACTGTCGCGAAAGCTAGATGCGGCCTTGTAGCAGAGCTATGCAAAGAACTAAGAAAATGAAAACAAACACTTAAAAGCAATAAAAGTGGTACATACAGATATAAATAACAGATGTTCAGTCTAACACCCATTCATTCGTTTGGGCACAAAAACTGAACTTACCACACTCCCATACTGGTTTATTCTTGGCACTGGTTGCTCATCTGCCAATAATACAAAAATCTCGTCGTCTGATGATTCCTGTGCTTCGCCCTCCACTTGGGTCGCCATTACTAATAGCTCTGACTACGGCCCAAAACAGTAACAAACGCACGCATTGCATCTTGGTAGACGGAGAGTCTTTAAGAATAAGGAATTCATTTTACATGCAGTACACATACAGCAACTTAAATTCCCCTCCATCAAGAAACAATACGAGAACTGTAAAGTTATTAAGCCAGTTTAATTTTCTTAAACGAAAAAGTGCAGTTAAAGATTTATTAAAAATTTGTTACTTTAACAGATCCATGTTTGAGTGGTTGCAGAGGTCTTTTAATATTACACCTTCTTACCAAATATATCGTCCGATGTTTAAATTATCGCTCTATCCCTTATTTCGAGGGTTGCTGTCACTGGCCGGTCACTGGCGGGTAACCGTCAAACTCTCAAGAGCCCTGCGTCTATACAGAAAAATGCAGGAAACTAAAGGGCTAACTGTATGGGACACTGAACGAATCGATGAAATATAAATATTTTGTAAGTTTCACTGTCCATGGACCAGTGACCCGTAGTTTATGACATCCTTTTTTATTACCAGGTTTAATTTATTTTCCTTTGAGAAGTCTGTGCAAATCAACGTGATTTTGTCAAGCTGCTCTACAAAGACAAAAAATAAACGATTCTATTATTTGCAGTTTTGTAGAGAAATTGCCACAAAAGAGAGATCGAATTTTTGATTGAAGTCGAGGAAACGATAATTGTGACTCCGCTGGTGTCTTCTGTGATACTTTCTCGATTGCAAAAATATAATCTCCATTGTGTTTATTATAGAGAGTAGAATGTGTCTCACCTTCCAGCAGCAAAATCAAAGGATTTAGAGGCGAATTAAGGAGCACTGGGTCCATGAGTAAAGCAAAAATCCTTCTTCAGTTGTATTTGGTCCAAAGATTATAATAGTAACAAAAATGCAATACTGTGGTAAAAAGCAGACTGCTAAATCGTCATAGCCTCCAAAGATTACCTTCATGACAATAAAGCGCCCTGGCTGAACTTGTAGCCACCAGTGGGCACTATGGCCACGTTGGTAGTGGGCGTTACCTTTGATCTACCATCATAAAAAGAGAGTGATGGTAGGATCCCCACAAATGTAAACCAAGTGATGACGATGTGTCAGCCATGCTGTGCAACCAAGGCCCAATATATAAAGCCTAGACAGCTGTTATATTATGGGTTGCAGCGCTGCTTCACTGATCTGTGATGTCATAAAACAATAAAATAAATCGCCTTTGTTTAACGAAGGTGGCAGTCTTCAACTGATAAACCTGTGGCCCTAGGATTCCAGATCGAATTAGAATTTGGAAATGTTGGTTTTTGAGGAGGGAGGATGATCCGGAGGATCCGAAGAAAATACCCTCGGAGCAAAGATAAGAACTAACAGCAAACTCAACCCACATGTGACGCCGGGTCCAGGAATCGAGTGAACCCAAGCCATATTTGTGGGATGCGAGTGCTCTCACCACTGCGCCATCCCCGCTCCCCAATTCCAAAATGGTGGCCAACATGGCCTCTAAAGGTATTTACTCGAGGCTAGAAGTGACAAGAAAACGGCCGAAATTAATTTTTTTAGGTTAGAAACATAGAATATTACATAATTAAACAATTTGATCCTTTCTTTCAAATCATTTTGACGATTTTTTTTTCACTGAAAGAGGTGAAAAAATGCATTTCTTATCAAAATGGCTTGACCTCTTGCTTTGAAGAAGCATATTTCGTAACCATAGCAAACGATTCTTACCAGGCTTTGCTAAAATGTGTCTCAGGGATAATGGTATAGCCTCTGAAAATGGCAGGTACTGCTAAAAATTAAAGAAAAAATTTACGGGGCTGGAAGCTACCCCCTTTTTAATTTACCTGTTAAGGAAAGCAAAGACATACACCGAAAGTAATTTAATTACCCTTTCTGACAAATGTACTGAATATACACTCGCCAAGGCATTCAACTGCAAACTGCTAGCTCCATTTCCACTTTCCACTGCCTTGAAACTTGTGTCAATACAAACGTTTAAGAACGGGCAGTTTTTTATGAACACATGCCAATTGCCATCGATTGTATGCATTAAAACAATAATGTAGCGCCTTTTAAATCATCAGAACTTTGTTTCCTTTTGCATGGTCCTTTAACTGACTGCCATTGACGCTGGTCTTTGTTAATTTGTCTCTTTAACAAATAGATTTAATGTTGCCGGGCGTCTGTTCAGTGATAGATCACGGATGACGTCAAAATGTGGTACGAACAAACAACTGGCACACCAGCCGTCAGGTGAGTGTGTCACTGATGTTCTTAACACAGTTTGACGTCATCTGTGATCTATTACTGAATAGACGCACGGCAAAATGCAATCTATTTCTTTTATATAAAAAAGAGACAAAAGTTGCCAATGACGACGTCATCTAAATTGCATCTATCGTCTAATAGATCATAGCTATAACGAACCAACAAAATGTGCGTAGAATTCAGCATATTATATAAAGACCCTTCGATTTACGGCTGGAAGAGACGTATTCGACACGCTTTCATAGACACGCGGAGGCTTATTAATTGGAGGAAGGTGCTAACGGAAGAAGAAAGTGATACATAACCTCAACTTTATTTATCTATCCACAAGTCTATTTAAAATGCAATCTTCTTTCTTTCTTTCTTTCTTTCTTTCTTTCTTTCCTTCCTTCTTATACGTTTCCCAAAACTTTTACTTTCAAATTTGAACATGTTCTAGCATGATTCTATCAATCAAATTTTGGCTGTTGTATCTGTTCAGTATAGGGAGTCATAAGATGCTTTGGCATATTTTATTCATCCTTTACGTGGCTTTTTAACGTACTTTTATTTTTGAGCACTGTTCCCATTTTTGCTTTGGGAACGTTCCGATTAAGAGATGATTGTTCCTCTTTGGAGTGGTCCTTTTAGCATCAAAAGGAACAAATTGCTGTTAAAAATAGGAACAAAGTGTTCATTTAGAGCTAAAAAGAACCTTTTGTTCCTAATTTTTAACATTGAAAGGAACTTTTTGTTCCTAAATGAGTGGCCTAGGAACAGGTGTTCCCAATGGTATTGTTCCTCTTTTATCATTTTGGTCCTTTTTAATCGCTTGAGGAACAATTGTTCCTATTAATGCGTTCCCTTTTAGAGTGGCTGTTCCTTTATGCTGACACGAGGAACTTTGGTTCCCAATTAATTACGTTCCTTTTTTTGTAAAGGAACGTTTGTTCCTTTCTAACATTGTTCCTGTTTTGAAAAATTGGTTCCTTTTTATTCACTTGAGGAACAATTGTTCCCATTAACAGGTTCCGCTTTGAACAAAATGTTCCTTTTTATTGGCACGTGGAACAGTTTGTTCCTAACCATTAGTTCCTATTTATGTAAAATGGTTCCTATTTAGAAATGACAGTTCCTTTGTACATCTTGTTCAACAGAAACATTCTTCTTTTCTTGCCATCTATGGTTTTATCGCTTTTTAATTGGCAAAAACATTTGGTGTAGTGTTTTAAGTTTCAAACAATACGAAGCAGTGTCAATAGCAGATTTTTAAAGACTTTTCGAGGCCCTTATAGACTTGCCCGGGCAAGGTTGAATATAATCGCACCAACGCCATATATCACCTCAAATTTGTAAGCTTACTTAAGAATAATGAACAGTGGCAAGCAGACACATGCCTGAGCAAGCAGGGGCAAGTTGGGGCAGGTTGGGGCAAGTTTAAACTTGCACAATGCAGCCATTGTTTTTTTTGTCGCCTTTGTGTTTTGTTCACTATTTATGTAAGTGGAACAAATTGTGTGAATCACTCAGATGTCCGACATGAACAAAAAGGGTAAGGTTGACTGGTCGAAAATTGATGGCTCATCACCAAAACCAAAACGGCTTCACTTGGAAAAAGAAGAAACAGATAGCTTGTATCACTGTCCAATACAAGCGTGTGATCACGATGGATTTAAAAGTCAACGTGGCTGCAGGAAACATGTGAACACCAAGCACAGTTGGTTCTTTTTCTTTGACGAAAAACCCGACGTTTCAAGTACCAAAGAACTTGCCGATGATGATACATCGGGTGAAATCACAAATTAAACAAACTGCCAGGGTAATGCCTTCGTTTTCAGTTTCTAGCCAAATTGGCGAGTTATTCACGAAATGGTTGACTGGAAGTGATGGGGGTTGCAAGAAAGATCGTGCAGCTCAGCAGATAGCCAAGAGATGCTTTAAATTTCTCAAATTTTGCTGCGAAGATGAAGATGAATTGAGTTTTGAAGTGCTGGACTTTAGCCTGTGTTCTCATAGTCTGTTGTTCAAGTTTATCGACTACTTGCAAGATGAATGCAAACTCGGACACGGTGGCCGATTGGGCTACATTGATGCGATCTCCGAATTAATCGACTTCAGAAAAATAAACGGCGCATCAGACACAGTTCTTCGAAATTTGTCCTCAACGGAGTTGTACCTTAAACGAGCGCGCAAGACGGTGGCAAAGATGATGAGACTGCAGTGGACACAAGATCTAGACATTGAAACTTTGGATGCTAGGGGGCACTGGGCAACCATGGAAGAACTGTTAGAAGTGGTGACATTTCATTTGCCTCGTTACGAGAACACTGTGAAGACGTGCAAAACTATTCCAGGTCAAGTTAATCCTTCGGACTTAACATTTGCCACGAAATTTGTCGCAGTGTATTTGTTCATCAAGGTGAAGGGATCTCAGCCTATGACTTATCAGTATTTGACAGTGGACATGGTCAGAGCAGCTAAGGAGAACGGGGGATTCATCGACCAGAAAAAGTTCAAGACTGCTAGGAAATATGGATTTGACTCCTTAATTCTGACCGATGCAAGCATGCAGGTGCTCGATAGCTACATAAATTTCGTAAGGCCATTGCTAAAACCCCAGTGCGAGTTCGTTCTGGTCACGAGAAATGGAGGACAGCACAGCAAATTGGGCGACGTCATGAGTAAACTGGTGTTTGATGCAATCGGAAAGTTCATTCATCCGACGCGCTATCGTCAAATTGTCGAGACGCAAAGCCTCAATCTGCTCACAAGCAAGGAGCAACAAATTTTGTCAGAAGACCAAAAACACAGTTCTGCCGTTGCAAACGTTCACTATCAAAAGCAAAGATCGCGCGAAGTTGCTGTCAAAGCTTACGAGTGTCTACAAAAGCTACAAGGCACGAAAGGCTCGGAGGTGGATAGGGAAGTGCAAACGAGGTTTAACGGCTCAACTTCAAGTCTTGCAGCTCCAGTCAAAACAGCAGAAACAAAGAGCGCGCCCCCTAAAGAAAAGGATTCCCCGCCCACAAACCAAAATTATCGTCGGGTGTTGAAATTCACGGCAGACGAGGACGATTTTCTCAAGAAGGGAATCGATCGGCACGGGTTTGGGCAGTGGACGGCAATTCTGAGGGATCCCGATCTCAAATTTCAAGACGGAAGAACGGCGGACTCTCTCAAGAAAAGGGCTGGAATGAAAATGCAGCTATAGCTTGACATAATGTTTAGAAAAAAACTAATCTGCCAAAACTCGTCTAATAAAATATGGGACCGAGCTGACGCACCCTTTATCGTGTAAGAGATAGTCCAAGTAAAGTAAACAAAGTTGCATTCAAAAAGTGACTTTCTTTTAATCAAGGTTGACGTTTTCCTTTCCTTTCCTTACATGTAGTTCGCTTATTTATTATTTATTAGCATCACTCTCGACTTGAAAAATACGATTTCAATTTTACGAAAGGCAAAAACACTGAGTTCAATGTTTCATTTCACAGAAAACGGATTCAGTTGATGACATTTGTCTGACCAATCACTCTCGTCATACATGGGCTACACGATTTCCCACATTGCTAATCAAGTCTCTCGTGATGTCCTCGAATGTCACTCCTGGGTTGGTTTGAAAAAATGGGTTATTCGTTCTCTCTTTGAAACTTGACTACTCGAGTGGACTGGCCGTTTCTTGGAATTGCGTCTGTGAATATTCTGACTTGGGGCTCTTGATGTCGACGCTTGTGAGGACTGAGTGATGAACATCTCTTCCTCTTCGGATTCGTATCTATCACAAGGAAACGGCAAAGGCGCCCACACACTTTTAACTCTTTGGGCCTGCTGTGTGGACAACCATTTCATGTCTATCGCTCGTTTCTTTCTTTCCGCGATGACAAGTTTACCGAGGCCTGGTAAATCTTCCCGCTTAAAGTGTAACTTCAGTGCTTCCGAGGTGATTCCTATCATGTACTGCAAGGCACGTTTGACTTCCTCTTCCATTGCTGCCTCCTCCTACTCTTGCAGCTGTCGAAGCTCCTTCTCCTTTTCCCAAACCCATTCATTTTTGTAGTATTTGGCCGCCTTCTCTTCCAACATCTCTTGCTCTTCCTCTTTCTTTTTGGCGAAGTAATCCTCCCTTGACCGCTCAATAGTGGGATGGTATGGGCCCTCCACCGTCTCGAGCAGGTGAGCATCTTCTTGTCTTATCATTCCGATCGAAATCCAGTGTTGTCTTGTCTCGTCTAGAATTCGCTCTCTAGCTAGCTGGGCTTCATTTTCAATCTTCTTGGTAGCGCGTTTCACTGCGGACGCAATGAGCCCGAGTTGCCTCTTCTTCAGACTATGGCATGGCTGCCGATCTTGAAGCTCCGAAATCTTCTCAATGCTCTTTTCCCATCCACTTAAGGCTGAGAATCTGATTCGTCGTCTTCCTCCTCGATGCAGTCTTCTTCTGCCATTAGCTGCTCTTCTTCATTCAACTCCTGCTCACTTTCACTGTCTTCCAGGTTCATGGTCATTATTCTGTTCTTTTCCTCCTCGTTAAAATCGTCCGGTCTTGCAACTGATCCAGGTATCGGAGCTGGCAGCTCGTCTTCTGGAGTGCTGGCGACACTGCAAGCCCAGACAATGCAGTCCATTGCGTTTTCTCGCAATGCCTCCTGTACACCTGCCAATGGCGGGGAGCTAAGACTTTTGAAGTAAAACTTGCGAAGCCGGGCGTCCATGGCGGCATTATGCTCGACACCGAAGTTCATCTCGGCTTGGCACGTGATAAACATGGGGCATCGGATCACTGCTGGGTTAGATTTCTTGTACTTTCTATCGTGGGCTGTTAGGCCACCTTGGGTTAGAATTTTCCAGTCGTCTGGTTCAAGAAGGCCGACATGAGCTTCATCCATGAAGATGACTTGTGTATTTTCGTCTACGAGACTCCTATTAAATGCTTTTTGCTTGGTACTCATAGCAATGTATCTGAAAACAAAAACGTAGAACAACTTCAATACAATGCGCACGTTCATCAGTAAAATAATTCATTCAAATTCTTAATTTAACAGAGGTCTTCAAGTGTGGAGAGCTTCTCACATCTAACAGCAAAAATACGCCCTGTCCCTATAGCCCCAAACCACTTGTGCGTTTTCATTTAGCGATGCGCACAATAAACACACTCCAGTATCCATCAAGTGGACGAGAGATGACCTGTATGGAAAAAATAACAAGATACAGATAAGTAATTTACAAGAGAAACAGCACATACCTTGGCGGAACTATCCGAGTGATCGGGGTGAAGAGACTGGTCTTTCCACTATTAGGCTCACCTATGAGGCACATGACCCTTTCTTTGTGCTGTTTAATGCGGCAGTTGAGGAGTCGAATGTAATATTCGCAAAAGTGTGCCATTTCTAGCTGGTTGAGGCTATTCTGTAGTATTTCTTTGAAGTATCCAGGATCTGGCGTCTTAGTGTGTTGGTAGTCGATGTACGCCCTGAGAGATTCTTTGCCGATGTCTGTTTCTTTGATGGGATGGAAAACGAACTTTCTCTGGCTTATTGAAAAGCACCAACCTCCATTCACTTCGATCAAGTCGTAGTTGATACACAGCTGCTTTATCGCAATCTTTATCTCCAAGGATTTCTACGAGCTTGTTCAGATTCTTGATAATGGTGTCTTTAAACTGGTCGTTTCTTGCCAGCAGAGAAAGAAATTTCCTCACCGAACAGGAGTGGTGATATGTGTATTTAGAAGACTTCGCCTTTTTGAAAACTTCTCCACTGTACAGAGCGTAACCCAATTTCCCCATTGCTCGATCGATGTCATTAATCGCTACAACAATCGGCGATGCCAGAGCCTTTGTGACTTTTGGGACCTCTGAAGGCAAATCGCATGCTTCGATGCCAAACACATCAAGTTGGAGGCCGGAACGGACAAGAGAGGGTATTAACTTGTCTCGCAGCTTTGCAGTAAACGAGGTACCAACAACTTGTAACCTTACAACACGTTCACTTGCGGGAAGTGCACGTGACTCCAATGGCTCCTCTATCAATTGGTCTTGTAACAGTTGGAGACTGTAGGAAAACGACTTGTCCACTTTGGTCTGAATAAAGTGGTTATTGTGATCTTTTAGCGTAGTACATAATGGTGCACAAGATTTCTCTTCACCTCCTCGTTTGCAGACTGCCAGGGTTTTAGCTGTAATTTCCATGCCTGTTTGTAATAGGGCCGAGTGCAAGGGTACCGTTGAAACGCGCATTCCGTTGGAGGATTGGACTGCAATCCAGCAAGTTATTGCTGGCCAGTACTTTTCTGGTAATTCATCGTTCTGGTCGTCCTCTTGTTCTTGGGTGTTTACCTTCTCTCCCTTTTCTTTACTTCGCTTCTCTAGAGCGGCGACAGCGGAGAAGAAAAATGCTACTCCTTTCATTTTCTTTATCTTTTCGTCACATTCATCACGTTTCTGGCATATGTTTAGCCACAGATCGTCACAAGACATTCCCTCATGTTTGCTGCAAGATAATTTAGCTGCCAAAAGAGAACAAGTTCCCTGGACAGCTGGCAAGACCTTGCTAAGCCCAGCACTCCTGATTCCCTAAAATAATTACAAGGAAACAGTAAACTAGTCAGCACAGAATCACTAAAATTGACGAATAATCTGTAGGAAATATTTAGACTACAATGCCTATTAGATTAACTGGTTAGAAAAGCCTAAGCAATATAGCATTTCGTTCCTGTTAATTGCTACGTTTTAAGCTGAACTTTGTAAATTCGTTCACTAAAAGAACCGAGAGCAACTTTTCTTCCTTAACTTGTCTTAAAGCTACGAAGAAGGAATATGAAATCTAGTACATACCTTATTATTGAGTTGCCTTGCTGGTGCTGTGGCCATCACTGTCATCGAGTGAAATGAGAACGAAGCAACGTTTCAGACTTCTTTTATAGCATACTAGCTTCGTTGTTTACGTTCCTCAGTTTGATCTTTTCTTTTCGATAAATTACGGGCAAAAATAGGCGGTTAGTGGTAAAAAATGCCCCAATGAGCTACATTTTTAAACTTCCTGTGTGTGATTTTTTTTGTTTTCGATACAATCAAGTCAAAAACAAAATGCCCGAGCAATTTACAGTGGTTACATAACTGCTTCTCCTTGGCAAACAGTGTAATAAAGAATCTGGAAAACAATGAAGCGCAAACTAAACATTCATACCGGCATATGATCAATGCCTTAAAAACATGTCACCTTAACACTTTTTTAGCGAACAAGCATTTCCAGAATCAACAAAAAGCTTAACGATATTTTTAAAATACTAGCGAGCTAATTGAAAGGATTATTCTTTTGTGCAGCACAGTTGTAATTAATAGCTTTTCTCGGCGTATCCGTCACATTACGAGAAATATGCAATTTAGATAATGCACGTTAACTTGAATGAATGAATAAATGAATCAATGAATGAGTGAATGAATGAATGAATGAATGAATGAATGAATGAATCAATGAATCAATGGATGAATGAATGAATGAATGAATGCGTATTTACAGTGAGTCCACAGTAATCAAAATATCTCTCAGTGCTAGCTGTTCCCCGTTGTTTCCGTTTTATCCGTTTCACTAAAGAAATAATTGCATTTTCACTCAGATCTCAGTAGTCAAAAGATCTCAAGTAAATCGGGGATAACGGATACAACGGGGACAGAACTTACAGTACATCAGATCAGCTTCAAGGAATATAAAATAATATAAAGTACAACGGAGACAACGGAGACGGCGGGGACACAACTTACAGTATATATATATATAGGAATATATTAAGAATACTACTACTACTACTACTACTACTACTACTACTACTACTAATAATAATAATAATAATAATAATAATAATAATAATAATAATAATAATAATTATTTTATATTCCTTGAAGCTGATCTGATGAACTGTAAGTTCTGTCCCCGTTGTATCCGTTATCCCCGTTTTACTTGAGATATTTTGACTACTGAGATCTGACTGAAAGTTTAATTATTTCTTTAGTATGACGGATAAAACGGAGATAGCGGGGAATAGTAGTTGGAGCTTGTTTAAGTTGATATTCCTTTTTGCTCTTTTCATTGAGCGTGAGTGTTTCGCCATTTGTGTCTGTGATCTATTTCCTATTTAGTTTGTTCTTATTTGCACGATTGTATACATTCAACGGAGATCACGGATAGGCCGGGGACAAAGAGACTCACTTTTGTATCATGGAATAAGATAGCTCTGGGAAAACCCTTGTTTTGCTGATATAAATTTAAGGCCATCATCTTTTAACACTGTTTCAGGAACAAGTGTGCCTTTTTTGTAGCTGTTCCTCTTATAAGGAACGCTTTGGAACATAAACCTTCCCATTTGAGGTATATTTTTGGCAAAAGCAGGTAAAACGTAAGTTTTAGCAGTGCCCTACATAAACCTACATGGAAACGTAGTTATGGAGAGATTTGCGCGGTAGTCAGAACTATTTTAGGGTTTTTAAAATCAGGAACTGAAATTTTGGGAAACGATCTTTCTGTTTTTCTTTCTTTCTTTCTTTCTTTCTGTTTTTCTTTCTTTCTTTCTTTCTTTCTTTCTCTCTTTCGTTCTTTCTTTCTTTCTTTCTTTCTTTCCCTCTTTCTTTCTTTCTCTCTTTCCCTCTTTCTTTCTTTCTTTCTCTCTTTCTTTCTTTCCTTCTTTCCTTCTGTCTTTCTTTCTTTCATTTATTATTATTATTATTATTATTATTATTATTATTATTATTGTCATTGTTATCGTTATTATAACTACTACTACTATTATGCCTTTTTAGCAACATTCTTACACCAAGTTCGTTTAATTTGAGTTGGTTTCTAGGCGATGAAAGAATAAATCGACAAATGGATATTTTTTTCTTTCAACATATATGATTTAAACCCATTGGTTTACTTTAAGCCAGCTTAATGCTTTAGACGCCATATAGTGACGCTTGACTGACACATGTCAGACTTGCTTGTGACCAAGCGTGTTCCCAGGAAGGTGAACCTGAAAAGGAGAAGAAGTTAAAAGTTTTAGACCAAACATTATCAAATGACAATTAGCATTATAAAGCATACTGTTATTTGTGTTGATCAGTGTAGTGGGCCAATTGTACCCTTCGCACACTTTTGATCATCGATGACGGATTTCCATGTCAGATAACAGCCAATCATAACATCGGTCACATTTGTTAAGCCCTGATCGTCATGGCATTATTTCCCTCTTTCTTTCACCTTCAGAGTGATTACCTGAGCACTTTCCTGATGGTGCTGTTTATTATGCTGTACAGGGTGGTTCTGGCGTTTGATTATGTGGATGAAATCTTTAAGTGTGACCATGTAAGCTATTTGGGAGCAGTACTTTATCGTGATGCTGTAGAGAATGCTGTTCAACGTATTTCTAAGATTTGAATCTGTTGATAAAGTTCCGAGGTGTGACCATTCAAATGGGAGAAATGAAGGCTACTGTTTGATTATCACTTTCCTGTTGTGCCATTTTATTATACTGTACCAGGCGTTTGTAGCTTTTTAGCTATTTTAAGCACTCACGTAAAAGCTATCAAGCAGTACTTTACTGTAGTGCTGCTATTGTGCTGTTCAAGGTGGTGTTACAGTTTGAGTCCGTGAACAAAATCCCTCAGTGTGAGTGACCATTCAAGTGAAACCTACTGAGCAGTACTTTCTCGTGGTGCTGTTTAGTATGCCGTACAAGGTGGTTCTAAGTTTCGAGTCTGTGAATGAAATCCTTAAGTATGACCATTCAAATGAAAGCTACTGAGCAGTATTTTCCTGTTGAACTGTTTATTATGCTGTACAAGGTGGTTCTAACTTTTGAGTCTGTGGATGAAATCCTTAAGTATGACCATTCAAATGAAAGCTACTGAGCAGTACTTTCCTGTTGTGCTGTTTATTATGCTGTACAAGGTGGTTCTAACTTTTTAAGTTTGTGTATGAAATCCTAAGGTGTGACCATTTCAAAGAAAGCTACTGAGCAGCACTTTCCTTTGATACTGTTTTGATGCTGTACAAGTTGGTTTTAACATCTGAATCTGTGGATAAATTCCTAAAGTGTCACCATTCAAAGGAAAGCTACCGAGCAGTACTTTCCTGTGGTATTGTGTATTATGTTATGCAGGGTGGTTCTAACATTTATGTATGGGATAAATTCCTTAAGTGTGACCATTCAAATGAAAGCTGTTGGTTGCCTCGGTAGTCACTATGGTGATGTTCCTATTTCAATGTTTGCTTAGAAAAATTTTTTACAAGCCTGTTAATTTTTTGTTATTTACTTTTAGTATGAAATTGAAAAAAAGCCAAAAAGTAGTATTTTCATTGGGTAATTTTTATAAACTTTTTTTTCTGTTGTTCAAAGAAGCTAAAACATAACTTGCGAGAAGTAAACTGATGCGCCACGTTTCTCCCTGCAGCTAGTCAAAATGACTCTCAAAGATTCCTGGTCCCAGTCGTCATTGGGCTTAATTATAAGCAGACCATGTCGCCTAATAATCTCCCACAGGCGAACCAACCAGGCTAATTACAGAACAGAAATACAGGTCAATGACTGGGCATTAGTTTTTGTTGTGGGTAGCCTGTTCCAGGCTTTTAGATAGTCGAGGATCAAAAGGCGAACAATGAAAGCGAAAGCGAAAATAACACGTGTGGGAGCTGGGGAGTGGTCGCTCCGATGCCTCCTTCCCCCCCACACCCCGTGCGTCTTTTTTTTTTGCGTTTCCTTTTCGCTGTCCGAGAGCCTGGGATAGACTAAGAGATGGTGATATGCGTGTGGAAAGATACGATGTTCAACTCTTCAACATATTCAGAATGACCATGCATGGTAAAGATTGGAGTACGGAAAACGAGTGTCACAGTCTCTAAGTTTGTTTGCAGACCTGACGATGCATGTCAGTGTAGTTAAACTGAGAGCTTTATAACCACTCATTCTCGATTGTTCTAATGAACAACCCATAATTAGTAGCATTCACAAACATGAACTTGAAGCTGCCCACGGCATTTTCTGTCTACCTTGTATTAAATTATCACAGACAACCTGTTTGTTGAGAGCGAGAACGTTCTACAGACGCATGGAAAAAGGGCAGCCACCACACTCCTCGGATCAACAAAATGCTAGCAGGTAAGGATTCCGGAATATTTTAAGGTTTACAAAGCTTTTGTGGTGGGCACTCTTACTGAGCACTGAAGCCAATCCTTAGCCACGCGCTTCAGGTAAATTAAAAAAAAGACTCTAAATCGTCCCAATACATTGCTTACGTCACAGACTAAACAGATCTACTGGGAATAAAAGGGTAAAAAACGCACAACAACGGAAAGGTAGGCAATCCATCCCTATTTACTGTCTTCAAAAAAAGACGGCTGATGCAACTGAGCTATTTCCGTCGTCTGGCAGACGGCCTCATTCCCAAGGAATTTCTTTTCAGTTGGCTGGCTATATGAATAAACCAGATCGGTTGTCGTTATCTGCAGTTCAGGAAAGCCTGTAAGCGCATCCTCAAAGCGCACGTAATCAAACACTGGGGAGGCCTTATCCACATCTTCGCGCAATAAATTTTCATTTTGCAGAATCTTAATTTGTAGATTTCGTTTCTATGGCTTCTACTTTCTGTAACATGAAAATGTGTTGCGCAAGGATTTGGTAATACTTACAACAAGCAATCTCAATTTGGAACGCAACATTTTTGAGCGGGAAGTTAGAAGAAAATAGTGCCTGTGTTACGTGGCCTTTGCTTTAGAACTTTTCGGTATTTACCTTTAGGGTTGGAGAGACGGTGAAGACACGCCATCACAATGAGATCATAAACACCAATTTCATTTGGCAACCAGTTAAACTATAAACAGGAAAAAAAAGTCGTGGAAATAACATAAGTTCACAAGGACATTCAAATAAAAGCTATTGCAAGCGCGTTTCTTTTGCGTGGTACCTTTTTACAAGGTGGTTCCTACTTTTGAGTTTGTGGATTAAAGCCTAAAGTGTGACCATTCAATTGAAAGCTACTGAGAAGTACTTTTCGAATTTTGTTTTGCGAACGGTTTTCGCTGAAACGAAAGGCTGCTAAAATTGTCCTGTTTTAAGCCTCTATCTTGAATTTTATGGTTAAGCGTTGTTTGTATTTCTAAGGACTGTTGAATTTACCAAACTACGGGAACTGCCTTAGAAACCACCTTGTTCCAAATTTTGTAAACAGTGTTATTTTAACGTGAAATCGACGCGTTTATGCGCGCTTTTTCCCTCCATATCTAACACTTTATATTAAAAAAATGGTTAAAATTAAAATATACCATGAATAGCATTGATCGAAGGTTTCGATGAACACAAACACTTCTGTGTATCTTTACTGGTTGATACATATCAAGTATAAAGTATTGTGGTTCTAGCGTTTGCGTCTGTGGAGGAAATCCTCAGGTGCGATCATTCGAAATGAACATTCAAATGATTCAGTGCTTCCGTTTGAGCTTTCAAGTATGATGCCAGAATCGATAACATTGTACAACTTCAAACTTCAATTCTCAAAACACCTTCAACTTTGACTGACCTGCTTGAACGTTACTCCATTGGTGTCGGCCTCAATCTCAGCCAGTGGAATATTGATTAAAGGCCAATCTTTGGCGCTGTTATTCTCTAATGTTTCTCCTTGCTGAATCTTAATGGCTGCATCGAGCAAACGGCCACTATGATCAATAGCAATCACCTGGCAACACACAAATATTAAGCTTTTCGATTAGGTGTCACGATTCTCTACAACACCATTACTTTTCTTGACTCAAGGAAGGGAGTGGCTGCCCAGAGGTTGCTGAGCCAGTTTCATGTTTAAAGCTCGTTTGTCTGGTTAACTTGTTCAGAAAAAGTGCAAAAATCATTCATTATATTATGTGAAAATGCTAGAAGTCGAGAATTAAGTTTCTGTGGTGTTGCTTATATTATGCTAAACAGCGTCGTTCTAACTTTTCAGATCTTGGTCTTTGAATGGAATCCTAAAATGCCTACTATTTTATTCGATGCTATTAGTGTGACAGTATAAAATCTAAGTGAAAACCAGTCTGTAGTACTTTGCAGATTTACTGTTTATTTTTCTATGCAAGGCAGTTGTAACTTATGAGTCTGTGAATGAAACAGCTTTTGAGTTATTGAAAGAAATCCTTCAATATGATCATTGAATTGAAAGTTATCGAGCAGTCCTTGAAAATCCGAGAGCAACAAATCGCCAACTTCCGCTAATTCTCAAGCACTTCTTAGTTCACAGTACCTTATCGAAATACTTGCTTAGTTCATAGGAGAACCGACCCACAGAGCACATTATGTTGAGGGCCTTTTTCCTGGTACATTCGTACTCCATTGCAGCTTCATGGCAAACCTGCATGTAGAAATTCTGATTTAAATAACTATTGCATGATGTCTGACTCAAAGACACCGATAGCTTGTTTCCAACACAAGACCAGCACAAGAACAGTCTTTTCAGAAATCACGATGGCAATGCAAGTAAGACTCTTTGAATATCAAATTAAACCATTTTGAACTTCTTTGCAATTTTTTAAACTTGTTCACTTAGTCTACGGACTGCAATTATTGATGTTTCAAACAATTATTAATGCTTCAATAGCGATAAACGATATTGCCGGTTGAATGTGGCCGAACTAACTAGAAGCTGAATTCGTAGGGTGGGCGTTCGTGTGTTTAGCACTTTCAACGTGACAGTGTGAGGAAAGTTATGGGTTAAATCCCATTGGGGACCCACATTTTTTCCTTGGTAGTCCTATGCATAATAATAATGATGATGATGATGATGATGATGATGATGATGATGATGATGATGGTGGTGGTGGTGGTGGTGGTGGTGGTGGTGATGATGATGATGATGATGATGATGATGATGATGATGATGATGATGATTAATGATTTAATGTTTTAAATGTAAAGAAGACCATCGCAGTTGTAGACGCAGCTTTTGCAGTTACGGAAAGGAAGCCTGAAAAAAAGTTCAGGCTTGTACGAGATTCGAACCCTTGATCTCTGCGATACCGACTGAATATATGAATATCATATATTAGAACTGCAGGATGAAGAATTAAATGAAAATAAGACCATCGCAGTTATAGACGCAACTTCAGTTGCAGTTGCGAAAAAAAAGCCCGAAAAAAAGTTCAGTCAGTTCGTGACCAGCTCCCAGTTGGCCTGTTAGTTCAACTGGACAGAGCGCTGCACCGGTATCGCAGAAGCCAAGTGTTCGAATCCCGTACAAGCCTGAACATTTTGCAGGACTTCTTTTCGCAACTGCAAAAGTTGCGTCTATAACTGCGATGTCTTATTTACATTTGATTCTTAATCCCGCAGTTCTAATATATGATATTCATATATTCAGCATGTCAAAATGTGTGTTTATATTGCGCAAATTAACATATGCAGATGATCAAATGCGCAAATACTCATTACAAACTAAAAACGGTTTACTTATTATAAACTAGATGACACAGGTATTATCAGTAGTAGTACAAACAAGAACATTTTTACTGCAAGAATGTATTTTCCTACATGTGCAAGCTGCCGAAAACTGTCAGCATCACTTTCAACTCCCTGTAAAACAGTGAACAACACTTGCAATTAATTGTATTGTAAGGACCTGGCTGAACTAGGAACCGTTGTTGCGGAAGCAGATATTTCGCAGTTTAGCCGCGCGAGAAACAAATGTTGCGGAAGCAAATTACTTGATTTTGCTTCTTGGCAATCTCGTACCCAGTATCCTCAGGCTTCTTGGCCAGCGGGTGGTCGCCGGGAGATACTGGGGGTATTAGTAAAAATTGGATTTTTTTTTGATAAGCTGTTCACTGTCGTTCACTGTTACAAAACTAAGAACCGTTAACGGCAGGATTGCTGCGGTAACAATTCCACTACCCCAGAGTCTCTCCCGGCGACCACCCGCTGATCAAGGAGGCTGAGGACTCTGGGTACGAGATTGGCACCTTAAAATAAAGAAAATGTTTTGGAATTAAGTAAAAAACATGTTTACTTATCGGTCGTATTCTTCCAGTTTAACCACGGAAGAAACAATGAGAAGAAATAATGTTTCCGCAATAACATTTCTTCGTTTATCCGACTACAATTATACTCGTAATAAAAACAAACAGACAAATAAACAAACAAACAAAAAGCAAACGAAAAACAAAACAAAACAGAAACAAAACATAACAAAACGCAGAGCCTACCAGAATGTCTCCATAATTAGAAAACACTTCAGCGTGAAGAAATTCCTCAGCATCATCAAAATATTGGGCGTTTGTAGTGATTATGTAGGCCTTACTGTCATCAACAGCCGGCAGAGTAACATCGTTGTCTGAAAAAACCTTAGGATGTTATTTTGCTTTTTCTGTATCCTGCACCTTGAAAAAGTTTAGTAAGCCATCATAAATTCTGGAATTTTTATTTTATTTACAGGTTTTTTGGTCAGTGCACTCGATCTCATGATTTAAATTTCTAATGAATAACTACTTGTTGAGAAAAGTTTGTACGGCCCACTGGCACGGCGGTTTTCAGTTTCCATGATGTGCCCCAAACATTTTAATTGGATTCCGGCCGCGTGGTCGTGATTTTCCAGAAATTATTTGTGATTCGTCAACGACCTCATGGATTTCGTGTCTTTTGACGTCCGACAAAGCGTTTGTGCGGATTTCCTGTTTCTTGCAATTGGTGTCTAACCCAAGCGTTTTAAGGGAGGGTCTTCGGTTGACTTCGTTTTGTAGTGTTACCGGGTCTTTTCTACAAAACGACAACCTCATCGATTTCGCGTCTTTTGCTGCCTGATAAAGCGTTTTTAAACCTCTGTAGTTTGACAATTAGTTTAGTCCTAGGTCTAGATTTTGGGTCTTCGTTTTTAGGTCTTAGGTCTTCGTTTTGTGGACACCCGTTTCATCGTTGGTAGTACGTAATGATGATGGACATGAGTAACCGCTCAGAGTGTACGTCAATAAAGATGGGGTGGGATGGCTCCCATCTTTTCATGTTTTATTGTTCAAGGCTTGTTATTTGATTAACACTTGGTAACTATGTGCCCTTATATGAACCGGGCACTCTTATAAACATCCTTTTCCTTATTCAAATTCATTGGTAGAAAAGATGGTCTGTATGTTTGGACAAAAACCAGGGGCTGGATTCATGAAGCCCTCCTATAGCTAAGATGAGATGTGTCCTATGTATTGTTGGGAAACAAAACCTAGGATTCATCTTGACTTAAGACAGCTCTGGAGGAGGAAAATTGTAAGAACTTACTTAGTACACCAGCTCCCAGTATGAAAACAGGAGTTGCCACCAGACGCACTGGCGGGCTGTCAGCAACGGACCGAGCCAATCTAAAACCGAGATGCTGAAAGAAATGGCGACGGAACGCAAAACGAGTAAAGCGTGATCCTTCGTCTCCAGTAGACATCCAACTGCCACCCTAAACGCAACAGACATGAATAATTAGACGTTTATACGTCGCTTTTTGTCACTTGTTCTATTGTATTTGGTGATCGAAAAAAAAAATTTCGCGACAATTCATTTAACACTCCCCAAAAATTTAAATTCGAAAATTAAATACAGTGGAACCCCGATATACGAGCCCCTATATAACGAAGACCCCGCTATCGCGAACGAATTTTCTTCAGCCCAGTAATACTACGATGTATGGAAAAAAACCGATTTAAGGAACATCCCTTATAACGAACACTTTCTCCCAATCCCTTGGCACTTCGTTATAGCCGGTTCCGATTGTACACTACAGTCGAAGTCATTCAAAGGACTGAGTTTTACACATCAGCCCTGCAAAGACCTCCCAGTTCAACTTCAAGCATGCTACTCTCTAGTTTTTAAAAAGGACTATTTCTATAACTTAAATCCGAGTATGAGCACCTTTGATGCACCTTTAATGTATAACAATCAAGCTATTATAAAGCTCTTTTAAATTTCGTTTTTTTTTCTAGGACAAATGGAAAAGTTTCCGAGCTGCATTTGCTTCGGTATAGCATTGAGAAAATGTACTCTCAGCTTTTCCCCGGTAGTTATAGGGTTAGACAAAACTCGGCAATTTGTTGTAGTTGTGATTATTTAACCCTTTCACTAAAGTGGCCAAAGCAAAAATTCACCAAAAATTCCACATTTCGTTTCGTAAAATCCTAAGAAATAAATAGTCCTATGCAAAAGTGCTGCTAAAGAGGTTTCATTTGAATGGTAACACGATAGGATCTTGTCAACAGATTAAAAAGTTAGAGTGACAAATCATCTCACCATAACGTGGTCTAGGAGTGGAAGGGTTAAGTAATCGTTATTCACGCACCATGATCATGTTGTGTCTTCCGTCAAACTGTGGTGTTGAAAAGTCCTCATACATAAGGTGAGTTTTAAACCCATCAAACCCATTAAAATGATCCTCTCCCCATTCCCACACATTTCCAGACACATCACAAAAACCAGCCTCAGAGGGTGGGTACATGTTCACAGGCTAGAATAAATAGAAAAAATATTTAACATAATTTAGGTAATAGAATTTTGATCATCAGTAATACACATTAAGTGTAGAGGGAAAAAGATCTAGGGCTCTTCAATCTCAAATCCCAGTTAACTTAAATAACTCATGAACGAACTCGAACAGGAAGCAGTGTTTACTGTTTTACTCTATTACGTAGGTAAGACGACCACGTTCATGAATATCAGCATAGTTTCAAATCTGACTAAATGGACCAATTCTGGTTTGGAAAAAAAAACAGTGGGATGACCAACGAGGACAGGGGAATGGAAAGTCTCTGGCCTTTTATGTGCTACGCGTTTGTTTTAGGCCAACACAATATAATGCAGTGCATTTCATAGGCGACATTGTCCCTTTGAAAGGACACCGGCGGCTGGGGGAAGAATTTTTAGTTTTTAATGTAAACCTGGATAATTTGACCAAACAGTTATTGGCGAGCGTAAGTGTAACCAAGATAGCGTAAACATAGAAAATGTTTAGTAAAACAAAAAGAAAAAAAGAACGAAGACTGAGGTTTATGATCACATGAAACCAAACATAACATTCAGAAGACGCAACAATTCTTTCAGGACACTTTGTAGGTTTGTTTGGAATCCAGGAAGTCATTTTGCTCAAATACGCCGAAATCCATACGCTAACACAGGCCCGGAACTAAGAAAGGAGAAATCGTCGCTTGAGTTCGAAGCATTCGACGGGGGTCTTGACGTGAAACTTAGCAGAGCGAGAGGCTTCGAGTTTTTCATTCGGCAACCATGCTTTTTGTCACGGACCGAACACATTTTCCCGGAACAAAGCGCCCGTGTTTATCGCGTTTGAGCCCCGATCAATAACCAGGCGCCATCTTGGATTTAGCACGGCTATCTTACCGTCGGACATACAGTGAGGGGGGTGGATGCCACCCCTCCCATAAGGTTCTCCTCGAATTTTTCCAGGGCGAACTATCATCTGCACCTGCCATCGTAAGTAGCTGTGTGCATATCCCTTAGACGCATTTTAACCCTAGTTTGAGAAGAATTGGATGCTATGGTTACAGGCCATTTTGAAAAAAAAAAGTGTGTTTAACCCGTTTTAGATGTAAAAAGCACAGAATGTTTACAAAAAGCAGCAAATTGTTACATTACGTCATATTCTTCATGTCCAGTATGAAACATTTTCAATTTCCACTGCTTTTTGATAATTTCTAGTTTTGGGTAAAATCCAAGATGGCGGCCATCTTTGATGACGTCACAGTTCCTTAGTAGCGCTGCAACCCATGATATATACCTCATTTTGAAGAGCATAACACAGGCGTTCTACTAAAGGCAAAATCTTTTCGAAGTATGGTAACAGCGAAAACCCAGAACTCCAAGGGGGGTCCATCAACCCCCCTCCCCCTTGTACGTACTGGGGTTAACAATATCCTGTGTGCTTAGTGGGGATTATACGAATCTAACGAATACGAGTCCTGCAAAGACATGTTAACTAGAATATTCTGATGACATTTCCCGACTTGAGCGAAAAAGGGAAAAAATTTACTGCACGCTAAAAGAAAAATCCAATTAAAAATATACATAAAAAGTAAAGATAAAATTGATTCTTTCTACTGTGTTACTGTCACACAGTAACACAATATAGCTGCGAATAGGCTTTACTAGCAGGACACATGGAATCCCTGAATTACAAAAAAATCTACACTTCTCCACTGCATCCACCAGTTCTACTCGCTTTAAGGACTCTATTTCAAACTCCTACCGTGTAGCACTAAATTTTTACGGGAGTTTAATTTTGCGTATGGGCGATTTCTTGTGTCTTGCGGGAACTAGTTTTTGCGATTGGGAATAACTCGTTTTTCTTGTTGGTGATTAATTGCGATTTTCAGGGAGTCGCGTTCAAACTGGAATTATAACATTTCATTTTTAATTTGAGTACATGCGATCGAATTACAGGTGTGACAACATGCAGATGTAAACCCCGTTAATCAGTTAATCAATGGAGGACCTTCAGACGATTCTTTTCTGTAAGGTTTTTAGCAGTTAAATTCTTGTAGTGTACTGATTGCAATTCCATCGTTTTATTTGTGATTGCTTTATTTCTAATTTCGTTTGTTTCCGTTTTTACATTACATTTAAAAGTGATGTTTGAATATAATTTTGACAGTATAAAACTGCTGCCTCCTATGTTTGGCATTTAAAAAAAAAGCACATTCGTCAATGTATTAGTTCTTCTTACTTCTCCTATGCAACAACGTAGAACCACACATGTAGGTTATCGGGACTCACATGTACATGGAATTCATTAATTGATCCCTGGTGGCCTATTACATATCAAATTGCAAAGAAATTTGATATATTCGTGCATGTGTAACAAACAATTTGTTTGTTATGATAAGAATGGAGTCTGCTCTTTGAAGGCCACTTAATAAACATCATAAAGTAGCCGTTTTTCTCTTGTTAAAACCAGCTTCTTCATAATTTCGATATGCCAGACTATGAGTATGTATCAAGAACCATTCAGTATGTGGCTACAGCGTTTCTGGTGGATAGACAACTCTATGACGCACACTTTCATGTGATGCGCACGGGCATTCTGGATTTGAAAAGGTGATTGCTAAAATATTTTAAGATACTGTCTCTCTTGGAAGATGTTTTTTTTTTGACATATTCCATAACAAGAGAGGATCAGGCCAGAGGTTACAAGTCCTTAACATGGAGCGTTACTATTATACAAATAACTACCATAAAGGTTTGGACGACCAGCGAAATATTTTTGGAAATTTATGACATTTTCGGAATTTCAACAGCTGAAATCTTGGGCAGATCTTGACGGACTGTATTTTAATAAAAAAAACTTTAGGTTAGTACTTATCCATGGCAGTGAGGTCCCTATTAAAACAAACCAAGACCATGTCTTTATTCTTTGTCAGGGATAAAATAGTCGCTACACTTAGTTGGTAATTGGTTATTATGTATAAGTATGTAGTGAATTATTCAACTTACAGTGGATGAGCCATATGCCATGTTGATGTTTGCTTCTATTTTATCCTGGTAGATGATATCACAAGCAGTACCAATTGACGGAGGCTCCTGTTAACAATTAAACAATTCTGATTCGAAACGCAACCATCATTTAGTACTGAGCAACGAATTACAGTGCACTCCCACTGAATCTCTCGCTATCTTGATGAATTCCGCTGTTCAAGCGTTTTCTTAAATATCCTTTGTGTTTTGAGGCGCAGTAGTCGAGTGCATTCAACACACTGGACTTTCCACCTAAAGTTCACGAATGGTTCAAAACTAGGCTTACACCTGAATTATGCCGTTTCTAAGACAGGAGAGAAATCTACAATGCTTGTTTAGGGGTTACGTTTCCAGTGTGACGGACATTAACGTCCTTCACAGTGTAAGAGGAATCTTTTGAAAAGGTCTCGAGCTTAAACTGTTTTCGACTGAAATGTCATCACCGAGGAACAGTTTATATTTTTGATTAGGCACTCAAGGGAGGATTAGTAATGGTGGGATCTGAATAAAGGGCCTCAAGGGGGCCAGCTGTCAATCGTCGAACTGCCTAACATTTTACCGTCAACCCCTTTCTCCTTCTCAGAGGTCTCCTACAGTCGTACCTTGACTACACGCTTGGGAAAAAAACGCGCGGAGGCTGGTTCCCCGCGCTCCCGTTTTCTTTCCCCAGCGCTCCCGCTACCGTTTTTTTCTTTCATTGGTGTTTACTAACAGGAGCCTCTGCGCAAGAGAGAGCGTCAACCATCAAAAAACCGTTATTTTACCGTCAAACGTCAACGGATGCGGTTAAACATAGCAAATTGGAATTATGAGCACGTTTTGAGACAAATCTGACTTTCAAAAGAACGATATATAACCTGCGAAAACTTAAAGTCGTCATACATCACAATGGTAGACATTAAAGTTCAAGCCGTCCAAGGAGTCAATCGAGAAAAAGGTATATTGCTCCCCCATTGAGATTCTTTATAGTCTTTATGGTTTGTAATCCATTTTTAGTCACATACCTGAGGACCTCGCATCACGTGATGTTCAGCCTCTGTCGGGAGGCGATATTCTGGTCCTTTCCAAGCACAGAATGCTTTAGCTTCGTGATAGTTCACTTCTACAGGCCAGTCCATGGGCACATCCATTACTTCAAATACTGCACGAAACCTTTGAAGGGGGACATTTTGAAACTTGAGTGCTCAAGTATATCGATCTAAACGAGATGTTGCACGATACATTCCAGTGTTCTACCGATGCAGAGGTGCATTGATATAACGCCATTAAGTTAAGATTTAAGGTAACAAGAAGGGTTGTTACTCTTTATCTTGGCAAACTTTGCCGGTCATTTTACGGTGATAGGCGGTCAAAGTGGGATCATATGACGCCATTCCAAGACATACCGAGCTGCAAGACTCCGAGAGTCGGTTCCTCTTGAAGTTCTGAAGTATTTTAACGTGGCAATGAGATCAAAGCTATCCCCAGACGCCTTGAAAATTTACTAGCTACTGTGCGTGACTATTGTTAGAAAAAGGACAGGATAAGAGTTACTTTACGTAAGAAACTGGAGTTAGAGATAGACTTGTCACGCTTCGCGGTTAAAAATAACCTGGGACCTGAGTGCGGGATGCACAGACACAAAGAGGGTGGGACGAGGAAATGTGGAGGATGACTTATAAACAGTGAGGCATGGAAAGAGGTTAGGGCAGGGGTCGTAATGCAATATAATGCGTTGTTCAGATTTTTTCGGGTTATCATGTCCCCCCCCCACCAGGCACACGCTGGGGGCTTTCTTACTTGGCGTTCTATTCCCCACCCCCGAGCACACAACAAGGGACAATCTTCACCCCCGGGACTGTTAGACGCCATTCTGTCTCCTCACATTTCCATGCCCGACTAGCTATTTCGATTTACCCCGTCCCCTACGGACAAGACCGCTTAAAAATATTCCCCATTCCCGGGACAGAAGGGCTGGTTTTTCCCGCGGGTGTGCCTGGGGGGGGGGGGGTGGGTATGGTTACTGCTGGAATTGAACCACGCATAACGCATTTTATCTGCTTTAGTTGGAATGTGTATAACTATAAGAATGGTATGGATTTGAATTTCGAGCGAAAAAAAATTTCCACAACAATTCTCCCTCGAAAAACTACATATGTGTTAAAATTGACGCACAAAGGTAAGTGATTGATCCTTCTTAAAGTATGGGGGGTTAAGCGTCAGGTGCGATCGTTAAGAACGAACTTGCCTAAAACGGCCTCCAGGGCTCCCAAGAAGAGATAAAACACAGGAAAAAACAACATGTGAGGTTTTAACATTCTTTTTTACTCAGATTATTTACAGGGTCTCTATCTATTTTCAGATCTGTAACACACTCTTATAGTACGCTTTGGTTTGGTGGTGAGATCGAACATCAGCCTGTCAACTGAAAGACACCTGTGTTATAACCACTATCAGTTCATTCGTGATCTCAACCAACCTAATAGTAGCCAGACCACAGCCCCGGACAAGGACAGATAAAATGGTGGCTGCTCTTTCTTATACCACGAGAGGGGAAAAAAGCATTGAGAAATTGGCATCATGGAGTGGATTTGGCAATCCAGAAACGCTACAATAAAGAAACGTTGCATTCATTTGGTAAGTTAAAAATTATGCAAACAACGTCTAACTTACTTGTATGGACAAACTGTCGTCTTGTTGTGATTTACATCTGTCTTAAGGTTACAGTGCGAGTAAGCTGATAAGTCTGAGCCGCAGCCAGACTTGCACCTGTTTCCACAAACCCAAAAAGTCGGATGATTTGCCTTGCGGTACTGCTTCCACTGCCAGCCTAAAATACAGTTCACGACAATTGTAAGCTGGACAAGTTCCCAAGGTAGCTAATTCCAGCTGAGCACTGCATTTTCTAATTTTCCTGATTGTAAAACAGTTCATTCGTCTTTGAAATCATGACCGCCAGCAGCATTTATTACAATTGCTCAGACTCTTCTGGTGAAACCTCAGGCGAAGGAAACCCTATCAGCCTAGTGCCCAGGCGTTCTCCTCCTACTCACCCGACCTCGCGCGAAATGTCACGACGTACCTGAATGAGTCACCCGGAGTTCTCGTGGTATGCCATCCGGTGACGTCACGTAATTTCGCGCCAAGTAGACTGAACGAAAAGAGAACGCCTGGGTATTAGGCTGAAACCCTATTACAGTAAAAAAAACCCTGTATGTAAGAACCTACATTTTTTGAAGTCTGACAAAATAGATTCTTGTATTTTGGGGTAGTTGTTGGCAATTTAGGCTAACTAAGTAGGTTCTTAATTAGGTTCTTAATTTCTATGAAGGGGATATAGTTGTTGATTTCAGATGCCAGTAAATGCCAGATTTAACTTTGGTAACAGTCCACCTGGCTTTAAAGGCAAACGTTTTAGACTGTTGAACTACAAGAATACATACAATATATTGCAAACCTTTATGCAAGGTCCATGAAGACAATTACAGTCTGTACTTTATATAAACTTGTTTTTGTTGTAGGAATTAATACTTTTATTTGTACAGTTTGGTACAGTATTTTCTTGTAATATAAATTGCAATCTCAAACTCAAACTCCTTGGTTAAAATGTTTATCATAATTTAACTGTAACCCACATATAAGATCCTGCTTGATCTTGCTTAGCTAAACAGGGTCTTATATTTTTGGGTATTAAAATGGCAAATTTTTTGCCAGCAGGTTCTTGAACCGCTAGGTTCTTACACGCTGGTTTTGGCCGTACTTGCCAATTCACGAAACGCGTTTGCCTTTCCAAAAAGCCTTTTTACAGCCTTTAGTCTTACCTTCTTTAGTCCAGTGCGAGGAATTTTCATAACCTCCGCAATTGACAAACTCTAAGTATTCACGGTTTGTAATCAAATACTTGGATGCTTTAAAAGGTGGCACCCTGTTGGAAAGAGTAAGTTCAGCACTCAAAGATTAATTTTATTGAATTAAGCCTTGTAATCCCCAAAAATGAACGATGAATATCTTCGGGGAAGAAGTTGGTGCAAAGCATGTTAGTGCATGACGAAAAAGTTATAATAAGCTTGTCAAGAGGTTTAATCATTGGGTTTGTTTGCCAAATTGAAATTATCGACGTTCATGGTCTTATGGTAAACGTTATAATGTTCTAATTTATATAAAAGATGATGCACTGTAGGCTGTCAGTATGTAACTCACTTGACGTTGCAAAGGCCATACTCGTTGTCCCAGCCATACGATGGAAAGTTGTCTGGTTTCCCCATGCTCACATAAGTCTCCGTTGTTTGAATCAGAGGATTGGACAACACTGGAACTCCTGTAATTGCCATGATATACTATTACTGAAAAGCTCATGCACACTTGGGAATAAACTAATGTAAGAGTCGACAAACAATGCAGTTGGTCAGGTTAAATTTGCCAGAAATGTACCTGAGGTGATTGGTCCATTTTTCCAACCTGCTGGTGTCGTGACAAGTTCTACTGGCATCTGACGAATCATAACGGATGTCATCTCAAAATGGACCCTGTGAAATAATAGACATTAATACCAGGCCTCGAAATTAAATTTATTCCCAGGAGCAATCCTGCTCTTAGGTCCAAAATTTTAGGAGTAAATTTGGTTTAACAAGGAGCAGAAAATGTATTTATTATGAAAATGGGCCAAAAGCAGAAGGAGCAAATTTGCTCCTAAGTTTTTTTTTCAGGAGCAAATGTCCTCAAGGCAGTCGCCAATTGCACATTTGCGACCGTAAATTTCGAGCCCTGATTAATACTCGCAAACTCATTCATTGAATTGAAAAATTAAAGAAGCATTATGAGGAGACAGACGTTAGGATGATAATCTTTGAAATAAGGATTGATTATGGCGACTAGTGGTTTTCGATTTCTCTTTTTGTTTAGCTTCGTATGAGAAGATGTATCAAGCAATCGTAACGTGTTTAAGTTCACATATTTCTTAAAAATTTAGGTGGCTAAGAGTTGGAGTTATGTTACAGTGTGTATAACATAAACGTAACTGGTCAAGTTATCACCCAACTGATTTCGTTGTTAGCTTGAAAATTTTTAAAAAGTTGAAAAAAAAAATAGAAAGTCAATGTAACCGACAATTGTGCTCACCTTTCATGTTCACATCCCATGAAAACTGCCCACTGAAATAAGAAGGGGAAAAACTCAAGATAAAGATGATAAAATAAGCAAAGATTGGCTGTAAAAGTTACGAAATCTAGTCTTCATCACGACTGAGCTAGTGAGGGGCGTGGGTCTATTTCTGATGTGACATCACAAAGTGATTTGCATCGCGTTAAGACTTTGTAAACGTGCATGCAAAGCAGTTTGTGCCGTCAAATCAGGAATATACCCACGCCCCTTCTGACTCGGTCGTGTACCAAATAATGCTTAGTTTTTCATAAGTTTTGAAGCCCCCCATAAAAGTCAAAAACTGCAAATAATGGCTAAATGTTTTTAAAATAAGCGCAAAGTTTTGTATTAGCGGAAAACATATTTTGGGGTTATGAGCACTTTGAAGCATAAAACAGTTTATAAAATGGTTCACAAGAGACTGAAAAAGAAAAACGTTGACAAGTCGAAGACTATGAAATCTCTAACTAGAAAGTGTTTAAGGAAACATTTTTTAACGGCATATTATTCCTGCAAGTCACGGATTTGCTTTAAGTATAAATAGGAGAACAGAGAATTATTGGTGTTTAGCCTGGAACAGGCTAGTTCGAGTTAATCGATAAATTTTGTGTAAGAGAATTAAGAAAATGAGGTGTTCAAAAGTGTGTATTGAAGCCTCAAGGTAAATACATTTTGAAGTTTTGTATCATTGGAACTCAACACGGTGTCAGTCTGTCAGTGTTTGAGTGTTCTGCAACAATTATTTAAGGATTTGCAATAAGTCCCCGTCTTTATTAAGCATCCCGTTCATGAGGTTTGAAATTAAATAAGCCCTTCGGGGGTCTATAAAGCTTTTACGGTAGATTCCTTTTGGCAATGGACTGACCTTCAATACTGTGCGTAAATCGTGAAAACGCGGTAAGAACATCAATTGCATTACTCGTCTTTGGCTGAAGCATACATTCTTTACATGCTTTTCCTACCATATTATGACACCTTACCCGTGCAATATAAGAGGACAAACACCTGGCGAAAAGGAATCCCTCTGTTATTGAACGTTACGGTATATAGTGACCATCTCACCCATTTACTATCCTGAGTCACAGGCAGTTCCAAAGGAGTGTTTTCAATAACATCCAACATGGCTTGACGTACTTTCTTGCGATAATCTGCAACTTCAGAGACCTTTGGCCATAGAAATTGTCCTCCCATCCTAAAGTTCTCCTGAGTTAAGAAAGCACACGTCTCTCATTCGTACACGGCAAACATTTAAGGGCTCCTTTTGGTGTATATCTATAAGCGTACCTGTTTCTCGTATTGTCGAATTTCTACCATAGGACTTGAAAATCTGAAGGATGAAGACAACCGAGACAACCCTCCCCCCCCCCCCCCATGGCCCATGAGACAACTTTACCTAGCGTTTATATGATAAGACGTTGGCCCGGCTGACCGAGATAAAGTTGACCCTACTTAATTATTCCGAAATCTTACTCTGATATTTATGACCTAAATACGCCCTTTTCGTTCAGAATTTTTTGTTGATTTGAACACTGTGGCCTCTGTTTGTCTAAATTTTTCTTCTTCAGCACACATTTTGTTGATTTAGTCAAACCAGACGTTACGTGACACGTGGCACGCAAAAAGTCGTCCCGGGTAGGTGAGACAAAGCGTGAATGTTTGTTTTAAAATGTTCTTTAATGTGTATGCAAAGTGTTCTTACTGTGTCATCCCAGGAATTCTCATCCACTCCTGTCTCAAACAGCGTCTCAAAGTGGAGATTAACCCTCTCCTTAGCAAAGACAAATAATAATAACAATAACAACAACAACAACAACAACAACAAAACAATTAATATTAGTGGTACATTGAGATAGGGATGCCGAGATTCCGATACTCCATGCTCGGTTTCAATGGGTAAGTTTTACTTTTTTTTCTTGAAACATCTTGACTCACTTGTTTGATAATCTGGAGTTAAATGTGAATCAAGTGCTGTTTTTACAATTGTATTATGGATTAAATAATTCATTTGTGGTTTAGTTTTCCAATCAGGTCAATTTTAAGTCAGACCGCCTTTAATTTTATTACACAACTGTTCCAGCTTTAGGTTATGTCTGTTATGACGAACAGCATCAACAATGAGATAATCGTATGTTATCCATGTTCTGTAAATCTTATGAAGAACTGACAAGTACAGCTGAACAGACCGAACAAATGGTCAACTAAAACCTCGATTAAAAAAAAATAGCCCGATATGATATTTTGCAACAACTGGCTGAATTCTCGCTTCTGATTGGCTCATGATTATCGTCAGTGGTAGTATAGACCATGATAAATGTTGTCAAACTGTTATGCACTGCTGGTTCTTTAAACTGAGTGACAAAAATCTCAAAACCGAAGTCTTTAAATGAGAAAATCCTCGCCTTTTAAGTCATACTTTAACATTTCAGAGGGCTGAACTTGCATGAAATCAGCACCTAGGATAAATTATGTGTCAAAGTTTAACGGGTGGCTTCATGAACAGCATAAACAGCAGGAATCACTTACCATTGCCGCAAAGGAATGAAAGTGTTTTGAGCATATCTACGACTAAAATAAGTTTTGACTCTGAGATTAATTTTTGAGTCTAATACAAGCTTCCTACGCGGATTTTGGCCTGATCCGTAAACCGCGCTCGATTCTCCTTAAATTTACGCATGGAAATTTTTTTTGGGGGGGGAGGGGAGGGGGGGGAGGGGAGGGGAGGGGGGGGGAGGATTCTGTTTCAAGCCAAGCGACAATCCAATATCTGGTTAGGTTTGTAATGGGCAAAGAGAACGTCAAAGCATGGCGAAATGGTTATTTTTTTCTGCTAACGCTATGCCGAGTTTTAAAGTTTTGTGGTTGCACTTGAGTTTTGGATATTTTATGCCGTCATGATTTGGGTCTATTTACCAATTAGTCCACTAGACTCTCTTCTTATGAGTGGATATTTAACAACGTTAAAATACGTTAAAACTCCTCAAAAGAAATTCTGTACTTTCCAAGAACATTAAACCAATCAACTTCCCGTATTTGCAGTGATTGATCTTTTAAACATACCTGCGAGAGCCCTGCAAGCACGAGTTTGTTCACATAAAGAGCTGCCGTGTGGCCAAAGTAAAATATCATTGGAAGACGGAGACGATCGGGGCATTTGTAAAACGCCGACTCATCTAAAGGAGGAAAAATATTCAGCTCTAATTTGCAAACCTTATGTATTATCAAAACAGTCGCAAACGACTAGCAACATGTAGTGTGGTAAATAAAATTGAATGAATTTTAGGAGTACCTGATCCCGATAAAACGGTGACCACTCCTCACGACTGAATGTGACAATAAGATCACCGAATGTTTCTCAATGGATTCCATTGTTTTATTAACCCTTTAAGCCCTAATAGTGACAAAAATGAAATTTCTCTTTACATAATCACTACTGGTTCAAACATTCAAGTGATGAGAATAAAGGAAGTTATCACCAAGGATAAGATGTCTCGATGTTTAGACAAATTCTCCGAACTAGTTCAATAAGGAATGTATGGAGAACAGTAAGGGAAATATGCATTTCAATATCAGGTCTTAAAGGGTTAAAGAAGGCATAGATACCACTTCATCCTTTACTGCATGGGTTCAGTTCCTATTGTAGCCTTTAAATTATTCCTTCAGGCTAAAAAGGGTGTTGCCTTAATTGCATGTTTACACACTTCAAAGATCATTTCATCCTTTTTCATGTTTGAGTCGCTAACAGTCTTTCTTCAACTAAAAGTCAAATTTTCAATGATATTCCTTTGAGAAGGTTAATTCTTTCCAGTTCTAGCTTCTTAAAGGGGTAGCAGCCGCTTTGCTTCAAATTTTATTTAAGGTAGAGCCCCCGGGGAGAACAGCGAAAGCTGATCGAACACCGCTAGTTAAATGAACCTTTGTTCGTTTATAAGACGTTAGTAGAACAATATCCAGGTTCTCATCCAGTAGCTTAAATCACATTTGATTGATGTTGGAAGTTCCAGTACCTATCTTTCAAGATCGTTCCTTTAGAATGGGCTGTGAAGTATCGTACGTACTGTTGGAAGTTACTTAAACACAACAGTATGCCGCAGGTCAGCAGTGGCGAGAAAAGGTTCGATTTACCCTAATTAGCGTTATGTAACCTATTGTAGCATCCATGTCATTTCCAGTGATTCAGTATACGTTTGTATTCAGTATATCGTTGTACATTTATCACTTTTAGTCCTCCTCGTAAAAGTTCATCATTTCTGTCCATTTTAACTCTGTAGTGTTAAATAAATCTTCACTTTTTTGGTGGAGGTTCTTCAACAAAACGCAGATTTTCTGACCAACAATCACATTTTAGTAATTATGAGTCACTGAGGTGCGGATTTTCTGATCAAAATGTCGCGACTTAGCAAATCTCATTTGATCTGACATTATAAGGTTTTGTAACGATGGCCCAATTCTTTTCGCATCGAAGATATATTTCATCTTAACGAAAAGCCCTAGAGAAAAGAATATTGTCGATGGTAAAGAAGACGCAATCGATCATTATTAAAACACTCACCTTTCAGGGCCTTAAATAATGTCTCGTAAAGATCAAACGAGTTTTCAAAATATTCCTTGATTTCACTGGTGAATAAACATAATTTAAGATCATATCTTTTGTAACAAAAATGAGCAGCAGCTGTAACACAATGGACTATTTTATCAAATATCTGCATCCCGGCCGCCCTGGTGAGGTGTATGCTTAGATTTAAGTTTCCACCCTTGAAAAAGTCCATGAAAAAACGAAATACATTAAAATTTTGTTAAAGCCTTAGAGTCTGTTTGAAATGTGACCATTCCCATAGAATTCCATGAAATTTCTTTTGAACCCTCAGGAACTGGATCAATTAGGTGTATTTAACCCCTAACAATTTTACCATTTTCAGGCTAAATCCATGAGTTTGATCCCAAAAGGTGCCAGGAAATCTTTTGCTCACTCACTCACTCACTCACTCAATCTCTCACCCCGTATTTTCCTTCTAAAGAATTTTTTGAGCCCAAAACCAATGAGCAAGTTCAGTGCTACCTACCCTCACCCGTATGAAACGTCTCTCTTAATTTTTCACACTTCAGTGTACCTCGTCCGAGGAATAGGTCCAAATTCAATGGCATACACATCAATATCTTAAAGTACACGAAGATGATGCAGCCCTATTGTAACGCTTGGGTAGAATACATAGGACATAAAGTCCTCACCTCTTCGTACAAGATGAGAGATCGCAAGGTTTTAAAGAATAGAGGACATGATTCCCACTTGGTTGAAATACAGCCATGTTTGAAGATATGCTTGTCCAGCTGCCTTGATATGTTTAATGCAAAGTTCCAGGAAGATAACTGAAAAAACAAAAAGTTAAATTGCCTAATAAGGGCCTAGACTGAGGGAAAAATTAACAAATGAGGCTTTCAGGATATCGAACAAATTAGTGTTCAGGTAAGCATTGTCAGTCATTGCAGCTGTCATGTCCTATTATTATTCCACACTAGTTTCAGGAGAGCTTGTAGCTTTAATTTTGTTCTCACTGAGCCTACCATTCTTTCAGTAGTGAAACCCGCCTTTTAACTTTTACCCATAATAATTATAAGCTAATGTCATAATGTAGAAATAAATGCAGGTAAAACATTCAAAAGAAATATCTCTGCAATCGTGCAGTAGTTGCAACTAAACTAAGTAGAGTCTGCGGAGAAGTATCTGGCGTACCGGTACGCGGATTTCGAAAGCATGACCTTTCACGCTTCACTGAGTGGGTGGGCGGGTGGGACTGAGTGTTTGGCTCGAGGTCATGGCCGTGTCCGAGAGCCAAACATTTTCCTTTTAGGCGCGACGTAACCCAGTCAATAAGTGTTTTATCATAACGCCTTTTTTATGTTTGTTTTTTAATCGAACAATTTGGAAAGATGCTGGTAAATACGCAAGGCAAGTTAAGAACACGCGCGGGGGGGGGGGGGGGGGGGGGCGGGGGGGATGAACAAATGACGGGTGCGGGGCGGATGGCATTTTTTTGGACCCGCTGGCGTCAACCCGTTACCTTGCTAATGCGTTTTCCACGGTGGTATAATAAACTTGATTGTGACATCCGCCAGATTACGGGTGTAATTGAATACTGAGCTGCCATGTATCATGATTTTATAGACAGGTTTCATTTGAGAGAGGTTTGTTTTTGTCAGAATCGCCTATGATACTGATTGTCCGAAATCCATTTGAACGCTTCAGATCATTTTTATCTCGTGGTCGCGATAGCAACTATGAGATATTATAGTGGAGTTTACCGCATTCCTGAGCACATTCCTTTGGTTATTTTTGTGAGCTTTCGTGTAGATTCGCTGATGTTTGCGAGATATTCGGTATTCCCAAGAGAGGAACTTCGCTGTATCATCAGGCTATGTCGGAGACATTTGCGTTATTTTTAGGCGCTGATGTATTAAATAACTAGGTGTCTGGGGTTCCTGCTGTTTTCAGTGATAACTTAGGTCATTTATCAATGATTTCTTGCTCAGTAGTATTTGATATGTTGCGGTGAATGTTAAGAGGAATCGCGTTAGATCACAGCGAACAGCGATGTGTTCTTAGCTTTTGTAAGAAGCATATCGTGATTTTGCTTGTGTTGATTGTGAAGCATACACAGTAGATGAGAACAGAAGATTCCGGTTTTGATTACATAATAATCTTGTATGGTGCAATGTTTGATTTTGCTGACGAGGCGGAAAATGGATTTATGTGTTGGAACGTTCAAGTCACCTTTTGTGTCTTCTGTCCATCGGTGATTGTATTCAAGAGATACATAGAAAGAACAGTTTTAAAACGAGAAAACAGGAAACATAAATGGAATAATTTTTTCTCCTGAAGAAGAGATGAAAAGAGACTTTTCTGACATTCTGATTTGTTGTAATACGAAGACACTTGTGAGTGTGCTAATCGAAGGTTAACGGTTTCGGGAACCTAAGAGCTGGCTGAAATGTGGTTGTGACGTTTTCACTGAGACGGTCAAGAAACAACACAAGGACAATATTTGATCTGCTATGTAAACTTAATTGGCTATTTATTATCATTTTTAGTTTCCTGACAAAACTAGCGATCAAATTTCATACAAATCCTTATATTTTGCCACTAAAGTGGTCTGCTCGTGAGCCTGGGTACCCTGTGCATCAGCCACGAGATCTCGTCCGTGGGACGGTTATTTTGCGTATCTAATTGGGTAACAGTATTGTAATATCATATTTTGAACATTTCAAGGTTTGATCAAGCAGATTAGTAGGCGGCAGCTGTAAACAAGCTTAAGTGGAAGCTGAATTTTTCAGGAATGTAGGTTCGTCTGACTGTTCCCGTTTTGTTGAAGGCTGTAAATTACACAAAGGCTTTCTAGTCTTCTAACTAGATGTATATGTCAAAATATCTCCGTTGGGTTTATTTCAAGCATGCGGTTACAATTTGAGATGAGGGGGTAGCCCACAAATGGAGTCACTCGCGTGAGAGAATGGTGTAACTTGTTTAATATACCTCTAAACGAATGATTCAACATCGACGACAGCAACAGAAACATTTTCTTCATTAAAATTATATACGACAGAAGTAGCCATACGCGTTAAGGCTTTAACACCAGCTCTTCCTCTTCTGCGATTTGATAAGCACGACAACCTCATACATACAGTAATTAGTCGAGATTCATCTAAGTAAGTATGTTTAGAGCTTAAGTTTAAAATCTAAGTATAACTAAATTACAATGTAAGAGTTAAGTTAGAGTTAACAATGATTTCATTCTAATTGGTTCTCTCTAATTCTAATTGGCTATATCGAGTACACCACCATACCGTATGACTTGTCCTTAGATTTGACTGGTAACAACTTGGTATAACACGTCAGCGCATTTCTTTGTCGGAAGAGCACAGAAGTCAGGGGTGCCGAGAATAGGCTTCAATTAAGGCCTTGCCAGTGTACACCAAACCAAGAATACTTGCAATAATCCCGAAGATTATAATTGAAACATCGAAAATGTAATGATAAAGTTTTAACTCTTTCTTTTTCAGAATGAGGTGAAAAATTGCAGGGAAAATAAAGGCGGAACAAGATCCAGTTAAGCTACCAGCAAATGCCATAAAAAGCGCAAAATGTGGAATAGAAATGGCTGGGAGAAGAGTGAGGAAATTAGTGAGTACCCGGATACTAACAAACCAAACAAGATCTGGAATTTTGAATGAAAACGAGTCAGCTGAAATAGACTCCTCCATAATCTCTATTATTGATATGACAATGAATGGATACGAGAATACCACATTCGCTATTAAAACTCCATTTACAACAATTCGAATAATTCCCTCTGGGAGATTGTTAACAATTACTTCCTGGGTATTTGAACTGAAGGATAAAAATGCGCAAACAGAAAAAACGATTTTAATGACCACTACAGAAATAAACGTCAGTGTGAGCATTGTGCGAAACTGAGACTTGTTTTTCATACTTGCTTCAATGCCTGGCAAAACGGGATGACAAACGTAGCTGAATATGATAATTGCTAGACCGACAGGCACGCCCTCTATGTCCCAAACTAAGATATCACTAGGGACCCATGCGGAGTGATGCGCTATTCCGTAAGCTAAGACAGCTACTACAGCTACTAATAAAGCTACAACGCTGAGTAAACTCATCCAAGCAACCTGGGAAAGATTCTTTACGAATATTGCTGGAAGTCCAATTGCGGCTGCAATAACCATCCAAACTTTGTCGGACAGTGGTAACTCAGGAAAGGTGGCGACCACAATAGAGGCACACAAGACGAGATACAAAGACGCGAGAAGAAAAAGTTCGATTAGCTGAGTAGCGGTAGCTATGATACCACCAAATCGAGACAGGCACGCTTCCCCTAATTCTCTGTAGTTGGATCTCACACGAACTCTTTCGCCTAAACCATTGTCTTCGTAAAGGCAGTCTATCAGAATTACTCCAGTATAGCAGGCAATGAAAGGGACAATCACCAACGCTGCGATCGCCATCAGGCCTCCATGAGCTATCACGTAAGGCAGGCCGAGGAGGCCTGTACCTTCGATGTCACTTGTAAGGTTTACCACCGCTTTCCACAAGGAAGATTTCTCCGTGGGCTCGTTATCTTGTTGTGCCAAGTCTTCTTCTGTGATCGACACTTGGTCTTCGTCAATCGCTGTTAAGAGTTCTGAATCGTTTTTTATTAACTGATATCCGGCGGATTGAGCTGTTTTTGGCATCCTTTTGAATATCCAGTGAGATTTCTTGTTTTACCAAGGTTGGAAATATCGATCTGCTTATGTCAGTACCTAAAAGAAATGAATACAGAAAAAAACGGGCAGTTGCTCTGAGTGAATGACGTAATCGTATCAATAAGGCAAATTTAAAAAACTGGATACGAAAATTTGTAACTCAATTTATAGGAAGATTGCAGTTCTTGGTATTGATTAATTTAACCTGGTACTCCCTGACTGGATGCTTAAAACAAATGTTTCTTAAGTCCGAGAAGCGTTTGGCATTGAAGATGTTTGTTGATAAACGAAAATATTTGTTGATAAACATTACGTCAGCGGAAAACCTTTTATACTTTGTAAGTTCTTAAAAATGGGTAGCCTTAAAAATATATGCATAAGGCTTTATATTGCATAATGTCATAACGTTCCAATTTTGATGCAACAAAGAGTTAACATGAAGTCAACCTCAAAATCAGACACGACAGTTCTAATGCGCAAACGAAAGTAATTTTTGTATGCTTCTAAATGCGGCTTTTAGCGTCCCCGTCGCGAGAGAACTTGAGTCTTGTGACTTTGGCGTTCTGTATAAAACGTGACTATTAAACCTTCACTTTCTGTTTCGTAAGCGTTTTCCTTCGTAAACAAGGCCGCAAGCGATGAGGCTCACTGATAATGTTTTTTGAAAACTTCTACATGTTTTTTAGCTCTCTTTGAAGGTAAACAAGAACGAATGTTTGCGAAATCTAGTTTTTTTCTGGATTCTTTTTCTTCAAGATCTTTGACGGAAAGTAGACATAGATCGGCAGGTAGCTACTTTCACCTGGAGTAAGGTGGATTCTTAAAGATCACTGGTATTGCACCTTTGCATTTTAAAACGTTTACAAATATGTCTTGATATGTTCAGTCGAGCTTATTCTTGAAATTCTCCCTTGCACATAGAACATCTGTCTTTCCCACATGTACACCTCATGTTTTAACAAGATATTGAAGCACTGCAGGTGTTACATTTAATTTATGGCAGAAATTACGCAGCCAGTAGTAAACGAAGTAATGCTGAAATTTTTTTTTGCAATTTCTGTTTCCAATCTGCTGCGTTATTTTCGCTCATGAGGCGACCACAGCGTTCTAGACGCCGCCGCATCCTCAGGTTCATTCAAGTCTCTAATCTCTCCAAAAGAGACAGAAAAATAAAAATTGCTAAGAAGTCTCGAATAAACGATTGATGTGCGGGCTCAGCCAATCTAAAATACCTCGCTCAATATTCCCCAACAAACTCCGGAGTACCTACAAGACTTTTTTGAACCATTCAGCACAGACTACGGACTAAGAGACAAGGAAAACAAATTTGCTCTGCCTAAGCCCCGTATAATGATGAGATCAAACGCCTTATGTCCGCCTCGTACTTCCACACGGCAAACATGTAACTGATGTTAATTTTACCGCGTTTAAATAAAGTATATGTATGTATGTATGTATGTATGTATGTATGTATGTATGTATGTATGTATGTATGTATGTATGTATGTATGTATGTATGTATGTATGTATGTATGTATGTATATATGTATGTATGTATGTATGTATGTATGTATGTATGCATGTATGTATGTCCCTGATATTGTACTCCACTCAGTCACATCACGCAAAATGGTACGTGTAAGCCAGCCAGGGCGCTTTCCATCCCTGGAGTTACTATATCTCTTATTTGTCTGTCTGTTTCAGAATGGTACCTTTTAGGTGTCGAATAGAGCTTGAATCACGCCTAAAATGGTCGCTCTCACCGGTTTAATTCAAAACTCCCGACGAGCATCCTCGCCGCTTTCTTCGAATCCTCCCCCCTCGCTCCACGGCCTTCCATTCGCCGCCGAAGAAACCAAAATTTTTAAACAAATCAGGTGAAGCAAGCGTCTGTATTCGCCGGTTCCTGGACTACAAACAACACAACAGCTCACTTAAACCAGCAAGTAGGCTGCATATCTTCCTTTCAATGTCACTGTTTTGTTGAATTTGCCAAGTGCTGTCAGCTGTGTGTGTATCTGAGCAATTCGAGAGGCAATTAGTGACTGAAATTGAGAGCATTTTTCACTCAAACTTTTTGTTGGCAATTTAACGATTTCATTGCATGCTCTGGCTATCAATTTAAACCGTATCTCATGAGAGCAGCGAGCCACTAGTCCGGACGACCATGAGTTGCTTCTCAAACGACAATGTTTTCAGACTAATAGTTCAAATAATTATTTTACCTGTCGAGTCGTAGTTTAGCTGGTTTTACGAATAGAGAATTGTCCGTCACGGGGCGTCACTGGATGAACTTCCATCGACAGCAAACAATACTGTCACAGATTTTGTGCTATTTTAATAATCAGAGTTGCAGGCATACGTCTTGTGCCCGACTCTTCGCTGCCTGTGAATGAGCACAGGCAGCGAATGTCAATTAATGTCAATTAATAGTTCCCGCGCTAACGTTGAATAAATTACGGTGGATGCCGGAATAATTTGCAGCGCGGCTTTTTGGGCCCGCGCTTTTGACAGCGAGCGTTATGCTCAGTGTTATGCTGGCATAATAACAATTTTCGGATAAAATTTGAGTGTGTTAAGAGAAAAATAAGCAGTGAAATGAAAACAAACTTAAGAATGCAGAACTGTATGTCAACAACACAAAACGACGACATAACGACATGGTATGTTACCTGTGTAAAGAAGGCAACATAACGGCATAAACATAATGACAAAGATAAATTTTATCTTTTCTTCCTCGTTGTGTTACTGTGTTCGCGTGGTTATGTTGTTAAGCAGCTAACTCTTAACGGATACGTTGTTAGCTAACTACTAGTTTGCAGGATGTTTTTCAAACCGGCTTCAATGTGGAGAAAATGAAATCGGCGGGCCAAAGTCAACTACATTGACATCAAAGAGAGTAAAACTGAAACAGGTTTGATTGACGATGTTATTATTATTATTATTGTTATTATTATTATTATTATTATTATTATTATTACCCGAGGGTAATTCATTTAGCAGGGTGATCCAAGTCCCAGAATTCTTCCCTTCATGTAAAAGGGGGCACTGTAAGTAGGGCAGCGCCCTCATGGAAATTCTCGAGCTCAAGTGCACAGCAGAACACAAGTGAAGGGTGAGAAGTGGAAGTCATTCTTAAAACAAGTCAGCTTCACGCCGGCGCTTCATGAGTGCTCTCTAAACCTTCGAAGTAAATCCATTATTGAGGGTGCTAATGGGGGTACCCAATTGTCAGTTAACTATTAATTTTTCGTCCAAATGTCAGTTAACTACTATTTGTTTTGGCCAATTGTCAGTTAACTACTAATTGTTGTTAGCTATTATCTTCTCCTTTTCTTACAGCGAAAATAATTGCGTCATGAACCCGAATTTTTCTTACGGCAATCATCCTTGGGGGTGGACCTTACTCAAAGCAAGAAATAAACTGCAGCCAGTCTGGACATGAAAATAATTATTAAAAGAACCGACCAAATCACGATTAATCAGAAGTCTTGCTCATTGCGAAAGGGCTTGTGTATTGTCGACCTGCAATCAATTATTGACGTGATATAGATCAGGCCAAACAAGGCCAAACCACGTTTGCTTGCTGGACAATTTATTATCTAATCCGAATAACTTCAAGTCAAACGCACCGAGTCCAAACTTTACCGCTTGTTGTTTGATTCCCATAACATCTGTAAAATGTTTACAAACTATGTCCATTGAATTGTGTTTTGCCAATTCAAACGGCGCGTTTGTCGTTCGAATGTTGATCCTTCTTTGATTCGCATCAAAGGTGTAACAAAGTTGCACTACTATCTTTGACAGGCGAATCAAAGGTGATGGAGCACATTTGACATTATTTTTGACACAACTTTGACGCGCATCAAAAGATACCAGGCCTTTGACGTGAAGCAAAGGTCATCAAAGGTACCCTTGACGCACATTTGAAAGTAACTTTGCGATAGCTTTGATACAGGTCAAAGGTGTACTACATTTGACCCAAATCAAATACGGCCTTTGACTCGTGTCAAAAGTCGTCAAAGGTTTGTGTAAAGACGGCCTTTATCACCTGCGACATATGTCGATGAGTGGTAAAGGCGAATTTTCATGCAATGTAACTTTGACCGTAGCCTGCGTGGCAGACGCAGAAAGGGGAGGGGAAAGGGAAGAAATTATTCGCAAGCGCGAGCAACGAGCGTATTTCGGCCGTATTTTACTTTCGCCAGGCGACTGCAAAAATTGTGATTGGTCAGAATTACTTATAAGTCAATCAATGCCCAATCGAGCGCTCTGATTGGACACAATTCATGTCAGTTAAGTACTCGAAATTCGTGTTTCTCAATTTACATTCAACGTAGTTATAAAATCGGGCTGGAAGGTCTGCATGACTTCCTTCCTCTCCGTTCCTTTCGCTTCTTCCGCGCTCGTGAATAATTTCTCCCCTTTCCGCGCCTGCCACGCAGGCTACTTTGACCACGCCATTCGAAGCCATCACGGAAATCCAGGTCCAAGTTACGCTCCCTCGTGGCTGGCACTTTTGCATCGGAAGTGACTCAAATAACAGTTAATATGTTAATAGGTCATGCAGCTTTAGGAAAATCTTTGTTGCTTTTAAGGACATCAACATATCGTATTCAATATAATTAATAAAATGTCAGTTAACTGTTAACTTTTCATTTATCAGTTAAATACTAATTTTTTGGCCAAATATCAGTTAACTACTATTTTTGTGGCCAATTGTCAGTTAACTACTGACCCCATTAGCACCCTCAATATTCGATATGTGCACCTGAAACAGTTTTTTAAAGCGGAAAAACTGATTCAGAATTACAGCGGTTTTTTCTAACACGCGCCCTTCAAGGAATTTTTCCCAACGGCCAAGTGTGTTTTTAGTGGATGTCAATCATCTGTTTCTATGACAATTCTCGCGCGCTGATTGGCTCTTGCTTATTGTCACATGTAACGCAATCCTGTCTGGGGCCGTGGATAAACTGATTTTGCGAATCTGTTGTGACAGAACTAAAGCAATTCTGGAAATATTCATTGAGGGCACAATCGGTATTCTGCAAATTTTTACTTTTAATTGACTGTACTTCTCAGAAACCAACTGCAAAGCAAAAAGAAGGGATAATTTGTCTGACAGCGAAAACTTTTGACCGGCGAGAATCAGACGTTTGCTGATCGACCGCGAACTCAGAGAAGTAATTCAGTGAATTTAAGCACTTCTTCGAATAGAATAAAGGTCAGTTTTGAACAAATTTGCTTCCGAAGTTTACTTTCGTTAAAACAAGTTTGCATTGCGTATTTTCAGGTGTTTCGAATGCATTTGTGAAGCCATTATTGATTCAATGCATTAACCTTTGCTTAGCGATTTGTTTTGGTACTTTTCAAGTAATAATTCAAAGTCTGCCATATCTGCCAAATCGTCAAAGCGTGGTTTATATTCCCCGCAAGATTTTTTCATTGTTTCACTCAGCGCTTAATTTACTGACAAATTGTTTTTCATTCAGCGAGCGTTCTTGAATTGTGTATAGAAACATATGATTGACATCCACCAAAAACACGTTTGGCCGTTGGGAAAAAAAATCCTTGAAGGGTGCGTGTTAGAGAAAACCGTTGCAATGATGCAGCAGGCAAAGACAACCAATTGATGAATGTCCGGAAAAGTCAGGATTGTCGTTATTTGCTTAAGTTTTTTAGATAGCCGTTTTGAGCTACCGTTATAAATAGGTTGCGTTTTCTTAAGATTCAAAACGACTTTCCCGATCGATCAAGAAATGTGTCAACAAATATTATATCAAGCTTATACTCTATAGTAAACTGAAGCGGGACCCGAGTTGTTAGATTTTCACTTGTGCAGCTGAGATTTGGAGCAGTAATTCAATAACAAAGTTTGAAGAAATCTATTAGTTTCATCTTGCGAAATTCTGGAATGGAAATAAGTTTAATTTTGAAGAACAAACACAGCCTCTTAAAATAATTATTATTCAATGTATGGTGCTGCTAATTTACATACGGAGGAAAATCTCTCAGTCGTATTAAAATTCAAAACGAAAATACTTACCTTGGAAGGATGCGACAGATCATTTTGTAGACAAGTTTGCTTAGCTCTTGCAGACTGCCTTTTGGTCAAAGTTTGTTTTCCGGGCGGGCTTTGAATCGCGTTACGCCTCGTTTGACAGGTTGTCGTTTCCTTTCTTGGGTGACTAAAATCCGTCCATCCCAAAAATACTACTTCTACCCTGGCTCAAATGCTCGAAAGGCTGGAAGGCCTTGTTCCATCATCTACCGAGGACTCGTAGAACATTTTAAGTTGGGGCTAGCTAAATTGCTTAGGCCTGCGTGTGTCACATTAATAGTGGATGAGAAGGAAGGAGATGTCGTCCAAAAAAAGAAATTGTGACGTCTGAGATGCATCAGTCTAGTACGGTCAATGGTAATAAAATCTATGCCGACCACCGAGATAGACAAACATGTAAAGAACAAAGCCCCTTAAGGCATCAAACTCTGGAAAAGAGTAAGTGTTGAGGCTCCTCGCGTTATTAGCTTCTGTTATGTACCGAGGAAGCCTTTTAATGGTTTCCGTTTTTGAGGGTTTGTTTAGGTTTTAAAAAACCTATTCCTTTTCTTTTCGGAATTCTCTGTCATGTTCCTGGACAAACTGAGAACAGAAGGGGAAGATCGGTCAGGGGATTACTTCACCAGGCTTTCCACAAACAAACGAAGTACTAGTACCCAGCTTCCCCCGACAGACCCAAAAACACAATGAACAGAATACGGTTTAAAATTGAAACGCAGAAAAGGTAAGACATATCAAAATTTCTATGTACTTTTTGGCACAAGTTCATGCATATGGTTGATTAAAAACAACATTTGTTAAAACATTATTAGGACTAAACTGTTGCTTTTTTTTTTTGCTGTTTTGTTGGCAACTGACCATTAAGTTTTATGAAGGGAATGACTTCAGAATTTTGTTTTTACACTACGATAACCTAGGGACTAGAGTAAAAATTTTCCTGCCCTTGTTTAAGCAACATTTTTATTTCGTACCCAACGCGTTTCTCTGGATAATATTTATAAGTGTTTTAAACTTTAAAGGCAATTATTCAGTAAATGGTTTGTGTATGCTATTGTCAGTACACAGCCCTAGTATTTTCAGGCATAAAGGACAAATGTTCTCAGCATTATAGGTAGAACACGGGATAGTCTAGACTCCTGTATAGAAAGTCGCATAGAATTTCCACATGGGGGATGATCTTGCACTCGGTATTTGCGTATTAAGCTCGCGTGTTCGTCTTAATTTACTATCCCTGCACGCAAAGAGGGTCTCTTTGTAGTATTGAAATAAGACAGAAGCTTAAAACCTTGAATAGCTTCCCCACTTTCCTTAGTTTTTCGTTCAAACCGTGATACGCTTTTGCTTAGTAAGTCGAAGATTAATCTAGGTGTTAACTTTTGCGAAAGGGTGGCTTTGTTGCAACGCTTTTGTGATGCGACGATGCTCAAATATTCCGGTCCGTACCGTACATTACAGACCAAGAAGCCTCCAGTTAAAAAAAGGAAAAAAGAAAAAAGATATATATCTGATATTAGACATGCCTACCTGCTTCGGTTTTTCCAGTCAAACGTACACTTGCCTACAAGTCGAGCTCAGGAATACTATTTTCTTCAGGTCGATAAACTGAAACGAGCGCAAAGTGATCGCCGGGGATACCACAGAACGACGGACTGAAAAAGTCTAAGTCAAACAGTGATACGGTTTAACCTTAGCCGTTCTATTAATCTGAAGGTTTTCCTGTGTCAGGGTCGCTTTATGTCAGAAAACAATTGGTTCACCCTGTACTAGGCAGCCCGCCCACAGTTCTTAAACATTTGCTTTTAGTTTTAACCCTATTATGCTCGCCGACAGAAAACATTGTGAGTGTTACGCTCGAAATTATTATGCTCGAAGCGTGAAGGCCAAGCAGTACGTCTAAGATCAAGCTTAGCCGGTTTGGTCTTGCGACATCGTAGCTTTATGAGCTTCAGCTTTGTGTCCACTTCAGTTCGCTATGTAATTTAAATTCAGCCAAGGTAACCCGCCTAAGGGGCCGAAAAAGTTCAAAGCCCCTTATTTAAGTCAGTCCACTGATTGAAAATGGTATCTACTTACATTTAGCGTTCAGTTTTGTTTTAATTTTACTGTTAGGTTGAATCGAGAAGAAAGAAATCGTGGCAGTTGGTTTACTACGCAACTTTATGAAGATGCAATATATTACTAATATTGGAGCCTCCCCCCGGCACATTTTAAGTTATATACTCTCTGTCGATAGTTTGTAAGTTTATTCTGTAGAATACTCGTCAATAAAACTGCCCTTGATCAAACTTTCAAAAAGCATTCAGGCGGCATGACCATGCAAATGTTAAATTTCGACTTTCCGTCATGCATGTGCAGTCACTTATAAAAACTGACAAGTCAATTGTCCATGCATCTTTCAATCCTTTTGTTGCAGGTTGTATCTGTTGCACAAGTTAACAGCAAAAAAAAAAAAGTTCATAGCCAAAGAGACATTTATGCTGTTGGTTCGTGGTGATAGCTTGACTGTGGTGTTTTAATGAATACCGGCAGGGGTGTCTTGTCTGCTGATGTGTGAACCATAATGACAATACAAAATTTCCATCACAAATGATAGCTACAATGGGCAAAATATAATATTTGTTTCGCCCCACTCCAAGTAACACAAGAGTGCATGTTTCGGTCAGATTTACTTTCATTTATTTCACAGAAATCAGAATACTTCTTTATAATGACCGTATGTGCTGTAACCTTCAGAAAGAAAGAATTTTACACATTTTTCAGTTCGGAGCCTGACGTAGCGAACTTTCAGTTGCACGGTAAGCAACTTGATTGAACGTTATTATTTAACTTTCATTTGCACGGTAAGCAGTCGATTTAGCTATTATTAAAGTCATAAAATCTCTCTTTTAATAAATCGATAGGTTCGGAAAAGTTGTGAAAATTCACTAGAAAGTATCGGCTTGGAGATTTTGAGTGAGTCACGGCTCATCTGCGCCGACGAAACGCTCATTATGGCCAATCATGTGAACAATGTAATACACGTGACTATGTACGTTCATCTTGACCTTGGTTGTAAAATAAACGAAAATAATTCTTGTCACAAGGTCTGAAAAATTTTGTAAGAGACAGCGAGAACTCTGGAGAAGAGACTGGGTGAACATCAGAAACAAACGACATCTGCAATCCGGGAACACCAGTCTCAGGCCAATCACGAGATCGACTGGGAAGGAGTCAAGATTCTCGAGAGAAAAATCGAGGAGGCCATCCATATCAGACGTCAACGCCCAACGCTGAACAGAGACGGGGGCTATGATCTTCCCGCCATTTTTGACCACCTGTTGTCACGTGATTAATTTGCATTCATGTGACAACGTGAGCTCACTTTAATCGCTGATGAAGACTGTGCGATACAGTCGAAAGCTTCGCTTACAAAAATTTTCAGCCCTTGTGACAAATATAATACACATTTTTATTTAATTATCGCTTATCCCTTAACATATAGTGCTAAAGCCCTCGACCTTACTGGGTGATGTTCAATTTAATTAAAATCTTTTTTAAAAATAAAGATTCGAGTGAGAGAAGAACGGAGTTGCTTCAGTTGTGAACGACAAATTGCGACAAGTTAAAAGTTATAGGTTGTTTTGTTGTTCAACCATCTGTAAGTTCATTTGAATTTGCTGTCATATCGGTGATCAATATACGAAAATGAGGGATTCCTTGAATGGTAAAAAATCGTAAGAAACTATCCTACATGCTAAAAAGGCCCTTCGATTTCTAGTAAAAAAGTTTGAAGAAATCTATCAGTTTCATCTTGCGAAATTCTGGAATGGAAATAAGTTTAATTTTGAAGAACAAACACAGCCTCTTAAAATAATTATTATTCAATGTATGGTGCTGCTAATTTACACACGGAGGAAAATCTCTCAGTCCTATTAAAATTCAAAACGAAAATACTTACCTTGGAAGGATGCAACAGATCATTTTGTAGACAAGTTTGCTTAGCTCTTGCAGACTGCCTTTTGGTCAAAGTTTGTTTTCCGGGCTGAAAACATGTTAAGAACAAAGCCCCTTAAGGCATCGAACTCTGGAAAAGAGTAAGTGTTGAGGCTCCTCGCGTTATTAGCTTCTGTACCGAGGAAGCGTTTTAATGGTTTCCGTTTTTGAGGGTTTGTTTCAAAACCTATTCCTTTTCTTTTCGGAATTCTCTGTCATGTTCCTGGACAAACTGAGAACAGAAGGGGAAGGTCGGTCAGGGGATTACTTCACCAGGCTTTCCACAAACAAACGAAGTACTAGTACCCAGCTTCCCCCGACAGACCCAAAAACATAATGAACAGAATACGGTTTAAAATTGAAACGCAGAAAAGGTAAGACGTATCAAAATCCACAAAAATGATCTCTGGCTAGAAATGTAAATAAATAAAATCGAGCTTTCGGCTGTCGGTTTACAGCCTTCGATGGATAAAAATGGAATAAAAATGAACACAAAATATATACAAAATAAGGTGAGACTAAAAAAATAAAGGAACAATGTGAAAGTAAGCAAGTGTTAATTAAACTAACTATTAAAAAAAAATAGGGTATTGATTAGATAGCGGCTTAGAATTATTGTCCGCATGCTTAGTGGCTGAAGTGTGCCAAGATTCTAATGCATTCTGTATACGAAAAGAACCTTTATCAATGGCATGCGAGTTGTCAAAGACAATGCAACGTCCAAGCATATTTGCGCAATGTTTGAGCTGCTTGCTCAAGTCTTGGCAACAACAAAACTTTATTTACAGGCTAATCGAGGCAGGTAGTATGGAGACGTATCACTTACACTTTTACAATACTAATACATAAGGATGTTTCAAAATAATAAATATCAGTGGTATAACAGATTAATTACAATTTTAAAAAAAAACTAAAATCCAGCAAGCGTTATCCACCTAAGGGGTCGGAAGGTGCCATTTTAGAGTAAAAATTGTAATTGTAAGAAGAGAGTAGTAGAGGTTCGTTCTTTACGTTGCCAACATAATTTATTATTTTATCTCGTTCTATGTACTTTTTGGCACAAGCTCATGGTTGATTAAAAACAATATTTGTTAAAACATTATTAGGACTAAACTGTTGTCTTTTTTGCTGTTTTGTTGGCAACTGACCAAGTTTTATGAAGGGAATGACTTCAGAATTTTGTTTTACACTACGATAACCTAGGTACTAGAGTAAAAATTTTCCTGCCCTTGTTGAAGCAACATTTTTATTTCGTACCCAACGCGTTTCTCTGGATTATTCAGGTAATTATTCAGTAAATGGTTTGTGTATGCTATTGTCAGTACACAGCCCTAGCATTTTCAGGCATAAAGGACAAATGTTCTCAGCATTATAGGTAGAACACGGGATAGTCTAGACTCCTGTATAGAAAGTCGCATAGAATTTCCACTTGGGGGATGATCTTGCACTCGGAATTTGCGTATCAAGCTCGCGTGTTCGTCTTAATTTACTATCCCTGCAAGCAAAGAGGGTCTCTTGGTAGTATTGAAATAAGACAGAAGCTTAAAACCTTAAATAGCTTCCCCACTTTCCTTAGTTTTTCGTTCAAACCGTGATACTCTTTTGCTCAGTAAGTCGAAGATTAATCTAGGTGTAAACTTTCGCGAAAGGGTGGCTTTGTTGCAACGCTTTTGTGATGCGACGATGCTCAAATATTCCGGTCCGTACCGTAGATTACAGACCAAGAAGCCTCCAATTACAGCGAGCGTAGGTTCAGCGAGATGTAATAAAAATAAAAAGTTAAAATACACCCAATTCATTACTCTGGTGAAATGTCCATTCCGCGACAGGTAAAAAAAAGCAAAAAAAAAAAAAAAGAATAAAGATATATATCTGATATTAGACATGCCTACCTGCTTCGGTTTTTCCAGTCAAACGTACACTTGCCTACAAGTCGAGCTCAGGAATACTATTTTCTTCGGGTAGATAAACTGAAATGAGCGCAAAGTGATCGCTGACTACTACAGAACGACGGACTGAAAAAGTCTAAGTCAAACAGTGATACGGTTTAACCTTAGCCGTTCTATTAATCTAAGGGTTTTTCTTTGTCAGGGTCGCTTTATGTCAGAAAACAATTGGTTCACCCTGTACTAGGCAACCCGCCCACAGTTCTTAAACATTTGCTTTTAGTTTTAACTCTATTATGCTCGCCGACAGAAAACATTGTGAGTGTTATGCTCGAAATTATTATGCTCGAAGCGTGAAGGCCAAGCAATACGTCTAAGATTAAGCTTAGCCGTTTTGGTATTGCGACATCGTAGCTTTATGAGCTTCAGCTTTGTGCCCACTCCAGTTCGCTATATAATTCAAATCCAGCCAAGGTAATCCGCCTAAGGGGCCGAAAAAGTTCAAAGCCCTTTATTTAAGTCAGTCCACTGATTGAAAATGGTATCTACTTACATTTAGCGTTCAGTTTTGTTTTAATTTTACTGTTAGGTTGAATCGAGAAGAAAGAAATCGTGGCAGTTGGTTTACTACGCAACTTTATGAAGATGCAATATATTACTAATATTGGAGCCTCCTCTCGGTACATTTTAAGTTATATACTCTCTGTCGATAGTTTGTAAGTTTATTCTGTAGAATACTCGTCAATAAAACTGCCCTTGATCAAACTTTCAAAAAGCATTCAGGCGGCATGACCATGCAAATGTTAAATTTCGACTTTCCGTCATGCATGTGCAGTCACTTTTAAAAACTGACAAGTCAATTGTCCATACATCTTTAAATCCTTTTGTTGCAGGTTGTATCTCTTGCACAAGTAACAGCAAAAAAAAAAAAAAAAAAGAGTCAATAACCAACGAGACATTTATGCTATTGTTTCGTGGTGACAGCGCGACTGCGATGTTTTAATGAATACCGGCAGGGGTGTCTTGTCTGATGATGTGTGAACCATAACGACACTCCAGAACTTCCATCACAAATGATAGCTATAATGGGCAAAATATAATATTTGTTTCGCCACACTACAAGCAACACAAGAATGCATGTTTCGGTCAGATTTACTTTCATTTATTTCACAGAAATCAGAATACTTCTTGATAATGACCGTATGTGCTGTGACTTTCAGAAAGTAAGAATTTTAAACATTTTCCCGGCAGTTCGGAGCCTGACGTAGCGAACTTTCAGTTGCACGGTAAGCAACTTGATTGAACGTTATTATTTAACTTTCAATCGCACGGCAAGCAGTCGATTTAGCTAAGGGACTGTGCAATAATTACCTGGAGGGGGGGGGGGGGGTTGGGAAATGAGTAAAATAAGGCTCAAAATTAAGTTGCACCCCCTCTCACTAAGCGAAAATTAACTTTAACCTCCCCTCACTTACTGATGATATGAAGGTCAACCGCCCCCCTATCCAATGGTTCCTCCCCTCATTGGTTCCCTCATACCTAATTTACATGTTGGATGTCTTCCTCAGGCCCAAAAAGTACTTCAAATGACTCTTCAACATATGAGTTCTCTCCATCGGAATCACTTGACTCTGATTCTGAAGTTGTGTCGCATTCACACGAGTCATAAAATTCTTCCTCTTCCAGAATATCCCTGGCAGCATTTTCACGTGCATAGCTGAGAACTTGTTTAGTTAAATCAGCCTTACTTCCGCTTATCTTGAGACCATGTTGTTTCAAATGCACTTTTAGCTGGTTGTTCGTAAGCGCTTCCATATCTGTTTTATTTACCAAGAAATATTAGACGGAAGAGCGTTCCTTTTTCTTACTCTTTTTTTCGCCTTTGCATCCAAGAACTCAAGGTACTCTACATAACTTTTACACGCAGTCTTGTCCACGTTGTACTGGGAACAGAACTCTTGCAAAGACCTTTCGTCAGAGGAGGAAATTTTCCCTCGTTGGGACACTCAGGAGAAGTTTATAAGCTTACTTTGCAAAGCAACCAAACTGTTTATATTTACATAGATCAATATATTGCTATTAAAGTCAACAGTTGGTTTTTCCATTCACTTTGATTATAATACAATGTAAGCTATCCTACACTGGCATCTTTCTTTTTCATTGAATAACATCACAGTGTCAGGGCCATAGCGAGACTTTTCAGATAACCGAGGCAATTGCGAAAGCGCCGAAGGCGGGAGCTTTTAGGGGTGTTTGGGGGCGTGCTCCCCCAGAAAATTTCGAAATCTAGACGCTTGGAAATGCCATTTTAAGCGTTTTCCTGGTGACATTCCCCCCCCCCAAACATAACAAAACTCCAAACTAACTTAAACAGCATTCCTGGTGCCAATAAAGTAGAACTGTTTTAATATATAACAGAGACATTCCTCTCTTACTGCATGACAGACAGGACAGACAGGACACAACACTGACTTACAGAAACTCCGAACCGAACGCTACGAACACTGACGCGACACCTGTCACTACTGCAACCATACCTTACATCAAAGGGACACCTGAAACTATCGCACAAATCCTACAACCCTACAACATCCGCGTTGCTCACAAACCTATCACTACTTTACGACAGCTACTGACGAACGTTAAAGACAAAGACGAACCGAGCGACAGACGGGGAGCAGTTTATAAGATCAAATGCTGCGATTGCCAGGCCACATTGGTGAGACCGGCAGGAATTTGAACGTCCGACTGACTGAACACAAACGAGCGACTAGAAATGGGGATATCAACAATCACATTGCTGAGCACCATTTAAAAACAAACCACAGAATCGACTGGGACTCTGCTGAATGCGTTACCTACAGTGCGGACTTACTATCAACGAATCACCCTGGAAAGCTGGTTTACTAACTTAGAACAAACACCACTGAACCGTTGCCAACAGCTACCTGCACCTTACAAACGTCTGATTGCCGACATTAACAAGACAGACAAACGATAGACAAACCGACTTATTTGACTAACAATAGACCAACGGACATTTGACTAACAAAAGACGGATCGAAACGCACCAATCACGTTGAACAGTCGTCACAGCCAATAACATCACGGCTTAACTGACAGTCGACCAATAATATCACGAGATCGTCGACTAATCAGGACAACGACCAGAGACTTATAACATCTACTGACGATTCACAGTTCACTTGACTCTGATGATGACTTCCGCTCAGGTTGTCGAAACATCAGTCAATGTCACCTCAAACAGTCCTTCTGAGGACTACACTCACCCGGCGGACGATCACAATTTACCGAATTATGATATGACTCCTGGGTTCAAACCGTTTACAGACAGGAAAATATTAAATAATCAGCCAGATCAGAGATCCCTTAACATATAGTGCTAAAGCCCTCGACCTTACTGCGTGATATTCAATTTTTTTAGGACTTTTTTAAAAATAATGATTCGAGTGAGAGAAGAACGGAGTTGCTTCAGTTGTAAACGAAAAATTGCGACAAGTTAAAAGCTATAGGTTGTTTTGTTGTTCAACCATCCGTAAGTTCAATTGAATTTGCTGTCATATCGGTGATCATTATACGAAACCGAGGGATTCCTTGAATGGTAGAAATCGCAAGAAACTATCCTACATGCTAAAAAGGCCCTTTGATTTCCTTAGAAGAAACACCTATGAAATGCCATAACGATTTCAAGAGGGTTTAATTGTGAAAAAAGATTGCGTTTTGGTTTGCATTTCTAATTTCATGCTATAAATCTCGGCCAGGGGTTATCGTTTAAGCCTAACTTAAATCAAAAAAATAGCGGCCACTTCCATTTCCAAAAAAAAAAAAAGAAACACAATGGAGAGCGTTGAGAATCTTCTTTCACTGAGTGTCAAATAAAAGTAAAACGTCCTCCATCACTGTTTTCTGTTCAAATTTAGTAACACTCTAGGAAAACTATATTTCTCTTTCCCTTTCTCTTTCTTTCGTCATTTTCCACTTGATTAGCTATAAAGAGTAAGTAAGTTTGAAATTATTGTTTGTCAGAGGTGTGATTCGCTGGTTTTAAGAGCAGTTTGCGAGTAAGGATGGCTTAAAATAGAGCAACCAGGTCGATTGAATAATAGTCTAAGAACGCTTAGCGGACTTTGAGAGCCGTACACTGTATGCGAGTTGAGAAAATGCGATGTATACGAGTCCGCGCAGGACTCGTGAGTAACAAGGGAGCTTACTTGAAGGCTAATTTTTGAACTACATTCTTTGAGAAACGAGAAAAGGATTAATGACAACTATAACAACACTAAAACAAACCCTTAATATTTGTGGGCGAGTAATGGCTGTTTTAATGACGTTAATCGTTGTTTGTAATTTTCATGCCCAAAGTCATTTCAGCGTTGGATAAAGGACCAAGAGGAAGAACATTCACGGTGATACTAATTTTGCAAAGATATATGACCTAACGTCTCAGGATGTATGACCCAAAGAGTTATGACCCAAAGATGTAGGACATGGTTTCTGCAAGTTTTTTTGTCATAGCTTGAACATTCTCGGAGATAAGAGGTGGGGGCCGAATCAGCCACCCCCCCCCGGTCCCAGAAGACCAAAAAAAAGCCCGCTCTCAATAGGGTTAATGTTAGAAATCGCAAGAAACTATCCTACATGCTAAATGGCCCTTCGATTTCCTTAGAAGAATCACTTACGAAATGCCATAACGATTTCAGGAGTTTTGTGAAAAAAGATCTAAGATTGTACATAGGTTTGCATTTTTAACTTCATGCTATGAATCTCGGCTGAGGGTTATGGTTAACGCCTCACTTAAATCAAAAGATAGCGGCCACTCCATTTCCAAAACAAAGGAAAACAATGGAGAGTATTGAGAATCTTGTTTCACTGAGTGTCAAATAAAAGTAAAACGTCCTCGATCACTGTTGTCTGTTCAAGTTTTGTAATACTCTAGGAAAACTATATTTCTCTTTCCCTTTCTCATTTTTTGTCATTTTCCACTTGATTAGCCATAAAGAGTAAGTAACGTTTAGTAAAGGATACAAATAAACAACAGCCCACAGTCACCCATTTGTGCTCCTAACTAATAAATTTCGCTACCTGAGCAAACTACTAAATTTTGTATTGGTGAGTTCTTTGACGGTTATTACTGTTTTAATTATTGTTTGTCAGAGGTGTGATTCGCTGGTTTTGAGAGCAGTTGCCGAGTGAGGATGGCTTGAAATAGAGCAACCAGGTCCATTGAAGAATAGCCTAAGAACGCTTAGCGGACTTTGAGAGAAGTACACTGTATGCGAGTTGAGAAAATACGATGTACGAGTCCGCGCAGGACTCGTGAGTAACAAGGGAGCTTACTTGCAGGCTAATTCTTGAACTACATTCTTTGAGAAACGAGGAAAGGATTCACGACAACTATGTTCACACTCGTTGCAAGGATTAGACAGAAAGCTCACCTTTCTAACACGAAGAACCAACAGACTTCGATCAAATCCAGAGAGGTGTGTCGGAGAACCCACGCTGCTTTGTGAAAAATGGTTAGAATATTCAGGTGAATATTCGAACCGGATGAACTATTTAACAAAATAATGGTGCATGGCTTGAGCATAGTTACTCGAGGGACTGGTTATGAAACCTTGCAAGTTTCAAAGGCCAAAACAAAGGTGCTGCAATTTATGTTGAAAGTTGTACGACCGTGCACAATCTTTTGTTTTACGTTTGTACACTATGGCTGAATAACTTAACAGTGACATTTTTATTGGTTCATTGCTGATGCAAAATTCAAACCTATTGTTGTTTGTGCACGGTCAAGGCTAAAAACGGTAACAAAAACATAAAACAAAAGACTTTGCTGAGCTTCATAACCAGATTCTTTTATTCCCTTCGTCTAATGAAATAAAATTAAAATGCACTTTTATTCTATAGGCGGGGATCGACATAATGTGAGAGGATAAACGTCACGGGCGAGAAGACATTTAACACAATAACAAACAAAGCTTTAAGAGTAATCGCTGTTTTAATGACGTAAATCATTGTTTGTAATCTTCATGGACAAAGTCATTTCAGCGCTGGATAAAGGACCAAGAGGAAGAACATTCAAGATGATACTCATTTTGCAAAGATGTATGACCTAACGTCTCAAGATGTAAGACCCAAACAGTTATGACCCAAAGATGTATGACATGGTACAGGAAGGTACAGCACAGAGGGTGGTAACATCTATTTGCTGAATCTTTTCCGCAGTTCAAATATATGAGTTTCATATATTCATAATTTAAACAGGATTCTGTTTGCTAGTAGTTTATGCGGGAGCTTCTTGGATAAACGGATCCATTATCCTTGTTTAACTTTGTTTACATCTGTGGGCCTCATCGGGAAGAAATAATACTATGGTGAAAACATACCGAAGTTTGAAAGGGGCGGCAGGGGTGGGTGGGGGGGGGGGGGGGTAAGGAAACAACTATCAGTCACTAGCGGGTGAGTTAGCTGGGATGGATTATAGTAACAACACAAAAGTTGTCAATTTGCTGAGGAGTGCGCGAGTTTTTCAGTTAGGTGTTAATGCTGTTCCAAGCAGAATTCTTTTTTCAACCTCCTATTGAGTCAGCTATCTTGTCCTAACCTTTTCACCCAAACCCCATCTGTATATGTATATACCATCTCCTGCTGGTTAAGGAATTTAGAATACTCCTTTCTTAAAAGAAAAGAAGTATTCTCACTTATTGTGTTTTGCTTGGAATGAATAAAGTGAGTTAGGCCCTCAAACAGAAAACAAACAAACAATTGTCACGATCTTTAACTAGTGATGATATTAAGCGTGCGGTTTGGTAATTGTTATAACTGTCCGATTAAAAAATATTGGATGTCGTTGAATCCAAACACGAGCGAGTCTGAAATATAAATGCATGTGCAAGGACAAGTTTAAGACGAGTTACTGCGTCAATTTATCCGGGATTTTCCCGGACCTCTTTCTAAGGATTCTATAAACTGCGATTTTGAGACGGCAATTCTGCATTGTATCACGATCCTCAGTTTCTTTCGATTGTTTTTGAGACGTCAATATAACTACGTATTGACGTCTTAAAAGCGAGCCAGTGATTGGTCGAAAATTTCGCGCCGTGTTTGTCCGGCTCCTTCTATTCAAAACAGAAATTCAAAGTTTGTTGTCAAAAAGCGGTCACAAACTAATGTAATTTACTTTGCCGTTTAAAAGACAGCGGAGAGATAAACTGAGACGAGTGCAAAGTGACCGCAGTGGATACTAGAGAAGCGAAAGACTGAGAAAGTCTAAGTCAAAAGTGATACGCTTTAACCGTTAACCCTTCTACTAATCTAAGGGCTAGTTCCTTTGTCAGGGTTGCTTAATTTGACAAGGCTGTCGGAGTCCATTTCAGAAAACAATTGGTTCACCCTGCCTTGGCAACCCGCCTATAGTGCTAAAGCATTTTTTTTTTTTTAGTTTTAACTCTATTCTGCTCGCCGACTGAAAGCAATAGTGATATGTTCGAAGTTATTATGCTGGAAGCGTGATGACTGCCAAGTAGTTCAAGCTAAGGGTTAGTTCTTGCCACATTGTAGCTTTCGGACTTTCCTGTCCACTTCAGTTTGGAATGTAATATTTAAAATTCAAATCCAGCCAAGGCCGAATCCGCCTATTTAAGGAGTAGGAAGTTTAGCTCAGTCCACTAGTTGAAAATGGCACTTAATTACGTTTAGCATTCAGTGTTTTCATTTACTATAGGGTAAATAGAGAAGAAAGAAATCGTGGCAGTTGGTTTACAAAGAAATTTTATGAAGATGCAAAATTTTCGTTCAGGTTGCTGATATTAGAGCCTCCCTCTGCCACACACTTGCTTGTTATTTTTAAGTATTTGATTGTTGAGTACATGTTTTCACGTAGCTCTTTAGAGCCTCTAAATTCATTGGACCTTAACTACATTCACCCAGATGAGCTCTGTATTTGTGAAAAATACTGTTGAATAGCTTTTATTTGAATCGAGGCCTGTATTTGAAAATTTCAATAACACTTGACTCAAAAGAAAACAAGCTGACCTTCTCCAACACGAAGCAACCGTTACAGCAATACAGGAAAGTGATTCTTGACAATAGTTTAGGTTTTTTGACCACAAAAAAACTTTTAAATTTCATTCACGTGCACATACATTAGAATAACAATTCGTATCAGGAGAGGATCTAAGAAGTGTCGATGCAGGTTTAAATGGGAACTTATTCTTGTTACTCTAAAACCCAAAGAATTATTATATAAGGTCAGCCTTGCAAAACTTAAAACAATCGGTAGGATTTCTTGGTGAATTTGATTCACTGGACTGTTTTCACTGGACTACCCTGTTTTCTGTATTCTTTCTAAGTATTCTTCTTAACCTTTTAATTCTTTGGGCAAATGCCATTTTTTTCGAGCTCAGGAACTATTAACTCAATGTCCATGTCGATATACCATTTTAAAGCTATGGAGGACTGTATTTCTTATCATCATATTAAAAATGTCTCGATCCTTGTGTATATTAGGTATACCCCTAAACTATAGCTTATTTTGCATTTCTCAATGCATGGCTCAATGTGAGGTGTGTCTTAAGGTGGATAGCCTAAAAGATGAATTTCTTTAGAACAGAACTTTGTGGGAAACTTCTACCATCACTTTATAGGGCTGCACGCGCTATCATCAATATAAGTCTTTTCAGGTCACATGTCACAATGGTTAATGATTAACTAGCGTCTTAAGTTAGAAAAAGCGATGTTCACGGTAACAGCGATAACTCACTAATGCACGGTTGGAAAAGTATCAAACCAACTCTAACGTGTACATAAATGACATGACTGTGCAATGAACCTCAAAAATTAGCCAGTTTTCCTTCATTCGATTTTTTTTAAAAAAGCTTTTCTTAAAACTTCAGGTAACAGGAAATAATTATTAGACAAAGAGTCAATTAATGAGACGTAATTCAAACCTGTATACTCCTGTATTCAAACCTGTATACTCTTTTTTTTTTCACCGAAAAAACAGTACTTTAATATTGACGAAAATTTCACAACAGTAGGTTAAAATGCAAGGGAGATATCTTTGTTAAGAGTCCTCTATTCCAGGAAATTCTGTTATTCGAGAAAAACGGTCTTAAAGATAAAGAAATGAATTCTCGACAGTAATTCGTCGCTTGTTGCCCTAAAACTATTGTCAAATGAAGTTTGTCACACTGAAATTTAAGTTTAATGACTTTTCAGAAAAACATGTTTTACGTAAGAACTAGGACTTGTTTTGCAAATTAAAACGCAGACCAAAAATCTCTCCTCTTCTCAGGCAGGTGTTTCGCTAGAAGAACACTGACGTTGGTTTGTGCTGGGAAGCAAGGGGGGGGGGGGGGTGATTTTCCTCTTAGAAAGTAATTTTTTCACATTTCATAAATGTAAACATTGGTTGTTATGGCCGTTGCTATGGAAAAAATTCGTACAGTTGTTCAGATTTTGTCAATCTCGCCTATTTAATGCTGGAAATCAAGTGAAATACTTTCACGGCAGTATTCACAAGTGACTGAAGGCTACAATTTTGCCGTTTTCAAAAAAATGACTTTTGCAACCGAAACCTCGAATTCTAGGAGGGTATCATACCACCTTAAGACTCACAGGTACAGGGGAAAAATAGTTGAAAACTGATAATAGGGGTGGTCAACCATATCATGTGAAAGAGGAGGGGGGAGAGGGGAGATTTTATACTTTCAATAAACGGATCTTCCGTCTTGGTGGCAAAAACTCATACATACATACATATACTTTATTTAAACACGATAAAAACATCAGTTACAGAGTTAAAAATAAAAACTGATTTACCTGTTTGCCGTGTGGAAGTCCGAGGCGGACATAAGGCGTTTGATCTCATCATTAAACTTTTTATAAGATCTGATGGCTCTGACATTGTGTGGAAGGTCATTCCACAACTGTGCCCCACTTAAGCAGAAACTGCGTTTTAAAAATTCAGTACGGGGCTTGGGCAGAGCAAATTTGTTTTCCTTGTCTCTTAGTCCGTAGTCTGTGCTGAATGGTTTAAACAAGTCTTGTAGGTACTCCGGAGTTTGTTCATTTACAGTTTTAAACATTAATTTAGCTTTAAATTTCATCCTTCTGATAGAAAGGTCATCCCATCCTAGTCTAGTGCGAAGGGCAGTAGCACTGGAGTGATAATCAGACTTCGTGATAACCCTAATGGCGCGATTTTGTAGTTTTTGTGATTTATCGGCTAATTCATTACTAAGACCGTCCCAAACTGGGCAGCAATAGTCGAAGTGTGGTTCGATAAGAGCTCGATATAGTAGAATAGCCGTGTCTTCACTTATAAACGACCTTAGCCTTTTAAGTGCACCTATACCAGAGGAAATAGTCTTAGCAATCTCATTGACATGTTTGGACCATGACAAATTTTGGCCAATGTTGATTCCTAAGGATTTTGTGTCACACACTCTGTTGATTTCTTGCCCTTCTATCTGTACATTAAATGAATGGGTAACGGTGTTAGCAAGTCTTTGACGGGAGCCTATTAACATTAGCTCGGTTTTGGCAATGTTTAGGCTTAATCTGTTTACCCTTAGCCATTCATAAAGGTTAATTAGTTCGCCATTTCATACAGATTCAAGCTCTGATGAGCTACTAGCGGCAATGCTGATGTTTGTGTTGTCAGCGTACATTCGTGGTACGGCTTTACTCAGGTCGTCAATGTATATCAAGAAAAGAAGTGGGCCAATTAGATTTCCCTGGGGGACTCCACAGGTAACAGCAAGCGCACCAGATAGCTCACCATTGACTAAACACTTTTGATGGCGATCACTGAGATAAGAATCAAACCACTTATTAAGGCCTTTTGACCAACTCCATAACTAGCTAACTTACTTAATTAAGACGATCCTATGATCAATCGTGTCTAAAGCTTTTTTCAAATCTATAAATATTACCCCGTTAATGAAACCGTTATCAATGTTGACAGACCAACTGTTAGTAGCCTCAAGCAAGGAAATAGTGTGCTGTGAAGTGATCTGAAGCCGGATTGACAATTAGCTAAAAGATCGTTATCATTAAGATACTTATAGAATTGATCGTAAATTATTCTTTCGAAAACCTTAACGACAACAGGAATAATTGAGATTGGCCGATAGCCATTGACATCTTGCCTTTTGCCCTTTTTAAAAATTGGCGTAACTTTAGCTAACTTCCATTCTAAAGGGACTATACCAGATGAAAGCGACTGGTTGAATATAAATGTTAGAGAAGGTGCTAAAATGCCTACAGCTAGTTTAAGCAGCTTGGGCAGCAAATTATCCAGACCTGTCGCTTTCTTAACCTCTAAATTTTCGAGTAATTTTTGGACTTCACTAGTACTACAACTGTTCAAAGAAAAGGTTTTGTTTGTAGGGTTAAGATAGTATTCTGGTTCTTTAACAGTCGGGTGTATATCTTTTGCCAAATCAAGCCTGATGTTTGCGAAATGACAATTAAAGGCCTCTGCTAGGTTGTCATCAAAGTATTTACGTTTAGCATATTTAATTGCGTTGTTAACTTCATTTCTCGCTGCCCGAAAGGCGGCCCAGTAGGACTGATCTTTACTTTGTTGAGCCTTATTTTTAAGGAAGTCCCTTTTACGCATTTTTCGTACTAACTCGTTTTCATCTTTAGAAGGGCATGTCTATCGATACAATCCAAAAACTGATTTTTCCAGAACTCCCACATTTCGTTAGGATCAGAGAATAGGCTTATCGCATCCCGCTGTCTTTGCTCTACGTCCTTTAGAAACTCCTCGTTATCAAATTTTTTGAAACTTCGAGTAGTGATAATCTTAACACAGGATTTGTATAATGAGCTTTTCGAACTAGATAGACAAGGGAATGATCGCTAATAAGCATAACTCATATAACTCATATATACCTAACGGCATAACTCCTGAACCAACTCTGATTTTATCGGGAGTATTGGTTGTACATATGTCAATCAGGGACTGAGACTGAGCTGTTACTCTCGTTGGCTCGGTAATCAATTGATTAAAACTATAAATATCACAGATGTTGTGGAGCTTGGGGACATCTACAGTGCCTGGTAACATATTCGTATTCATATCACCGACGAGATAGAGCTCCAAATTTAAACTGTCAATTTTACCAATTAGATTTCAGTTCAAACTCGTTAAAAAGGTCTGGGAGCCAATTAGGAGGTCTATACCAGGTACTAACAAGGAAGGGTCTAGAGTGCGGTTTACTTATTTCAACGGTAAGACATTCAAGCCTATCACTCTGAAGATCTTCATAATGTGCAAATATTGACCAAGTTATGGCAAAATGTGCCATTTGGCACTCTTAATCCCTCAGGGATTAAAGAGTTAATTAGTTAACCCATGCACCCCCCAGATGCGCTATGCACTGCATAACAAAAGGCAACTACTTCTTTCATGTGCTTTTAACAGGGTTGGGGGGGGGGGGGTATTCGATAGAGACAATTATTCGAAGTACGGTTTACTAAGTTTTAGGGACACTATTTTAAAGGGGCATAGTCACGCTATTTTAGTTCACTTTAAAAATAAAAAAAATATGTCCTCACATCAATGAACGCCCACAAATAATGGTCGAATTTTGTTACCAAAGACTATATTACTCCCCTGAAACTATTTTCTGTCGCCTGTTGCTACGGATGGCACGGATGGAAATGGATTGCAATTTGAAAAAATTAGGCTAAACTTTTCAAATTCTTTCAGCGTGTTGACATTAAATCGATATTTAATGGTCACGGTTTGTTTTCTCTTAATGAAATTAAGTTAATATGTTCCTTTAAATGTTCAAACACAATGCTGGGCATGGATAAAGTTAACTACCGATAATTTTAGCACAGTAGTAGTTTATAAAATGGGGCTACCAGCGCAGCTGTCAAATTAAAGAGAAATTATTTCCAGTCATAAATCTTCACTTAAATTTTCAGTCAAATTGAAGAGAAATTATTTCCAGTCATTACCAGCGCAGCTGTCAAATTTTCAGTCAAATTTTCAGTCAAATTTTCAGTCAAATTATTTCCAGTCATAAATCTTCACTTAAATTTGACAGGAAGAACCCCAGTTATGAATCTTCAGATGGGGCTTCCAACGCAGCGGTGAATCTTTGGTGAATCTTTGGGGACTTTTAGTCAAATATCGCCGAAGATTTATAACTTAGAATACGAGCGCACTAGTCAAATCTTTTGTTAAATTTAACAGAAAAGTTTTCTGTTAAATTTTAAAGTCTATTATGACCATACGCATAACTTGTTACACCATTTTTATGAATATATCTTTTATCGTCGAAGCAGCTGAGCGATATTTTATTCACAGTATAGCTACCAATTCGATGTTTTTCACTTTTGATTAGTCCACAGGGACTTTCCCGAGGAAATGAGCCATTAAGTTTTTCAATTGTTTTTTATAACGCGTTAGACAGTTCTTTTGTCTTGAAAACCACAGCTGCAAATTCAAGCGCATCTAGTCAAATATTTACATACACACTTGCTTTAATGCTACCCATTCATCGAAGTATTGGTATGGCTCCTTTTTCTCGGAAAAGCGGGAAGTCTATGATGTAATACTATAGGAAATGAGTAATTGTCTGTCTAGCGCGTTAGACAGTTTTTCTCTTGAAAACAAGAAGACTATGATCTCATATGTTAGGGGCTTTCCCGCGGATAACAACTAATCACATGCTGACAGATACATCTTCCGCTTCTTTGTTCTTAGAAAAATAAAATACAGACGCTTTCAATAGACTGTCTAACGCATTAGACAGTTTTTGGGAGAGAAGGTATGAATAAGCAAAGGTTCAACGAGTTTAAAAGTGATTTGAAAAAGCTTTATCTCACAAAGACTCTAGTTTAGTGACTTTGATGTATATCGTACACATTAATTGATAATTTAAAGTTATTTGTGCTTGGGACACTTGTGATTTCACCACAGCTGTAGCGTGACACCCCATCTTTAGATTTTAAAATGTTTATGACACTCTATATTCAATCAAAATTAAGAATTGTTTATTTTTAAATTTTGGAGATAACAAAAAAACCTTAAAAAAACCACTAGGTAATTTCAAATTAATATCTATTTTTTGTTTTTGAATTGCTTTTTTTGAAGCGAAACTTAATGGAGGAAAACCAATAGTAACTACTCTTAAAGTAATAGCTGGAAATGGGCTTATAGTGTTTTTAAATAATACTGTTGCATTTGATAAAGTACTGTTTGCTGGAATGAGTATCTCTGAATTACCATTTAATTCAAAAAGTGTTCTATCATTTTTCGTTGATAAATACCCATGTATATAATAAACGGAGCCACTCAAATGATGACCGTTTAAAGATAAATCCGTTTCCATCACCATCTTACCATTCTCAATAGCAAAAGCGGTGTCATAGACACTTGGGTCAACGTTTGAAATTGTTTCTTTTACACCATAAACAATAAGATGTCCAATTGTTAAAAGTGATGGAAAAGTAACTGTACCATTTAGATTGAGATAAATAAATTGTGGAGGCGAGCTACCCCATCGGTGAAAATTGACAACTGTTTTGGTATAGTTTTCGAATGTTTTTGTTGCATAATTGGAAATTGAAATCGTAGTGCCTTGCACTGTCACACTCAACTCACTCATTTCCGGCGGAAACCATTCAACTACAAAAGTATAGTAACCGACTGGAAGTTTATAAAGGTTAAAACCGAGGCGTGATTGGTACTGGTTTGGTGAGCTTTTTTGAAACAGGAGTTTAAGTTGGTAAGCTTTTTTATTAATTTGATGTGGAGAATTGGAAAAATCAACAATACCCAAAACCTGAATATTTGATTCACTTGAAGATTCGTCGTCGTTTTCCATCAAGTATCTGAAGGCGTCTTTTTTTTGTCCTGAATTAATAATCTGAGATTCATGAATTTTTTGAGTGACAAGATTTCTCAAATCTGTTATTTCATTTTCCATTAACTCAACATTAACTGCAGATTTCGAATTTTTCGAATCGGTTTGTAAGTTAATGATTTTATTATTGTTCAAATTCAAGTCTCCCGACATACTTGTTGTTCCATCATGTTTGAGATAATTTTTTTGTGAGTTAGTGATTCTCTGAGTGATATATTCAACAGTGGCAACGTCTTTTTGATTCACTGGAAATTTAACATTGGTGATTGCCTTATCTTTCATATCAATAGCGGCGTTTTTGTCTAATTTTTTAGCAAGCTGATTATCAACATATTTTTTATTTGCTCCATGGTCTGCATTTACCGGGTCTTTGATATTTGTTATGAAATGGTTGTTCATGTCTAAAGATTGTAGCATAGACCCGCCTTCTTTTTTACTCAAGAATATATTCCTAATCGTGTTGTAAGAGACGACTTTATTGGTGTTTCCATGAATTGGGTACGACTGTGGTTGTACAATTAGATCTCCATTCATGGTCGCCCCTGTCTTTTTCACAAACTGAGTTGTATCTGCACTTGGAATCTTAGCTATTTCACTATCTAACTGGCTTTTTGTAACCACATCATTATTATGGGTTCCTTGTTTCACGTTCACCATTTTTTTATTCTGAATATCATAATCATTATTATCATCCAATTTAAACCCAATACCTGGTAAACCTCTAAGACCTCTAAGACCTCTACTCACAGAATGATTAGAATCCAATACTCCATTGTTAAAACTCATTTATTAACTATTCAGATTATTTTAGTGAAATTTTTTGCGTTGAATTTTCGTGGCTTATCAACATATAGAAAACTATATGGTTCGTTTGTTGCTAATAGATAGTCATCTTTGTCAACATTCAATTCTTGACATATCATTCTCTGTTCATTCTTACTCGGAAAATCATAAATGCAATGATGGGAACAGTTCAATCTGATGGTTTTATCTGTATTGTAAAAAGACTGAGACAGATAGATACAGCTGCAATTTTTATTTCTCGAGTTTGTGAAATAGTTTCGTATTTCTCTATCATTTTTAGCCCCGGTGTTCAAGTAATCATCGAAAATGATCAATTTTTGGTTCCCATCAACCATTTCGTCCAGAGGAATTATCTCACCATTGCTCCCTTCAATGATATTATAGCCATATTTTTTCGAAAGAGTCTCAAATTCTTTCAATAAATGCTGATACTTGTTTTGCTGTAAGTTTTTTGCGTACAGATGAATCTTATCGTAAAACAATAGGGGTTTTTTTATCATGTGGAGTAAAAGATTGGTTTTACCACTCCCACTGGGAGCGCAGATTAGCATTCTGAAGCATCTATCGGGCATATAAGGATATAATTGGATGAAATTACTATCTTCATCACCTTTTACATCATAGTTTGGTATTTCCATTTTATTGATTCACAACAGAATTTTTTTATGAATAATTTTATGCGACACGCTATGCGACACGCTATGCGACACGCTATGCGAGCTTTTTTATATTCAATAACCCATTTTTTATTCAGAAAATAATATTTTTCTTTTGATTAAATAAAATGAGTCTCCTCAAGTGGAAAGAGATGGCTGAAAAAATATCGAAAATTGGTCGAGATGTTAATACTATTAGGGAAACGCTGAAACAAAAGAAAATAACCGATGCAATGAGTGACGTTGAAGCAGAAAAGCTTTTCAAACCAATAACATCCGGTTTGAAAGAGTTGACGCAACCTCGACCTATTAAAAGACGGTTGCAAAGGAAAAAAGCAGAGGTTCCAGATTATGGTATCAATATTGAAGATGAAGGAATACCAGATTACAATCTTGAAGATTTGTTTGATGAAGTGGTTCAACCACAAACTGCAAAACAGCTTGTTCCAAAACCACCTTCTTATGATGAGGTTCTCAAAGATTTGGAAACAGGTAAAAAACAAATATATGTCAATCCTGAGTATATGCAACAACTTGAAGACCCCCCAGAATATGAAGTTCCAGATTATGAGATTTTTGAAGAAGATAGAATAAATGAGACTTTAGATGAACTTGGATTGGCCAACTATGATGACATTGAAGCACAACTCGAAAGAGAAGATATGACAGAAAAAACAAGACATTCTTTCTTGTCAAAGAAAATCGAAAATGCTGTCAAGAAAAGACAACAACTTCCAGGTTATAAAACACAAATTACAAAGCAGTTGAACAAAGGTTTGATAAGCCAATCTGAAGCACAGTTCAGAAGAAAGGTCATCGACGACGCTCGAAAAGTTCTCAATGATTATATCAACTTTAACAAAAATAAGTTGAAGAGTATCAAAGGCTCTGGTCTCAAAAGAAAGACAACAAAGCGAGGTGGGAATGTAAAAGCAGTTTTCATCAATCCTAAAGAAGCTGTTAAAAAGTTAGAGTTAATCGTTGGATCGATCGGTGCCGGTAATAATAGCATTGAGCTAAGGAACACAGGAGTGGCCATTCTCGATATTTTATTGAAAAACTACATAATCAATAAAGATCATTACAACAAAATTTACAAAAACTTTTTCATGTAAATATAATAAATGGAAACGACATTAGTTCTACCTTCTATCATTGCGAAGAAGCAAGATAAAAAAAATAAACCAAGCGATTTTACTATGAGGTACAATCAACCGATAATACTTGATTTAAACAAACAATATGAAATTGGTTTGGCTCGAATTATAACCATGTCTTTTACATGGTACAATGTCACATCGGATTTGAACAATCAAAAAATAAAATACTCTTCTGATGATGGAAAAACTTGGAAAGATATAACATTCCCACCGGGTACATGGAATTACGTTGGTTTTAATAATTTCATCAAAGAAAAAACAAAAGTAAAAACTTCAAGCGCCACTACATATCCAATAACATTGAAATTTAACAATATAACTTACAAAACAAAAATAAATTTAGCTGCAAACTATAGACTGGACCTAACAACATCAAATTTTGGAAACTTGATTGGTTTCAACAAAAGAATTTTAACCAATTCTGAAAATATTGGTGACTACACACCGAATCTCAGTCAAGAAACAGAGATTTTGAATATACATTGTGATCTAATTTCAAATAGTCTTGTTGGTGGGGATGAAACTGATATTATTTACACCTTTGGAACCAATGATTTACAACCATCCTACTCTTTCACCAAAGAGCCTTTGAGAGTTCAATATTATTCAGTCAACAAGTATATGATAAGCACCCTGCGAATTTACATCACCGATGGTAAACGACGAATAATAGATTTAAACGACGCCGATACCTCATTTTCTCTGATTTTGAGAGAAAAAAAAAATAAGAGATAATTATAAAAATGCCAACATACAATTACAAAAGAATTTTTCATCCCAGTCTTGGGAGATTCATTTACAAACATAAAGGATCAGGTTTGATTGTGGACAATATCTTCAAACCCATTAAAATGGTCATGAATAAAGTTTTAAAACCCATTGCTAAAAAAGCTTTGAAATCTGGAATAGAAAGTGCTGGTGACAAAATTGGTAAAAAAGTTGTTGAAAAAGTTGCTGAAAAATCTGGTCATCTTCTCATAAAAGACCTTCAGTCTTTGGGTAAAAAAATTCCCAAAACTACAAAGAAACAAAAAGAAGATTATGACTCAATATTAAATGGATTGGTTTCCAAGAAACAAATTCCCAAAGAAGAAGATTACAACGTGATATTGAATAGAATGATTTCTGGAGAGGGTTACAAAAAAAAACAAAAAAATAAAAAAAAGTTTTAAATAAATAAAATGAGTTTTAGAACACGTGATAAACTTCGAAGATATGAAATGACCAGGTTTTCTCTTGATAGTCTTATTGATCAACCTGCAAACAACAATTATCAAAAGAAATCAAGATATATTTTTAATATAACCAACAGATCCAATATTTTTGATTATTTTAATGGATATTTTGAGGTAGTAAAAGAGCTTCAAAAGAAAGCTGATGGATCTGGTTATGCAGCGGCTGATCGAATTTCAATCATCAATGGATCACATTCTCTCATTAAACATATGAAAATTTCATCAGCTGGTAAAGTACTTTATGATACTAATAACATTCATAAAACTGTGAATGTTAAAAATTTGTTGGAGTATAGTAATGATTTTAGCAAAACGGTATCTACAACTAGTTTTTGGTTTCTTGACACAGAGGATTCAACAGCCAATACGAATTTGGGTTTTGAAGCGAGACGAGTTTTAACTCAAGCGAGACAAAACGATGGTAATGGTGGGGCTAAAAGCGTTCATGATAAAATTCAATTAAATAGATACAGTTTTTTTGAAGCATTGGAAGATAAAATGCTCCCCCCAATGCAGCTCACTATTGAACTGCAATTGAATGATGATGCTGAATTGATTCACAAAGCAAATGCCGCCGACGATGGACGAGTTGTAGTAACTCGATTTTATCTTTGGCTTCCAAAAATGATTCCCAAAAATAGTGAATACGGTGATTTTGTAAAAGATTTTCTCAAACCCACCAAATGGGTGTATATGAAAGATTTTTATTTACAGAGTGCAGAAACAAGATCCGATCAAAACACATTTCTAATCAGTCCATCTATTAACAATGTCCAACATGTATTTATTTATTTGCAGAGAAGTAATGGTCCAAACAATAATGAATCTGAAAGAAGTCCTTATATTTTTGATACTTTCAAGTTGAATTCAGCTAATAATAACAGTTCTCTCAAAACATGCCGTTTGGAGTATGATAACAGTACTTTTTATCCTGAATTGGAGTATGATGCGAGTTCAAAAATAAGAATCTTCACCGATTTAATGTCTTACGCTTATCGAAATAATGATGTGAACACTGGAACACAGTTGAACTTTTACAATTTTGCATCCATTTACGGTCTTATTCATTTCGATCTTACCTATCAAGACGAAACAGTTACTAATGATCCTAAACAACTGATTTTAACCTACAATTTGAATACAGCACCGGCGGCCAATATAAGAGCTCATGCCATTGTATTTTACGAAAATGAGGTTATTGTCAACAAGGTTGGAAATGAACTCATGATTGCTTGATTCGAAAAATTTGTGAAATTATTTTATTTCGTTGAAATAAAATAAATGGAAACAGAACTACATGAAATAAATGTTACACTTTCAAAGTATCAGAAAGAAAAAATTTGTGAAGCTTTTCACAACCGTGAAACAATTACCCTGAGGTTGAAAAATGATGCCCTTTCCGGAAGTGATACTCTTCTTGTTCCTTCAAAAAAGCCATTAAAAAGGAAGGAAGGTGAGATTCTTGATGAAGCAACTTTCAATAATATTTTCAAAAATTTAACTGATGATGAAAGGAGGAAACTTTATAGAACTATGTATTATCCAACAATTGTTGAAAGGTTGGAAAGTAGACGACAAGAAGAGTATAAAGGAATGGATATATTTTTGGATTATTCATTAATAAATGACTTGACGAAAGATTCTGTCGCAAGGAATATAGAAAAACTGATTGAATGTGGTGCCGACTGACAATGAACTCATGATTGTTTGATTTGAAAAAATTGTGAATTTATTTTATTTTCATCAATAAAATAAAATGTCTACAGAACTATATGAAATAAATGTCACACTTTCTGATTTTCAGAAAAAGAAACTTAGTAAAGCTTTTCACAACCGTGAAACAATCAAACTGAGGTTGAAAAATGATGCCCTCAGCGGAAGTGATACTCTTCTTGTTCCTTCAACGATCGTTAAAAGGTTGGAAAAAAACCGAGCTATGAATAAAGGAATGGAAATAAAACTGGCCAAGACAAATATCAGAAAACAGGTCGGTGGTTCACTTTTGAGTTCAATCTTGTCACTCGGTCGAACTTTCGGACCAACATTGGCAAAAACACTGGGATTATCAGCTCTCGCCGGTGTTGCTTCCGAAGGAGCATCTCAGATTGTGAAAAAGATATCCGGTGGTTCACAAACTGGTGGTTTTCTCATTCCAAATTCTAAAATAGATCAACTCATCGCAAATAAACATCTTTTGAGTGAAAAACAGAAAAGAGATATTGTCAATGCCATTAAAACCGGTTCCGGTGTTCATGTAAAACCAACAAAAAAACAAACTGGTGGTTTTCTCGGTACCCTTCTTGCATCGATCGGTGTTCCAATGGCTCTTGAAGTTTTCAAAAAGATGGTGGGCGGTGGTTCAGGAGGAGTTCCAAGAATTGGAAAACCCCCTTTGAAAGATGGTGGATCGGCTCCCAGAATGGGAAAATATCAACCACCCCCTCCATTTTTTGGAACATGGGAAAACTATGGTGGAGGAAAAAAAAAAAGTCGGGGGAAGGGTTACTCCTTGGGAAAAACAGCCCATTCAATGGGATCCCACTGTTGGGAACAATTCTTTGAGATTCCTCAAAAATGTGCCATTGAGCAATCACGATTTGATAAAATGGTGTCGCCATCTCGGAATTCCAATTGATAAAGGTGGTGTGTTGTCAAGAGACCAAACTGTTCCACACAACCACAAAATGGCGCTATTCATTTTCAATCTTGAGCCGTCGTACATGAGTGGAAGTCATTGGGTTGCAACATTTGTAAAGGATGGGAGAATCAATTATTTCGACAGTTTTGGGTTGTCACCATTCCAAGAAATTGTGAATCATGCAGAGAAAAAGAATCTCACTCTGATTCATCAAAATAACCAGATACAAGATTTGGGTACGACCACTTGCGGATATTTTTGTTTATACTTTTTGAATGAGATGAACAAAGGTTCATCGTATTTCGACCTTTTGCAAGTCTTTGATGTCCATGATACCATGAAAAATGAGAGATTCATTGAAAGATATTTTGAAAAAATTTCCCACCATATTGTAAATGAAAACGTATTGCGTAAAACAAAGAAAAGAAACTGAGTGCGTTGAACCCTCAGGATATAAATATGCAAAAAACGGTCGACTAATGTTCTTTTGCACATGTGCTGAATGTGGAATAACTAAAACTAGATTCGTAAAACAAACGGGAAACTAATAAGCCCGTCCGAAGGGGCGGGCATTCTGAATACGATGGCATCCACTGGTACTGATATGTTAATTCACCACGGTATTCCTTGGCTTGGAAAAAAAGCAGTTGAAATGGGAAGATATTACGGTAGTGAAGCACTAAGGAACCCAAAACTGCAGAAAAAGGCTCTCGATTATGCTTTGGAAAGAGCGGCTCCTTTTATTCAAAAAACAGGATCGGAAATGCTTGATCAATTGTCCACTAAAATCAGACCGAATAAAAAGTATAAAACCGACAGAAAGGATTTGGACGGTGGAAGTTTAGATATACATAAAGCCATTGGAAAACTCCCTAAACCCAAAGGTGGTTGGACTCTTCCAGGGCATAAATACACAGGCCCCTACAACGATCTTGAAAATCAGGTCAGATGGGATGAAAAAACAGGGGAAATACTTGAGATATACGATGAACCAACCGGTAGGACAGATGCCATAGCGATGCAACACGATGTCGATTATTCTGTTTGCAAAGATGATAAAAAATGTAAAAACAAAGCCGATAGGAAAATGGTCAAATCGTTGGATTCTGTTCCTTATAATGAGAGACAATGGGGTCATTGGATCGCGCGAAATATGATCAATACAAAGGAAAAACTTGGTCTTGGTTTAAACTGAAAAAGCCGTCGAGTGAAGAAAACTGGCAAGAAAAATTAGCTGATGAGCTTCATAAACCGATAAAGCGTAACTTCACCCGGCGGCGGGTAATTGTAAACCATATTGACGAGACATGGTGTTCAGATATCGTTGAGATGCAAAAATTCAGTCGATGGAACGCTGGCTACAGATATCTTCTTATGGTACTCGATGTGTTTAGTAAATACGGTTGGATCATTCCTTTGAAGGATAAAAAAGGTGAAACCGTTGCCCAGGCATTCAAAACCATTTTAAAAGAATGTAGAAAACCGGAATATCTTTGGACAGACAAAGGAAAAGAGTATTATAACAAACATGTTAAGGAACTACTGGATAAGAATAAAATAACCTTGTACTCAACTGAGAATGAGGAAAAGTCGTCAGTTTGTGAAAGATGGAACCGTACAATCAAAACCAAAATGTGGAAGCAGTTTACTGTTCAAGGTAATACACAGTATCTTGAAATATTACCCAAATTAGTGAAAGAGTATAACAATACCAAACATTCAAGCACAAAAATGACACCTACAGAAGCAAGCAAAAAGAAAAATGAAGGAACTGTCTACTTTAACCTTTTCGGTGATATGGAAACATCAAGACAAAAACCAAAGTTCAAAGTCGGTGATAAGGTCAGAATATCTAAGTACAAACGTCCTATCTTTGACAAAGGATACACAGCCAATTGGACAGAAGAAGTTTTCACAGTTGACAAGATACAATACACCAATCCGATCACTTACAGACTCAAAGATCTCAGTGGTGAGGAGATATCAGGTTCTTTTTATGAACAGGAGATGCAGAAGGTTGTTCAAGACGTTTACCGTATTGAGAAAGTGATTCGACGAGACGCTCGAAAAGGTAAAGCTTTGGTGAAGTGGAGCGGTTACCCAGAAAAATTCAATTCATGGGTAGATATTAACGATCTGATGTAAAATAAATTTTAAAAAATCTTGCATACAAGAAAAGTGAAAATGACAAAAATATTAACTCTTCGAGAAATTCGAAAAATGGCTGTTGGAAAAAATATCAAAAACATGTATAAACTCTCAAAAGAAGAGCTGGCAAAAGAGTTGAACATTGATGAAGAATTGTACAAAAGACCAAGTAACGCAAGAGAAGTTTTGATTACCAATGTTGATACACAAGTCGTCACGAAATGTAAAAGCATCTATCAGTGCTCAAAATTGTTGAGTAAAAGTTATAGTTTAACTCATTATTATGCAACTTGTGGAAATGCGTTTGTGGATAAGGATGGAAATAAGGTTAAATTGTCTATTACTTGAACTTTTTTCATTTCTTGGACGTGAAATGAAAAAATTGTATATGAAAATAATTTAAAAAAAATCTTGTATATAAAAAAGAATGGATTCTCAAAAAGTTCCTTTAAAAGCCTTTGCAAAAAGCCTTGGATTCAGAGGTTATTCACGTTTTAGAAAAGCGGTCAATACCGCAAAAGATAAGATAATGAATATTTTAAGCAAGCCAACAACAACAACACAACCCCCTAAATCATTAAGTAAGATCAGAGTTCCCATCCTTAAGCCAACAGTTGTCACAACAACACTCAAAAAGCTGCCAAATCTAATTCAAAAAACGTCTGAAAAAGTCATTAATTGGGGAAAGTGGTTGAAAAATGTTGATAAAATGATTGAACCAACTTTTACACAGGTTGAAGAACAAATTGAACCAACTTTTACGCAGGTTGAAGAACAAATTGAACCAACTTTCACACAGAAAGAACGAGCCCTGCGAGGGTTTACAAAATCATATGAAATTGGTCTCACAAACAGACAAGACCCATTAATTCAACTTCAGAACACCCGTTTAGTGATTAAGAACAATTTATTAAAGGTTCTAAATGAGATGAAAGGTCTCAAATTCAATGAAACGTTGAAGATTACGTTTGAAAAACAGAAAGGAGATGAGTTGATTGAACAGGAAGCTTATTTCAATGTAAAGTTACAAACAGTAACAAATGACGCATATATTGATAACTTGTTGCAGATAACACAACAACAGATTGTAAATAAGATTCAGCAATGGATTTCAAAAGGCTCAGGATGGACCATTCAATCGGTTGATGGTCATTTTATCAATGTTATAAAGTATAAACCACTCAGAGGTTCTTCATATATTCCGTTACCCAAAGAGCTGCGGAACTCAGCTAAAGGGATTATAAACATGAAAAATAATGACGATGAATGTTTTCGTTGGTGCCACATTCGTCACCTCTTACCACAGAAAAAAGATCCACAGAGAATAAAAGAGTGTGATAAAAAATATGTAAAAAAATTAGATTACTCAGGAATCGAGTTTCCCGTTTCTGTAAAACAATACAATAAAATAGAGAAACAAAATAATATTCGTGTTAATGTCTTCGGTTATGAGGAAGAGGAGCCGTATGTAATTTACGTTTCAAAAGAAAAGTTTAACTCTTGTTTGAATCTGCTCTTAATAACCGAAGGAGAAGTGAAACATTATTGTTTATTAAAGAATTTCAATAAATTCATGTACAATCAAACGAAGCACAAGGGAAGAAAGCATTTCTGTATGTACTGTCTTCAATGTTTAAACTCAAAAGAGCATCTTGAAAAACATAAAGTCGTTTGTGTTGAAATTAATGGAAAACAAGCCGTTGAAATGCCAAGTCCTGGATCAATAATTGAATTCACAAATTATCGTAAACAGTTACCGGCACCTTTCGTGATTTATGCTGATTTTGAAGCCATCACCGAAAAAGTTGATGAGAAAGCTCCACAAAAATCCTACACCGAACAATATCAAAAACATACGGCTTGTGGATATGGTTATAAAGTTGTTTGCTGTTATGACGATAAATTTTCAAAACCAACCAAAATTTACAGAGGAGAAATGGCCATTAACAAGTTCATGAATGACATGTTGACTGAAGTTAAATACTGCCGAAATGTTGTAAATGATCATTTCACAAAAGATCTCGAAATGACAGACGAGGATAAGGAAAGTTTTCAAAGAGCTAAAGAATGTCACATCTGTAAAAAACCTTATAACAAAAGTGATAAAAGAGTAAGAGATCACTGTCATGCCACCGGCAAATACAGAGGCTCAGCACATGAAAGTTGTAATCTAAATTTCTCATTTACTAATAAAATACCTGTGGTGTTTCACAATCTCAAGGGGTATGACAGTCACTTTATAATGCAAGAGATTGGTAATATTGTGAAAAAGAAAGCGTATGTTGATAAAGAAGGAAAGAAACATGAGATGAGTATAAATGTCATTCCCTGTAACATGGAGAAATACTTGGCCTTCATGTTGGGTCAAAACCTTGTGTTCATCGACAGCTTTCAATTCATGAGCTCGTCATTGAGTAATTTGGTGAATAATCTTCCTGCTGAAGCATTCAAACACACGGGACAAGTATTTCAAGGTGAACAATTTAGTTTGATGACAAAGAAAGGTGTCTATCCTTATGACTATATGAATAGTTTTGAAAAGTTTGAGGACAGCAGGCTGCCGAAGAAAGAAGATTTTTTCAGTATTATGAATAATGAACATATCACAGATGAAGAGTATCAACATGCACAGAATGTTTGGAATAAATTTGGTCTATCATCAATGGGAGAGTATCACGATCTATATCTCAAATCGGATATTTTATTGTTGGCTGATGTTTTTGAAAATTTCCGCAAAGCATGTCAACAATACTATGAATTGGATCCCGCTCATTATTTCACATCACCCGGTCTGAGTTGGGATGCAATGTTGAAAATGACAGAAATTGAATTGGAGTTGATAAGTGATGTTGATATGTTTCAATTCATTGAAAAAGGTATGCGTGGGGGAATTAGTTATATCGCCAATCGATATGGAAAGGCAAACAACAAGTATATGAAAAATTATAATCCAGAGGAGGTATCAAAATACATCATGTATTTGGATGCAAATAATCTTTATGGTTGGGCAATGAGTCAATATCTTCCGACGGGTGGCTTTAAATGGTTGACTGAAGAAGAGGTGGATTTATCCAAGTATAATAATGAGTCTGAAAAAGGATTGGTATTGGAGGTCGATTTGGAATATCCAGAGGAGTTGCATGATCTCCACAACGACTATCCACTGGCGTCAGAAAAAATCAAAATAACAGAAGATATGTTGTCACCTTATTGCCGAGAAATTGCTGAAAAATTTAAAGTAAAGGTTGGACTGGTTGAAAAGTTGGTGCCAACGTTGTTAAATAAAGAGAGATATGTTTTGCATTATCGCAACTTACAACTCTATATGTCTTTGGGGTTGAAACTGACGAAGATTCATAGAGCTCTCGAATTCGATCAAAGTCCATGGTTGAAACCTTACATTGATTTTAACACAAAAAAGAGAGCAGGGGCAAAGAACTCTTTTGAGAAGGATTTTTTTAAGTTGATGAACAATTCGGTGTTTGGAAAGACGATGGAGAATTTGAGAAAGCGACAGGACATTAAACTTGTAACTGATGAAGAAAAATTGGCGAAGTGGGCTAGCAGACCGAGTTTCATAAGATGCAAAATATTTAATGAGGATTTAGTCGCCGTTCATAAAATCAAACCAACTTTGACATTGAACAGACCGGCATATGTTGGAATGTGCATCCTAGACTTATCAAAAACATTAATGTATAATTTTCATTACAATTACATCAAAAGTAAGTACGGTGACAAAGCTCGGTTGCTGTTCACAGATACTGACAGTCTGATGTATGAAATTAAAGCAGATGATGTTTACCAAGATTTTTGGAAAGACAAACATCTATTTGATAACAGTGATTATCCAAAGGATAGCCCGTTTTATGATAATGCAAATAAGAAAGTTATTGGAAAATTCAAGGACGAAGCAGCAGGAATCCCAATCGTGGAGTTTGTTGGTTTGAGGTCGAAAATGTATTCTTACATTAAAGACGATGAACAGGAAAGTCGCACAGCAAAAGGAATAAAAAAGAACGTGATAAAGCAAAAAATACAACACAAGAATTACAAAGATATACTTTTCAAACAAAAACAGATGCGTCACATGATGAGACTAATCAAAAGTGAAAAACATCGAATTGGTAGCTATACTGTGAATAAAATATCATTAAGCTGCTTCGACGATAAAAGATATATTCATAAAAATGGTGTAACAAGTTATGCGTATGGTCATAATAGACTTTAAAATTTAACAGAAAACTTTTCTGTTAAATTTAACAAAAGATTTGACTAGTGCGCTCGTATTCTAAGTTATAAATCTTCGGCGATATTTGACTAAAAGTCCCCAAAGATTCACCAAAGATTCACCGCTGCGTTGGAAGCCCCATCTGAAGATTCATAACTGGGGTTCTTCCTGTCAAATTTAAGTGAAGATTTATGACTGGAAATAATTTGACTGAAAATTTGACTGAAAATTTGACTGAAAATTTGACAGCTGCGCTGGTAATGACTGGAAATAATTTCTCTTCAATTTGACTGAAAATTTAAGTGAAGATTTATGACTGGAAATAATTTCTCTTTAATTTGACAGCTGCGCTGGTAGCCCCATTTTATAAACTACTAATATAGTGGAAGTCAGATTGAAAGGCATTCCCTTGTAAAACCCTATGGCTATGTAAGGCCCAAAGCCGTTTTGGTCTGTTTTTGGCAGATTAACGCTTTTTCCCATCCAGCCTTCCAAGTTTCTGTTTGCGACGGGATGCCGAATTTAACCAACCGTTTCACTGCACTTTCAAAATACTCTTCTTGCCTAATTACTGCGAGCTATTTTTGGTGCTAATCATTCACATTATAATAAACGTAGCTTATATAATTTTGTATTACGCATCATCAGTTATGAAGGGGCGATTCCGGCTGAGATATTTTCTTTGTAGTTTTAATGTGTTTGCCTAAACTCGACAAAATGGTGTTGAAACTGGTGACCACGTCGAATATGACGGACGTGATACCCGCATCTTGCAGTGGACACTTATCCTGTCTTCGCCTCTAGTCGATTGCTTGTAGTGCGATAAGCCATTGGATACAGACAATTGCCCTGGAGTTATTGAACCAATTAGAAATGTTTAGGAGTTGTCGATGCCTCATGCAAGCAATTTTTCAAGTAATTTGACAACGTATTACCATGCATTTATAATCACTTTTCTACTGCTCACATACCACTGATTCTTAGTTTTCTTGTTTTTTAGGTTACGTTTCTCTAAACGAAGCTTGACAATTACTTTTAACGACTTATCTGTGACATGTAAGAGGTTGGTGAATTTGGTGAAATTAAACAATTAGCGGCGTTATCGAATTTTTGGGAAAAAAGGTCATGCCTGTTGGTCTAAGACTTTAATCTCAAATACCAACGCACGCCAAACTCGTCGAGTAATTTTTCACAGATGGTTCACAATCTGAGCTATTACAACCTATAGAGACCAATGGCCAGGTCAGTTCAGGCAAAGCAATAGCAAATGGAAGTCTTAAATCGTCTTTCGAACTAGAAAGTTCGCCGTCGTACGTCCCCTCCCTCCTAGAGGAAGTTGACTTCGCTGTACGTCACAATCCCACGCCATGCAGCGCTAAAGTACAATGTAACACGACTTCGCATTCTTTATAATTCACAATAAAAATAAGCTTCTGAATCGTTATTGAACACGATTTTACCAACCATGTCTTCACTTGTAAAATTCGCGATACAAGCGACCATCGGCATACTGGTCAATAAAGGCAGGGATTTGGCAGCCGAAAAGCTTAAGCAAGGCGACGTAACAAACCAAAAGCTTCGTGACATGATCGTACGCGAGATTACTGATGTCAAATCAAAACTAGACGGACTGGCGAGAAAGGATCTTCTGGCAGCGATTGAGTACTTCGAGGAAGGTCTTGTTCTCTTTGATGATGCTTTTCACTCGAAAATCCAACTATGTTCAAACGCTGAAGCAGAAACAGTCTTTTCCGCTCAGGCAATGGGAAAATCGAAACTGTCTGACTTAGATGAATCAGCTACAGTATTACTTTGTAACGCCAAGAAGAGGTTCCAAGATGCCCGAAAAAAAGCATTAAAGCATTCAGTGACGAAGCATTAAACCCGTCCGACCGAGTTACAGCTATGGGATATCGCGTCATGGCCACCATACTAGAGGCGGTGGACAATCTATCAGCAGCATTAGCGACGTACTGATTGTGCATCGAAAGATTGCATTCTCTACCAGCGTTCAGAACTGTTTCACGGTAGAGCTGAAGAAAGGCTTCCGTGGCTGGTTCAACAAAGATGAACGCAGGGAAATCATCTCAGTCGATTGTCTTTTGAATCGTGGTGTTTACGATGTGACGTTTATGAGTTATGGATTTGGCAACATAGAGGTATTAGACATCCTCCAGATGTGGCTTTGTATTAAAGTTGACGAAGAAAAAATAAATCCATTGCTGGACTCAAAAGTGGCTAGAACTCTTCAGAAGCTTGGTATGAAGCATTGTTCGTTACACTGGTCTTTTGGCCAGGAGGGAGAGGAGGAGCACAAGCTGAAAGACCCGTGGGGTATCGCAACAAACGCGCAAGGGCAATTCATTGTGGCAGATAACAAACCTGGCAATATAAAGGTGTTTGACAGCAGCGGCAAATTTTTGTATTCGTTTCGTCCTGTAGCTGACGTTACCGACGAAATGACAGCAATGACATAGCCCACGGACATGAACAGCAACATCTTTGTTCTGGTCACATTAAATAGGCCTGGAACTGACGACGATAAGTCTTATGTGTACACGAAGACACCTAACAGCTCGATTCCTCTCAAGGAACTGGCTTCAGGCCGTGGTCGTGGACATGGGCGTCATTGGTGGTTACCGGAAACGACAAAGTGCTGGTTCGCGGGGAACTGGTCGGAGGAGAACATGTGATTGCCATGTACAAGACTGATGGCACGTTTGTTCGCCGCTTTGGAAAAGGAAAAACCCAAGAGGCGTTTACTGTCACTGCCAGGACTTGTGCTTTGTTAACACGTTTAATGAAAAGGGAAAACGTCTACGCGAATGTAAAGTAGAAAGATCGTTCCACTATCCCCAGACTTCTTTTCACAAAACAAGTGAACATGTTGTGGTCGCTGGGATACCTGAAGAACAAGGGAAACAAACCCGCTTGGTAATCTTAATTTACACCACACAAGGCGAGGAAGAAGGAGATATAGTCTACTTAAGAGGAAACTCAGTATCTATTGATGGAAACATTGCTGTAGTTATAAGAGACAAACTCAATTTTAAGGTGCTCGTTGTATAAGCTGAACAATTTTATTCTTTTGCAAAACACCATGTTGCCTTAACTGGTTATGTTACCCCCTCCCGGGCGATTTCTCCATGCATAAGGTATTTGAGTGCCTTGTAAACATGGTTCCTGATCCGTTTTCATCGGAAAAAGGATCTAGATGTTAAAAATTATTTTGGTCCAAAATGGGGTATTTTTACCCAATAGCTTAGCAGTTTTTTTTAACAGGGTGAACATTCAATGAGTTAAGTGTAAGGGTACTGAAAAAGCGTATCTTTACCGTTATAGTCTGGTATAAGAAACTTGTTTAGTCAAAAGTAGGGCAAATTGTAGTTTGGATCTGCAAAAAATATAGGCATTTCAACTCCTCTGGAGTTAAATTTAACTCTTTTTTTGGAGTTAAAACTCAGTTTAACTCTGCGAGGAGAGTTAAAATAGCTCCTTTTTCGGGGTCATTTTGGAGGAGTTAGTTCAACTCCCCTTACGGAGTAACTGTGGAGTGCACGTGATTTTAACTCTCTAACAAGGGTTAAAATAACTATCTTTTGGGAGTTATTTTCGTGATAAACTTTGATGATAAACTTTGATCTCAATTTAATTATGAACGACATCAATCTACAAGTCTTTTGGCTTCCATGAAATGCATTTACTCCCCAAAACGTTGGAATTATGTGTAGTTCGCCACATGAATGTTTCGATGAAATAGAAAGCGAGAACTCAGTTTATGTTTGCATTTCTAAGTGCCAGCAAGCGACTAACATTTACTTCGACATTCGATTGTTTCTGTTTGCAAATTGCAACCTTATTGTCTTATAAAGTAACAGTGATTTTGAAGGTCTTTCCAAGTCATTTTAGAGGTTGGTCTGAAGGAGAATACATGTAAACAGCGTATACAACTGGATAGCAACTCACTGATTATCGCTCGCAAAATAGCACTTGTCTGGAGACTCCTGCATTACAATTGTAACCTTTGATACATACATATGTACTAATCTTCGATCAAATCTACCTGAATCTATGGCTAACTAAGAAAACTATTATTGCATTCAATCGTACGACGATAGACACAGAGGAAGAAAAAGAAAACAGTTCTGCAAAACCATTCATTTATTACACAGTCGCGAGCCATTTTGTTTACATCCCGCGAATAAAATCGAATCGTACGAATCAAACTTACTTGCGAAGGTCCCACATCCAATACAATCAGATCACTACAAGAGATTCATTAAATCTGGTTTTTTTTTTTGGTTTTTGTTTGTTTGTTTTTTTGGCTTCATAACACAAGCTCCTCTGAGACGAATACTGACAATATTTTCCTTCGGGATAACCATACAGCATCTTCAACTGTGAGGTATCTTTGGCAGCAAACATATTGGACAAAGTAGGAGTGAAAAAAAAATATGTTTGGCCAGCACAGTCACAATAATAATTTCTGGAATCAACAGCTTGGTAATTGAAGAATAAATTCCTGCATGCTTTTAAAATACCTTATAGACGATTTTCAACAAGATGACTCTGAAGGAAACGGATTTTCAAAGAAAACCTGCTCAGAAACAATTTCGTGTTACAAGAAATTCATAAACAGCAACCGCGGTGGGCAAGGCCTTTTGGGTGAAGGTGGGCCTTAAATGAAAATTAAAATTAAGCCGGTTGTAATTTTGTAAAAGGTTTGGACCCATGAGTCATATCATAAGTTGGTGAAGTATGATTGTCCGGGTGAGTGTAGTCCCGAGAAGGAATGTTTGTGGTGACATTGACTGACGTTTCGACAACCTGAGCGAATTCATCATCAGGGTCACGCTAGCTGGCTCTGATGATGTCAATGTCAGTCAATATCACCACAAACAGTCCTTCTCAGGAGTACATTCCCCCAGACGATCATACTTCACGGACGTATGGTTATAATTTTAAAGAAAAGATGGAGTTGTGTTTGAACAATTATGCACTGAATTTTGCTTTATTCTCATTTCAATTCCAGCTTTCTTCAAATTTGAATTCATAAAATTTTGACTTTCTTACCTGGGAAGATTGTTCATTATTTGGCTCCCGACCAGTGTTTTTAAGTCAAAATTTAGTACAATCAATTTTAATTTTAATTGAATTTGCCAAAATTCACATGGGTGATCATGTGATTAGTAACCACTGTAGCTGATATTCGTTTATATCACAAGGGGCAAAAATGAAATCTGTAACCATGCATTTTTGCATATTAATAATTGGAGGTTGATATAGCACATTGGTGTTTCTGAAGGCACATTTTAAAAATTATTGTATCCTGTTTGTTGCAGCCTTACTTATAAAGTTCTTTATGCTCCATACATGCCTGCATGCATGCAGCTGAAGGTAGTGATATTGAAGAACAATTACATTAATTTTTGAGGGTTTTTCAAAATATAAATATATTTTAAAATCATGTTTTAATTGTAAATCACTTGTACTTTCTTTATTTTCTGTACGTAATCTAATTACAATACTGTTGTCTTATCAACTCAATTGATACATACATGTATCTGACAATGTCATTTCCATGGCTAATGAATTCCTACTTGGCTGTGTTCTGTTTTCTTTTTTTTTCACTGTTCTGTGACAACATTATTGCAATTAGGTGTATACCAGTATTTATAGTGACTTAAAACGCTCAATGCTCCTTAGGGGGAAAAGTTAACAGTAAAATGGATTTAAAGCACACAAAAGAAATTTTTTGTTCCTGTTCCAGATAATATAATTTACATATGTAAGAAAATTGAATTTTGAGCCAGTTATAATTTTAAACGAAAGATAGTGTTGTTGAATTTTCCTATATTGTCATTTGAATTCCAACTTTCTTCAAATTCGAATTCATAAAGTTTTGACTTTCTTACTTGCGAAGATTGTTCATTAGGGCTTCACCAGAGTTCTTCCGGTTTTTCAGTCAAAATTTCAAACAATTTGAAAAGGTTTGATTTAACCATGTATTTTCTGTAGATTGAATAATCAGAGGTTCTAAAGGACATCAGTCTTTCTAAAGGGTATTTATAACGTTCTTTTCATGCTCCATTGCCGGGTTTCATATCATGAGAGACTGGGTACGAATCCCTTAATTGTGATAATAGCAACACAATACTCACATAGCCAGAAAGAGCACATCGAACTCTACAAAATCACGAAGTTTGGTGTTAATCGGATTAATTTTGAACGGCTTACAACCGTTCAAAAATGCTAAAATTTACAAAGAAATGTATGGATTTCCGGACAAGTTGTCAACTTGTTGAACATTTTGTTATCACAGCTTATGTTGAGTGCCTCTAAGTTGTGAAAATTCACTTATTCTGTAGCCACGTGACATGTCACGCAACTAACTTTAAAAGAAATTTACTATTAATGTAAATAGAGGCCTAGTGGCAACTCATTTGGAAACTAACGATGTCCAGATGCCTAGTTGACTGATCTTGATCCTCCTCCTCCTCAACAATATTGATGGTTCGAAGTTGTATCCTTTCGTCTAGTTCGTCAACAAAAAAGATTGCTAGTTCGCGTGGAAGAGCATCTAACTCACCGGCATCTTCTTCGTCATCCGATATCCTTCAAGATTAGAATTCATCTCTTCATCGGAGATTCGAATTCTTGCAAAGATTCGAAGAATTCGTCGGTTGTGCACCCATTTTGGGCGCTAGCCATATTTTCGAAGGCCCTTTAAATTCTCCCGCTCACGCGATGAACAAAATTTTCGAAAAAACTCAATCAAAAACGGTCAAAACCTCGCAAAACTGCACAAAAATTATAAAATCAACATCGGGGAAAGCAAATATAACCGAGGGAAGGCTGGGTACTAAGAACATAGAGCCCGCTGGGCAAATAGCGCATGTTCAGCGTCATGGCAGATTGAACCGTTTATAAACAAGCGAGTTAGTTTTGTAATGTAATTTAGTTCCAGAACTGGTACATGTTTGAGATTAACAGCGAATTTCATCTCTAAATAGCAGCGATTTTTAAAACGAAGAACATTTATTATAAAACTAGTCAGATCCTTTGATATCAATGTCAGAGATCAATAAGATGACATTAGCATTTAACAAGGGATAAATAAACTGAAAATCTTTATTGCGACTTGATTTCGGCTTTCGCAAAACATCAGTTTACCTTTAAGTTTACCGATAGACTGCGAGTAGTCTCTAATTTTGGCGATGGCGATTGTGGGGCGGGCAAAATACACGCGCGCGCGTGAATTTTCGGCGCTCCCTTCGCGTCGCGTCTCCTCGAACTTTCGCGCGCGCGCGTGTGTATTTTGC